>VBSM01002937.1:4867735-4881176 GCA_008086735.1 Cheirogaleus medius
CAAATAGTAGCCACAGGACTACCCCTGCCAAATAGTAGCCAGGGGACTTCAGGAGATGACTTGACCCCTCTCAGCTTCGATTTTGCATAAGATGAGGTTAAATCCACCCTGCTTACCTTCCAGGGGGTTAAGGGGCTCAGACAAGACAGCATGTGATAAATCTATTTATGAACGGTGAGGAAAGTCTTGGGTCAGTGACAGGGAGCCCGAGACCTGGAGCATGTTCCAAGGACTGGCAGCCACAGCTCTGCAGGGATGCAGACACCAGTTGCAGGGAGGGGGAGCCCCCGCCGTGGGCTCTGGGCGGGACTGACACAGGGCCAGGGTCGGTGCTGCTTGACTCTATTCGCATGCAGTTAAATATCCCTACAAACCAAAGCATTTGCCAAACGAGCAACTTTCACGGGAGCATTTGCTATCCATTGTGTGTAACGAGCCTCTGGAAGCCGGACCCGACTCCTCTGTCACATAAAGAGATCATGGCCTGTGTCGAGCTCAGCACTCCCAGAACTCCCAAGGGAAGGAAAAGCCACCCCAGGGTAACAGGAGAGAGGTGGGAGTCTGGAGGCAAATTCCGGCTGTGCCACTTGCTAGCCATGGGATTTGGGAAAGTCTCCTTACCTTCTGGAACCCCAGTTTCCTCACTTGTAAAACGGTAGAGCCGTAGACGTTCTTCATCCAATGGGATTGGGACTGGCGGTAAGTAGGTTATCTTAAAAAGTCAGCTAAAGCAAGACATCATTAAAAATGATATATATTAACTTTAAACATTGTGTTTCAACTTAAAATAGCTAAATGTACCTATATAAGTCAGTCTTTTGATGTAAGGCGAGGCCTTTTAGGTTTGCTGATTAGACTCCAAGATGATTTCCTTGCACGGACCGTGCTAGCAATGCACAGCCAGTGGTTTCTTCAGAACGGAGCAAGAGCTTAAAGACTCCTAAAAAGAAATATGACTACAAAATTCTTTTAGATGTTTATAACTTTTCCCCCAATATTTACCATTGTTTCCCACATACCTAATTGAATGGCGAATTTTGAGGGACTCACTTTTACAAGTATTTTCAACCCAGTTGTATTTGTTAAGGAAACACTATTTGCTCTAATAATCAAACCCAAAAGCGTATAATGATTCAAGAACAATAGGAGTTATTTATGCGTTCACATAAGGCCCCAAAAGTGCTCCTAAGTGGTGAGTGGCCGTCCTCCAAGTGTTGGGCTGTCGTCTCCCACATGTGGCTTCCAAGGTTACTGCTTTTGGATGCATCAAGTGAGAAAAGGGGGAAAGAGGGAGGAGGAGGAGGAGGATGAAGGCACACCCGCTCTTAGCTTCTTCTGCCTGGAAGTTAAGAAGTGGAATCAGACCGCTTCTGCTGACGTCACATTGGTGAGAAGCAGAAACATATCCCCGCCCGATGCAAAGGGTTCTGGGAAATACTGCCCAACTGTGTACCCAGGAATCAGAGGGGACAGTTTTGTGAGGACACAGCCAGTCTCTGCCACGCCAGCTGTCTTAGAAACAACTCCCTTTATCTTTGCATTCAGATTTCATCGATTTGTGTCAGTGCCAAGACTGAGAAATTCTGACTCATGTGATATGCGGCTAAATTACATAATTACAATAATAAGAAAATGACAAAGTCCAGTAACAAAGGCAGCTTGGTGAGTGTGGCTCTATTGATGGACCAGAAGTGCACACGCACCCTAAAGAGTGGCCAGCCCATTTCATGTGCTGTGGACATCCCTCTGAGAGTTTTAGGGAGAAAACAGAGAACATCAGCTAATTGGGTGTGTGAGTTGATTTAGTGAAAATCTATTAGGAGACTTTCTATTGTTCCTATTCCACAAAGTTATTGCGATAATTAATGAAATAATCCATGCAAGGTGCTTTATATCACCTTATATCAGTGGGCAACCTGGGGATGGTTGATACTCTGGGCTGGATGATTCTTTGGCGTGGGGCTGTCCTGTGCGTTGCAGGGTACTTAGCAGCATCCTTGGCCTCTACCCACTAGATGCAAGGAACAGCCTCCTAGTTGTGACAACCAAAAATGGCCCCAGTATGACCAAATATTTCCTGGGGAGGAAAATAGCCCCTGGTGTGATCCGAGGCTTGTTACAGTGACCGGCACTTACTAGGAACTCCTGGGTCAGTTCCCTTCTCCTCTGCATCCCCACCTCCGACCCTCCAGCCAGGATTCCTCTGCCCCAGCAATTCCACCACAAGTGTGTGAGAGCAACAGCCGTTTCAACTCAAAAGGGGGAGGGTTAATAACACGTTAAATTCATGTGGCACTTTACCAGTTTTCTACTTGCTCATACATGGGTGCCAGGAAATAAGATTGCCCTCTGAGAGCTAAAACAGGAAATCCCACCCACAGTGGATGTGGGAATAAACTGAGATGTTTTCTGGGACATGTGACTGAAGAGTTTCAAAACGTCTTAGACTCCAATCAAGGTAAATTGAGTGTAATTTCTGAAAGACAGAATTGTAATTTGTTGCATGTAAACTTAATTAATTGTGCCTTGTTCAAAGAAAGACTATGTAACAGAAATTAGGAATGACCTACTTTTGCTTTGGGGCTTTTTTTGTTCTTACAAACTGCTAAAGGAAATATCTTTGCACCCATACATTTCTTATGATTGTATATGTGTAAATTTCTCTATAGGATGAATTCCTAGAAATGGAATTAAAATATAATAGATACTACACATTGCCTTCCAAAAAGTATGCATGCCCTTTTCCCAAAAGCTTTGATGACATATTATTTTGCATTTTAACTTTAGTCAATGTGACAGGTAGAAAATAGTAAATCGATCTTATTTTATTTTGCTATAGGATATATTTCTAAGTTGTTTGTATTCTGTTATAAATTGCCTTTTAAAGTAATTACATTATTGTTCTTATTACTTTGTAGAAACTGATAGTAACCTACTCTCTATAAGTTCCAAATATTTTATTCCAGTCTGCTGCTTGTCTTTTCATTTTATGATATCTCTCTTCCAAAAGTAGTTTAACATTTCCATACTGTCAAATCTGATCATCTTTTCTTTCATGGCTTCTGGTATTTATGGCTTACTTAAAAAAAAACTTTCCCTGTTACAGTGTTACTTTTTTATACTACTTTTATACTTAGGGGATTTTTCCCCCTTATGTTTAGATCTTTAACTCATCTGAAATTTTATTTTTGGATATGGTGTAAGGTATAAATCTAATGTTATTTTATTTTCAAATTAATATCTAATAATTCTAATACCTCACCCCTAATGATTTGAAATGCCACCATGATCATTTACTAAGTTCCCATTTATATAGTTTCTGGTCTCTGTTGCATTGATGTATTTATTTCTAGGCGAATACCATACTATTTTAATTACTTAAACTTTATGATTGTGTTTTGAGATCCCCTGTCATCATTCTTCTCTTTAACTATCTCTTGGCTATTCTTGCACATTTTCTCCCGCAAACTTTAAAGTCTAGCATTGTATTTTGCACTGTAAATTAATAAATCGATGCTCTGCTTCCAGAGTGTAGCAGTTCACTTCTGCCTGGTGTCTGGCAGCTGCTGGAGAGGTGAGATGCTCCAACAGCTTGCTGGTTTGTTTCAATCGAACACAAAGATGTGTTCTTTCCATAAAGACCTGGTGGGCTGTTCGTCAATTTTTTTCTAAGGAATTCTATTGGTTATAAGCAATAAATAACCTGTTGTTTGTGTACTCATTTATTTATTTAGTAATAACCTGTTGTTTAGAAACAGCACCTTAATTGATCTGGGGTTCCGACTTCTGCAAGGTCTCACCCAACTCTACCTTTTGTTTCTTAGTTATTCTACTTCAGGGGAGAAAATGGGCTGCTGGATCTCCTTTCTCGTGTTTGTTCTCGAGTGTGACATCCAGATCTCTCTACATATTTATCCAAGGCAAAGAATGCATTTTTACAGTGGACTGCATCTAACGCTTGTTTTAGGATGTGCAGTAGGGAGCTCTCTGAATGGGCCCAGGTTCCCCACTTCTCAGTTATGCACATTTCTAGTTATCAGGATTCCTCTCTTTTCTAATTAAGGCATTAACTTGAGCCACAGAAAGGGCATGGCAGAGAATTCAACTGTTGCAATTTGGCAAGATGAACTGATAATTTCCTGATGTGTCCCCTCACAGCTCGGTGTTGATACTGGCAGAGCAGAAGGGGTGTCACGCGAAGGGATTGATGGCCTATGTGCATTCAGCTGCGCAACCTGGACTGGGGGTTGTGCCTTTCTTGGTGTCCTCTACGCAAGGCTACGGGAAAGAACCAGCACGGTCAGTCTACTGCTCTGCAGCTGTACGTTCCCCCACAGCTGTGACCTCGGTGAGCCAGACCACGCGGTCCCAAGAGGCTGAGGGTGACTCAGCATTAAAGGCCACTGGAGGCAGTAGCTCACCCCTGTAATCCTAGCACTCTGGGAGGCCGAGGCAGGCAGATCGCTAAAGGTCAGGAGTTCTAAACCAGCCTGAGCAAGAGCGAGACCCCATCTCTACTAAAAATAGAAAGAAACTAATCGGCCAACTAAAAATATATAGAAGGCCGGGCGCGGTGGCTCACGCCTGTAATCCTAGCACTCTGGGAGGCCGAGGCGGGTGGATAGCTCAAGGTCAGGAGTTCGAAACCAGCCTGACCAAGAGCGAGACCCCGTCTCTAAAAAAAAAAAATAATAATATATATATATAGAAAAAATTAGCCGGGCATGGTGGCGCATGCCTGTAGTCCCAGCTACTCGGGAGGCTGAGGCAGAAGGATGTCTTGAGCCCAGGAGTTTGAGGTTGCTGTGAGCTAGGCTGACGCCACGGCACTCTAGCCCGGGCAACAGAGTGAGACTCTGTCTCAAAAAAAAAAGAAAAAAAAAAGGGCCACTGGATACCTATCCTGAAAGGAGGGAATCTTCACCCCACCTCGTTCCACCTGAGCACGAACCCATCTTCTATCTCAACTCCATAGTCCTTCCATATTTTTTCTATCAGTCTACTGATTACAAACCCTCTTCTTTATCCTATTTTATGTCTTAGTAAAGTGAAACTCCCCAAATGTGGTACCAAATGGTACAAGTGTGTTTGTACCATAGTAAAATTTGTACCATGCAGATATTAGCATTTTCTGTCTGCAGTGGAAAAGCTTGGGAAGCACTTTAGTAAAGAATAGTTTGATTGCAAGAGACAAAATTCATTTGAGCTTGCTTTAGCAAAAAAGAAGGATTTATGGAAAGACTATGGAGGTGGTTCATAAAACCAAGAACAGGAAACACAACTGAGCTCAGAAAGGGTGCAAACTGGCAACTTCTCTCCGCCTCTCTCCCAATACTACTTCCCAATAGACTTTTCCTATTCCATTTGCTTATAAAACCAGCATAGCTGCCTCAGACCTGAATTCACAAAATTTCTCAGTTCCAGATGGCTTAGGGTCTCTGTGCCTCCCCATTTCAAAATCCTGAGAGAGAGACCATCTAATTGGCCCAGGACAGGTCTAGCCATGTCTGGCCCAAAATGTATGGACAAGGGTCCTGGGGTTTCATATCCCTCCAGCTTCCTTTTAGTGTTTTCAAAGGAGGTGAAAGAGGTTAGGGCAGCCTGGGCTGGGCAGAAAAGATGACCTACTTATCTGCCATGAAGGTTGAGGAATCTGCAAGGTGGAGGTCCTCTCCTGGTCGTCAGGGGACTCACCAGGGTGAAGGCCCTTTTATGAATCTGAGTAGAGAGCCACTGGCTTTCCCGAGACCATTCCAGGAATGCCCAAGGGATGCGTCCAGTTTTTAAAACTCCAGCCGCCCTAATTGCATTAATAAAGAGTAGGAAGGGGAAAAGGACAACCATCCTAGAAACCCTGTGCTGGAAGCAGAGTAAAGATTAAAGTAGGGTAGGTGGTGTCTCAATGACATCAGTCCTAGAGTATCTAACGATCTGAATATTTCCATTAGGGACAATGTGCTGCAATTTATTTTAATTTGTCCTGATTCTCTAGATTTTCTTTCTATGGAGCACAATCCTGACATTCACTAACAAGGTCAAGTGTGTGTCATGGGAGGAGTGGAAAATGCCTGGATCCCTTTCAAAGGAATCGCTGCAGTGAAGCAGTGGGTCAACTCGGGGATCTAAGGTCACCAGGAGACTGAGTGGGAACTATAGAGTAACTCTTCATGGAGAAGATCCCATGCCCCTAGAGAGCTGTGTGGCCCAGATCTCTGGCATCACACTCAACTTAGGCGCTTATTAAAATGCAGACTCCTGGTCTGGCCCCAGGTCTACCAAATGAGTCCCTAAGGTGGGGCAGGGCATTTGCATTTTAACAAGCTCCCTGGGAGAGACTGATGCACACGAATTTTGGGAAACCTCTGTCCTAAAACCGGAAGCTTGAGTTCCTTGGCATGAAGTAGTTCACATCAACACTCAGAGTTTCATAACCATTTGAGGATGTGATGGAAGTGATGGCCCCTTCCCAGAGACATGCACACAGACATCTACACCTGGGGGCGTGAGCACAATTTCACCAGGCTCACTGGTTTCCCGAAGCTCTTCTGGAAACCCCAATTAAGACCCCCTGCACTGGAGAATAGGGACTCTGATATGTCTTGAGGGGAGAGAAGGGGGATGACATAAACAGTTTAGGGAAATGGGTCAAGGAAGGGAACCGGTTACACAAACTCTCTAAGATTCTGGAGTCAGGAGGGTTTTGGTGCCAAGCGTGGCTCAGCCGCTTACCAGCTGTATGACAGCAATCAAGTTAATTAGTCTCACTGGGACTCAGTTTCTTCATCTGTCAAATGAGAATAATATTTCCTAACAGTATTATAAAGGATTTTAAATGAGATACTATATCTGAATTACTTAGTCTAATAACTGATACATAGTTAATGATAAAGAAGTGATACTGATTTTATGTGTAGGTCAATAGGTCAGTAACTGATCAGGTTATTTTTTTAAGGAACAAAGGCAAGAAGACATACCACCTAAGAGTTCCCAGTAGGCACACACTTGTGCAGGTAAGTTATCTGTGAGACAGCTGGAGACATTGGCACATGCCCTCTAATCCCAGCTACTCAGGAGGCTGAGGTGGGAGGATCACTTGAGGCCAGGAGTTTGAGACCAGCCTGGGCAACACAGTGAGATGCCATCTCTTAAAAAAAAAAAAAAAAAAAAAAAGATAGCGATGAGGAAGCAATTCTGCAAATCACAACTGTTCTGTCCACCCTTGGTGCTATCAAAATTTCCATTCAGAGAAAGGCTTTCCTCAACATTGTTACAAAAATCAGCATGCAAATGTGATGAGCACAGAAGAAACAAAGCCAGTGAAATAAAGAAACGTGGTAAGAGGACAGAGAAAACAGAGCGAATGTTGGAAAGAATCTAAGTCCCCAGAACTTTAGAGCCAGAAAGGGCCTTGGGGATCAGCTGACAAGCCCATTATTAACAGAACCTCCCCAGCAGCCTTTTTTCCTACATCTCTTTACATTTTGCCAAAGATAATATCCACTTTGATGTTGCAAAGCCTTAGTTTGCTTTTTGTGTTTCCTCTCTCCGTAATTGAATGTTAAGCCATCCTTTTGTATTGGCAAATTGGTCTGACAAAAAGAGCATTATAAGTTGTGGAAATACAAACAAATTCTCCCAGCTCTGAAATTCTCCTCCGACTCAAATGGTTGGCACAAATAATTTAGGGATGATGGCGTTCCTGGTGTGCAGAGGGGGACAGAATTTCATTCTTCTGCCGGCAGAGAGAACTGTCTGCCTGCACGGTTTGGGACACTGGGCAGCCGCTGTCTAGGGACACTGAGGTACTTGCTGGCCCCTCTCCTTCCAGACAGGTTGGCACTCAGCTGAAAGCTGATTCCTCTTTCCTGAAAGTCTGGGGGCAGGGGTGTGGGGGCAGCATTGTGCTTCCAGGTGGCCCGACTCTGGTGTAACCTGAGACTTGAGCCTTCTGCAACCTTATCCCAGGCTTTCCAGAGTACTGAGCCAGGGGAATGGGGCTTCAAGGGACAAAGGCCAGGCAGGACATGCACTAACAGCATGGATGCCTGAGTCTTGACTTCCACTGTTCTTGACAGCCCCACCCTGGGCATGCCATGCAGGGACCCTTCCCTGTGCTTCCCTGATGCCATCCCGGAGCTGGGCATGGACAAGGAGAGCCAGGGCCATTTTCCCTTTAGGAGGACCCAACTGGACTTGCTCCTCTTCCATTTGCATCTGTCTAGAAAGGAATCAAAATGATTTCAGAGTGCAAGGAGGCTGCCTTTTGAAGCCAGGTTGTTTCAACCACCATGATCCTTGTCATGAAGGCTTCATTACTGTCCTCCCTGGGCAAATGCACACAAGCCACCCACATCCTTGCCCACTGTTCAGGCCAGCAGTGGGGTGGGAGATCTTCTAAGTTCAGGGTTTTCCAGTGAACTGGTGAAAAAGATTCATGGCGTTTGGTGAGTTTCTGTCGAGAAATCAAATCAGCTGAATATGCATTACACGGCTGATCTGCAAGCCCAAGGAGTCATTTATTAATGTACTGGAAACATGATTGAGCTTCTACTCTATGCTAGATGCTAGGTTAGATGCAGCGGAGGCCGAGATGAGTAAGACACTGCTCCTACACACATCTCGGGAAGACAGAAACTTAACAGCTTACTCTAATACAATGAAATAAAGGTCGCAACTGGCATTAATTTGGTTTCAACCCTTGGGCAAAAAAGAACTTAATAGTTCATGAATCTAAAAACAAGCATAAATAATCAAAACATGGCAAAGGCAAGAGGCCTCAAGAACATCTGCATTTTGGATTTGGACATTGTCAGAATTTCCTCCTTCTCTGCTTTCTGCTTCTGCCTGCTCATCTAACTCATTCTCTCTTGATAGAGACCAGCCCTGTTCATGTGTTGGACATCAAGGCTGCCATCTGTCCCTCAGTTTAGTGCCTTGAACTCCAACAGCTAAAAACACTTAGTTCTTTCTTCTTGTTGGAAAAAATCCTAGGGAGCCTCTTAGTTGGTCTATTTTGTGTCAGGTACCTATGCTTGGTCCAATTGTCTAGTAAATAATATGCCCACTTCTAAAGAAGCCATTTACTTCTGGGAGTAAAGGGACCGTAGAATAGGGTAAAGAGGGTGAGTGCCTTCAGGTCCACCATAAGAGATGGGTCATCGTTTTCTTCCCTGGGTAGGGTTGTCAGATACAAATATTGCATGGGACATAGTCGTACTAAAAAATTATTCATTTGTGTTCATCTAAAATTCAAATGTAGCTGGGTATCTTATGTTTTTATTTACAATATCTAGTAACTCTATTCCTGAGGCACTTTAAGGAAAAGGGAAACAGGTCTGGTTCCAGGATGATTTGAGATCGGTGCTGCTCAATGGTGGCAGAATGGCTAAATTTTTCAGCTTAGGGTTCTACAGCATGGGTCATGTTGTAACCGTCAGAAACTGACTTGGGCTAACTTAAGCAACAACAGGGAACGTACTGGAAGCTGCCTCTGCACAACTCCAAGGACAGCAGGAGAATGGTGCCCCCAGTGTTGTGCAGTATGGCTGCTCTGACTACTGCGGAGCTTCCAGAATGAAAGGGAGATTTGGGCAACCATGCCTGGTAAGGACAGGCGCCCAGGCCATACATATCATGCAGGTGACATACAATTCCCCGCTTGTTAGCTGTAATACAATCCTGCTCTCACCTTTTCAAGAATGTAGATTGAAGTGCAAGAGAGTGAGACAGCATTTCAGGGATAACTTTGAACTCAACCTAATCTGTTAATTATGTAAACCCTGCTCAAATTTCAGAGTAGTGAGAACTCATAGGTCAAGGCAACTCAGTCCTAACTGCTGTCCGTCTTGTTTCCTGGGCCACAGCATTGAGTTTCCAGGAGAGACACTGTAGTCCGGTTTGAGCTGCCTGCCTCATCTTTGGTGAAGGCAGACATGAGTCACATGGAACAGGCAGTAGGCATTTCCCCAAAGAGAAAGCGAGATGCTGTGAGCAGAAAAATCCAGAAGGGATGCTTAGGGAGGCAACCCCAGCAGACATCCATTCCAATGAGGTCTTTGAATCCCGTCTGCATTGAAGAGTGGCCACTCTGTTGTCCTTGCCCTGTGGCACTGCAGACCACAGAAGGGAAAGCTGGCCAGCTGGAGGCTTGACCCATCACTAAGCGGTCTCCCAGGTGCTGGTTCTCCATAGTGATGTCATGACAACCAGGCCTACCACAGTCAGGTGTGAGCATGACGGAAGAGATGCGTTGCTAATAATGCTCAGAACACTTTTGGAGGAATCTACCTTTGAAAAAATAAATTAGAGCAAATACAAAACCATATCCTCGGTAATGTCACTCTGACTTCCTTGCATTGCATGAGGAATTTTGAGTGGGAAGGAAGGGTGGGGGCAGAGCTGGTGTACAGACCACTGCAAACCACCGCCACCACCGCCATTAGGAGGTGATGGCCACTCCTGCTCCACGTGAATTATGATGATGCTTCACTTCCAGGGACACTGGGGTGGATGGGGCATGTCTTCATCTGAGTAGGTTCATAGGAGTGGGTCCTTCGTGTGTGCAAGATCCATCACCTGGCGTTCAAGAGAGGATGACAGTCTTGAGGGCAGGTGCCCGATCTTGGCCCCAACAAGCTGGCCTTGTGTTGGCTGGGGATAGCAAGGAGAGAAGGGATGAGTCTGGGCTGTTCAGAGAGCCAGGACAGCCCTCTTGCGCACCAGTTAATCCGGTTGTGGTGAAGATCGAATTTAATGCTCCATGTGAAACACTCAAAATAGTGATCGACACACAGTAAGATCTCAGTGACTGTTGGTTGTATTATTTTAGCTAAGACACAAGTTCCATTGCTATAATCAAGGTCACAATAGCAGTGGCTGAAACAAGAGAGAGGTGTATCCGCTCTCAGGGATGGCCCTGGCGTCAGCGGTCCAGGGCTGAGTTTGGCAGTTCCACAGTGCGGGAGGCCCGGGTTCCGCCTGTCTTGTCACTCTGCTGTCTTCAACATATGGCTTCCGTCTCGAAGCCTGAGATGACTGCTGTGGCTCCTGCCATCGCGCCCACGGTCTGCTCAGTGAGAAGTGGGAGAGGGAAGTGGCGCGTACGCCTTTCCTTTAGAGAACTACGAAGAAGTGGCACACATCCCTTCCCCCCATATCCCACGGGCTAGAACCTCAGCCAGACACACAGGAACTGTTGTCTTGAGCCGAGAAGCCGGGGGCCTCACTGAGATGCTGAGGCTTATCACTACAGGAAGAAGGAAGGGATGCGTGTTTAGCGGCCATACCCTGCCCTGCTGCGCCGGCGATTCCGCTGCTTCCCTGCACACGAAGCCAGGACTTCCCAGAGTTAGTTCCTGAAAACTCTCCAGTCTCCGAAGGCGGCCCAGGAGCGTGGAAGGGCGCGGGCAGGTGGAGGGAGACAGACTCCGTGCCAGATGGGGGAGGAGGGTGAGCACACCGCACTGTCATGCTCCTCCTGCCTCAGCCTCTGGTGCCTGAGCTCTGACACCCCCGCCTCCCCGCCACCACCGTCTGTGTCCCCATCCAGCTGACTCCCATCCAGTCTCTTTTCTATTCCTGTCCTGGGCACACCCTGGGGGCCGTACCCCACCCTGCCTCACTGCCGAGCGGGGACGTCCTGTGCTGGGGTAGCAACCGCTCCTTGCGGCGCCCAGATATGAAAATCGGCCTCTGCAGCCGCTGGCCCCAGGGGGCCCCTGGCAGATACAGGGTCCACCCCCAACAGCTGCACTTGCTCCGTCCTCTTCCCTCCCTGGCCCAGGGAGCGGGAGGGACAAGGAGAAGGGAGCAGTGGGCTTGCCCCCCCCTCCCCATCTTCCCAGAGACAACAGAATAATCACTTGCCTTTGGCCTTCCCTCCCAGCCTGGCTCTGCTCACATTTCCCTCCCCGCCCACCTCCCCATCTCTCAGTGCCCTCTCATAAAGCCCTCACTGCCCCTGGCAGGCTGCTGCCTGCTGTGACAGCCCCACACACAACTTTCCGGCGGGCCAGGGCCAGGGCCAGGGCGGGTAACCCCTCCCCGAGCCACGCCTCCCTACCCTGGCCCTCGGAAAGCGGAGAGCCGGCTGGCAACCCTGTTCTGCCTTGCTGAGCTGGCCCTGCTTTTTCCAGTCACAAGGGCAGGCCGAATTTTCCATCGTGGAGAAAGGCAGGGCGGGGGGCGGCCCCAGGGCCAGGCTGCCTCCCGCCCTCCTGGGTTCGAGTGAGCGGATGCCCTAAGCAGGAGCAGATGCAGCCTGGCGCTCCCAGCCGGGCCAGGCACGGCTCAGGGAACCGGGCGAAGAGGCAGAGAGGAGAACACGGTTCTTTTTAATGGAAAACAGACTTGAGAGGGGGAAAAAGTGGGAATGAGAGAGGACCGAAACCCCAGCCGTCCCAGCAGGCTGCTGGCGGCCTGCCTGATGTGCCCCCCACGACGGTCCTGCCCACCGCCCGGCCGGGCTCAGCTGCAGGGCTGCATGTCCCTGTGCCCAGCCCTCACCATCCCTCGTTCTGGCCCTCAACAGCCCTGCGAGGTGGGCTGGCAGGACCCACCAGCCCACAGGATCCCTGAGAGCTCTGTTGCTCAAGGTCGGCAGCACAGAGAGGAGGAACACCAGAGGCCCAACTTATGTAACTCGGGCATGGGATGGAGGTCCCCGAGTCTGCCAGGGATTTGCATGTATTTGCCTAAGTTATGCATCAGTGCAGACTCTTTGCCTATATTTAGATGTAATGAAATAATTTTATCCTTTTTAAAACTGGGATGGGGGCTATTTTAAGGTAGCCAAAGGTTACCTATTCATGCATCATGCATGCAAAGCTGTATGGAGAATCGCACGGTTGCACACACAAACCATCCTACAACCACACAGGATCCCAGGGAAAATTCCCTTTGCCATTTCCTCCACTAGTGGAATTTCTCACCTTATTAAGCAGGGGAACTGGGCCCCCTCTCCACTTTACAAGGTGAGAAACTGCCCCTCTCTCCCCAACAGCTAAACCTTAAGGCTGTTGTATTGGCCATTAGGAGAAGCACTGGCCCCCCTTCTAGGGATGAAGGAAATCCGGCAGGGAATGAATGGGAATCAGGATTTCAGACTGTAAGAAATGTAGTCTCTCCTCTTTCTCCTTTCCAGCCTCCCATCGACGTGATGCCCGTGGGTGGGAGCCTACTGGGTGCCGGGCACTGTGCCGGGTGCGAGGTGAGTCAGACCTCGGCCAGGCCTCAGAGTTCTCAAGATGGAGGCATAAAGTGACCCTGTAAAATAACAGGACAGAACTCCGTGCAGGCGCTGTGAACAAGAGGAGGAGCACTTGGCCCGAGGAGTGGGGGCGGGAGCTCAGTGACTGTTTGCAGGAGGAACAAGAAGCACACGGAGCAGAGTCTTGCGGGATGAGTAAGAGCTGGGCGGGGGGTGGGAGGGAGGTGGCACGGG
>VBSM01002937.1:4922316-4936573 GCA_008086735.1 Cheirogaleus medius
AAAAAAAAAAAAAGAAGAACCAAGTAAGAAATCTTTAGCTGGAAGGAGGGGCTGCCTCCGAGACCGGGAGAGGGGCGCACAGGGGGAGGGGTGGGGGGTGAGCAAGGAGAGCACGCAAATTTAATGTCTTTGGATTTGCAGAGAAACCTCAGCAGTTTCTCTCTGCTGCTTGCAAAACATCCTCAGACTTTCACGTCTATAATTAACAGTGGAAAAAGCTGGGAGTTCCCTCGTGCCGCTGTTGCTCGAGTGAGTGTGAGCGTCCAGAGCCAACTGTATGAGTGTCTCGGAGGGCACCGCCCCACGCATCGCTGGTCCCAAAGGGGAGGAAGGAGAAGGGGGTGCAGCTGAAAAGTTTTCGGTTTCACGCCTGAGACTGTGAGGCTGGGGAGTGTTCGGCGGCTGGGCGTGGGCCACTGGCATGCGGGGAGGGTCCGCGAGCGTCCTGGGTTGCTGCACTGGCTGCCGGAGAGCTGGGAATTAAGGCTGGGATTGCCTTTGCTGCTCTTCCTTCGCACACACTCACTCTCATACTCACACTCACTCGCATACTTGGCTCACCCCTGGTGCATGGGGCCGCTGGCATCACTCCCCGAGGCCAGCCCAGCCTCGTGCACCCCTCCCCTTCCCCGAGGGTGCCGTGGCTCTTCTGCTGGGCGTGGAGGGCGAGGAGTGGGCACTCTGCGGGCCAGAGGCACCTCCCTCCTGGGCATTCCTGCCGGACTTACAGTAACTTGCAGACGCGACGCGGGCGCCTGCTGGGTAGGGGGAACGTCTAATGAAGAAACTGGCTCCACGGAGGCCCCTGGGGGAGGGCAAAGGAAGGTGTGTGTGTTGGGGGGGGAACAAAATCACATTCTACTGAGCTACCTCTTCCTTTGGGTGGGGTGTCTGGCAGGGAGTCTTGAGATCCTCCCCCTCCTTCCTCGAGACCCTCCCCAGAGCAGCCCCTTCTCCCAGCTCTTGCCAAGTGGAGACCCTCCGCTGCCCCCTCTGCCCTGGGGCCTCTACTTGGAAGGAAGGCTGGGGACCAGGGTCCTTCCAGGCTGGGCCTGGCCTAGACGGAGGGGCTGGGTAGGGAAGGTTTTGGGAGGTGGAGGGCCTGAAGAGGCTGTGACTTGGGCTGGGTGCCGCTGGGGTGCTGGGGGTGGTGGCTTGGGGAGCGGGCGCTGGGGCTGGGAGGGATGGTGGCAGCTTGGTGCACGGTGCTCTGGGAGGTGGGTCTTAGCCCTGAAAGGGACAGATCTGTGGGGGCCAGGCTGGGGGAGGAAACACCTGCCTTGTGCCCCAGCTGGTTCGGTTGGGGCGGTGGGAAAGGCTTCAGCTGAGACTGGGAAAAGACTGGGAGGAGAGCTTAAGTGGGGGCGGGGGAAGCAAGAGGAATCAGTTTTCATTTTGAGGTGTTCTGATTGATCTGACTGCACCCCAAGGCAAGACAGCTCTTCCCTGCTTATATTCCCCTGTGGGCAGAGGCCCCCAGACAGAGTAAATGCCCTTGTTCTGGAGGGGGGAAGGGAATCCATTTGTTTGCTCTTCCCTGAAGCCCCATCCTCCTGCCACCATCTTGCTGAGGTATAACCCCTAGATCATGCGCTCCCCTCTCCCTCCTCAGCCTCCTACTGTGGGGGCCCCTAATGCCACCATGCCTGCAGCCAGCTCTCCTGACTAGGGGTAGATTCTGGTAGGCTTGGTGGGGGGGGCCTCTCCAGGAGGAGCAGGTCCCTGTTTAGCGCGCACTCCACTTGGGGGGGAGCGTGGGGGACGCCTGCTCCTGCGGCCTTGAGTCGGGGTGCTCCCGGAGGGGGAATCTGCACCCCGAAGCCCCAGCCCTCCCCCAGGGGGCTCCTGGGCTGGAGCAACCTGCGGGCCCCGTCTGCTCTCCGCGGCCTCTGCGCCCCGCCCAGCAGCCTCTCCCGAAGCTGGGCTCCACCCTCCCGTGGCGGCCTCAGTCTGAGAACTCCGCGGAGAATGGCTCAGAGCTGGGAGCCCAGGTTTCCTGCCTCCCTGGCCGTGCCTGCTCCTCGCAGCCCCTTTCCTTCCGCTGACCACCTCCCTGTCTCAGGATTCAAGGTCAAATCCAAGCAGCACGGCTCCTCCCCCCAGCTCGCGGTCCCAGTGCCTAGCACAGCGCCGGACACACTAGAGCGCGTGGTCAGTGCTCCCTGAGAGAAGCAAGGGCAGTTTGGGGAGCCCGGAACTCAGCCTCCACCCTGCGGGTTACGAGCTTGTCCTCTGGCCTCAGTTTCCCTCTGCACAGGGGGAAGCCTGCCCCCCACAGTGAGGTGGGAGGGGTGGCTGAGTCAGATTTGTCAGATTGCTGTGGTCTCTGTCTGTCGGAAAAGTCAAACTGGGAGGACCCAGTTATGGGTAGGAAGTAAAGCAGTTAGAATTTGCCCCAGGTGTGGGCGCTGGAGGAAGTGAGGTGGGGGGCGGGGATGGAGCTCCCTGGGCTAGGACATAGGGGGTTTACCCTTCCCACCCCGCTGACTGGAGGGTCCTGAGAGGAAGAGGTCCAGGGGCTGAGCTGGCAGGACACAGCGGCCACCTGTCAGCACTGCCACTGCCAGCATTCTTCTGCCTCATTCAGGAACGTGGCTTTACTTAGTAACCTCTGTGGGCCCTCTCCTCTTTTTTCAATGCTTCTGGCCTCAGACCCAAAACCCAAAGACATGGGTCAGCCTTGCCCAGCTAGCATAGAACATTCCAGACCTACTAAGCTTTGAAAGGAGGAAAGGGAGATGTTCATTCTTGGTCCTCAAGACCCTAAGAAACTGTTGGGCTTGGAGTAGATTGCCCCAGGTGTGTGGTGTGACCTTGAAGGGGAATGCCCCTCCCTGAGCCTAACTATGTCCCTGGGGGATTCTGTGCCCCCAGGAGGTCCCTGAGACAGGGCTCCCTCGCCAGCCTAGTTCCCTAGGCTGGCCCCTGTCACCCCCAGTTGCGATTTGGCAGGTAGGAGGGATGAGGAAGGCAAGGCCTCCGGGCTAGTCAAGTGGGAGGACAGCCTCTCTCCATTCATTTCCCTTTTCTGTAGGTCATAGGAATAGCGCTGGAGTACAGGGGGCCTGTGTTGTGCTTGGCTTCCTCTCCCAGCATCCCTCTTTGTCTCCTCTTTCCTTTGTGTGAGCCATTCTTGTTCCACTGACTTATTTCCTCTGTGCATGTTAAAACAGAAATGACAGGGACCTTCTACTTCTGCCTCCACCTCCAGCCAGGCCTCTGTGTTCAGCCGGCGTGAACTTGGGTTGAGGGAAACCAGGTAGCATCTGGGTAGAAGCAGAGCCAAGGGCTCCCGGTCAGGGAAGAGGCTGTTGGGGGGCAATCTGCATGTGGAGGGGTAGGGGAGAGGCCACGGGAGAGAAAAGGGGGGATGAAACACAGGTGGCAGGGGGCAAGGGCTCCCCTCCCCCTCCCTTCACTCCAGCTCCTCTCTGGCTGAGGTCTTCAGCCTCATCACTTCTCTCTGCCCTAGTTTCCCAAGTTTCCTACACAAATCTCAGAGACAATTCAGGGAAGATGAACTGGAAATGGAATAGCGAGGTCCACCTAGGTTGTAAAACCAATGCCAGGAGTGCAAACCAATACAACCCCTATGGAAGGGGAGTTAGCGACATCTAACAAAACTACATACACATTTACCCAGCATTCCTACTTCTAGGAATTTATCCAGAAGATACTCATTCACAAAGATATCCACACAAGGTGATTCTGTAAGGCATATTTGTAATAGGAAATCATTGGAAACTACCCAAATGCCCATTCTTAAGAGACTGGTTGAATGAACGATGGTACCGCCACACAGCAGAGTGCTAGGCAGCCAGAAAAAGAAAAAGATAAAAAGAATGAGTAGGAGCCCCATGAACTGATACGATGTGATTTCTAGGATGTTTTATTAAGTGAAAAAAGCAAGATGTAGAAGAGTGTGGATAGTATGCCCCTTTGAGGTGAGAAAACAGGAGACATATGAATATTTTTTGCAAACACACAGAGAAAGGATAAATGAGAAATCCATTAACATGGTTGCCTATGGGGGTGGATGGGAGCGGGTGGAGGAGATAGGGATGGGAGTGAGACTTTTCTGGTTATACCTTTTTAGACAGTTTTAATTTTTTATCATGCAAATATTTTACGTATTCAAAAATCAAAGCCAACCACAACAGAAACAATAACTAACTGAATATCAATTTGACTACAAAGGAAAGAATTCATTCAAGTATTTAATAATTTTTGAGCTTAATACTCTGATTCTATATCCTTAGTGGAAGTTATATTCTAAGGAAAAAAAGAACTCTTGGACTTTACATTGTTAGCATGCAGTTGGTCGTGGTATTAGTGTCATAAATTGGAAACCGTTTTGTTTATTGTAGGATAGATTAATGAGTAACTATGTTGATATTTCTGGAAATTAGGGTCTCACTATGGAAAAAGAGAGATATAAGTATGAAATGGAGGAAAGGGAAGTAGAACCCTGTGGTCTTTTTTTTGTTTGTTTGTTTTCTTTTTTATCTTTGGTAGAGATGGGGTCTCACTGTTGCTCAGGCTGATGTCAAGACCCTGAGCTCCAGCGATCCTCCCACCTCGGCCTCCCAGAGAGCCAGGATTACAGGCGTGAGTCACTGTGCCCGGCCAACCCTGTGGTCTTTTTGTATATCTTGTAGGTCTGTCCACCAAAAGAGTCTAGAAGCAATGCTACCCAATAGGAGTGAACACACCTATACCTAGATTTTTATTTTTAATTATCACTTTCCACTATAAGAAACCAGTGCTCCTTGGAGAAATGGCTGGCTCCAAGTCTGGGACTGGGAAGTACAAGTGAACCATGTCAAGCCAGAAAGCTAAAGCATGCTCATGTCAAAGGATACAGAAGCTGGCTTCAAGGGGCTCCCACCAGGCAAATGTGGGACACATTGAGCATCAACAAGGTTAATGGTAATGGATCGTAATGCACTGAATATAAAAGATTCCTTGAATCCATTCTGACAATTAACAGGGGTAAGGAGGAGCAGGGAGGGAAAAGTCTTAACAGAAATGCCAACTTAGGCTGGGCCTGGTAGCTCACACCTGTAATCCTAGCACTCTGGGAGGCTGAGGTAGGAGGATCTGCTTGAGGTCAGGAGTTCGAGACCAGACTGAGCAAGAGCAAGACCCTGTCTCTACTAAAAATAGAAAAATTAGCAGGGCATAGTGGTTTGCATCTATAGTCCAGCTACTCAGGAGTCCGAGGCAGGAGGATCTCTTGAGCCCAGAAATTTGAGGTTACAGTGAGCTATGATGACACCACTGCACTCTAGCCGGGGCAACAGAGCAAGACTCTGTCTCAAAAAAAACCCCACAAAAACAAACAAGAAATGCCAACTAATAAAATGTGGAAGTAATGGTAGATGTTTTCTTTAAATTTAATTTTAATTTTATTTTTCATCGAAAAATAACAATTGTATATATTTATGGGTTACAATGTGATATTTTGATATATATATATACACATGATGGAATAATTAAGTCAAGCTAATCATCATATCCATCACCTCACATATTTATCATTTTTTTGGTGATGTGAAAATTTTAAATCTGCTCTCTTAGCTATTTGGAAATATGCATTACGTTATTATTACCTGTAGTTGCCATGCAATAGATTTCAAAAACTTGTTTCTTCTGTCTAACTGATCTTTGTACCCTTTGGCCAACATCATCAGAACTTTACATCAACCAGTTTGCAGCCCCCAGTGTAATAGCTGATTCAAGCTAGCATCTAACGGATGCTAAAACCACTGGGTAAAAGGTCGACCTTACCATATTTTAGTTCAGGCTGCTACAACAGACCACCATAGACTGGGTGGCTTAAACAACAGACATTTATTTTTCAAGGTTCTGGAGGCTGGAATTCAATGTCAAGGTGCCGATGAGGGTACTTTTCCTGGTTCGCAGATGACTGGCTGTTTTGTTATTGTATCTTCACATGGCAGAAAGAGGGAAACATTATCTCTCTGGTGTCTCTTCTTAAAAGGACACTAATCCTATTCATGAGGGTTCCATCCTCATGACCTAATTACCTCCCAAAGGCCCCACCTCCTAATGCCATGGCGTTGGGATTTAGGCTTCTGCATATGCATTTGGGGGAGACAAAAACATTCAGTCTCTAGCTCAACATATCGCTTCACAGATTACAAACCCTTTAACAAAAGGAACAGTCTGTCTTTACAATGGAGAAATCAGCACTTACCACCTTCACCAGGTAATCAAACATCAGTGGTGGCGAGACTAGTTGACAACCCAGGTTGCGGTAAGATGTGCAGCCACACCTCCTATGCTCTTGTCAAAAATGTTTATCCTGAATCTAATTAAGAAGAGACGAAGGAGGAAATCCAGAGTGTGAACCATTATAAATGACAAGTGACTGAGACTCTTCAAAAAAGTGAATGTCATAAAAAAAACCCATAAAACTGTCTGTTGTGCTCGCTTCTGCAGCAAATATACTAAAATTGGAACCATACAGAGAAGACTAGCACACACAAAAAAATTGTGTGTTGTAGGGAAAATGATGGGGAGGTGGAAACCAGTCTAGAGTAGAAGAAATTAAAGAGACATTATAGCCAAATGCAATGCATAAACTTTAATTGGATCCTGGGTCAAAAAAAAGAAGACTATAAAAGATATCCTGGGACAATTGGATAATTTTAAGTGATGCATATATATTATATATCATATATATTAAATGATATGTAATTTTTTTAGCTGTGATAAATGCTAATGTAGGCTTTGTAGGAGAATATCCTTATTCTTAGAGATTATGCCAAAGTATTTAGAGGCAAAGTGTCTGCAAGTTATTTTCAAATGGTTCCACAAAAGGATGTGTGTATGAGTATATATACATCGAGAAAGGATGTACGAAATATTAACGATCAGTGAACCTAAGTGAGGGGTCTGTAGTTGCTTATTGCACTATTTTTTTCAGTGTTTCGGGTTTGAAATTTTTCAAAATACTAAGGTAGTGAGAGAAGTCAACACCAGAACGCACTCCTAGATTCTGGGCTCCTCTCACCCGTTTCCCCAACTCCTGACCGAATGGAGCGTATTTTCTAAGGTCGGGAGTGCTGAGAGTCCACACAGGGCACGCAGAGGGGTCTTCCCGACAAAGTGGTCTCCCTTAGGCAGTCTCCTTCCCCCATCACTGCTGTCACGCCAGGCCTTTCCTTCCAGGTGGGAGCAGCTGGACCACCGTGGGTGGGGACTAGGCGGGACGATGGGAGGCGGGATGACAGGCCGTCTCTTACCACAGGGCCAGCTGAGGAAGGCTAGGGACTGAGGGCTTCCGGAACCTCCCCCTAGCCTTTTGAGGAAAGGGTCTCAGGTTGCAAGGGAAGGAATTCCCCAGCAGCACAGAGGCGGTGGCTGACCCGCCTTCTTCGTCCGTTAGAATTCTCTAATTAGGTGATTCTGAGAGAACTGGGCTGTCCCTGCCCTGAGCCTGCCTGCCTGAGCTGAGCAAGGCTTGGCTGCACTGTCAGTGACCCAATCACCACGCACCCCCCCCCCTCCAGGTTTCCAGGATGGCTTTTTTCTCTCTCTGTTTTCTCCCTGGAAACCCTGGGGCTAGGCCTGTTATGACTCAGGGCTCTTTTCATGTCAGAGAGGACTGTTGATCCTGTAGTCAATTCCCCTTCTGTCTTTCTGTCTGGGCCAGGGAGCCTGAAAGCAGGGGAGCTGGGAAGTCGGAAGAGGCAGACAGGGAGGAGTTTGTGCTAGTGCGGGCCTGCCAGAAGAGCACGGGACTGGGAGTCAGAAAACTGGTGGTCTGGGCTCTTGCCTGCTGTGTGATCTTGAGTGAGGCAAGTGATATCTCTGGGCCTTCATCTCCTGCACTGAAACCGAGTTTGGACATACAGGCATTTCTGATTCAAGACCTTCCTCTTCTATGGAAGACAAAGGGGTAAAACTCTTAATGCCCAAACAAAATTTTTTAATCATAGAGCCTGGCACAATGTAGCACAACCTGCAGCTAAGTTCCATCCTTCTACCCAGGATGGGTAGACAGAAAAGCAACCAAAAAAAGATGTGCCGTTGGACCACCACCCTTGAGGTTTGGGAGTAGAATAGGTTCTGAGGTTTCCCACCCCCATCTGCCTGGAACTCCGCTTAGGAAGTATTCACTCAATACCTCCCAAGGCCATAATTCTGCTATGTCCTAAGCTGGAAACTAAGCAACATTGGCAATACATAGAGAAGTCCAGAACTTCAAAAAGTTTACCATCTTCTAGGGAACATGATCCTTCCAAGAGTTCTTAGACTGAACCGTATGCAATTGCCAACATGCAACCACTTTTGACCTACAAAAGGCAATTTCATCTCTAATCAATAGTCCCTGGGGGGGGGGGGAAGGCAATTTCGTATGGTCCAACCTGATACTCATATTGTTAGGTACTGGAAGTCAGGGATTGCAGTCGATGCTGTGGGCTGGAGAGATTAGGTTTTTGTCTGAACCTAACCAGCCTGGGTTGGGTCAGGAGAAATGCCAGCTACTAGAGCAGCTTGCCCTCCCTCTTCATCCAGTCTTTTGGCCCCGGAGGTAGACACATCGGCCAAGCCCTTGTCCAGAGGCTGGTTGAGATTCCAGCATTAGCCCTCCTGGTAACCGGCCGGGGCAGCTGCCCAGGCGGAGTGAGGAAGGTCCCGGCATCCGCAGGCCACTGTCCCTGTTCCGAATGTCCTGCCTCCTGTCTTGGAAACTGCAGCTGGAGGAAGCTTTAAGAAAGGAGGAAATAGGAAACATCAGCCCTATTCTTCCTCCTTTCTAGAGGCAGACAAGAGGGAGAACACACACTCGAAGCTTCCTCTGGCACAGGGACGCATGACCTAGTGACGGCTGGGAGCTGAAGAGGTGTTAGTGGGAATGGGGAGACCAGGGTTTGGCAGGGTTCAACTGGAAATTATTCTTGGACGAGGCGATTGCCAAATAGGATTTGGAGGAGAAAGGATACATGTGATAGAGGAGAGGGGAGATTGGGAGGAAGGGCTCTCTGCTGCAGCCGAGTGGAGACACTCTGAACGTTGTGGAGAATCAGACGCTCTGGCCAGTGAGGGCAGTTGTCTGCTCTGACCCACTGGAACGTCCCCAGCCTTTGTCTGCCCCGGCGCTGGTGTCACGGGCAGGGTGGCATCTGGCCTCAGTGGCGGCCCGCTGCCCGCCTGCTCTCCTGGCGCTCGTGGACTGTTAGGACGATTTTTGGGCGTTTCCTCCCTGCCGTCCGTACTGCAGCCTTCTTCGTGGGGAGCACGTGTAGGACGGCTGTTAGGACTCTAGACAGGCACCGCCGGCGCCCACGCTTCCAGGGGCTTGCTGACCTTGTGCAGGGGAGGTCAGTCGCCAGGCTGTGGGCTGGAGGGCAGCTCGTTCTATCGAGCCAGAGCATTTGCGGTGGGTAGAGTTGGAGAAATAGTCCAATTTTCCTTTTTCACAAGTGAGAAAACTGAAACGTAGAGACTTGCCCAAAGACACTGGGCTAGTTTGAGGCAGAGCCAGGGCCGGAGCCCAGTTCTCCCCACTCCAAGCCTGAGACTGGGCCCTCGACCCCGTCACCGCGTCGCTGTGTGACCGAATCAGCACCAAACCTCCCTGGTACCCAACATCTCTGCCCGCATCACAGGACATCCCTGTCGCTCCAGGGATGACGTGCAGCACAGTGAGGCTGTGTGCTAGGAGCACTTTGGAAGAAAGCTTCTCAAAACCACAAAGGTGCCGTGCCATGATTGCTATTGTTGCTGCTATTATTAACAATTAAGGTCATTAGCTCTGGAGAAAATGCAAAGAGAAGTACTCTTGGCACCGCCCTGCTAATGGTCCTGTCCACGGCTCCTCCCCACACAGTGGGCCTCGAGCGGGGAGGTGCAGGATAATTGCCAGGAGGAGCAGAAGTCCTGCAAAGGTGTGGGCAGAGCCTTCCTCCTGCCTGGGCATCCTTGGCCCTGCCTTTCCTCGGGTATGGCTCCTCCGAAAGGTCAGAGGAAGTGCGGAGGGGAAGTGCTATTATCTCTGCTGCTTCCTTGGCAGCTGACCGAGCCAGATTGGCCGCTGAGCTCTGATTTGGGGTCTAAGAGTGAGCAGGGCAGGGCCTGTACAATGTGATAGCACAGGCCAATTTTATTGCCGGAGCCAATCTGTCATTCAATTGCTTGTTTGTTTATTCATTCAGCAAACATGAAGTGAGCAGAGACCATATGCCAGGCATTATGGTAGGGTTTGGGGAGAAGCAGTATCCAGGAGGCAAGGAGGGGCTGAGTATCACTGACCTTCAGCCAGCCCCGATCGTGGCAGCGTTCCAGGGCATTTGTGTTTGTTTCCCTGGAGAGCACCCCTAACCTCTGACTTCCAGGAGGTAAGGCCAAGACTCTGTATGCGTCTGAGCTGGGAGGGGCCTTAGACACCGTTGCAGGGCAGCCCCTGGTGTTTCCAATGAGACGGTGACCTGAATGGTAAAGGACTCGCCCCGTCCTTTCTTTGAGGAAGCTCCTCCTGGACAAGGGCATGGTGCTGAAGCTGGGTGTTGGTCCAGCCTGCTTTATCCAGTCCTTGGCTTGGCATCCCAGTGTTGTCGCCTGACTTTACAATCCTCTGCTTACATCTGGAGTCTCTGACTCTGATGGGGCAGAGACATTCCTTTGCTGGGATGCCCAGAAGGGATCCAAGTGGTACCTAGGAATGAAAAAATAAACTTCCAGAGAAACCTTCCAGTTTCTCCTTCAATCCTAACTTCTCATTCCAGCCCCTTCCCCGCCACCTTCAGAGGCAATGTGGGATAAAGGATAAAGGAGTGGATTTGGTACGTGCTGTACACATCTTTACTGAGCCTCAGTTTTCCCATCTATAAAGTGTGTATACAGCGAGCTACGATGGCACCACTGCACGCCAGCCTGGGTGTTAAAAAAAAAAGTGTGCATAGTATCATCTTTCCTTATCTGCCCTCTAGAGTGTTGTGACGGACAAATGAGATATTGTAGGTGAAAGCATTTGCATGCACATTGAAGTGCCACTCCGCATCTGAGCTTCTTCTCTCCATGGCCCAGCCCACTCCAGAACATTCTCTTCTGATCTCTCGCCGTCCCCTCCAGCTCCTGTTCTTCCTGCGTCCTCCCTCCGTGCCCAGATCAAGACCTAAAGCTACGCTTGTTGCATCTTAAATAACAACAGTAGAAGTAACAATCCAAGCTGATACTCATTAACTATGTGCTAGGTATCGAACTTGGATTATCTCACTGGATATTCCCAGCAAATAGTGAGGTCCATACTAGTACCATCTTCATTTTGCAGATGAATAAAGATGTTCACAAAACGTGAGGCTCAGGTGCAGCCCTAGGCAGCCCATTTACGGATTTCCTCCTTCCGTGGCTGAGTGACTGGCTGACAGGAATGTGGAGAGTTTCGACACCTTTATTGAATGTCGACTAAATGCCAGCTGCTTTCAAACTGTGTCACAACAACCACCTTCTGAGACAGGTACAGGATTTGTCTTAGAGATCGTCTGGTTGTGAGAACAGAAGCCTACTCAAAGAAGCAGAAGTGAAAGGGGCCTGATGAGAAGGCTACAGGGACATGGCACAGAAGCGAGGGGTGGGAGGTAGAACCACGTGGGCTGTGCCTTCTCCCTGGGCTGCAGCCTTCTTTTCTCCACGACGGCTGCTCTCTCTCTCGTCCACGTGCACAGGCCCCATCGTGGTTAACCAAGCAGCGGGTTCAGCCTCCAAGTCTATGCGGCCTTCCCGTTTGCTCTCCAGAGTAAATTCACTCGGCCTCTCCGTCCAAATGCCAAGAGAGGCTGGTTACAGCTTAGATCGGCCGTCCACCCAGCTCCAGTGGTCTGTGGCCTGCTGCGGGGCAGTGGAGACTGATCAAACACGGCCTCCCAGGTCTGTCTCTTGCACAGGGGCTGTGTGTGGGAGTGGATGTTTCTAGAGGGAAAATTCATTGACCTTAGGTTGATTCAAAACCACAACTGTGTTCTTCACCACACCAGTCTGTCTCTCTGATATGTTGGGGCGAATGCCCTGGTTGAAGCCCCTGAAGAAAGGGCATGCACCTTGTCCCAGGATCTGTGGGTTCAGTGGGCTTTGCTGTGTGCCAGGCACTTCATACACATTTCCTTTAACCCTTACAACACCGCTGCAACATGTTACTGTCCCCATTTTACAGATAGGAAAGCTAACAGTGAGTTAAGTGCTTTGCCCAGAGGTCATCTGGCTGGTTAGGGTTGGGGCTGATATTTGCCCGGGCCCATCTGATGCCGAAGCTCACGGCCTTTCTACTACACTGCCTCCCCCAAAGATTATTTTACTTTGATTCTCCTGGAATGCATGCTTCATGAAGACAGGAATCTTAATCTTTTTGTTTGCTGATGTATCCCAAGCACCTAGAATAAGACTTGGCCCGTTGTAAATGCTCCATAAAAAATTGTCTAGTACATTTTGCTTTGGTAACTTCCGCACTCCTGGGCTTCCCGAAATCAGAGGAAAAAGGGTAATTTTCTTGGAGAATGGGCCGCTGAAATAAGTGGGGTAACCCTCCAGGTGTGCTTCTTGTCCCTAACCCCCACAGTCTGCTTTGATGGGGACATTAGCAGCAATGCAGAAAAGTCTAAAGGGAAAGTATGATCCTAGATCTGTCTGTGTTTCCTGTTCGTACATCTGACCTAGGACATTTAGCCTTGTGAGGGGACCAAGTGAAGGGAGATTTCCCTAACACTGGAAAATCCACTTACTGGGACTAGGAAACAGGATACTGAGGTCCCATAGTGATAGAGAAAAGAATGCTAATTTCCACTGGGTTTTTAGCCCCAGGGGTCAGAGTTTACCAATCCCGTCCCATGCTTTTCCCTTTAACAACACGCTGTGTCCCAAATCACTCAGTTGCCTTCCAGTCCTGGCAGACGGTGTTGGATGAGAGCACAGGTTTAGGGGAGTCAGATGGAACTGAGTGTAAGTCCTCCTGGCCTGCTATGTGACCCCTTATAAAAGGGTCGTAGCTCATTATCTGCCAGTGCACAGATCACTTAGGCTCCCAGATTCAATTTTCTCTGGAAAAGGGGAATATACATGAATAAAGAGTGATACTTGTTCTCAGTGCCTGGCCCATAGTAGGTGATCATCAAATTTTAATGGTGTCCTCTTTTGTCGGTCCATTTCTCCCTTTCTTCTCCATAGATCCTGGCACCAGCCTGCCCACCTGCTCCTTGCTAACCTTTGAGCTCAGTGCATTGATAAAAGGGTCATAGCCCATTAACTCCCAGTAACTGAAAGACCCAGAGGCCCCGGCCCCCTGCAACTCTCCAACAAGGGGCCTGCAGGGGCTGCCCAGGGCCTCCGTCGTTTCCACATGACAGGCTACCCTCTTGGTGCCAGCTCTAGGGCTTTGCTTGATACTTGAGCAACAAGAATCCTGGCAAAATAGGCAGAGCGGTGGGTGGAGCGATGCAGCCACCTCACCTTGTTTGCTCTTGCCCTGTATTCCTCCCCGGGGAGCAGGCACCGCAGGAGCCAATGCTGGGAAATCTCTTGGAGGGAGTCAGACTGGGCAACGATGCTCCACTTGCTTTTGTAGAAGTTGTGGCCCAAGGGTACCATCGCTATGTGGTCACTCAGATCAACTGCTAGCTGCCACTGGAATTGAGCATGCCACTGGTTAAAAGGACAGGAGAGTCCCAGGGTGGAATCTCCCCTGCTGTCCCCAGCACACACCCACACAGAGGCTTTGGCTGACATGAAGTGGCAGCTTGGCCAAGGTAACGCATGAACCAGAACTTGCCTTCCCTTAGCTGGAAGGGACTTGGCATTGAGTGCAGTTCTTGTTCCTGCTGCCTATGGATCACTTCAGTGCTTCAGGCTCTCTTGGAGTGGGAGAAACTCTCCAGTTTCCTCCGAGTGTCTCAGGGATGGCATCCAGCGATGGGAGTTGCTTTCGGAGGCAGTGACTTGCAGACGAGGGTGTGAATGTTAGCCGAGAGTTCATGTGAACAGGCCATGGCAGATGGTTGCTGGGACGCAGTGGCTTGTCGGTTCTGGCTGCAGTATTTTTGCTGGGCCCACTCCCCAGCCCCTGAGCTACTTGCAAGGAGAGTGGTGGCTTAGTCATCTCTGTGTACCCCGTGTTTATTTAGCACGGTCCTTGGCTCGCAGAATGAGGATCAGTAAAGTGTGGATAGATGGATGGATGAATGGATAGGCGACTAAATGAATAGACAAAGAGAAATTTTTTTTTTTTTTTTTTTTTTTT
>VBSM01002937.1:4971200-4983775 GCA_008086735.1 Cheirogaleus medius
GGCCCTTCAGCACAGCAGGTTCGAGTTGGCACGGCCTTGCCATCGCCAGTCCCTGGGGAGGAAGAACCAGCAAGGCCCTGCCCCTGGCAGCTCTGGCCCTGCCCGCCCCCTGCCCGGAACACGCCTTTCCCAGGCCCCCGCTTTCCTTTCCTGCTGGGAACGCGGCTTCTCGGGTGGTGGAGGCAGGGAGCCTGTGGGAAGCAGGCCAGCCTGCTCCTAGCGCTTGGGCCAAACCTTGCTCCCCGCAGAGCTCAGCTGTGCCGCTCAGCTGGGGGCCAGCGCGGTGGACTTGGGCGCTGGGAGGCAGGAGATCCTGGGCGGGAACCTCAGCCACCACTTCCCGGACAGCTCCCTGCGTCTGTCTCCTGAGCACTGGCAAGTGAAAGGAATCTCAGAAAAGGGCCCTCAAATCCCCGACTGTGTAAGTGTGGACGCCCGTCCACCCCCTGCCCCGCACTGTCCCGCCTGGCAGGCTCCCACAGCTACCTTCCCTGACCCTTGAGCACCTCCTGCTGGTTTTGTTTTTAGGATGGA
Source organism: Cheirogaleus medius (assembly GCA_008086735.1). Classification (NCBI taxonomy): domain Eukaryota; kingdom Metazoa; phylum Chordata; class Mammalia; order Primates; family Cheirogaleidae; genus Cheirogaleus; species Cheirogaleus medius. Next base: position 4,971,735 of record VBSM01002937.1, read on the forward strand.
GAAATGGAGACCATCTTGGACCCTGCAAAAACCACTCCTTTGGGTACTTGTATTCCCATTTTCAAAATCTTTTTCTGTCCACACATCTTCCGGAGGTCTAACCCACATCTCTCCTCTTGCCGTTTAAGGCAGCACTCTTGGTTCTATTCAGTGCAGACGGAGAGCGGATGCTGCCTCCCACCTCCCGTCCACACTCGCTCCCCACCCTCGGAGTAGCCTCGGTGTGGGGTGTGGGTGTGGACGGACGGCTTCACCGGCCCCGTCTGTCCTTGCTGCTCGCTCTGCGAAGCTCAGCTGGGTGTCCCCTTCCTCTCATTCTGACCTTCCTCAGCTGGTGACCGTTTTTTCAAGACAAAGGTCACCCCACCCTGCCTGCAGGGAGCCATCAAACAGGCAGCCAACAGCTTCCGGTGCCAAAGCCGGGACTAATTTGCTCCAGCGTGTGATCAACTGGATGAGAGGCCACTGAGAGTGATGCCACAGTCGGTCCCCTCTTCCCTCAAGGGTAACCCCCTGGGGTCCGGCAGAAGGGCCTGAGTGTGAGGAAGGCGATAGAATAATCCTGCCTGCCTCTCGTCCCTTTGGGCACATGCCTAGAGTGTGTGGGGCGTGTGTGGTGGTGTGTGCTGTTTGTGTAGTGGGGTCTATGTGTGCATGTAGTATGTGGTGTGTATGTGGTGAGTGTGTGTGTGGTTATGTTTGCATGGTGTGCGTGTGACGTGTATGTGCCTGTGGAGTGTGTGTGTCACGTGGCGTGTGCGCACGGGTATTTAAGCGTGCGTGTGTGGGCGGGGAAGATGCCGGTAATCGAGGACTGTGTAGTATCTGAAAACTTCATGGCCCCACCTTTCTCGTTCTCTTTTTATTGAACCTCAATAGGAGTACTTCTCTTAGTACCTACAAGTACTTAGTACTTGGTAGAATAGCAGTACCTCTCTTAATGATGTGTGTTTATGCCTCTGTGTGTGTAACAGAAAAGGAGGAGCATGTGTGCTTAAAGGGGATCCCCAAAACTGACAGTCTCAAAGCCTCTGCTCTGATGAGCTCCTACAGCTCCTGGAACTTGGAATCAAGACACATGGGTGGGCTCTCCTGGTGGGCTCTGCCTCCATTGTACATGACCTTGAGCAGGTAGCTAGTCCTTTATACATGACCTTGAGCAGGTAGGTCATCCTTTTCTGGCCTTTATGTATAAGCCAATGGATGGAAACTCACTCTGTATTTATTTATTTATTTAGCGACACGGGTCTCACTCTGTTGCCTGGGTGGAGTGCAGTGGCATCATCATAGCTCACTGCAACTTCGCATTCCTGGGTTCAAGCGATCCTCTTGTCTCAGCCTCCTGAACAGCTGGGACTACAGGTGCTCAGCCACTACACCCAGCTAATTTTTTTATTTTCTTGCTCAGGCTGGTCTCAAACTCCTGGCCTCAAGCCATCCTCCCTCGTTGGCCTCCCCAAAGTGCTAGGATTACAGGCGTGAGCCACCACCCGGCCTCTCACTCTATATTTAAATCATCACCAGCATTTACATGTGAGAGAAAAGTTCTGCGTGAATCCCAAGAGACATTTTACTGTTTACGTTCTTAGAGCTGGAGCCTAGCACGTACTCAAGGAGGGGTAGAAGAGATTGCACATCTGGGTTGGCTTATCCCGGTTACGAGAAGTGAGTGGCCCCAGTGACCAACTAGTCCCACTTTGCTCATTTTCAGACCAAAAGTTCCACACCCCCTGAGTCCTGGGCAGACCGAGATGGTTGGCCACCCTAACTGGCTCTCAGACTTGGGCACAGGAGGAAGCACGAGGTCTTTTTTAAAAAACAGGGCTTTTAACTGCCTTCTTTTATCATTCCCCGTTTTCCTCCAACTCATTACCCACCCCTGTCTCCTTTTCAGGTCTGTCTGGGAACCCTGCAGATCTGGAGAGACGTCGGCAGGTGTTTGGACATAACGTGATACCCCCCAAAAAGCCCAAGACCTTCTTAGAGTTAGTGTGGGAAGCCCTTCAAGATGTCACACTCATCATCCTGGAGATCGCAGCCATCATCTCCCTGGTCCTGTCCTTCTACCGCCCTGGGGGTGAAGAAAGTGAAAGTGAGTGTCCTAAACACGTCAGCACGACTCTGATGTGGGTTCTTTCCGCCACCACCAAAAAAGCACTCAGTGTTGGGGGTCGGCAGGTTATAGCTTAAAACTTTCCCCCGTTATCTAGAGTGGGCTGTCCACAGGAAGCCTACTGGTAGCCAGTAAGCGATTCTTCCAACCCATCCTTATTGCAGAGGGCTTTTTCCCCTTCTCCCATCAAATCCTATTCAGAGTGTCACGGATGCTCTGCCCTGGCCCAAGCAACAGAGCCCCGCAGCTCAAAGTGCCCCTGCCAGCAGTCTGGCCTTGTGGGAAATAGCAGCGGGAGCCTGACCGTGTCGGGAATCACGAGTGTGAGTTTCCATGTGACTTGCCTACAAGTTTGCATTGACGTATTTTGTTCTCTTTAGTCATTTGCTTCTTTTGGATTAACTTACATAGTTATACTGGTGATGAGACAACACTCAATCCTGCTATCCTCTGATATGCTTTTCCTACTCAGGAATTTTGTCTTCTATTATTCTCTTTGCCTGACTTTCCATTTTGGAGGGGGATTGTGGAAGGACTACCCTCATTTCTGAATGTCAACAAAAGCCCCTCGGTGACTGTCTCTCTCCCTTCCCTGGGATAGTGTGTGGTCAAATGGCAAGTAACCCAGAAGATGAGAATGAGGCGGAAGCCGGCTGGATCGAGGGGGCAGCCATCCTGTTCTCGGTGATCGTCGTGGTCTTAGTGACTGCCTTTAATGATTGGAGCAAAGAGAAGCAATTCCGGGGGCTGCAGAACCGCATCGAACAGGAGCAAAAGTTCTCCATCATCCGAAACGGTCACCTCATCCAGCTCCCCGTGGCTGAGATTGTGGTGGGTGACATCGCCCAAATCAAGTATGGTGAGAGCTCCACGTTTCTTGTACTTAATACCACCAGCACCCCACATTTGAGAGGTGGAGCCTTTCGCATGAGAGGGCTGAGAATGGCTGAAAACCCAAAAAGCCCCCAAATTGTGTTAGCTTCTAAGTTAGTGTTTAAGGAGGTCGCGGGAAGGAATTTCAGAGACAGCGGTAGCTGAAACTCACCTAAAAGATAGTCACACTTGTACCCCGTGTGTCTTAAGGTTAAAAGTGTATAATATTCAGGCCATGGGAACGATACCCATGTTCGGGTATTGATGATAGTTTGAATTTATAATACCTGGAAAGGAATCTTGTCCCGGGTGGTAGAGAGCTGCAGTTGTCTTGGAAAGGCTCTCCGGACACTCCCTGGGCCATTGCTCCACCGGCAGAGCCCATGGGAGCAGCCCTGAGGTGGAGCGGGAGAAGTTGGAGGTCCCCACCCTTGGCCAGGCTCTTACCCACCCTCCTTCACTGTTCCCCCTTCTGTTTGTGCACTAGGTGACCTGCTGCCTGCAGATGGGATCCTGATCCAGGGGAATGACCTGAAGATTGATGAGAGCTCTCTGACAGGGGAATCAGACCACGTCAAGAAGTCCCTGGAGAAAGATCTCATGTTGCTCTCAGGTATAGCCTCTGGCTACCCAGGCTCCTATTCTGCCTCCCCCCAGACAGCCAGCCCACAGGCCCCAGACTCTGTTCTCTCTTCTGGCTCTATCCCTTCTCCTTCCCTTGGGTTCAACTGGGGCAATAGAGTATTATGAGGTGGAATACAGGGATATCAGGCAACCTAAATGAGGTTTTCTATGAAACAAGTACTGGGGGGTCCTTGGAGGGGCTCTGCTGGTTGTGGGGGGAGGGGACAGAAGGAGGGCTTACCTTAAAAACAATCAGACACATTTTCCTCCTTCCTACCAATTTGCTTGGTCTGTTTTAAATGGGCCAGCTCTCAGGCTTTTCCTACTATGCTAAGCCTGTCATTATCCATGGAGTAGGGGAGTATTTTTATTTCTAAGTTTGTGTTTCACGCCAAGTCATGGCTAGGTATTTAAAAACAAAACAAAACAAAACAAAAAAACCCACTACTTTCTATCCTCCCCTTTCCTATATAGGAACTCACGTCATGGAAGGTTCTGGCCGGATGGTAGTGACTGCTGTGGGTGTGAACTCCCAGACTGGAATCATCTTTACTCTCTTGGGGGCCCATGAGGACCATGAGGAGGAGAAGAAGAAGAAAGGTAAGGGGCGTCCAGAATGAGGTTCTCTTTCCTCTCGTCCCAATGGACAAGCAAGGAAGCAAGGGAGCAGATCTGAATGTAAAGCCTGAGTGGAAGAATCTGCTGGAATGAAGAAAGCAGATATCCAAATATCCGTACTCCTTGCCGAGATAAAGATATAATCCCTGGCTCTCCAGGGAGCTCTGATGAAAACCAGATCCCGGCTCTCGGCTCCCAAATCAGACTGAATTTGAGCCTCCACTTTTGTGTCTCTCGGTGAGTTGTGAAGGGATGAGTTATAAAGCCTGCCCACAACGCGCTGGCTGGGTGCTCTAGCCCACAGAGCCCTGTGTGTACGCCTCCTCCCCTTACCTCCTCCCTCAAAGGTGGGAGATTAAATGAACCATCACGACTAGGGGGAAACTGGCCAGCAGAATAAAATGGATTCCTGATGAAACCGTAGGCTCTCAGTGCAAGAGAGACACAGCTGGAGAGTGGGAACAGAGAGGTAGTATCTACCCTGAAGTTAGTCCAGTCTTTGCCATCCACTTGTTCCTGAAGGAAGGAATGACAGAAGGAGGGAGGAGGAGGAGGAAAAGATACCCAAACCAAATCTACACCTTTCCCTAAGCATTCCTTCTTCCCTTGGGAGAGAGAAAGATTTCTACCACTCGTCTAGAGGATCATCTTGAGCTGTTTAATAGAGGACAGTTTATGAAAAGGAAATTAGACTATTCATTTCTGCAGCTACCTGCAGATGAATAAGGAGGACTCTTGCCTGGTGCTGCTGAAGTAACACGGAGACACCTTCAGGGCCTTTGCCATTGGGCAGGAACAGTTCTAACCTCTCACTTCCAAATCCCCATCCCATTTTTCCAAGCAATGTGACTCAGACCAAGACCCCCCCCTTCCCAGCAGCAACCATGCTCCAAGAGAAAGCAGCTCGGGGGTGAGCATGCACTCACCTGCGCTGAGTGTTTTGGTCACTATCCCAAGGATTCATTAGAGCCTCTGGCAAGAATGAATGAAAGCCGAGATGTGAGTTTCCTTTCCATTTCCCTTCCCTGCGACCCAGCCCCTTTGCTGTCGCCCTTTTGGGCTCTGAGCAGGACCAACAAACTGGATATCTGATCTCTTAATAGTCACTTTGGGTTTCCACCCCACTTTTTTCTTTCTTGTTCAAACAGGTAAAAAACAAGGAGTCCCTGAAAATCGCAACAAAGGTAACCTCTCCACCCACTCATTTACCATCTCTACCTGCCCACGCTCAAACCAGACCTTTCCAGGCCATCTGCCTTCTCCCTGTTCTGCTCCATAAATCTGTTATCTGCTGCTGTGGCTCAGATCCCTCATCCTGAGGAAGGTGCAGAGATTTGGGGGGTGGTCACAAGGTCCCAATCCCAATCTAAAATGGGACAACAGTGCCCTCTGCTGTTGGCTCATAGAACCTCATGTCAAGGTTTCTCTTGGGGGTTGTGTGGGACGGGTCTGCTCTTCCCAGGGTGCTGAACTCTTTGTTTCGTTGCCCTCGGCTGGGTTTAAACACCAGTGGTCCTCGGTTTCTGGGTTGGAAGACTTCAAAGTCCTTACGGCGGAGGGCGTTGGGATGGGCAGTCCCTGCACCCTCCTCTTGCTAGCTTCCTCATCGGTGTCCTCTTCTGGTCTGGATTCCTTCTCTGCTGGTCTTCTCGGGGGTGCTTGGAGAGAGCCCTTTTTCGGGACCTCTCTCCCCACCTCTTTCTTTGTTCTCTCCACAATGTTTTCTTCCTCCTGATCCAATGTGTGTTTCTCTTTCTGGTGGCTGTGTTTCCATCCCGTCTCTGTCCTGTTTGTGAGTCCGACAGCAGAGACAGGCTCTCAGGAAGGGCATCCTAAGCGAGGGGCTGGGCGCTGCAGGGATGCAGGCAGAGGGGCATTGGGAACCAGCAAAGACCGCTCTCTTGGGACGGCTCCTGGAGATTTGTTTTTCCCTTTGTGTCTAACCACCATCATAGGAATCTTTAGAAATAAAGCCATCACAGCAGAGAACCAGGGCCAAACAGAAATAATTCTTTAACTTTAGGTCTCTTTAACTCTTCTTTTAAAAGCAAAATGGATTTTTATGTCTGTCTTTATCCCCGCCTTCTCTTATGCCAGGGGCGGTCCCTCACATCAGCTTCATCCCTCTCCCCCAAAACACTTAACCCCAAGTCCCACTCCGTACCCCCCTACCTTTGTCAGGCAGGGAAGAAAGGGGCTTTCCTTCCCCTGTCCTTCAACTGATAGAAGGCGGCTCTGGAAAATACCCTGGGTCTGGGGGTCTGTGTTTCTTTCCTGATGCTCTAGAGAGAGACAGAGAGAGAGAGAGAGAGAGAGACCATTTAACAAAATAAGCTTATGCTCTAGAAACATCTGCCAGCCTTTTTCTTCTGCCCCTTTCTGCAGTAAAGATTCACTATTTTAAGAACTGAATTCCAGGAAGGATGTTTGTTGGTAATAGCACTTAATGACACGATTAATCCCCTTGCTGGAATAAACCTGGCTTGGGGCTCTGAGGTAATGCCAGGAAGCTGCCTCTGAAGAGGAAATCCGTACCCTAAAAGCACCCTTGTCTCATCTCCAGTCGTTAGAATATTAGTCCAAAGGCCCTAACAGAGGGTTGAAGGTAAGTTCCATGTCTGGTAAGGGGTGGGAGTGGCAGGAACTGATGCCAGGGGCTCCCAGGTATATTCCAGTATGAAGACAGAAGGGTCTTTTGGTTTCCGCCTGCCTGCCACTCCATGCTAGTGCCTTTCCTGCTCACCTGTCCTGTTTGTGTGTGCACCCTAGCAAAGACTCAGGATGGAGTGGCCCTGGAAATCCAGCCACTCAACAGCCAGGAGGGACTTGACAATGAGGAGAAGGACAGGAAGTCAATCAAGGTACCTAAAAAGGAGAAGTCGGTGCTGCAGGGCAAGCTGACCCGCCTGGCCGTGCAGATTGGGAAAGCCGGTGAGTGGCGTTGCTCCTCCGTGTCATCCTGGGGCCTCACTGCTTCCATCCCCTTCTTTCTATACCAGCCAGGACTGGCGGAAAGAAGCCGAAACTTCAGAGTGGCTAGTTGGGTCTAGGTAGCTCTGCCACTGTTTGGCCACTCCCTAGAGAGAGAAATCGTCCCTGTGTGTTGTAAGGGTTAAGGGGCCCGAGGTCTCTTGTACCCAAACAAATGGGAAATAAAGAGCATCTGTCACAAGGGAGATTTACATTTGAAGAAGGAAGTCTTTAATAACTGCTTACCTGTCTCATGTCTTGTACATTCCTTAAGGATAGAAAAGACTGCAGTTTGCTGAAGGCAATTCCTAGGCATAGTAGTAGCATCTGGCCAAGCACACAGCAGTAGATACCAAATAAAGACTGGAGGAAACAGGAAGGCAGTGGTTTGAGAGGCTCTCTCCAGCGGAAAGGTCCCTAATGCACTCTGTATATGAGGGAGTGACTTCTCCATCACTTATCTCTACCTTCTCCTCTCCCCCCACCACCTTCTTTCAGTGGAGGGGCCAGGGGAATGGGAGGAGGGGACAAAAGGAAGATTGCTCCTTCAGTGGACCTGTCCCTCCAGATATGGTCTTTTACCACTGTTTATTTTCTGACCCCACCCTTCTGTTTATCAGTCACAATCAGTACGTCTCTGGGTGTGCAGCTTACCAGTACATGGGTTCTTGTGACGGTGCAGATGCAGCTCAGGAGGTCGGGGGGTGGAGCCCGGAATTCTGCATTTCTAACAAGCCCCCACGCCACGCCATGCCGCTGACCCGTTAGCACACGCTGGGTAGCAAGGATCAGTGCTGCCCACCGTAGCAGCCACTCACCACATGCGACTGTTGCAATTGAAATTAATTAAAATTAAATAACATTAAAAATCCAGTTCCTCGGTCATATAACCACATTACCGTATCGGACAGTGCAAATAGAGAATGTTTTGAGCATCGCAGAAAGATCTATTGGGCTGTGTTGGTCTTGCCTCTTCCTTCCATTCCAGTACCTGGATAGTTTTAACTACTAGGAATCTCTTACATATAAACTGCACACGGGATGAGATGAATTGCAGGTGCAGAATGAAGTTATTGAGCCTGGCACACAGGTTTGAAATATTAAACAGACCCCACCTAACCCTCCAATTAGTCCCCTAATCCCTGCCTTGTTCCTCTTAGGGAGCATAACCCACCTGAAGGTTGGCCACTAGTTTGCTCTGGTTGTTTTAATTTTCTGTATCAGGCCAGGCCAGGACCAGGGTGAGGCAAGTGAGGTGCCTTCCATCGTCCCGAGAGTGAGTCCCTGCTTTGCATATTGCACCCTAAGTGTCTTGCTTCCCCATCTTAATCCTGCCCCTAATCAAGCAAAGTACAGAAGGATCTGTTTTCCTTGATGGCATCATCTCTAGCCTTGTTCTGAGGCCCCTGAGTCAGTAGACCCTCAGGAAAAGCAAAGCCCAAAACCAGACTGCGGTTTAAAGCAGAGTTTTCCCCCAAATATTGTGCCACAGATTAGGGACAGGTGTGCCCAGATACTGATCCCTTCAGCCCTCACAGTGGCCTAGCAGCACCCAGAACAACTGGAGCCCCTAAGCCAGCTGTTTTTTTGACCTTGAACAGATTTTTCCGTTTACCTTAACGTGTAGGGTAAACAATGATCCCAGTTTGCTTGGGATTTTCTCGGTGTTAGCAAAGTCCCACGTCCCAGGAAACGGCTCAGTCTCAGGCAAGTCAGAATGATCAGTCACCCTGCCAATATGCCATACCAGAAACTGCTCTGTGCCTTAGTTTCCCCATCTTTAAAAAGAGGGTGATAATAGTAATCTGCTCACAGGGTTGTTGAGAAGTGATTGCCTGGCTCACAGCAGGGACTACATAGACGTTTGCTATTACTGTCGTTTTCTGCGTGTGCCGTGACAAGGGAAAGGTCGGGAAGCCCTGTTCTAAGGGTTAGTTATGTAGGTCATTGCCAGCACCATAGGGCATCGCTGAAAACACACTGTGAATTGTCCAGCATTCACAGGCCAGTAGGGGAGAAGTCGAAACTGATAAACTACTAGGAAATGGACTAGTGCAAATCCCTATATTGTGAATTGTGGGAAGAGGGTAGCTTTGGGATAGAATCATAGAACGCTGTTTCAAAAAACAGACCAACCTCCTTATTTATGGATGAGGAATTTGGTCTAGGAATCAGGCCCAGAGAGGGTCAATGACTTATCCAAAGCCACGGGTCAAGTTAGTGCAGTGCTGAGAACCTGTGTCTTTGGAATGCAAAACCAGTGCCTGTTCCCTGTGCTATAATGCACAATCAGCAAAGAATGGGTAGGGGGTTTTAATATGTCTCCCCGAAGACGGTGGTTGTAAAAATTGGTAACAAGGCTACGACTTACACCAGTCCATCTCCGGCTAGGACCCTAAGGAATGCCCTCAAGCCTGGGTTCATGTGATTTGTTTCCCTGGACAGGTCTGATCATGTCTGCTATCACAGTTTTCATCCTGATTCTGTACTTTGTGATCGACAACTTTGCGATACAACGCAGACCGTGGGTATCTGAGTGCACTCCCATCTACATCCAGTACTTTGTCAAGTTCTTCATCATTGGCGTCACTGTATTGGTGGTGGCTGTGCCAGAGGGGCTGCCGCTGGCTGTCACCATCTCACTGGCGTATTCTGTGAAGGTGAGACTGGAACAACCCTCTCTCTTCCTTGAGGACAGAGATGGGAGGGGAGGGTACCCTGTCACCACCAGCGAAAGGATAGGCCATTCGACCCCCTACGGACTTCGGGCCGTGCCTCACAAGAGCAGGAGTCCCTGACACTGTGGAAGAGCCATCTCAATCAGATGCATCGACATTTAAATAACCCAGTAGAATCTTAAGAGTTTGACAAAAATAGTATCTTGCGTTTTGGTGTGGGACTGCAGAATGAAATGCAGAGAGATGTTGGCTAGGAAATGACTTTGGCCTATAACTGGGAGAGCCCAGTTGGTCCCCTCTCGAGTCTTTTCTCTTCTCCTTTGCAGAAAATGATGAAAGACAATAACCTGGTACGGCACCTGGATGCTTGTGAGACGATGGGCAACGCCACGGCCATCTGCTCTGATAAGACAGGCACATTGACCATGAACCGCATGACCGTGGTACAGGCTTACGTCGGGGGCACCCACTACCGTGAGATCCCGAGCCCGGACGTCTTCCTGCCCAAGGTCCTGGACTTGATTGTCAATGGCATTTCTATCAACTGTGCTTATACCTCCAAGATTCTGGTAAGCTTTTCCTTTGCCTGGGCACTTAGAATGGGTGGATGGAAGGGAACGTTAATTTTCTCGGAGGCAAAGCCCCTATTGCTTAGTCTGCCTGAATTGCCATCCCACATCCCGTTTCTCACTCCCGAGGGAGCACACCTGGGTGAGACTGGGGGATAATCCACGGGAGTAGATGGGGGTGGGGGATGGTGAGGGCCTATGAGAATCCTCTGCCAGGAACAGGCAGTGTCTCCAAGGACGGACCTCATGCTGGGAGTAGAATTGGGCTTATCTGGAATAAATCACTCACTTTCCAGAAACAAGGAGAGGGTATTAGTGTAAGACTCACACAGGGTGAGAGCCAAGCAATGTCACAGACTACAAACCCCTAAGTCCTGGATGGCTTGGGCATCGTGCACACCACTGACCACTGTCTGCCTACCTTTGAAAAAGACAAAAAAATAGCTGGGCGCAGTGGCTCATGCCTGCAATCCCAGCAACTCAGGAGGATGAAGTGGGGGGATCCACTGGAGCCCAGGAGTTTGGGGCCAGCTGGAGCAACATAGCAAGACCCCATTCTTGAAAATGAAAACAATTAGCCAGGCGTGGTGGCACACACTTGTAATCCCAACCGCTCAGACTCAAGCTCAGGAGTTCAAGTTTACAGTGAGCTGTGACTGCACCACTGCACTCCAACCTGGACAACAGAGCAAGACCCTATCTCTAAAAATAAACATTTTTTAAATTAAAGAAAAAAAAAATCAAAACACAGATGTTTCCCCCATAGGCTCTGGGTCTATATGAGAAAGTTTTATAAGTTAATTCTTTCCTTCCTAAGTTCTTTCCCTGGTCGAGACATCTTATTCAACAGCCCTGTGTGTTTTTTCTCTCAGCCTCCAGAAAAGGAGGGAGGCCTGCCGAGGCAGGTGGGCAACAAGACCGAGTGTGCTCTGCTGGGCTTTGTCACAGATCTGAAGCAGGACTACGAGGCTGTGCGCGAGGAGATGCCCGAGGACAAGTTCTACAAGGTGTACACCTTCAACTCGGTGCGCAAATCGATGAGCACGGTCGTCAGGAACCCCAGCGGCGGCTTCCGCATGTACAGCAAGGGCGCCTCGGAGATAATCCTGCGCAAGTGAGCACCCGCCCCCCTTCCCTTCCAGCTCCTCCTCTCGGGAAAGTCCGGGCGACATGCCCCACGCTGAACCCACGTAAATGATGAGCAAGCCCTCCAGCCAGGTGGTGGCGTAACGAATATCCAAGCATTGGATTTAAGTACTTTAGGTGGCTCATTTTATTTCATCGACTCAGTGTGGAGAACGCTACTTAATATTATTATCCCTGTTTTAGAGGTGAGAAAACAGAGGTAAAAGGAGGGACACATCTAATAGTGGCGCATAGCCAGGATTGATTGAGACTTAGACGATCTAAACTTCCATTTCCCAATCTGAAAACAGAGATAGTAGTAAATAATATCACGTAGTGACAATACTACTACCCACCTCGCTATGATTAAATGATTCAAGGTATGTGAAATACCTTATACACAGCAAGTACTAGAAATGTTACTTCTATGTTCTCTTGTCCTTTCCATTCCCAATTCTTTTTTTTTTTTTG
>VBSM01002937.1:4989515-5006550 GCA_008086735.1 Cheirogaleus medius
AAAAAAAAAAAAAAAAAGGAAAAAACTGAAGTGTCTTGCACAAGTCCAGTGCAACAGCAGCCTGTCTGTGGGCTGCTGCGTGGACACGTTCAGGGCTCCCCAGCCTCTTCCGTTCCTCGCAGTGGCGCTCTCTGCGTGGAATGCCTGACTCTCACCTGAGATGAGTTCAGGCTCTCGAGATCTGGAGAGAAGCGGTGGAGCACACGGTTCTGAGCGCGGACTCTGGGGATGACTGCTCGGGTTTGAATCTGGCTCTCCTCTTTACAAGCTGAGTTCCCTCGGGCCAGTCACTTAACTTCTCTGTGCTTCCGTGTCCTCAACTTAGGATAAGAGGGTCATCATTAATTGTTATTAATCAGTAAATTGGTTACTACGCGCTAAAGACTTAGAACAGTGTCTATCTGGTACCTTGCAAGTATCCAATAAATGTAGCTATCAGTATTATATATATAATATCATCAGGTGTGGTCAGAGTTTCACTCCTTGCCTAATACCACTTCACACTCCCTCCCGTCCTCGGCACTGGCCTGAGCTGTACTTCTCTTTGCAGAGCCCAGGTCTCCGCGGATAATCCCTGAGTGCCCAGCCCCTGGGTAACGGAGGCTTTGCCCTAACTGGCCCCGAAGAGCCCTTTCTGGAGCTGCAGGCCTTCCCCCCAGACCTACTGGTTGTTTCTTCACACCTCCCACATGCCCTGCTGGTTAATGTCTAACCCGATTCCCTCCACCCCATTCTGTTTGCTGAAGTTTATTTACCAGTGGCTTCCTAAAGCAGCTTTATACGTGGGTGAAGCTTGGCTGTTGCACCTCTTGTTGGAAACTCTCTTCTGGGTCTGGTCTCGCATGTGGCCATGTGGCCTCGATGCTGATCACAGCCTTCCTTCTGTGTCACAGCAGGTCCTTCCAATACCCAAAAGCAGAGCTTTGACGTTCTTCCCATCTCAAAACGCCGGGCTCCATGCTGGACTGCCCACGCAGGCCTTCTTTCCCGTCTGAGCCCTGCCTACTCCTCGTCTTGTTTGTAAAGGAAAACTGACAGGTTCTGAGCTCATCAAGGATTTATTCTGAATTTCAACCCCAACCTGCTGCTCCATGCTTTCTGATAATACTCATGTGTTGGCTGGGCGCTATGCCTTATGCCTGTAACCCCAGCACTTTGGGGGCCAAGGCAGGAAGATTGCTTGAGGTCAGGAGTTCGAGATCAGCCTGAGCAAGAGCGAGACCCCATCTCTACAAAAGTAGAAAACTTAGCTGGGCATAGCGGCCTGTGGCTGTAGTCCCAGCTATTCTGCAATCTGAAGCAGGAGGATCCCTTGAGCCCAGGAGTTTGAGGTTGCAGTGAGCTATGATGATGATACTGCACTCTAGCTGGGGTGACAGAGTGAGAATCTGTCTCAAAAAAAAATACTCATGTGTCCCTTCCTCCATGGCCTGTCTCAACCACTTCCTCACCCCAAGCCCAAGAAAACTTTCATTAATAGTATCCTCCCACTATATAGTCATAACACAGGCACTACATTGCTTGTGGTAACTAAGAAGGGAGTCACCGGCTTCAAGCACCCCTTCTACCCCTCACCCTACACATGCAGTGTGACCATCTTCTCCCCAGACTTGTTTCCCCCCAGCTCCTGGTCTCTGTCTTCTACTATTTACCATCATGCATTATAGTTATGCTTCCCGTAAAAGACAGGCAGCAAAATGGAAAGGAAGAAGTGAGACAGAAAGAGGAAAATGACGTATATAACTAGGCAGGTGGCTGGTGGATTACTAGAACACAAGCTCTCTTTTGTGTGCCCATAAGTACAGAAAACCCTCCTGAGAGCCTGGCAGCTGGTGGCACTCGGAGAATCCTTGCTTCTTCCCTCTGCTCTTGCAGCGGGCAGGGCAAAGCGGACCCGGCCACAGTTACTTCTCACCTGATTCTGGTGTCTCCCCCGTCAATGCACCTCTTCTCAGGTCATCTCCGCGATACCTACCCAATCCCTGAAGTTCCTGAAGGAGGCTGGGCATGGCACCGCCAAAGAGGAGATCACCAAGGACGCCGAGGGCCTGGACGAGATCGACCACGCGGAGATGGAGCTGCGCCGAGGCCAGATCCTCTGGTTCCGAGGCCTGAACCGCATCCAGACTCAGGTACTCTGATAGAGGCCTATCCTCCCCCCGGGGCAGTGTCAGGAGGGCAGCAGTTCTTGGTGGCCAGCTTCTCTCCCCTTCCGAAGGTTCTCAAGTAAAGGAACGGGCAGCCCTGGCTCCCCAGCTTCAGAACACCAGGGGCAGCGGTATCTCCGAGAGGAGAGTAGCCAGAGAAGCGAGGCCACGGAACACTGTTAGCAGAGCCCCTTAGCTTTGCGTTGGCTCGAAAGCCCACCTTCCCACCCTCTGTCGGGTGGGCAAGCTGCCTACCTAAGGTATCTTGCAATAGACCTGCCCCCTCGGTGGAAAGTGAATGTCCAGAGCCTTTCCCTACTCTTTAGAAGGAAGGCGTTAGACAATATCTCCCTGCCAACATCCCCAGCAGACACCAGATGTAAGGTCCTCACACTGCCCTTATGGAAATAGATCTGTTATCTGGAGGGATCTTTGTAAAAGCAACTCACCCCCTTTCCCCTTCCCCATGCAAAGCTTAAGGCCATCGTGGGAAATCTGATGGTTTAGTCTCTATAAATAACAGTGTCTTGAGGCCCGAGTATCTTTTGCAGGATTCAGACTTGTTTCCTGACCAGGAAGAAGCTATAATTTCTTCAAACCTTTTCCCTTCTTGCAATTTCTGAAATGGGATAGAAGCTGCTGCTCTTTAGTCCCCTGCCTACAGCCCTGCAGTAACTTTTTGGTTTTGTTTTTCTGTTTTGAGACAGAGTCTCACTCTGTTGCCCGGGCTACAGTGCCGTGGCGTCAGCCTAGCTCACAGCAACCTCAAACTCCTGGGCTCAAGCATTCCTCCTGCCTCAGCCTCCCGAGTAGCTGGGACTACAGGCGCGAGCCACCATGCACGGATAATTTTTTCTATATATTTTTAGTTGGCCAATTAATTTCTTCCTATTTTTAGTAGAGACGGGGTCTTGCTCAGGCTGGTTTCGAACTCCTGACCTTGAGCGATCCTCCCGCCTCAGCCTCCCAGAGTGCTAGGATTACAGGCGTGAGCCACCGCGCCCGGCCAACTTTTTGGTTTTTGTGTTTTGTTTTTTTCACTTTCCATGCATCGGTTGTAACTGCCTTCTCCTGAGTGAATGGGCTGATCTAGGCATTGATAATTCTGTCTTTCCCTGCTCTCACCCCACATGCCTTTATTGTTTTGCTCCTCAGATTCCCCATCTCAACAAACTATAAATTCCAAGATCTCAGGGGTAGTCTCCAGAGAACAAGCCTATTCCTCTCTGTTGATGGGCTGGAGATCCCAAAAATAGTTTTACTCTAAATTTGGCCTTGCAGATAGTTTAGAAAGTTCCCCAGGCAACCCCACCTCCTTAGTGCATGGGAAG
The DNA here is from genome assembly GCA_008086735.1 of Cheirogaleus medius. Taxonomy (NCBI): domain Eukaryota; kingdom Metazoa; phylum Chordata; class Mammalia; order Primates; family Cheirogaleidae; genus Cheirogaleus; species Cheirogaleus medius. The sequence goes on from VBSM01002937.1 coordinate 4,992,994, forward strand.
AAAGACGAAATTAATATGCTAAACTACATCCCTAACGGAAAAGAAGGGCTAGGTCGGGGAACACTGGGGTTCCCTTGCCCTCTCTCGAGTTCCTCCTCCCAGAAAGGAAAATGCCAGCAGAACCTGCAAACAGTGCCTTGTGGCATCCAGAGTTCCACGCCCAGTCCCTGCCCCACCCCCTCCTCTAGGCTGCCGAGTCCATCAAGTGCCCCTAGAACCTGGCGCCTTTGGCTCCCGTCTCTAAAGCCCCCAGCGCTTCCCTCTGGGTCTGCTCTTTTCAGAATAACCTGTCTTTGCTTTTCTTCCCTTCAGGATCACCTGCCTCCTCTGCTACTATGTAATTTTTTTCCTAACCAGGATCCCCTCATTCCAGAACCTCCTTACTCCTTGCCAGTCTTCTGTACCGTAGGGCTGAGATTCATGGGTCTTCCTTCCCCTCCGCTGCCAATTGCCACCCTTTGTCCATGCACCTCCCTGTTGGTTTCGCTGCCTACATAGCTTTAGGGATGCACCTCTCCCCGTTGGAGCATGAGGCAGCTGGGCCAGAACAGCACTAAAGCCCAGACTTAAGCACCAAAGGAGATCTAGTAAAGATGCCCCAATGACCAAATTCCTACCGTTCCACTGTGCGCCTGACTCTGTAAGCAGAGGAGGCTGACTGTGCTCGCGTGCACCCTGAGTACCCGAGGTCCGCTCCAGCATCAGCGCTCCAGCCCGAGCAGGGTCTGACATAATCCCCTGCCCTCGCAGTGTTGATCCTTGTTGTCAGTCTCATCGAAACGCTTAGGAGTGGGAGGTGTTGCCACACTATGGTCCAATTCTGGATGGGATTTCCCTGGTTTTAGACGGTTCTTCCCTTCTCCTTTTCCCCTTAGATTTTGGGGAGCTAAAAGCACTATAAAGCAGTTTAGGAAGCTTGAAGACTAGAATCACAGGAAAGTCAACCTGGGATCTAAGTTCATTATGGAGGTTGGGACCTTGTAACCCTAATAAGCATTAAAGGATGTGTCTCTACGGCCCCTTCTTTGATAGAGCTAGAACCCTCCCAAGTGTAGACCCTTCCCCTCTGCAGGTTCAGACTCCTTAGTTCCCTGGAACTGAAAACTGTATGATGTGAGGAAGGGGTGGCATTTTAGCTCAAACTTTGACCTGGCTCCAGAAATTAACCCTAAACATTTCATGGATCCACAGGAAGTTATACATAAGAACCACTGTCTCATTCACAAGGGGCCTGCTTTCCCATCTTCTGGGGAAGTGGAGTCAGATTAATGCAATCAGCACCTTTCCTACATTCCTGGTAGATGGACCCTTGGCATTAGGCAACTGCTCCCACCACCACCACCAACCAAAAACTCTTCCTCCTCCCTCAGCCTAATTGCTGAGTTACCGTCGGCGTTTCTGCCAGACGTTTCAGGATCTCCAGTGCATTGACGTAGCTAGCAGCATTCTCTCTAACGGGCCTGGCCACCAGATTCTTGAGCTCCGTTCTTAAGGCCCTGTCCATTCCGGCCAAGGGAAAGGGTATCTCAGAGGAATGCCCAGAAGAGGATGAGCCTAGCAGCTCGTGATCCAGCGGCCTTTCCTTCATGGCCACCTATGTACGGGCCACTACACGGGCCCTGTTTGTTTCTTTAAACACATGAGGTGTTTTCCTGGGAAACCTACAAAAATAGGTAGTCAGTTTAGTTGGCTTAGAGGTTCCTGAGCCTTGAAATTCAGTGATATGTACTTTGTCTTCAGTATCTCAAATTGTACACATTATTTTTAAGAGTACAGGTCAAAACCATGAATAAGCTGCTAGTCACTGTCTAGCTGTTAGGAGTGATGGAGTGGGAGGGAAGTCCTTTTAAATTTTAAATATTCTTGGACACTTGTACACCTTAAATACCCACCATAGCTTAAAGGGGAAGAGAAAAAAACTGGATTCTGGCAGGGTGTTGGGACTCCACGGCAAATTGTTCCCTAAATGAAGTGTGATGTGCTATTAACATTTTTCCCCCCTTCTCCTCACCATTGCGTGAGGGAATCTCTCTCTCGCTTTCTATCTCCTATCCCCTCTTCCCAGCTACTTCCTTCCCCCTTCCCGAGCCTTCCCAGACCCTCCCTTCCTCTATCTAAGCCTCTCTCTGACTGCGGAGCAAAGCTGTCTCACTCTCTGATTCTTTGCAGATCGACGTAATTAACACATTCCAGACTGGAGGCTCTTTTCAGGGAATCCTAAGGCGACAGAACTTTGGTCAACACCATGACGTAAAACTTGTTCCTAGCTCATCCTATGCAGCAGTTGTACCCGTCAAATCCCCCAGCACTACTGTTGCTGCTGCTGCTGCTTCATCTCCTTCTATGGGCAGTGAGTGAGAGTCTATTACGATGCATGATTTGCTAAAATGACCACAAGAGAGCACGTGGCATCCACTTTAACCGACCATGGTTATCTTTTCCTTTTGGTTTTTCCCTTTGATCTTTCGACCTAAGGGAAGAAAAGACAAAAATCCCACTCTAAAACCAGGCAATGTACCCTTTTATTTTTTTAATGTAGAAAAACTATTTATTAAACCTTAACCATTTTAAAGACAATAATCCTGTTTTCCAATTGTTCTTCTGCATTTCTTGTTCCTCCCTTTCCTTAAGTTTTGTTTTGTTTTGCTTTGCCTTGTTTTTTTGTTGTTTTTTGCTTTGTTTGAGTGTATTGTTGTTCCTCTCCTCTTCTGCTCCTTTGAGTCTGAAATCCACCTCCCAAGCTTAGATTGAGGTTAGACTGAATGGATACCCAGGAACTCTCTTTACATGGGGGCGAGTTTGGGATCTCCTGAAAAAAGGGTATGAAGTGAGCTCCTATGCCTGTGGCTTTTTTGCCGATGGACCTGTCATAATGGAGCCCGTATTGAACTTGGTCGATAGCAATAGTCCTTTTGGCTACCACTGTGTTGTTGGCTGGCAGTATTAGCGTAAAAGTTGTAGCTGGATGTGAAGAAAAGACGGCAGTTCAGTTCAAACGTATAGGGCATAATCCTCGCTATTATGCTTTTCAGGGACCTTAAACCACAGTCCGGTTTGTTGTGTTTGGGGGGGAGTTTTTTTTGTTTGTTTGTTCGTTTGTTTTTTGAGACAGAGTCTCACTCCGTTGCCGGGGCTAGAGTGCCGTGGCGTCAGCCTAGCTCACAGCAACCTCAAACTCCTGGGCTCAAGCAATCCTCCTGCCTCAGCCTCCCGAGTAGCTGGGACTATAGGCACGCGCCACCATGCCCGGCTAATTTTTTCTATTTTTAGTAGAAACTGGGGTCTCGCTCTTGCTCAGGCTGGTCTTGAACTCCTGACCTCAAACGATCCTCCTACCTCAACCTCCCAGAGTGTCAGGATTACAGGCGTGAGCCACCGCGCCCCGCCACCGTCTGGTTTAAGAAGCAATTAATTCACATCAGGGTAGGAGAAATATATGAAAGGGTTAAAATAACTTATTTTTTCTTCATTTACTAGATCTTCTTTTTTTAGAAGTTTCTGAAGAGAAACGCTTTTTTTTTTAGGAATCCCTTTCTCAGCCAGCCTTTCGGCTGGAAGGCTGTCAACTCTCAACCTAAGGTCTGGCGTTCCCATTGGTAGATAGTTGGATACTTACGCTTATGCCTTCCCGTTCCTGGTCATTTGAGCTTTCCCAAATGGGACACAGACAGGGGAGAGAAGGCAGCCAGCTCTTTGCTGATAGCGCTGTTACAGTATTTGCTAGGAGAGGAGTTTCTCCATGTTAAGAATATTACGGGCTCCAGGTACCTGAGCGTTCAGAGATTCCTTCCTCTCCCTCTCCAGCCCCGCCCCTCAGCCCTGGGACGGGGATGAAGAAAGAGCAGTTGCATCGTCTGTGCTTCCCGTGACTGTGAGCTGTGCGGGTTGACCTGACTTAGGTTTATTTTGTCTTTTTAGCCAACTGTAAGTGTTCTGATGTGAGGTGGTAGGGTGCGGCTTGGTATAGATACGTACTATTTCATTAGGCCCAAAGGCAGATGAGAAAGAACTAAATAAATCTTGCCCTACAAATATATCCAAGAGCCTCTCGCTCTAGTCTTTCTAGATCCCCTCTATATTCCTCTCTTAATTCCTTTTTTCTGGCTGGTCCAAGTGTAGTGGTGTTTACAACGAATTGGGCCAGGCATGGTGGCTCACACCTGTAATCCCAGCACTCTGGGAGGCCAAGGCGGGAGGATCGCTCGAGGTCAGGAATTCAGGTCAGGACCAGCCTGAGCAAGAGCGAGACCCCATCTCTACCAAAAATAGAAAAATTAGCTGGGCAACTAAAAATAGAAATAAAGAATTAGCCGGGTGTGATGGCAAGCACCTGTAGCCCAGCTACTCAGGAGGCTGAGGCAGGAGAATCACCTGAGCCCAGGAGTTTGCGGTTGCTGTGAGCTAGGCTGATGCCACGGCACTCTAGCCTGGGCAACAGAGCGAGACTCCATCTCAAAAAATAATAATAATAATACAACTAATTGATCACAGCCAGTTACAGATTCCTTTGTACCTTCTCCACTCCCATTGCTTCACTTGACCAGCCTTAAAAAAGTAAAATAAAATAAATCCCTTTTTTCTCTTTTCATTTTGCCATCCCCTTCTAACTAGCTTCTGTTCTTTTTAAATCATCCCTCTCTGGTAGGAAGGGTTAATGTCATATGTCCCGGTGGTTTCACAGTGGAAAGAGACTAAGCAGAAGACCGAGCCCACTGGGCTCCTGCATGGGGGCCGGTGGAGGGTGTGCAGCCAACCCTCCAGGGCTAGATGGACGGGGAGAGGCGGGACACACCTGCTCTTCCTCCAGCTGTGCCTTCTTACTCGGAGGCCCTAGAAGTTACAGTCATGCATTTTAAGACCCTCTTTTCCCACGCAGATCTCCAAATGAATTCAGCTTTGTTCAGCCTTCATGAGATAGATCTCTTAAGAGTTCCCTGTATAGGAAGGGCCTCATCCTTCTCTTCCCTCCTTTCTGAAAAGAGGGCAGAACACTACAGAATTCCAGCTGAGGACATGCGGTCTTCACCTACCCCTTCCCTGAGCTGCAGGGAGCAGCCTCTAGCACGCACGCCTAATCGAAGGCCCAGCCTGCCTGGAGTTCAGAGTCATGAAAAGAGTGGCCCTTCCATCAGCCACTTTCGCCTGCAGAACAGGGGGCCCAGAAGAGACATTTTTCAGAGGCTTTGCGAAATGATGACCAGGGAGGGAAGGCTGCTTAGCCGAGTGGAGAGCACTCTGAGTCTTCTCCACGCTTGCCTCCCCAGCCCTGTGGTGTCCCCATACGCTGCTCATGCACCAGTCACCAAGCCCCCGGAAGGGGAGACGCCAGCCCTGGAGTGGGTTGGTGGTGACGTCGTGTGGTTGTTCATCAGCACGTGTGAGCCGGTGCCGAAGCCGGGGAACATTCTAGCACAGCCCATGCCCTCTACTTCCTCCCCCCTCTCTCCACCCCCAGGCCAAGAGGTGCTCCCTAGCTCCCTGGCTCCGCCTCACTTGAGCTTCCCTTGCAGGTGGCTGGTTTCCCTTTCGATTCCAGAAGTCCTGCAGTCTAGCTCAATGGCTGTTCTTTGCACCCCCAAAGTTTTCCCTATTGTTTCCATCCCTAATTCACTTTTATCCCCCTCGTTGTTTATCTGTAACAGTATTATTGGTCACCCCAATAGGTGAGAGGAAAAGCCAGCAGATAGGGCTCTGGACCCCTCACTCCAACCCCAGTCATTAAAAATGTATTCTCTATAATGCACTTCATATATAATATTAATAGTTTCAATAAAGCATTCCATTGAATAGAAGCAGGAAGACTGAAAATCACTGATACTGAAGATGATGAACTGGAGGTATAAATGCACCTGCTCTCCTCTCGTACTCATTAGAAATGTTGAGACCCCCAAAAGCAGATGAAAAGTGCCTTTGATGGGTGGGATGGCTTTGGACCCAACCCTTGGCCAGTACCGGTATCTATACCAGGGCCCATGGAGGAGGCATTAAGTTTAGGCTCACTTAAACCACCTTGCCTTGCCCTAAGATTGGATGTAGACCAATGAAAACTTGGGACCTCCTGAAGACCAGGTGGAACCTCCATTCCATCTGATCCTACCTAGATCTGGAGCAAAGACCACAAGACAGGTAAAATTCACACATCAGACAGACAGGAATCACAGAAGGGTGGAAAAGTGGGTGCTCACTTTCTGTTCAGCATGGTGAGTGTGTGCCCAGGCTCCTTGACTCTTCTCAGCTGAGGTGTGGAGATGATACTAGTGAGTGGCGTGGAGTTCTTCGCCTTCTAAACTCTGGGCACCCTCAGCCCCTCAGTCCTAGCTGGGCCTGCAGGCCGTGGGGGAGTGAGGCAAGATAAGGAGAGCCTTAGCCAGCAGCGACACACCTTCTCCAGAGCAGAGGGACCAGCAGGACTATGGTGAGCCTCCTTTGCATAGTATTTCTGAAGGTTCCCTGCAGTGGCAGGAAGCACAGGACAGGCAACCCAACCCGTTTATTTGGCTGCTCTTTCTTTGTATGCTCTGCTGTCTCCACATTCTTGCCTCTTCTCCAGAAACAAATTTTTTCCTTAAACAGCAGAGAATGAAAGGGGTGCCCTACCCCAACATTCATCGCTCCTCCCTCCGTCCCTCCCACCTCCACAATTTCTCCTGCATTGCTGCCATTTCTTTTCTGTGGGAAGAATTTTTGGACAAGACTAAATCGGCCACCTCCCAACAACGAAAACCATCCTGCAACCATTTGCCTTTCCCCTGTCCTCTCTCTCCGCCCTCTCGGAGATCCAACCCTCTCCTCCTGCCGAAGTTCTACCCACCCAGGTTCTAAGCCACACCTCAGAGAGACCTGCGGTCTCTCTGCAGAGCCACCAAAAGAGCCAGTGCCATGGCTAAGCAAAGGCTATTCACGGAGATCAATTATCAGTTTTTTTCCTCTCGACCCTGAGTTGACTGAATCCCTTCTTTTGTGTGCAGTAAAACAAAAGACTGACCCAGGGCAATGCATTTCCCTCTGCCCAGTAAGACTGCAGATGGTTTCCTTTCCTCTGTCCTCCTCCTCCGCCCCGTCAGAAAGGCCACCTGTTGGTAGCACTGCCTCCTGAATTGAGTTTCTCTCCTTGGTCCCTTCCTTTCCTTTCTCCACACGAGATCACGCTCCTCTTCACAATTCGGAAACAGCTGGAGAAAGTGGCATGACTGGGCACAGTTGCTATGTATCAGAGACGTGAACGTGCTTTTGAGTGATGGGAACCGGGTCTTCTCTAGGCAGGCAGGAGGAAGGCATATTTCGACACCTGTATTTTGTCCACGTCTTCTAGGAGAGGGACTGAAGGAGTGGAGCCCTGCGTTCTTTCGGGGGAGGGAGCACGGTGGGGTTTGTGGGATGTCAATACATGCACGTCTCCTGACTAAAGGGGCATGTTGTTCGATTGGAGAGTTTTACTTCCCTGCATGCTGCTGACACAAACGAAGACTGGTTTGTCTGCCTGGCTGCACCGTGCTCATGGTCACATGTCACCCGATGTGTATTGAGTGCAGATTGGTATATGCTGGCCCTCTGAGGGCTTTAAACAGATAATGGAACTTCAGTGTATGATTTCTCCATTCCACGTTCACAAAATGTTTGGCCTCAACGCAGAAATCCACATGTCGGAAACATCTTTTAAGTTTGGCTATTAATTTGCACAATGTCCTAGTTCCAATATCCTTGCCCTCCATCTAAAAGAACTAATGAGATTTCTTGCTTTCTGTTTCATTTGAAGAGTGGATTGTTTGGGAATGCTAACTTTGCTTTGGGTTTTGAAGCATCCTAGTTGTTTGCCATCACTCACCCCACCCTACCCCAGTGCTTGACATTTGAGCCATGGATGTCTCTAGTGCCCCACGATCTCTTCTTACGTGTTTGGTTTGGGTTGTTGAGCAGTCCTATTTTTATAGTTTGGGTTTTGTTTCTCTCCTCAAACCACCAGTCCCTTGTTCTGCTGGCCCATTCTCACCTCCCTATTTTCTCATCCTCCTTTTCCTCCCCCTGGTATAGATCAAAGTGGTCAAAGCATTCCATAGTTCCCTCCACGAAAGCATTCAGAAACCCACGGGCCAAAACTCCATCCACAACTTCATGATCCACCCTGAATTCGCCATAGACGAGGAGTTGCCACGAACACCACTCCTGGATGAGCAAGAGGAGAGTGATCTTGACGCGGTTTCTACATCCGGGACTAGCGTGCACCTGTTGGATGGTGAAGTCACTGTAAATGCCAACAGAAACAACAATGCGGTGGGTAGCAATCAAGTGCAAGTCGTTGCCTCCCACTCGGACAGCCCTCTACACAGCCTGGAGACATCAGTTTGAATTGTCACTCTCTGACCCCCATCCCTGCTTTCTCTATTTCTTTTTTTCATCAATCCCATCTCTAAGGTGATGATGGACCTTTTCATTGTCATGTCAGCTGCTCCCAAGTGTGTGTGACCCCCCAGCTGACCATGAAGAGGCAAGAGCACAGACCTACAAGGATTTCAAGTTAAGCTTGAGTTGGGGTTTGTAGCAGGACGCAGTCAAACCCCAGGCAGGTAATGGTAGAATCTACTTCATGGGTGTATCAGCTGTTATTTTTAATGAAATGATAACTATCCTCCTGGCATCGCCCCCAACCTAAACTCTCCCCCTGTGTTCATACACTCGTCACCATATCCTGACTTCTGGATTTTAGCCTGTTAGTCTGTGCTGTTTATAAGCTAAGTTGAGGGTTCGGAGGGACACAAATATCCCCAAATGAAATGGGCCGAAGTAGGGATGGATTGTATAAAATCATCCAGTAGTGTGATTGTTTTTACGACCATTTTTCCCATTTTGAACACTTACACGCAAAGGCCTCTGGCTCTTTCTGCCCTTCCAGCCAAACCTCCCTGAGGTTCTTTTGGTCTTTTGTGATCCTTGTCTTCCTTTCCTTCGCCTTTTTTTTTTTTTTTAATGTTTTGACGATTAAGAACATGGAAAGGACATGGGTGAATTGAGTAAATTTGACCATTCTCCCTTTTGGCCCCAAAAGAACCCTCGATTTAGTTCTAGAATCAGACAGCTTTCTTTGCTAAAAGGGTCCTTTTGAAGCAATTAAGAGCAGGTAAGAATGTTTCCCTGTTATGGCCAGGTTACCTTCTGCTTTTAAACTGCCATCTTGTTAGCGTGTGTGTTGTCAAGTGCCAGGGAGATCGGCCTGGCCCGGGAAGGTCGCATATGCATGGTGCATAGTTTTACCACAGGCTCGAGCTTTCTCCGATTCCTAAAGTCATGGCAAAAGAATGAGTCGGGTGCGACCCTGCCTCCTTGCTGGACTTGGATATTGAGGACCAGAAGAATGGCAGGTCTAGGACAAGACAGACCGTCAAAGCAGACCGTTGTGCGTCCTCCTTGGGGTAACCACTGCTTTCAAAGCTATCTGCCAAGGCGCTTCCAGGGCAGACCATGATTGTTCAGGGAATGAGTACTGAGAAGCCTTGGGAGAGGCCCAAGAGCCATTCCGGCATGATCTGAGAAAACCTTCCCGTGGGGACCAGGAACCGTGAGCTTAGGTGCCCGGGTACCAGCTTCAGCATACTCTTTAGTTTCCAGCTCTACCCTTTGCTATGGCCCATGGCTTACCCAGGCTCTGAGAAGGTCCCAGCCTTTCTCACATATTCTGATTTTGAAAATAGGCATCCAAAGCGGGAGGCCCCAGTGACATTTTGCTGACTTAAAGGAGCAAAATACCCTACTGAAAAGCCCCCCTTCCCCCCACGCAAGCCCCTCTCTCACCACGTGCTCCGGCCGCTGCCCAGCAAAGCCCTGTGCCTTTTTCCCCGAACACTGCCCAAAGCAGCCCCTTCCCGTCCACCTCCCAGGAGTCGGGGACTTCGCCAGGAGATTTTTTTAAGTGTTCCTTACTGGGACGAGGCGGAGCCGCATGTGCGGGATCTCCGTTTTTATCCCTGCTGATGTCGACTTAGGTTCCTCTGCGCAGGGGCTGACCCGTGACCCTGACTCCCATAGCCCTCGAGGTGAGTGGAGCCCGCACCCCTCTTTCTAGAGTGACGGGAGTCAGGAGAGGGGGCTTGAGGCTCCTCTGAACTGCCAGACTTCCACGTGTGAGGAAGGTGGCCTGATCCACTCAGCCTGTTCTAATGGATCCCTCCTCCCTCCCTCCCATCACCTGAGCTGTCCAGGGCAGGACTGTAAGGACCCAACACCCCCCACGCCCCATTACTGCACAGTCCATCACTGTAGGAAACGGGGAAACAGATTCAACTGGGGTTTTGTAAAGCAGTTTTTTTTCTCTGTCTTAAATATTCACGGGGGGGTAGAAAAAATAGCTCACCCGAGGCATTAGGTGTTCACATAGATATTCATTAACTACATAGGAAGATTTAATTCTATCGAATCTTTTATTACCTCAGATCATTTTCAAAGGCAAGCCAATAACAAGCTTTGAAGGCTATTTTACCATTCCCGTTCCCAAAAGACTCTCATGGTGCCTGACAGGTTACTCTTGAGGGCTCGTGTGTACTTTTTTTAAAGTCAACAGTTCTTTTTGTGTGTGTGTGTGTGTGTTCTAGTTTCCATAGTAGGAGAGAAAATATAGAAATATATGCAAAAATATATAGTTTTCTTTTAGATCAGAAACTGATATTTTCGAGTCAGCCATATGTATTTTGTTTAAAGGATTTAAAACAAAGTGCCGTCACATAACCCCGTGGAAGGGAGTGCATAACCAGCTGTCTGACATGACAGGTGACTTAGTGTATTTGTAACTGGTTTTAAAACCAATACACCATACTTCCTTTCTCCAAACAGCCATCTTTATACTTAGGGAAAAAAAATTATTGGGTTCTAGACTTTTTTAATATAAATTTTGTTGACATGGAATTGAGTAAGTTTAAGTGTTTATGTGCATATGTTTTTTTATATCAGTTTTTTCTATTCGGTTTCAGTGATCCAACTGGCAGTGAGTAAATATGGCATAAGTTAATAATGCTTTTCCCCAAAATGGTGCTTTGGATTTGAAAAGGGTCTGATGGGGAGAAGAAGAACATATCATCCTAGATTCCTCTCTTGATTAAACCTAGAAAAACGGATAGTACATTGTGGATAGTGAGGAAAACACCCAGCAAGAGGGACGCAGCTGTCAGGGAATGCACCCCTGCGCCCCGCCCCCGACGGGGAGACGGAGTGCCGGGCTCTTCTGTAACTAGTGATTAGGATCAGGGGCCTCAGCTGGATTTGTGTTTCTTGAAGAATAGCTGGCAGAGTGGTACCAAAGACATTACCATCTCCTGGTCTGTAAGGCTACTCTAAATTGGAGTTTGCATTTTTATGATTTTCAGCTCCTGTTCCTCCTGGAATTTTCCATTAGTGAGGTTTTTTTTTTTTTTTTTTTTTTGCAAGGATGTGATTTGCGACTCCTTCTCTCCACTAGAAAGGTTTTGTATGATATGTTATATAAGGGACAGAACTCTAAATGGAAAAAACAATGGCTGGTTCTAGTCCTGGGTGACCGTCTTGGGGCTAGGTCCTTCCCATGGGTGTCTTCTGTCCTCCGAAATGACTCTCCTATCCCTAAAGGTGTTAAGAGAGAGGTCACCTAGACATCCCTCTGGACACATATGGATTCTTCAGGGTTTGAGTTTCTTCTTTCCCTTGAGCTCCAGAGGGGAGAGTTTGCACAGTTAAATCTAAGTGATTACCTCACTGCCGAAAACTCGCGTGTGCCGAGAAACCTCTAAATGCATCCCTTCCTCTCTTTCCTGCGTTCCCTTGCCTTACAATTGAAGCAGCCCGTGGTACCTTCACAATGTGCACACTCCCTCACCTTTCCTATCTAGGGACCACCCCACTGCACTGGTGAGGGTGGGCACTTAAAATGCTTACTATTCTTAAGCCATTCCAGCCTCTTCTTCAGAATAGACCAGACACCCTTCCACTGAGCTCAGTGCCAGTCCTTTTGCCTTCCTTATCCTGCTGTTAGGCCTGCTGTTCCCTTTCCTCTTGATTAGGAGAGACGGAGGGAGACTAGCTCCCCGTGATGGAATTGGCCTTCGGTTCGCGTTTTCTCCCCGTATGTATATATGCCATATATATGTGCCAACAAATCTGTCCACGTTGTTCTTTTCAAATCAGCATGCAGATAGGAATTTTGAGTTTCTTCTTTTCGGTAACTAGTATAACAAGCACTGGTATTTTTGTACAAAAAAAAGGAAAAAACAAAACAAAACAAAAGATTGACTATTGTGGTCTGCATGACGTAAACAAACAAATGGTGATATCAAAGCAATGTGTACCCCAGTGTGTGTTGCCATAATTTGCAATTCAGCGTAACAGTGCACCCAGATCTGTATTTGCATTCTGATATTATTTAAGCTCTATGTACAATGTTTTGCATGTATTTATATGGTTCTTAGGGGAAAAAAATGGTATAAACTGGCAAATCTGAAACTTCGAATGTGTTGTTTCACTGAGACAGGAAGAATAATAGAAGAGGAGTTTTAAAAGGGATAATTGTTTGGAACCAATAAAGCTTTTTGCTGACGAGCAGAAACCAATACTGCCGTGCACTGAGAATAAAAACCCATGCCCACTCACGCTTGTGTGTCTTCAATGCGTCTCCACTTGCGGGTGATGCCACTGGTTGCCTGTTGAAATCCAGAAGGGAAACGCCACGGCCATGTCAAGCACTTAGCTGAGCGAGCACAGAAGTTAGCTCGTCCCTGCACCCTGCCATGCTTCCCTCCTGACACGCCGCCCCGGCTGCCAGTCTCGTTCCCTTGCAGCCACGAGCTTTGCTCTGCCCGCCTTAGTCAGAATCCACAATTCAAGAACTGGAGCTTTTGGGAGGATAAGAAAGAGCCAGTCCTGGCAGTCCTTTCTTTTTTCTTTGGTTTTTATTATTAGTATTATTTTTTTAATGAAATGCCTTTGGGAAAATTAATTCCCTTTATATTAGCTGCTTTTCCTTCTGGGCTTCTCCACTATCCCCCTCCCCTCCCTGTAGCTGTTTTTTAATTGTTCCATTCGTTGAATCTCTCACACGACTGATATTAGGCTCCAGTTTCAGGTCAAAACAGCTTCCCATTCCAAGCTTTCATATCTCAGACACCTCCTTCCTCCTACAGGTCTCATCCAGGTGCACAATCAAGTCCCCTCTTCTCTTTGAAAACATCACAGGGAGGAATGGACCTTGTCCACTCTCCCAGGTTCCTTTGGGAAAAGTACGATGTTGAAGAACAGCCCAGACTCTCCTGGCCGTTTGCACAGTCTGCTTCTGAAGGAGTAAGCAGCCTCGGTCAAAAAAGACCTCTGTGATCTGAGGTCTTATCCCCACTTTCTTGCCTGTCCTGGGTTGCTCATGCTCACACACATGAACGCACAACCCACTTAAAATAAGGGCTGGGCGTGGTGATGTGCACCTGTAGTCCCAGCTACTGGGGAGGCCGAGGTGGGAGGATCCCTTGAGTCCAGCAGTGTCACAAAACAGAACTAAAGGCCAGGCGCCGTGGCTCACGCCTGTAATCCTAGCACTCTGGGAGGCCGAGG
>VBSM01002937.1:5026022-5037741 GCA_008086735.1 Cheirogaleus medius
TGGGCTCAAACGATCCTCCTGCCTCAGCCTCCCGAGTAGCTGGGACTACAGGTGGGAACCATCACGCCCGGCTAATTTTTTCGATTTTTAGTAGAGATGGGGGTCTTACTCTTGCTCAGGGTGATCTTGACCTCCTGAGCTCAAGCGATCCCCCAGCTTCAGTCTCTCAGAGTGCTAGGATTACAGGGGTGACCCACCGTGCCCGGCCTCCTTTTCTAGTTTAAAGAAATATTTTGTTTTGAAGCTAATTTTGTCTTAATAATTTTGCATTATTTTTCTGGAGGGCTCTTATAAGACCTTCGCTTTTAAAGCAAAACCACACTGAACATCCTAAAACGTTTTGTTGATTACTTACTGAAAAGGTCTAGAGACTGTTTAAAATTCATGTAGAATTTGAGGTGCAGTCTGGGTAAGGGGAGTTTGGCATTACGCCCTGAGGTCTGGATACCTACCCCTATAATGTATAAAGGGCAAGCCAAACCCCATCCCTGAGAATTCTGTGTGTATATATTATGTGGGAGGAGAGTTCTATGCAGCCTCTCCTGACTCTCAGAGGGTTTCCCAACTAGTTCTCCCTCTTTTCCATAGCCTCAGGCTTTTAACTTCTGCCCTCTTCAATATCCATGTTACCCTATTATTTTTCTTCCCCCCCTTGAGAGAGACTAATGAAACTGAAACATGAGTATTTACATCTGCGAGAGACTGGTGAAAAAATTGCAAACAGAGCCTTACATTGAGTGGGAAAGAACTGTGAAGGATGTATGTGGTTAAGCCTCTAAACACTGATCATGATCTTTAAAAGATACTCAAGATATACTGAAAATGATAAAAGCAAATTACAAAAATATATATATAGTGTTAGCCTGCTCTTATTTTTAAATACTGTATTTCATTCATTCTAAGATGCACATTCTTTGGCTGGATGTGGTGGCTCACACCTTTAATGCTAGCACTCAGGGAGGCCAAGGTAGGAGGATCGCTTGAACTCAGGAGTTCAAGACTAATCTGAGCTAGAATGAGACTCCGTTCCTACCAAAAAGAAAAAAAAAAAAACCCCAGCCAGGCTGTTATAGCTCATGCCTGTAGTTCCAGCTACCCAGACCTGGGAGGCTGAGGGAGGCTGAGGCAGGAGGATCGATTAAAGCCCAGGAGCTGGAGGTTGCAGTGAACTACAATGATGCCACTGCACTCTACCCAGGGCCACAGAGTGACACTCTGTCTCAACAACAACAACAACAACAACAAAAAGAAAAACAAACAAGGAAACTGTGCACACCTCCTTACAACCTCCCACCTTAAAAAAAAAATGCACATTCTCTCCAATTTTAATATCTTTGATCAATGGCCTGTCAGAGTGTAATTGGCAGGGGTTTTTTTCCTCTCTCTCTTTTACAATCAATGATATTTTAGATTTGATGAAATATGATATAACTATAAACTATATATAGCATACCAGTCAGGCCAGGACAGCAGCTTGGAAAGCCTTAGGCTGGAAACTCCTGAAGCTGTTTTGAGAGCCCTGTTAAATTAAAAAAAACCCTAGGTGTGTGGCACGGATAGAAATTGGTTACCAGGAACTTGTTTGTTAGGTCTGGTTGACATGGCAACCACAGAGTAATGTCATGCAAGGCAGGGATTGGAGTTAAGATTCTGAAGTTGTGGCTCCTCACTTTGAAAGGAGATAAAATCCCAAGTACACGGAGACTCGGCACCCCTCTGCTCTGACGGATCCCTAGTCCTGGGCTGGCTGGGCTTCCCACACCAAGCTAGCAACTGGCAGAACACAAGAGAAAAGGTGTCTGGAGTCCCATCTGCTTTACCATCAAGTGTGTCCTTTCTTAGTAGCAGAACTGTATTCTTTATCCAAGTTAGGTAAAAGGTTGTAACCTAAGCAAGTTCTGCTGAGGGGCTTAGGGGTGGGGAACCTACAGACTTGGGGCCACATTTGACCTTCCGTGAGTGGATCCTTGAGTGTGGCATTTTGACTGCATCCAAATTTTACAGAACAAATTCTTTTAATAGATGTTAAATATACTAAAGTTGAGTATATTCAAGTAAATTTGCATTTAAAAAATTAGAAAGGACATATGCTAAATTTATGAAAGCTTATTTCTCAGGAATAAGATTAATAGAGATGAACTTTCTACACTGTATTTCTGTATTATTTAAAGTTTATGTGTATTACTTTTATAATCAGGGGAAAAGGTAAAAACTTTCAAATAGGTAAATACAGAATAATGTTAATAATGAAGTGGGGAGGCGACTGATTGTTTTTCCTTTTCATGAACTTTTTCATGAGCATGAATTACTTTTTTAACATACAAATTTGTTTTAAGAAATTAAAAAAAAAAAAAACTCCCCCAAAGCCCAATTTCACTTCTTCAAATAAAAATAAACTCACAAATCCTTCAACACTGCATACACGAGAAAAGTACAGTTTATTTCTCAATTAAATTTATACACGGTTTGGACGATTTAGTCATTAAGCAAACACTTTGGTAAGAATAAACCGAGCGCTTACTGTCTTAATTCAAAAATAAAAACAAAATTTTATCAAAGACGGCTTCAAGAGCCCGGTAACTTCCTAAAACTCAGTCCTTGCAAGGGAAGGGACCCCACGGCCCTGCGCCTCCCCTGTCACGTGACCTGTGACCCCGGAGAAGCCATCTTAGGCCTCGCCTCATAGAGGAAACTACATCTCCCAGAATCCTTGCGCGGTGCGTCGTGCTGGCACTTTTACTGGCCGGGTCTTAGAGCTGAGCCTGTAGCCGGGCGCCATCTTTGACGCTGGCAGTCTTTGGTTTTTCTGCTGTTGCTGCTGCTCTGAGGACGACGGACGGCAGCGGTTAAGAAAGAAGAAAGACGTGGCAGCTATCGGGAGTCGGGGATAGTGTCACCGGTTCGGTAAAGTTTCTGTTCTCTGGTAACTAGACCCGTTTTTTTGATTCCCGGGTGGCTTGGGGCCGAGGAGGTGGGGGACAGGGCGAGGGGAGTGGCAGCGGCCTCCCCTCGCCCCTGGGTCGCGGCCTAGCCCGGGAAGTCAGAGCGGGTCCTTCCACCCGCCGTAACGATTCCTCCCCCAGCCTCTCGGCTGCGGCCCTCGCCGGCCCGGCCGGGAGCCCCGGGCTCCCGCTCACTTTTCCCGTCCACCCCACCCCAGCCCCACGGCGCCTGCTCCTTCCCAACCAGCCTGCCTCCCCTCCCCCACATCCGGTGCTCGCGAAACTGTGGGATCCCGGAGCAGCCCCGAAAGCTGACTGTTGTCCGACTCCCGGAGAGGGAACTGACACTAGATCGGGTTCTTCTCTGGGCAGCAGTTTGTCTAGGTTAGCGGACCCTCACTGCCTAAATCAGACTGAGTGCCAGGAGCTGAATTTACCTACTCTCATTCCTCTCCAGGGTCCCACTACTTTGGAGATTTTCTCAAACTCCACATACAGAAAGCCACCGACATTATTCCGGTATCCTACACCCATTCCCCGCCCTAATTACACTCCCATCCCCGGCCCTCAGCATCGGAGTCAAGAGCAACAGGGACACCTCCGTTCTCCTTGTAGGATTGGTGAAACCATAATGAAGAACACCCCTTAAACTCCCATAATCGGTGCGGATTCCTATGGGGAAGGCCTATTTTGTTGACATCTTCCAGGCCTTGGTTCTGGACCTTGAGAAGGAGGCTGTGGAACTAGTGATAGCGATGCTTTTTAGGGTAAATGTGTGTAGGTATTGGGGGAAGGGGAGGGATCAACTGAAAAGGAATGGAAATGGTTTAAAGCTCATATTTCAGTTTTTGCTGTTCATGTAGAGTCCAACTTGTGAGTTACTTATTTACAGGCTGTAAAGCTTCTTCAGTCTAAAAATATCAGAAAGCTAAACTTAGGATTAACTCTTGGTATAAACAGTAAATCGAAAATGCAGCTTGTAATCTTGTTTGAATTTTATAATCAAAGCATTTTTTTCAGTCACTCACATTTTTAAAAATTGTGTGACTTTTAGTTAGAGCTAAAAGGGCTCAACTAGCATTTGCTGCTGTTAATGACCAGTATGTGGAGTCTGATTTAGTTTTCCAGAATTTACTTTTTGGGTCGTATTGGCAAATCACAGTCCTAAATGATGAATGTTGAATGATGCACTATGTTTTTGTTTAAATGAAATTTCCTGAAAATAATTAATTTCAGAATTAAGGAAAAATTGATGTTGCCATCAGGAGGCATCATAAAAATGCATATTTTAAAAGCTTGAAGGCATTTCAAGTAGATGAAGTTCTTGATGAAGCAGAAAGAACATGAACCTGGGACTTGGGAGACCTTGATTCTAGCTGCTACTGACCAACTCTATGACTCTGGGAAAGGGGGCCTCAGTACTTATTTCTATAACATGAGGACACTGGACTGTTTGACTTCAGACCTCAGAAAGTTGGAAGGGATCTTAAAACCCTCTAAGAAAGAGTTTGGGAATGTTCTCCTTTGCTGTCACTTTTTCTCCAAAAATAACCTGGCTTGGAAGTTATTGGTCCAAAGGGAATTTGATTCCCTGTAGAAACTGGAGAAAAGGTAATGCAAGTAGAGAGGGACAGCTGTATTTCTGCTTGAATAATAAACCAACTAACAGATACAAATTTTGGAGACACAAAGAGAATGAGTATATGTACTTTAAGTGTACCAGTTTCCTCCCTCACTTCTGGCAGAAGATGCAGCACTTTTAGTGGTGATGGGATTCTGGGATGTGTTCCTATTAATTCTAATACAGATGAAGAAGATGTGGTAGAGGGAAAGATGGTGGCAGAAGGACTGAATAAAGAGGCGAAATTGCCTGCTAAAAAGAAAAGAAAGAAGGGTTTGCGAATTAAGGGGAAAAGGCGTCGAAAAAAATTGATCCTTGCCAAAAAGTTTAGTAAGGATTTGGGATCTGGGAGGCCTGTTGCAGATGCCCCTGCTTTGTTAGCATCTGATGCCCCTGACCAGGATGAAGAAAGTCTTTTTGAGAGCAATATAGAAAAACAGATCTATCTACCTAGTACCAGAGCCAAGACTTCCATTGTATGGCATTTCTTCCATGTTGACCCCCAGTACACCTGGCGGGCTATTTGTAATCTCTGTGAAAAGAGTGTCAGCAGGGGTAAACCAGGCAGCCATCTTGGTACGTCTACTCTTCAACGACATCTACAGGCAAGGCATTCTCCTCACTGGACCAGGGCCAACAAGTTTGGAGTCACTAGTGGGGAGGAAGATTTTACCTTGGATGTATCTTTATCTCCCTCTTCTCCTGGAAGCAATGGAAGTTTTGAATATATTCCTACTGATCCATTAGGTAATAATAGAATGGGGAAGAAACGTGATAAATCAGCATCTGATGCCCTAAGGGCAGAAAGAGGGAGATTTCTCATCAAAAGTAACATTGTCAAGCATTCCTTAATCCCTGGAACCAGAGCCAAGACATCTGCAGTTTGGAATTTTTTTTACACTGATCCTCAGCATATCTCAAGAGCTGTGTGTAATATATGTAAAAGAAGTGTGAGCCGGGGTAGGCCAGGTTCCCACTTAGGAACTTCAACACTTCAAAGACACCTGCAGGCCACCCATCCCATCCATTGGGCTGTTGCCAACAAAGACAATGGTGCTGTTGGAAATGGGTTAGATGAAGCTGAGACTGAGAGAAATAATCTCCTAAGTGATACTGTGCATGGAGAAAAGTCTAGGGGCAGCCAAGATTTAACAGCTGAGGACCTTAGTGACTCTGATTCAGATGAACCTCCCGTGTTAGAGGTTGAAAATAGATCTGCAAGTCCTATTCCTGTTGCAGAGCAAGACACTGTGATACATGCACAGGAGAGAGAAACAACATATTGTGAAAATCCAGTCTCAAGTCAAATAAGTCAGGCAATTATTCAAATGATTGTGGAGGATATGCATCCTTACAACTACTTCTCAACCCCAGCCTTTCAGAGGTTCATGCAGATTGTAGCCCCTGACTATAGGTTGCCATCAGAGACTTACTTTTTCACTAAGGCTATACCTCAGTTATATGATTGTGTCAGAGAAAAAATTTTCTTAACTTTAGAGAATGTTCAAAGCCAAAAGATCCACCTGACTGTTGACATATGGACCCATGACCCGTCCACTGACTATTTCATTGTGACTGTACACTGGGTCTCTTTGGAAACTGTACCTTTTCCCCATAATGGCAGGATCCCCAATTTTAGAAAGTGGGCAGTGCTTTGTGTTACAGGTTTGGCCAAAGACTGTTTGATAACCAACATTTTACAAGAATTAAATGACCAGATTGGTCTGTGGCTTTCTCCTAATTTCCTTATCCCTAGCTTCATTGTTTCTGACAATTCCTCGAATGTGGTACATGCAATCAAAGATGGTGGTTTTACCCACGTGCCATGCTTCCTGCATTGTTTAAATATAGTCATTCAGGACTTCTTCTGTGAGCACAAAAGCATTGAGAATATGTTAGTGGCTGCTAGGAAAACCTGTCATCATTTTAGTCATTCAGTAAAGGCCCGTCAGATACTGCAAGAGTTCCAAAACGATCACCAACTTCCATGGAAGAATTTGAAGCAGGATGAAACTGGACATTGGATTTCTACCTTTTATATGTTAAAATGGCTCTTGGAGCATTGCTATTCAGTTCACCATAGTCTTGGTAGAGCCAGTGGAGTTGTGCTCACTTCCCTTCAGTGGACTCTAATGACTTATGTTTGTGATATTCTTAAGCCATTTGAGGAGGCCACCCAGAAAGTGAGTGTGAAGACCGCAGGGTTGAATCAAGTGCTACCCCTAATCCATCATCTACTCCTTTCCCTGCAGAAACTCAGAGAAGATTTCCAAGTCAGAGGAATTACTCAGGCCCTCAATCTGGTGGACAGTTTATCTCTGAAACTTGAAACAGATACTCTACTAAGTGCCATGCTCAAATCCAAGCCCTGTATCTTGGCTACTTTGTTGGATCCTTGCTTTAAAAACAGTTTGGAAGACTTTTTTCCTCAAGGTGCTGATTTAGAAACTTATAAGCAGATTCTTGCAGAAGAGGTTTGTAATTATATGGAATCTTCACCAGAGGTCTGCCAGATTGTGACTTCAGAACCTTCTGGTCCCTCAGTTACAGTAGGAACTGATGCATTTACCTTATCTATAAAAGAAGGCACCTCCAATTCAGGTTCCATTGATAGTTCAGCTGCAGACAGCGTTGCCATTGGAAGCAAAAGCTTCATGTTCCCTTCTGCTATTGCAATTGTGGATGAGTACTTCAAAGAGAAGTATCCAGAATTCTCAGGAGGTGATGACCCTTTGATTTACTGGCAGAGGAAGATGAGCATATGGCCAGCTTTGACCCAGGTTGCTATTCAGTATCTAAGTTGCCCCATGTGTAGTTGGCAGTCTGAATGTATCTTTACTACAAATAGCCACTTTCATCCAAAACAGATCATGAGCTTGGACTTTGACAATATAGAACAGCTGATGTTTCTGAAAATGAACTTGAAAAATGTTAACTACGATTATTCTACCTTGGTTTTGAGCTGGGATCCTGAGAATGAAGTTGTTCAAAGCAATGAAAAAGAAATAATACCTTAATTTCTTTTTCCTTTATCTATTTAAAAGGGGCAACTTTTTGCTGTGTTCCTGTATCCTAATTGCTGTAGTTGTTACATATAGTCATATTAATTATTCCTTAAAAAACAAATCTAGGGAAACCTGAAAACACAAAAAGGGCTGAAAATCCCTCAGGTAATATAATTTTGATAAAATGAAGATTAAAGATTTCACGGTTGTAACTCAATGTAGTTAGCACTTGAAAATTTTGTTTATACTGATTGAGAAGGAAAAAATATTTTTAATTTTAAAAAATATAGTGCAGCATTGAAAGGCCTTAGTCTATTTCTGCCTAATAGATTTAATTAGTAATTGGTTTTAAGTAAAATTTCCCCCAATGTGGGAAGTTTGATTGCTCTGAAATCAATGAAATGAGAAAAAAAAAAGCATACTAAGCTGGCCTGCCTCCCCCACCCCCATTTTTCTATTTCTTTAAAAATCCTGAACTTGAGAAAAAGAGAACCCATAAAATTGTTTTATATTTGGAAAGTATAATTGCCTCCTCATACTGGTCAGCTTTATAATTTCAAATTATTGAGTATGATAGAGTTACCCTGTATATTTAGGACTGAATCTTATATAAAAAGGAAACATTAGAAAAAACAATTAGGAAAAAATTACCTTTAGTCTTCGAATTGGCTTTTTTAACCTTTAAAAAATATTATAAAAATAAAGATGGTATAGGTAAAAAAAACATACTAAAAGGTTTGCAAAACTTGAAAAAGATTGAATGGATATTGTAATGAAAGCCCTATGAGCATACTGTGACAAACCCAGTATGCATTTCCCAAAGGATAGTTCTCTATTTTAGGTAATCTTTTCAAAAACATACATAATGATCCATAATACCATATTCTTAACTATGAGGTTGCTTTGGCCAGTGTATTCTTAATGAAAAATAAGCAGTCAATATTTTCATGTGTTAGGAATCATTGGTGAAATGAGTGACTTGATCTCAGTATCTTTAAGGTCTCTTTCCACTCTGAAAGTATGTTTTTGTGGTTGAGTGGGAGGCCAGAAAATGATGACTTTTAGTAAAAGTCTATTAAAAGTTTCAGACTGAATAACTAATATAAGATCCCAATTTTTCCTTTTTTTCATTTTAGATTTGGGGATATTCCCTGCCCAAAAAATTCCTGGAAAATTGACTAGTATTAAGTGTGAGTAAAAGGTGTCCACTTTTTTTTAAGTTTTGATTTTAGTTTTGTCTTGGATAGTATTTGGCAAGATTTAGTCTAGAAATTATGTAGTATTTATTAACGTAAGAATCAAAATTGCTTTGTTACTGGGCTGGTTTCAAAATTTAGAACTCATTTCTATGTATCAAAATAGATTTTTTGTTTTTGATTTTATTTTTTATTTTTTGCAATTCTTAAATGGTAAATGTACCATTGTGAAATGAAATTTCAACTCCAAAAGTTTACCTTTTTACTAATTGGAGTAAATGATAATTACAAAGTCTTTAGCTATAGCCATCAGTAGTAAAGAATTCGCAACTAGGCTGCATAAGCAAGCCTTTGCAGGGCGAATATTGAATGGCATGCCAGTGACACTGGTGTTGGTATAAAAGAAGAAAAAATCTTCCCTTAGGTAGAAGCTTTCTGTATTCTGACAGTGCCAGTTTAGAATGGCTATCATGCTACTCTGCCTTCTACAGCTTGCTGCACCACTCTGTAGTTACTCTGTAACTATACGTTTCTATCTTTTTTGGTTAAACACTCCCTGATGATGATGATGATGATGATGATATACATACATCCATATTATACACATTGATATATGTGTAAGGATTTCCTTTAATCTTTATTTAGTGGGCTGGGCAAAATTTAGCCTAATGTTAACTTCACGATACTTTGGTATAAGAGTAAGTTCACTGTTTTTATAATGAACCCAAATCTAAAGGCTTTTACAGTATGTTTCAAAAGGGGAAACTTATCTAAATGTTTTATTTCCCACATTTGTGTATATGTGTGTGTGTGTATAAGCCAGTTACTATATATGTATATGTATATTATATACATAAAACACTTTATATTTTTACATACAAGTATGCTTTTATTATACAGATAATAAAGATGGGGGAAGGTTTCTGTTTTTTTCTTAATAGGTGAAGAAATCTTGAAGACCAGAAATTGGATCTTATTGAATTTTGGTGGTTTTTTTCTTTTTTCGTTTTTAATTGTATTGTTCGGCTATGGAAGATGGATCTTATTTTTTTTTAATAACCCTTTGAATCTCAAGTTCATTTTTAAATGAACTTTTTTTGTTTTTTGTTTTTTGTTTTTGAGGAGATAACTAACCTAGCTGTCTCCAGTCTGACAAAGGTTATTTGAATGGACTTAATCTCCCAATAGTTGGGAGATGTTTTAAAAACACGGCCTGTGTTTGAATTGTGGCTGAGAGGTTTCCTTGGCAATGTGAGGAGGAAAATTTTTTCTGCCTCATTATTATTAATTCATGGATTGAGTGTTGGTTCGACCTACAGGCGTAATAGATTGGAACTCAGTGAAGACACAGACGTTCCTGTTGAGAGCAACCAGCTAATGTAAGTGGGGAAATGGGCCTTTTCTCATTAAAGGAGTGAACATTTTGGTAATTTAAGGCATAATTTTCCTGGATCAATAAGAAATTAAAAGGCTGTTGTCCAGACATTTTTTCTTGTACGTAATTGTTGACAGACTGAGTTTTTGGGTGGAAACGTTTTTTTCTTTCTTTGTTTTGATTATATATGCACATTGCAAAAAGACAAAAATAATATAGCCAAGGTGAAATCTCCCTGTAATTCCATCTGCTTGGAGAACAGTGCTTGGAGAAAAGCACTGTTAATAGTTTATCACAATGTAGTTCCATGCCCACACACATAGCTTGCCTCATCTTTTCAGTGACTGTGTAGTATTCCATTGTATAGATGTGCCGTAATTTAATGTATCCGTTATTGATAGACTTTTGGGTTTTTGCCATTACAAACAAAAATAACCTCCCATCCAATAACAGTCTGTGCACATATCTATGTGAACTTATTTACTTAGAACCAGTTCTTGGAGGAGAATTTATAGAATTGTTATATATTACTTGCTAAAGAAGTTGTACCAATTTACTGAAAAACTAATGAAGTGTTTTTGATTTGAAGTTCTTAATGCATCCCTTTTAGTAAAGATACTAATCTTTGGCCATGTTGCTAATAGATCTTTTGCTTGGAAAGGTTTTTGTTTACCCTGAGCTTATAAAAAAAATACCATGCGTTTTTCCCCATTTTGTTGAGTGATTATATATTTTACATTAAAGATGCCATTTAAAGATTGTAGTTATATGACACCGCCAGTCTTCCTCCCATAAGCATGATAGACATTGTCAGATATGGCTTGCCTTTTTGCTGAGTGCAGTTAGGAATTCAGAATCTTTCTCAGTATAGTGCTCTAATTAATGAGCTATAACCTCTTTGCCATCCCTGCTTTTATTCCCTTGAACATTTTGTATATGGAGTAGAAATTTTTTTTTTTTCAAATGTCTGGCCTTCTGTTTCATTAATTTCAAATGCTACCTTTTTTATAAATCACATTTATTTATGGACTGTCTTAAGTTTCATTGATCTGGGTGTTACTTATTCATTTGCCATTATTACATTTAAACGTTGTTATTTTTACCATCTATTATATGAGGTAGAGGAGGGCTCTTCGATTCCTTTTTAAAGTGTCTTTATTTTTCTTAAATACTTAAGCTTCCGGATGATTTTACAATCTGTCAAGTTCCAATAATAAACTCTTATACAGGGATTTTGAATTGAATTGTATTTGGGGTATGAATTATTTTTGAGAAGTTAACTTCTTTCATCCAGTACTCCATTTATCTATCCATTTTCCAGGTCTTCTGTACCTTCATAGTTTCATAGTTTTTAGGTTTTGTTTTTAATTTAATGTAGGTCTTGCATACTACTTCATTTTCTTCTTATGTATTTTATAGTTTTGTGAATGAGACCTTCGGTTATCATCTGAGTGGTTGTTGCTGACATAAAGGAAATTCACTGCTTTTTGTATATCTTATATTATTTTTAATATTTTTCATTGATTTTCTACTTTGCAAGCATATAATCTGCAGGTTCTGGATTTTTTTTTTTTTTTTTT
>VBSM01002937.1:5043537-5055493 GCA_008086735.1 Cheirogaleus medius
TTAATTTCTTTCTATTTTTAATAGAGATGGGGTCTCGCTCTTGCTTAGGCTGGTCTCGATTCCTGAGCTCAAACGATCCGCCCACCTCAGCCTCCCAGAGTGCTAGGATTACAGGCGTGAGCCACTGCGCCTGGCCTACACTCTGCTTTCTTTTGTTTCTTGTGTATAATTGGTGTGCAACTCTAGCTATTTTCATTTTATAAGTTAGGTCCACAGACTTTTTCAAAGGTAATTGTTTTACCAAGTATTCTAGCTAAACAGAGTTTTGCCATCAAGTTATAATTATATACTTTTGAAGTAACAAAAATGTTTGTGAAAATATTTGATCTTTTTCGTTTATTTATTTGTTTATTTGTTTGTTGATTTATTTATTTATTTGACACAAAGTCTTGCTCTGTTGCCTGGGCTAGAGGGCCGTGGCATCAGCCTAGCTCACAGCAACCTCAAAGTGTCCTGGGCTCAAGCGATCCTCCTGCTTCAGCCTCCTGAGTGGCTGGAACTATAGGCACTCACCACCACTCCTGGCTAATTTTTCTATTTTTAGTAGAGACAGCATCTCACTCTTGCTCAGGCTGTTCTTGAACTTCCGAGCTCAGTCGATCCTCCTGCCTTGGCCTCCCAGAGTGCTAGGATTATAGGCGTGTGAGCCACCATGCCTGGTCTGATTTTTTTCATTAGATGGAAAAAATCTAGATTTTCAGAAATATAGATTTATCAAGTATCTTGTATAAAATAATCTGTCACATTAATAATCTAAAATGTAGATCATTTGTTTAGTTAGTAATGCTTATTTAATTTACAGTGCTGAAGCAAGGTAACAAGCATATAGAGAATACAAAAGAAAGAAGGGTATGGCTATCCTGAATAAAAACTTTACATTGTAGATGAAAATGTACGATATTCACAATCAATGTGTTTATAAGGCTCTGTATAGGTAAGTGCATGTTAATACAATTAACATCTAGTTTTAACAATGTGACCTCATTAGCCAGGGTGATTTGGAGGAGAAAGTTGGAAGAATTTACCTGAAATACTTTAATTCATTGTCTCCTTATTTTAGGATTACATTTTAAAGACAATTTCTGTGACTGAGTTGTCATTTGGAAGATAAAACCCATTTCAAGAGGACTTGGAGCTGGTCCTCGCCTTGAGGAAGCAGTGGCTTGTTTCAAGAAGCCACTTCTGATCTAAGAATCTACCCAGCATGCCTAATCAAGGAGAAGACTGCTATTTTTTTTTCTATTCTACATGTACCAAAGTAAGAAATGACATCTCTAAAATCAGTTCTGTCTACAGTTTCTTTAATGGAATTGGATAAGACTTTCCCAACATCTTAAGTTTTTATGTTTTGTTTTGCTCAGCTATTTATTATCTGCTTTCAATTTTTAGTAAAGGCTAGCATAGTTAGAATTCATTACTCATGTTTTTTCTTCATTTTATATATAATTTTCCCATGTTCTACAAAAGTGAAAAGGCCGGTGACATATCATTCAGTGTTCAGAATTAACCTGCTCAGAATGCCTTTGGAATTGGGGACACTTTGACCTACGGCTTGCTGACTTTGATTTTATTAATATATGCTTTGGATTAAATGAGTGTGTGGATTGTATTGTACTTATCTTCGTCAAAACTTCCTGTTTTTCTACTTGATTCTTTTGTAGCTCTCTTTAGTTGTATCTGTTTTTCTGTTATTTCTTTATTACTAATTTTGTAAGCTTATATGTTAAACAAACTTTCTCAAATCATCTTAATGTTGTGTTTAAAATAATTTTTGAGCAAAGCTCTGATAATTTTATCTTATATATAGCACTTTGCACAATAGTAGCATTTTGTTTGAAATATTACCATTGTATAACATATAGTGAAGCATAATTATATTAATTATATATATTAATTATACTTAAATCCTACTCTACTCACTTTCAAAAGCTAGAGTTACACATGTCAGGATGTATGAAACAGGTTTGAAGATAAACTATAAAATACTGGTTTTTTTTCTTTTTGGAAACCCGGTCTCACTTTGTCACTCAGGCTGTAGTGCAGTGGTATAACCATGGCTACTGCAACTTCAAACTCCGGGACTTGAGCGATCCTCCTGCCTCATCCTCCTGAGTACAGGCACGTGCCACCATGCCCATGCCTGTCTAATTTTACTATTTTTTGTAGAGACGGGGTCTTGCTCTTGCTGAGGCTGGTCTCACACTCCTGGCCTCAAGTGATCCTCCCACCTCGGCCTCCCAAAGTGCTAGAACTATAGGCGTGAGCCACCCTGCCCAGCCTGTCAAATATATTTTTAAAGAGTACCTAACATTCCTACTTGTCTTTTTCAACTCTTTATCTCAGCATGTGTCACTTGTGTCAGGTCAGATGAAAGGTACTGTCAAGAAATAGGTTATAGGAAATTATAAATTTGTTGCCCTCAAATTGTTCTTGTCATCCCATCTCAGTTATTTTCTACCTTGCCTATCTTTTCTTACTCATTTGTGCTTGTCTAGCTTATGGAAAACTAACTGGTTTTTTGTTTGTTGAGATGGGGTTTTGTTATGTTGCTATATTGCCCAGTTCAGTCTTGAATTCCTGTAGTCAAGCGATCCTCCTGCCTGTCTCCCAAGTAGCTGGGATTACAGGCATGCTCCATGGCCTCCAGCTTAGATTCCAGGAAACTCCTGTTATGGACATTTTACCTGGGATATATTTCAGTGTCACAGTTCTTTTCTGTGTTCTCTTTTTGTTTACAGGGTGACAGCTGCCCATTCCGTCACTGTGAGGCCGCACTAGGAAATGAAACTGTCTGCACATTATGGCAAGAAGGGCGCTGTTTTCGACAGGTGTGCAGGTTTCGGCACATGGAGATTGATGTGAGTTTTGAATTTGCGTTCTCATAAGTAGTCTAGGGTCTGGTGGGTCAATAAAAAATATAGGGACAAAAGTGACATTCTGCTACATATATTACAACAAGTTGGATAATTTTTTAATGATCCACTGACATTTCTGACATTAATGTTCATTAATATCTAAATGATATGAGCATGAAGGGGCATGATTTTTTCTGGAAAGCAGTTTTATAGTGTACCTGAGCTTTAAAAATATATTTGTATATTTGGAGAGTATCTGTATTTTTTTTTTTTTTTTTGGAGACAGAGTCTCGCTGTGTTGCCCGGGCTAGAGTGCCGTGGCATCAGCCTAGCTCACAGCAACCTCAAACTCCTGGGCTCAAGCAGTCTTCCTGACTCTGCCTCCCAAAATGCTGGGATTACAAGTGTGAGCCACTGTGCCCAGCCCCTGCTTGGTCTTTGATATTCATTTTAGGCTGACCCTCCATGAATATACCTTCCTCACCCTGCATTGAGATCCCTTCTGCACAGAAGTCTTGCTCACCCTTCTCAGGCTCAATACTTGCCAGGATACCCTCCCATGCACATCTTCCTAACCCTCATGGGTTCCAACACCCTATGCCAGTTCCATTCATGTGGATACCTTCCTCATCTCAGTCAGGCTCCAACACTCTGCTCTGGACCACCTTGTCCCTCCCCCAAGATGAATGCCTACCTCCTTCAGCCCCATCTAAGACTTTGGACTGAATTGTTAAGGACGGAATGGGGAAAGAAGGAAGAGACTATGCAATTTGTAACCCTGAGGTCATATAGTTGTTCTAGCCTGGTTCCAGATTTCTAGTCTCTTAATAATACATTCTAAGCTGCCTGTCTTGCACATGGCAGGGGAATTCACTAAATAAATTGAGAAAGAAATACTCTGCAAATTTTGTAAAATTGATGGTAGAATATATTTTGGCACAACCCCTATGGAAGGTGTGTCAGAGTCTCTAAGAGCATGTGTTCATTTAGGGATTCTCTACAATATACTCAAAGCTAAGATTTATTACAGCAATAGAGTAAAGATACACTGTTGAATCATAAGAGAAAAAGACACAAGAAGAGTCTGGAGGAATCCAAATGCCGGTTTCCTTACGCTCACTCCCATTAGGGGTCACACAGAGCATATTCTGGCAACAGCAGTGGAATTGCAGCAATGCACATGTGATGGTTTTGTCCAGGGAAATTCATTAGAGACTTGGATTCTTTCTTTTTTTTGTTTCCACACATGAGACTTGGATTCT
Organism: Cheirogaleus medius; assembly: GCA_008086735.1. NCBI lineage: Eukaryota > Metazoa > Chordata > Mammalia > Primates > Cheirogaleidae > Cheirogaleus > Cheirogaleus medius. The sequence continues at coordinate 5,047,655 of VBSM01002937.1, forward strand.
TTCTTATGTTCTCTCCTCCATGAGGAGTCACACAAAGTCTGTTCTTCTTCCACTTACAAAAATGCAGCAATACATGTATGTTTCTGACTAGGGAAGCCCATCATAGACTTGGCACCCAAGGTTTTATTGGGGCTGGCCATGTCCTTTTGCCTAACATGTACCAAAATTCCAGACTCCCAGAAGGAAGGCAGATGTTCAGCATAAATCGTATTGTTTTTACAGGCTAGGCACATGATGAGCCTTCCCCTTCCCACCTTACCAGTTAAGTGACTGGTAGCATTCCAAGAGCCAAGTTGCCAGATGCCAGCTGAGAGCCAGTCTTGCAAGCAGGCCTTTCTAAAGATAATAGTCTCAGAGCTGCTATGTTAACTCTTTTCTGCACAATAAATGCTTATATCTTTTACATATTTGTATTCATGTACAAAATAAGATGTATGCAGATTTACTCATTATAGCATAATTTGTAATAGTAAAATATTATGAACAACCTAACTGTCCTTTATTTAAAATAAATCTTGCTGCAGTCATGCAGTGAAGCACTGGGTACCTGTTAACAAAAAATTTTAAAGGGGAAAGTAATTGATGGAAAGATCAGGATATTTTGTCCAGGGAAAAATGTGAGGGGAAGAACAAGGTGTATAAAAAAGGAGAGGGAAAAGAATTTATATTTGTTTTTCACGTGCATATGCATCTTAAAAAATCTCTGAAAGTATGAAGAAGAAACAACAGCAGTGGCTATGGGGACGAAAGGGAACAGGGCTGAGAAGGAGGCCTCTTTCTGTGTACCACTACTTCCTTGCTCCTTTCATCTCCTTCATGCCTTAAACTATGTCACTTTTATCAATCTCTCTTCCTTCTAAAATTCATCTTACATGCCTCAGATTTTTGAACCTTGTATAAACTTTGTCCAGTAAACAAAGTACCAAATTAATAACAGGTCTCACTTCATTTTTTTATTTGAAAACAATGTGTTCTTCTTTTTTGCAGAAAAAACGCAGTGAAATACCTTGTTATTGGGAAAATCAGCCAATGGGATGTCAAAAACTGAACTGCGCTTTTCATCACAACAGAGGACGTTATGTTGATGGCCTTTTCCTACCTCCGAGCAAAAGTGAGATCCGGTTTTAATTTTAAAACAGTAGTTGTTATTAAATGTACACCGATTACGCACACTGTTCAAAGTACTTTTTACACATTGCCTTCTTTCAGTCTAGTGAAAAAAAGTATTCTTTCTGCTTTACAGATGAGGGAACTGAACCTTACCTAAGGTTAAATGATTAGTACATAGCCATAGAACTAAGTGTAATTTCCCATTTTCTTTTCAGACCCATAAAGGCTTTCAAAAGAAACTTGATTCTCTAGGCCAAGGGTTGGCAAATCTGGTCCTCTTGCTTGTTTTTTTTTTTTTTTTGAGACAGAGTCTCACTCCGTTGCCGGGGTTAGAGTGCCATGGCGCCAGCCTAGCTCACAGCAGCCTCAAACTCCTGGGCTCAAGTGATCCTTCTGCCTCAGCCTCCCAAGTAGCTGGGACTATAGGCATGCCCAACTAATTTTTTCTGTATGTTTTTAGTTGGCCAGTTAATTTCTTTCTATTTTTTTAGTAGAGTTGAGGTCTCACTCTTGCTCAGGCTGGTCTTGAACTCCTGACCTCAAGCGATCCTCCTGGCCTCCCAGAATGCTAGGATTACAGGCGTGAGCCACCATGCTTGGCCTTCTGCTTGTTTTGTAAAATAAGGTCTTATTGGAATGCAGTGTTGCCTATTTATTTACATATTTTCTGTGGCCAATTTTGTGCCACTGCTGGAGTTAGGCAGTTGAGACAAAGACTCTTTGGCCCACAAAGCCCGAAATATTAACTACGTGGCTCTTTACAGAAAAAGTTGGACAACCCTGCTATAGGCTGTAATCTAAAATAAAACTCATACTCTACAAAAAGCTAATATTTATTTCTAAAATCCCTTTTAAATAGATTTAAAAGTGGAATTAGGTGTTTAAAAGCCATATCTGCTATATGATTAAAACTTGATGACTACATCTTTTCACCTCTATTTAAGGAAAAAAGTAGACTCCTTTCTGGTTTGGTTCAAATAAGTGTCATCTGCTATAGCTCTCTTTCTCCTTTTTTTTTTTTTTTATTTTTTTTTTTGTTTATTTGTTTGTTTGTTTTGAGACTGGATCTTACTCTGTTGCCCAAGGCTGGAGTGCAGTGGTGTGATCACAGCTCACTGTAACTTTGAACTCCTGGGCTCAATCGATCCTTCTGCCTCAAGCTCTGGAGTAGCTAGGAGTACAGGCATGTGCCACCATGCCTAGCTAATTTTGAAAAATTGCTTTCTAGAGACAGGGTCTCACTATGTTGCCTGGGCTGGTCTTGAACTCCTGGGCTCAAGTGATTCTCCCACCTCAGCCTCCCAAAGTTCTGGGATTACAGGCGTGAGCCACGGGCCCCATCTATTATCTCGTAAGCTTTTTTTTTTTTGCTAAGCAAAAAGCCTAGAATTTTAATATTAAAATTAAATTAAACGTTTATAATTTGTAAACAGGTACTAGGCATCTAGCCTTCTGTTATATGTTTTCAGTGCCCATTTTGAGTGTGTTTGTGTATAATGAAGAGTTAATAGCTAAAGCACATTTTCTCTTCCTGGGAGTTAAGACTCTAAATGGGTAAATTAGGTAAAAGACATAAGTACACATAAGGAAAATGCATGAATTTATCGTAGGTAGTCAGGGATTTTTGTTTAAGAGAATTGGGATTGTATCTTCTGTTTTTAATTTATGACTGATTTTGTATGTTTAGCTGTGTTGCCCACTGTGCCTGAGTCACCAGAAGAGGAAGTGAAGGCTAGCCAACTCACAGTTCAGCAGAACAAATTGTCTGTCCAGTCTAATCCTTCCCCTCAGCTGCGGAGCGTTATGAAAGTAGAAAGTTCCGAAAATGTTCCTAGCCCCACACATCCACCAGTTGTAATTAATGCTGCAGATGATGATGAAGATGATGATGGTAAGTTTTAGCTCTTTCTTTAAAGCAAATAGGGTCATGTGGTGAATTGGACAGAATCAGGATTAATGCTCTAGGCCTGTTTTTAATTGCATTTCCCTTAAATGTTGACACATAGATCAGTTTTCTGAGGAAAGTGATGAAACCAAAACACCTACCCTGCAACCAAGTCCTGAAGTTCATAATGGATTACGAGTGGCTTCTGCCCGGAAACCTGGGGTCAATTTAAAGCAGGGTAAGAGGAGGCTGTATTGGTGCTAAATCTTATAGCACTATTGAATGTGTCCACAGTATTTTAAGTACCTTTGAAATTTAGTTCACGATTGACCTAAATATCAGTTTCATGAGAGAATGCTATACACACATGCTTTCTCTTAATCATTCCTTCAAAAGATATTTGAATGCCTGCTTTGCACAGATAAAATGCAAAGGTGAAAAGTCTGTAGTTCCTCATGTGATTTCTATTTGGGTTTTTCAGGTGAATGTTTGAATTTTGGAATAAAAACTCTTGAGGAAATTAAATCAAAGAAAATGAAAGAAAAATCTAAGAAGCAAGGTGGTAAGTCATAAGTTTGGCATGGATGGTTGTATGTTGCTAGGGAAGAATAATAAGGATACTTGTGGAAGCAACAGCCAAAATTAGCAAAATGATTTTGATTTCTTTGGCTTGTTTAAAGTAAAACACAGATTTATTTAAATCATGATTGCTTTTTTAATTCATACCAACTGTGTTTCAGTCTTTATTCAGAACTAGGCACATGTAATAAAGAACCTGAAAGAACCTGTGTATCTTGGGAACTATAACCCTAAAGAACACAACATAAGAACTATAATAAAAGAGGAAAAACTTCATTTTGTAGTAGAAGAGTTCTTTCTCAAGAGCTGCTAGGATTTTCTTCTGGTGCTTGCCTCAACTTGGTTGATCTGTATTTCTGACCCTAAAAGTTATAGTGTGAAATGTAGTATATATAGAGATAAATGATTGGCTCTAAGAATCCTCTTATTAAAGCTTGTTCTGCGGGAACTTTGTAGTTATGTTTTGCAGATGCTTAAATTTAGATGGAAAGGATTGGATTAGATTGATATGCCTGATGTGTGGTGTACTTCTGAGGATAACTTTAGAATGATGTTAGCCTTATTGATAAATAAAAGGAGGTTGAGTGCCTAAGTCAGTCCAAATAATTTTTTTATTTTGTTTTCACATTATGCCTCAAGGCTCCCCCCACCACTACCCCATTTCATAGGAAAACAGATTTTAAAAAGGCTGATTGGCTTTGATATAGCAGTCTGTATTGGACTTAACTGTTACAAAAACAAAATTTTTTGTCTTGTGATAGTTTTATTTTCCATAAATCATTTGCTGTTCTTTGACTTGCCTTATTCAGAAGGTTCTTCAGGAGTTTCCAGTCTTTTACTCCATCCTCAGCCCATTCCAGGTCCTGAAAAAGAGAATGTTCGGACTGTGGTGAGGACAGTAACTCTGTCCAGCAAACAAGGTAAGGAAGGTATAGGTAGGTCTCAGAGTTGTCAGGTTTTTACTTTTATATAATTGGAAATGCAAAATCTTTGGATATTTTTTACCTTTGATGAATTTGCAGTAAGACTTTTAGTATGTTGGTTGGATATAAGGATGAAAAGTTGATGCATTTGACTCTGCTATTTAAAAGGTGGAAATTCTTTGGGGGGAGGGGAGCATGGGCAATATACATAACCGTAATATTTGTACCCCCATAATATGCTGAAATAAAAAAAATAAAAAATAAAAAAAAATAAAAGGTTGAAATTCTTAATTCAAGCAGCCCTCACATTTATGTATACTTAATTTACATTTATTGTTTATATCTATTCAACAAATTTATTGACTTCCCTTTGTGGGTAAAAAACTTTAATATAAACTCTTTGAGTTACAGAAAAATGTAAAAAGTCTTTTCACTTAATAATTTTACACCTAGTAAGGAATTATAGCTATAAATACATTTAAATGTTTGTGCCATTCAGACAACAAAGAATCAGAAGAAAGAGAGCTTATTTCTTGCTGGGGGGTGATGAAAGGAAGATACAGCAGAGCTAGTATTGGAGTAGGGTATGCTTTCATTTAACATATCAAAGTGCATAAGCAAAAGTATAGCTTGGGTCTTATAACCAGTTGGCTAAAAACACAATCTCTCTCCTTATCCTTGGCTGCTATTATTAATTAGTACTGTGCTATTGTGTGCATTTGGCTGTTTAAATTATTATTAATAGGGGTTTTTTTGTAATACAATAATATTCCTTAAGACTGAGACCTGATTTTCAAGAGACTTTCTGGGTGGGCTCATACTAACATCAGAACATACTTTGTACCCACTAGTAGTTTCTGAATACAGAAAGAATTGGCTAGTGGTAGAGAAATTCTGTTTTTGTTATTTCAGGAGAAGAACCGTTGGTTCGATTGAGTCTCACTGAGAGACTAGGAAAACGAAAATTTTCAGTAGGTGAGATAAGTTTTGTGCGTATCTTTTGTTTTCTGCTTCTTTGTGTGCTAACATGATACCTTCTCCAAACTCTCCATCAATATTGGCAGTCCCCCTGTATTCTTGGCCAAAAGCACTTAAAAATTTTTCTCATGTTTTTCATGTGTGCATTATACCTTTTATTGAAGTTACAGAAATTTAAAGTATTACAATTTAATTAAATTGGTACCATGACTAACTTTTTAGAAGGTACTAGGTTTAAAATACAAATTTATGTGTTTATTTATTTTGAGACAGAGTCTCACTCTGTGTTGTCCTGAGTAGAGTGCTGTGGCATCAGCCTAGCTCACACCAATCTCAAATTTTTGAGCTCAAGTGATCCTCCTGCCTCAGTCTCCCAAGTAGCTAGGACTACAGGCACACGCCACAATGTCAGGCTAATTTTTCTATTTTTAGTAGAGACGGGTTCTCACTCTTGCTCAGGCTGGTCTCTAACTCCTGAGCTCAAGCGATCCTCCCACCTCGACCTCCCAGAGTGGTAGGATTATAGGCATGAGCCACCGTGCCCAGCCTAAAACACAAATTGAAAAGTGAGTATTTTGGTGTGCGGGGGGAGAGTGGTTGGTTAATATAATTTGGGTTTTTTAATTTATTGGTGCTATTTTATATTTAGGGAAATACTTTACCATATTACTGAATTGTATATGTACCCTAATGTGTGTGTGTACAAAAAAATTATTTGGAAAACCTTTTCTGATTTCAGAATTTCCTTTATACTGTCAACTAAAAAAAATAATGAGGTTTATACTTTGAAAAACTGAGAGCTTTCTCATAAAGGGTAGCAGCCTATTGGCTGTTGGAAAGCAGAGGCCCAGCTAGAAGCCAGGCAAGAAACAAGATTTTATACTAAGTTGGATGGTCAAAAGTATACATTCAAGAAGCTATAGAAAGAGTCATGAATATTTATGAAAAAGGGAAATCATGTGCAATTGTAATTGTGTTTTATCTCTCCCATCCTGTCATGGCTGGGAACTCATTTTTAAGGTGTTTCTGGGATCCCGTTGGCCAAGAGGGGGTCTGTTCAGTTAGCAAAGGGCTTAGGATTATTTTTAGTTCACAATACTGTTTTAAATGTGCTTAAAATGAAACCTTACCTCTATTTTATATTTTCTTTGACACCGTTCTCACTGCCCTATCCTCAAAACTGTTCTGAACTTAACACCTTACGAGTTTTCTCCTGTTTTCACGCGTCATCTGTTAAGGACCGCTCACGAGTTTTCTCGTTTTTCACTGTAGTTATGATGATTTAAATAACGTGCAGTTTGCCCAAAAACGTGCGGTCCCTGGTGTATGTGTTAGAGATTTCTATGTGGTACAAAAGGTGTTAATAACGTTTCAGGTTTGTCGATAGTCAGAAAACGTGATGTGTCACTGAATCAGTTACACGGTTGGTGCCCTAAGTAATAAAAAACTTTAAAAATTAAATCATACCCAAATGAAATCTGATATTTGCTGTGGATTTGGTATGTGTCAGATTGCTTTATATAAATTTTCATCTAATCCTCAGCAACCATGAGCATACTAATAAGACTTTTAGATTTGATAAAGCTGATCTGAAAAGTTTAGTTAAAAAAATGTGCCTGTAGTCCTAGCTACTCAGGAAGCTGAAGCGGGAGGATCGCTTCAGCCAGGAGTTTGAGTCTAGCCTGCAACATAATAAGACCCCATCTCTAAAAAAAGTAATAGTAAAAAATTTTTTAAATATATGGAAATAAGCTATTTTAACATTAGCATACATACAAAGTATGATTTTTTTGTTTCATATATGAGAGGAGAGAGAAAATCATACTCTGTGTAGGGTCTTGTGAAGTTTTTAATGAGATCTTGAAAAGAATATAACTTCAGTTAAGCAATCTAAAAAACAGTTTTTAAAAACTTAGGACATTTAAACAACTTATATTGCATAGTGCAATATGGTAAACTAGAGTCTGGAAATTTGATTCAGTTCTTGGCTTTATCAACTAGTTGGGGACTTGTTTAAAGATACAGAATCTTCCCGAACCTTAAATTTATTTTCTAAAATTGGAGAGAGGCTGTGTAGCCTTCAGAGTCTTGGTATCACAGGAAAACTTGAAATTGTATAATTCTTTTACTGTCCTCTTTATCCTAGGTAAATTTAACATGAATTCAGCAATTGGCTGAATTTAAGATTTTTTTTGTACATGAAGCTTTTTCACATTCCTAATTCTGAGCTTTAATTTCAGCCAGGATTTATGATCCTCCATTGATAGTTTTAGCCAATTATTTGGTCAGTGTTCATATGTACATTCTTAATTTTTTATCCTTTATCTCTTCTTTCTATGGCTTTTTTGTTGTTTTTTTTTTTTT
>VBSM01002937.1:5055593-5078446 GCA_008086735.1 Cheirogaleus medius
CTTGGCCTCCCAGAGTGCTAGGATTACAGGCGTGAGCCACCATACCCGGCCTCTATGGCGTTTTTATTCCTTCTCTAACCCTTGAGTTCTAAGGAAGTTGGTGAACAAACACACCATATAAATGCAGAAAACTTACAGAATTATTCTACATTGTTTGTTTTTGCTTATATTTCTTAACCTCACTGGAGATTGACTGAAATGTTAAACTAAGTTCTCCCTATTTGTAGGTGGTGACAGTGATCTTCCATTAAAGCGTAGCCTTGCACAGAGGCTAGGGAAGAAAGTTGAAGCTCCAGAAACTAACACTGACAAAACACCAAAGAAAGGTACTTTAGTTCTAATACACTGTATGTAATTTTGACAATTGTTTTTTGTAATGTTAACAGCTATGGTTTGTCATTCTCTTGTTCAGTTAAATTAGTTTATTATCTTCCGTTTTATTATTCATTCAACAAACATTTGATTGCTTATTCTGCTAGATTCTGGGTAGACACCATTAAACAAAATAAACACCATCACGCTCCTTAGAAGCTTAGAGTATAACAGCAAGTGATAAATTCTGTGACATGGTGCTGTAAGAACATATAAGAAGGGCTCCTGTTATTACCATCTGTTATGGAAAGGTTCACAGAGGAAGTGATGTTAAACACAAGTGGGGAATTAGCCCTGTGAAATTGGAGGAACAGGGTTTGTGTTTCACGCAGAGAATAACTTCTGCAAAGGCACAGAGTTAAGAAAGTGTGATGTGCTCAAGAACACTGAGTATGGCTGAAACAGAAATGGGCTGAAGGAGCATGGTGACTAGAGAAGGAGGAGGGACTGGATCATAATATCGAGCCTTTAAGTCATGTTAGAGAGTTTGGGCTTATCCTAAGATAGTAACAACTCATTGAAAGGTTGTAAACAGGGATCAAAGGCTCAGATTTTAAAACCATTACCCTGCCTGCAATGTGGAGAAAGAGTAGAAGTGGACAAACATGATGGCTGGGAGATGAGTCAGCAGGTTGTTAAAATAATCCAGATAAAAGGAGGTAGTATTGGCATAAATTAGTGTTCTAGAAGTTGGTTTGGAAACATACGGACTAAATCAAGAGATATCTGGGAGTTAGAATTGTTTATAGTTGAAGGAGAGAAAGAAATCAAGTGTTGGATTTTTTTTTTCCCATTTGTATGACTTGCAGTGAATCACTGGGGTTAATTACTAAAGAGTGGGTGTATTTTTTCCCTCTCATTGTGTTTAGTTTTAAATTTCCTTGAAGATAAGACACTTCTGTTCACTTTTCCTACAGCCTTAGAGGCTTTGATGAGCAAATGTTCCTGTTTGGGGGCTTTGTTTGCATCCTCAGAGCAAGCAGAGTTACTTTCTTTAACTTTCAATCATTGAAGATTTTCATAGCTAAAGAGCATATTTCAATAGATTTAGGGAGAAAACTTTAATGGCAATAAGATTTTAGAAGATCATCCAGTAACAAAATTATTTTCTTGAATTCAGTAGTACAGCTTTTCTTATACAAAGAAAGTTTGGGGTTTTTTTAAGCTTTCCAGAATGCTCTAAGGATTCCATGATTCACATAAATCTGTAGAGAAGAAAAATTTATGACTTGACTTTTTTTTTTAAACATTTGTATTAGAAAAGTGTAGTCTAATTTATGAACTTGAAAAAGATATTGGACCTGTAGAAAGTCTCTGTTCAACTTCTGCTTTTTGAAATTCTTTCTTTTTATAGTTCAAGTTTCTAAGTCTCTGAAAGAGCGATTAGGCATGTCAGCTGGTCCCAATAATGAGGAGGCAACTGGTAAGTAAACCCTGAGACCAGGTTCTGATATTTTTCTCCTTGCCATAAGAGTCTTTGCCTTTTCACTGATGTACCTATTGCGATTAGGTTAGGGCCTGTGTTTTTTGTTCTTTGTGGTTCTGTTTTTGTTTTTTGTTTGTTTGGTTTTTTTTTGAGACAGAGTCTCACTCTGTTGCCTGGGCTAGAATGCTGTGGTGGCAGCCTAGCTGACAACAACCTCAAACTCCTAGGGTCAAGCGATCTTCCTGCCTCAGCCTTCCAAGTAGCTGGGAAGTAGGCACGCGCCATCGTGCCCAGCTAATTTTTTCTATTTTTAGTTGTTTGGCTAATTTCTTTCTATTTATAGTAGAGATGGGGTCTCGCTCTTGCTCAGGCTGGTCTCGAACTCCTGAGCTCAAGCAATCCTCCTGCCTCGGCCTCCCAGAGTGCTAGGATTACAGGCATGAGCCACCGTACCCGGCCAAGAATACACTTATGAATAGAAATAGAAATCACCAATTTTTGCCTCCTAAGAGTTTTCCTTGAGGGCCACTCCCTGAAACATGCAGTAAAATTTGAGATTGAAATTTAATGTTACATTTTTTATTATTTTAATTGCCTGCCTAAATGATACCTCTCAAGTCATTAAGAGATAAACTCCAAGTACAACGCCATATTTTTCCCCCATTAAAACAGAGAGAGTTAATAAAGTTGGTGAGATCCACGTGAAGACACTGGAAGAAATTCTTCTTGAAAGAGCCAGTCAAAAACGTGGAGAATTGCAAACTAAACTCAAGACAGAAGGACCTTCAAAAGCTGATGATTCTACTTCAGGGACAAGAAGTTCTTCCACTATCCGAATCAAAACCTTCTCTGAGGTCCTGGCTGAAAAAAAACATCGGCAGCAGGAAGCAGAAAGACAAAAAAGCAAAAAGGATGCAACTTGCATCAAGCTAAAGACTGACAGTGAAATTAAAAAAACAGTGGTTTTGCCACCCATAGTTGCCACAAGTAAAGAACAATCAGAGGAGCCTGCAGGTAGAACTAAGTCTATGCAGGAGGTGCACATCAAGACACTGGAGGAAATTAAACTGGAGAAGGCACTGAGGGTGCAGCAGAGCTCTGAGAGCAGCACCAGCTCCCAGCCTCAACACGAAGTCAACCCTGGGGCAAGGCGGTTGCTCCGAATCACCAAAAGAACAGGTAACAAGAAAGCATCATCTATAGTACCTCTTTCCTAAATAATATTCCAAAGGAGTGTTCCATGGGATCTTCCTGGGAGTTCTTTGACAACTTTTCTTTACTCAGATAACTTTTTTTTTTTTTTTGAGCCAGAGTCTTGCTCTGTGCCCTGGGCTAGAGTGATGTGGCGTCAGCCTAGCTCACAGCAACCTCAAACTCCTGGGCTCAAGCAATCCTCCTGCCTTAGCCTCCCCAGTAGCTAGGACTACAGGCTTGCACCACCATGCCCAGCTAATTTTTTCTATTTTTAGTAGAGAGGGGATCTCTTGCTCAGGCTGGTCTTGAACTCCTGAGCTCAAGCCATCCTCCCACCTTGGCCTTTCAGAGTGCTAGGATTATAGGTATGAGCCACTGTGCCCAGCCTTCTCAGATAACTTTTAAAACTATTGAATTAAATCAAGTTAAGCTGTTTCTTTACAGCAGCACTATATAGATGTTTGCTATTTTAATGTGCATTTTTAGACTCTATATAAGGACCAGTAGGCTTCATCTATAATTTTATTTGTCCAGTAAAGTTTTATTTAACTTCATCTGTCATAAAGTTGCATCCTAAATGAAATAAATAATGATGTCTTTAATGTGACTATAGGAATGAAAGAAGAGAAGAAACTTCAGGAAGGAAGTGAAGTTGCTTCTCAGAGCAGTGTTCCTAGAACAGAAGCCAAGGAGGTGAGTTTATTTAAGATCATCGTTTGGTTTTGTCCATGACAAACAAAGGCTAGGTGTGCTTTTCAGTTTACCTTATGTAAATTTCTGTTTAACACTTCACTGATATATCAGGTAAACAGTCTTTCTCTATAATATTTTTTTTTTTTTAATTTGAGACAGGGTCTCGCCCTGTTGCGCAGGCTAGAGTGCAATGGCTTCATCACAGCTCACTGCAACTTCTAACTCCTGAATCAATCCTCCTACCTCAGCCTCCCAAGTAGCTGGGACTACAGGTGTGCACCACCACACCTGGCTAATTTTTAAATTTTTTATAGAGATAGGGTCTCAGTGTGTTGCTCAGGCTGGTCTCAAACTCCTGGCCTCAAGTGATCCTCCTGCCTCAACCTCCCAAAATGCTAGGATTACAGGCATGAGTTGCTGTGCCTGGCCTATACTTACAAATTTTTTTTTAAGAGAGCTTCCTATAGTTCTATGTATGTTAGTATTCTCTGCTCTTAAAAAGTTTTTTTAATTGGTTGTTAATATTTTTTACACAGTTTCCCTCCTGCCTTTGAAAGTAATGCTGTGTACCACACAAAACTTGGAAATTTTTATTTTTCAGAAGAATGAACAAACGCTATAATTCTATATAACCCAGATGTAACCACCACTGGTTTTTTTTCATGGATTTCTTCAAGAGCTTTTTTTATATATATGTATGAATGTGAGTTTGTTTAATGTTTAGAACATAATTGAGAACTCTACAGTGTATCATTTTGCAGCCTGCTTTAACTTTACCATATTAATAATTCAAGACGTTTGCTTTTACCAACCACATAATATTTCTGTTACATGAATATAATCTGTTTCTGGACATTTAGATTTGTTTTTACACAATTGTAAATAATGAATATCTTTGTACATAAATCTTTGTGCAAGTGTCTAATTATTTAGGGGTCATTAGTATTTGATTTAGAGTCATGGTTTTATAGCCTATACACTCTGGGTTTTTTATTGTTCCACACATCTTTAATCTTTCGTTTTTAGAAGGGTATTGTCTACTTAGTATCAAGTGAAGAGTTTTTCCCTCAGATTCTGGATCATGTCAAACTCTGCTTAACTTAGATATTAGCCTGGTGCTTTATAAACAGTAATTACCGTATAGGTTATTAGAGGTATTAGGTTTTAACTCTGTCATTTAAATTTATCCACAAGGCTTCAGACGAGACCACAGGAGTTGACATTACTAAAATTCAAGTCAAGAGATGTGAGACCATGAGAGAGAAGCACATGCAGAAACAGCAGGAGAGGGGAGCCTTACAGAAGGAAAAGTCAGTCTTGACACCCCTTCGGGGAGATGTAGCCTCTTGCAATACCCAAGTGGCAGAAAAACCGGTGCTCACTGCTGTGCCAGGCATCACACGGCACCACCTGCCCAAGCGGCTTCCCACAAAGTCATCCCAGAAGGTGGAGGTAGAAACCTCAGGGATCGGGGACTCAATATTGAATGTGAAATGTGCAGCACAGACCTTGGATAAAAGGGGTAAAGGTGAGTGTTTTTTATACTATGTCTTGCTTTAGGATATCAAAATTACCAAGTTTTAAAAACTCCCTGGCAACCATTAGGTTGAATTTCATTTGCCTTGTGGATAGGTGGATAGTAATATTTCTGATACTATTATACAAAGACAAAACTAGAGTTCTTTTCTCAGAATTTAAAACTGCTATTTAAAAAGCATTGTCTAAAACTTTGTATGGTGCATGTTTCCTCTGGTTTTAAAGAAGAAAAACAGAAAATAGAAGAACAGTGACAAATTCAAGAGGCATTGAAAGGGGTCATTTGAGTATGTGTATCTATCTACATGGTGACCACCTGTAGTACAAATTACATATGGATCATTTTCAGGTTTTTTTTTTTTTAATTATTTGTGGTATTTCTAGTTCTGAAAGATTTTTGCTGTTTTATTCTGTGTTATCCTCCATGTAAAAGAGAGTTTCTTCTGGCTGTTAATCAGATATTTTCTGTCCCTTGTAGTTAAACCCAAAGTAAATGTGAAGCCATCTGTGGTTAAAGTTGTTTCATCCCCCAAACTGGCCCCAAAACGCAAGGCAGTGGAGGTGCATCCTGCTGTCATTGCAGCTGTGAAGCCACTCAGCTCCAGCAGTGTCCTACAGGAAAGCCCAGCCAAAAAAGCAGCTGTGGTAAGAAGTAGATCCACTGTTGTGGTGCTTTATTCTGTGTGGTAGGTAAGCAGAAAAGATTAACACTCTACTAGCTCTCTGTGTATAACACTTCGTGGCATTTCTTAGCATTTTAGTTGTTTGGGTTGTTACTGTGTTTTACATTTACAGTTAGATATTTGTGAAGTGGCAGGACAGGATTTTTTAAAGGCTAATTTTTGGGTGGCAAGATATTTTGCTTATTTGTACATTCAACCTTTAGATTATTGATTCTTGGGTTCCTAGGCTTAAAGTATGATAGCCATCTTTTTAAGAAGGCAGCAAAAGAAAGTGAATATACTCAAATAAAAAAGCCTGACTCTCCCACTGAATTACTTTACCCTTCCTTTCGTAGGCTGTTGTCCCAGTCCTCTCTGAGGACAAATCAGTCACTGTGCCTGAGGCAGAAAAACCTAGAGACAGGTAATACCTTGTAATTCTTTCTAACCAAACTCCAGGCCACTGTTACTGCTTATGCTTTCTAGAGAATAACACTGATAAATAACTTTAAACAATTTAACCATATCTAAATAAATCTGCTTGGCTTCAAATTAATTGCAGCAAAGCATGAAAATTCAGAGTTGCTGTTCTCCTATGGTGCCACTGTTTATATTTTGCCTATATTATCTAAAAGATATATTTAACAACTGGCTGAATTCTACTTTAAATTATGAAAATGCTTGGTCCCAAACTAGTAAAGAATTCTTTCTTTATGTGTGTCCTCAGAAACAACCTTTTGCTAACTCTGTGTCCCTGAGCCTAGGTGATTCAGGCAACTATTGAAAAAGGGCAGTTTTCTAATAATCTTATTTTTTTCTTACAGTCTTACACTGCCTCCAACCCAGTCTTCTTCAGACCTCTCACCCCCAGAGGTATCTGGCCCCTCCTCATCCCAGATGGCCACAAAAACTCGCCGACTCAGCTCTGCCTCAACAGGAAAGCCCCCGCTCTCCGTGGAGGATGATTTTGAGAAACTAATATGGGAAATTTCAGGAGGCAAACTAGAAGCTGAGATCGACCTGGATCCTGGGAAGGATGAAGATGACCTTTTGCTTGAGCTATCAGAAATGATTGACAGCTGAAGGTGGTAGTGAGAACACTTAAAAAAAAAAAAAAAACTCGCCAAAAAACTGGATTTAGTTTCATCTATTATAACATTTAACTGAGATGATCATTTCTTTAGTCTAGAATTTGCCCCATATCAGAAGTATACCTCTGAATTATCTGTATGTGTCCTGGATTCCTTGGGGTCAGGTTTTTAAAGTCAATAGCCATTTTGTCCATTTGATGCCATTGTTTAGCATCTTTGAGAAAAAAGTTCTGTCATACCCTTCTCTCCACAAAAAAGAGACTGAGAAAAGGAGATCTAAGTGAAAGGGTGCAAGAGAACTTAGTGACTCCTTGAGGTGTTTGTCAGTTTTGGCTTTTTCCCCGTTTGTTGTATTCTTTCTTTTATGTATTGTCTTAATGTACTTAATATTTACCTGAGTTTGAAATGGATGAAGACAGCTGCTACCATTAAGGACCAAATTTCATGCTACCACTAAACAAAAAAAAACCCACTCTGTGTGTTAAATTGTATGTCTTTTTAAAGGTAATCGGACAGTCAGCAAAGCTTTAAAGAGGGCTGAGCAGCTCAGGAAACCTATAAAATGGACATAATTCTTTGGACCTGATTCTGATGCTTCTGCTGCTCGGTTAGCCTCTGAAGAGCAATATCTAATTTATTATTACTGTAATTTTTTAAGGCTTTAAAGTGCCTCAGGGGTCCCCTGAAACTAATTTTCTATTTCTGGGACTCTCTGGATTCATTAGAAGAGATGGTGATGTGGTTAGAGGAATTTTTTTTTTTAAGTATGAAAATTGTCCCTTTTCTTCAATACTTGCCTCCTGCTGGCATTGAATTGTCACTGGGACAAAAATTGGTTAATTTTTTATTTCTAACTCTCCCAGCAAACTCCTTGCCCAGTATTTATTTGGTGCCCTTTAACTACCTGAGGGACAAAAATGAACTCATTTGAACTGCCAGTATTCATCTTTGGACCATAGCAGTACACTGAATTGTACTGTAGCAGGGTTATTGAGATGCTCTGGGGGTGTATTGTATACCTGCCAGTTCTCTTCATTTCTGAATTGAATTTTCTTTTCTTGATGTTAGTCTCCTTCACCTCAAGGTTTAGACTTGTGAAGGAACAAGCATGATGGGGATAATAGTCTTAAAGGAGACATTGTACATAATCAGAAGGAGGAGGAAAGAAGGACTTGTCCATTTTGATATTTTGCTGTAGGTGGCCAGCTTTGTTTCTCATAGGGAAATCTGACCCACCTGTCATGTTGGCTCCTAAGGAACTGCTGTTGTAAGCGGCTCATCAAGAGTTGAACTTCATGTAGCCTTGTTGGGAATATGGAAAAGGAAGAAAGCCACAGGACTGCCCATTCAGTCTTGGGAAGATCCAGATGATTCTGCACAAGCAAAAATGACTTGAAATTTATGTATAGACACACCTCTACCAATCCATCTTCAGCTGACTGAATGTTGTATGATAGCCCTTCTCCAAAGCAGGGGTGGAATGTTCTGGTTTCACCACAGATTTTCTACTCATTTCATTTTTGGAATCGGCTTATAGATTCCAAGTCCCTTTTGTATATAAACTGTATTCTTTTGCTTTTTTAAAAATAATTTTGTTTCATATTTAAAGCACTTGTATTAGTCAATAATTCGTGTTCAGCATTATTTGAACCATTTGCCCTTACAGAAAGAGAAATACTTATTTGTGTTTTAAATAAAACTGGTGTAGGAACGTCTTGACGTTGTGAATTAAGTAATCTTACATCACTTTAGCTTGGGATCCATCTTGACAAGAGGCCCCAGTCAGAATGTTGTTGGCCTTTTGTGTAAGTGCCTCAATTTCACAGGTATTATTTGGCTTTAGAAACCTTTCATAAGGACCTATTGCCAAACTTACAAATGAGCTGAGTTTTAGCTTACATGTGCTTTTTTAGGTATGATGCATATATGTAGGTGAGGTTTTTTTCTGATACTGATACTTAGTTCTTATCATTGTAACTCAAGTGATGCCATTAATTTTTTAAAAAGAGGGAGGGTTTAAAAGCAATGTTAGATTCAACATTTTAGAATTTTCAAGCATTGCCAGGCGCCGTGGCTCAAACCTTGTAATCCTAGCACTCTGGGAGGCTGAGGTGGGAGCATTGCTCGAGGTCAAGAGTTCGAAACCAGCCTGAGCAAGAGCGAGACCTTGTCTCTACTAAAAATAGAAAGAAATTAATTGGCTAACTAAAAGTATATATAGAAAAAATTAGCCGGGCATGGTGGTGCCTGCCTGTAGTCCCAGCTACTCAGGAGGCTGAGGCAGGAGGATCACTTGAGCCCAGGAGTTTGAGGTTGCCATTAGCTAGGCTGACGCCACGGCACTCTAGCCCAGGCAACAGAGTGAGACTCTGTTAAAAAAAAAAAAAAAAAAAAAAAAGAATTTTCAAGCATTGAGCCAGGCATGGTGGCTGGTGCTTTGTAATCCCAGCTACTCAGGAGGCTAAGGCCAGAGTATTGCTTGAGGCCAGGACTTTAAGAGTAGCCTGGGCAACATAGCAAGACTCCATCTCTAAATTAAAAATTTTAAAAAGACCTAAATTTCCAAGCATGAAGTTATTTTTTAATCGTTACAAGAATACATATAAACTTACTAGCTACCAAAGAACATAGATTTTTCCTATTAGTAGTCTAAAAGTAGTCCCAACAAGTTGAATCAACTTTTCACAAAAAGCAAAACAATTGTATATTTAGTTTTGAATGATGGTTTTCAATTTTAGTAGTAATAAAAGGGCCCAAATGTTGCCATTTGTCCATAGCCAGAAATAAGATAGTTTCATAATTCATATATTTTATCCCCATATGAATGATTCTTAGAGTTCTGACTTGAACCCTAAATCACAATAGATCCTCTCATGTGGCCAGACATAGAATGTTTAATTATGTTTTCATCTCGACCAGTCTTTGAAACTATCGTAGAAATAAGACTGATGTTTAATAATTACAGTTGCAAAAACAAAGCTTGATTTATATTGATCAGAGCTCTATGGTCCTTTGCTAAAACTGTAGCTTCGTTTTGCTAGAGTAACTGCAATTCCTTAAACTATTTGGTTTGAATTTGAGAGTTTAGCAACAAGAAATACATAGTCTCCAGTTGTAACTGCTTAAGAGGTAACACTTTTAAAGAAGCTAACAGTTATTGAGTACTTATGTGCCTTTAATTCACATACTCATTGACACTAATCCTGCACTACATTGAAAGATCACTACTTTATTCCTTCACTGTAGTTTCAAGCTCACTGTGTTCAAAGTATATATTCTTATATGCCATTGGGTTTCATAAATTGAACTTTTGATTCAAGAGTTCTTTTTTTAAATCTGACTTTGTGAAGCTGCTTAATAAATCTTTGAAAGTGCCCATAACCCAGACATCTGACAGCATAATTAATTCTCCAAAGTGCAATTTCTTTTGAATTTGCAAAATGTTAGTGCATAAGCACAAAGAAAATACTTGACCATTTTGTAACAATATACAATAAAATGGGCCTAAAGAAATAATGACCCTAAATAAGAATAATCAAGAATTTAATTTTATATTAAAGTTAATTTAGGATTCAGATTTACTGAGTGGGCATATGTCTCAGCTGTTTAGATTTGGTTGGACTTAACTGCTAAAGTGTTGCAGAGTCAGAGTCTATGGTGATAAGCAAAAACCAATGAATTACAACTTGGTATTGTGTGTTCTTGGGTTTTTTTATCTTAACACATTGACTGCCACGCTGGAAAAAAATTTTTTCCTTGGGGCCATGGTGTTTTATTATGAAAATAGAATAAAAACTTGGTGCTTTCTAATTTAATGAAAAAATTTGTTACTGTTTTCTGTGCGTGAGTTCTGTGCAATTTGAAAAGCATTTTAAGTGGTTCATGTGAGTACATATGCTTCATGAGGCCCCAGGCTCACGTGGCAATTCATGTGTTAAACTAATTTGTCCTCAAGTAGAATTGAAACAACAGTCTATACAGCTAAATGTAAGGGTAAATGGAGGCAAAAATTTGAATCTGAAAAATGTAGAGAAGGACTAATGTTCAATAAAAAGACTGCTATAACCTGCCGTGGGATTAAGAGAAAAGGAAAAAAAAAAAAGACCCCTATTTGTTGAATAAATATATGAGATAGGGAATTGGGTGGATCAAGAACACTCAAAAGTAGGAGAAAATTTTAAGGGAGAAGAGAAGCAAAATGGAAGAAACCCTTACCTAGTTATATGGTTAATGAAGTTTGGGTTAGGTGGGGTGGCCATGCCTATAATCCTAGCACTTTGTGAGGCCAAAGTGGGAGGATCACTTGAGCCCAGGAGTTCAAGACCAGCCTGAGCAACATATCCAAACCCCATCTCTACAGAAAAGAAAAATTGTTGTGGCACGCGCCTGTAGTTCAGCTGCTTGGGAGGCTGAGACAGGATACTTTGAGCCCAGGAGTTTGAGGTTGCAGCGAGCTATGATGATGCCACTGCACTCCAGCCAGGACAATAGAATGAGACTGTCTTAAAGGAAAACAACAGTTTGGGTTGGAAGCTCAAGGAGGGTGATGAAGTTTAGAAAAGGTACTGTGAGGAAATGTGAAAAATAAATTGGCATTAACTGCCACAAGTATTTTGGACTCCCACCCCTTGAAGAGGCTCAGATTAGAACATTATGAACTTGACCCATCATTAAACACTACTGGGCATACGGGATAGACAGGTATAAGCCAAACCTCTGCCCTTGAAGTACTTAGAGAGGAAATATTAATACTATTAAAAACAGAGGTAAGTAGGTGAAAGTATTAAGTGGGTGACATTACAGATCATATGAATGAGAAATCAACGAGTTTGAGACTAGTCAGGAAAGGTTTCCTGGAGGTGTTACAGCTGGACTTTGTGTGGCTTAAAATGAGATGACTTGGTACTCTCATAGAACCCCTGCCTTACCTCATTTTTGCTCAGCTGTCAACTAGTCTTCACTAAGGTATAAATTGATCTTTTAAAAAACGATGGAAGATCAGGTGAGGTGGCTCACCCCTGTAATCCTAGCACTCTGGGAGACCGAGGCCGGCGGTTCATTTGAGTTCAGGAGTTCAAGACCAGCTTGAGCAAGAGCGAGACGCCACCTCTACCAAAAATTGAAAAAATTAGCTGGGCATGGTGGCGCACACCTGTAGTCCAAGGTACTCAGGAGGCTGAGGCAGGAGGATCGCCTGAGCCCAGGAGTTTGAGGTTGCTGTGAGCTAGGCCCATACACTCACTGTAGCCCGGGCAACAAACCAAGACTCTGTCTCAAAAATAATATATATATATACATATATATGTATCACTTTCATCTCAGCATCTTTATGATGGCTGACAGTATTATGCCCATTAAACAGAAGACCTCAGTTAAACAAATTTTGATTCGGCCATTTGCCCTAAGTGGTGTTCCCTTAGGCAAGTCTTTTCAATTGTGAGCTTCAGTTTCCTCACCTATAAAATGGGCTTTCCAATTAAATGAAATTTCTGCCAGGCCACGAGCCATGGCATAATGGAAATGGGTTTTGGGGCCAGGAACACCTAAGAATTTCAACACAGTACTTACTACTGTGCTACCCAGGGAAGGATGATACATTCTAACACAGAGGCTTTAACGTGTACACACGCAGAGTATTATTTCACTGAATCTTTACTCCTCTGAGGAAGGTACATCTTAACCTCCATTTTGGAAACAGCTAAGCCAAGACGCCGAGAGGCTGAGTGAGCTGGATTTGCGCTCAGCAAGCAGATTTCAGCGCCTTCACCGCCCTCGTCTGCCACCGTTACAATGATTCTTCACAAGGTGGACGAGAGTTGAATGGTAACTGGAGCAAACCACAGCGGCTGGCTTTGGAATTCAGACTGCCGGTGGCTGAGTGCCAGACGTGGAAGGCCTGGTGTCTGGGATTCTTGCTGTCCCGCCCTTGCCACCACGAGGCTGCTATCAAGCCCAAATTCCAGCACAGTAGGCCTCAGGGAAAGCACTAAATTAAGTCATTTTACAGAAAGATACGCAATGAGATGATTTTGGCAACTCAGAAAACGAAGACACAACAGCATGCCTCCCTCAATGGCCGCCATACCGAAGCCCCTCGGCGCCTCCTTCCGCCTCCCTCCAGGTGTCGCTGTAGGATCCCCCCAGGTTCCAAAGTGACGTAGCCTCACTTGGCCTTCCCTGGATGCTATGAACCACAGAGAAACGCGACTTCGTGGCTAGAGAGGCCTTTTTTTCCCTGGAGCCGCCCAGGTTGCCGTGTAACCACCATGCACTTCCGCTTCCGGTTCTTTATTCCGGAAGTTGCTTTCGGAGGTAGCGCGCGGGTCAGTGTGGTCTTTGTGAGATTCCGCCATGGCGTACCGTGGCCAGGGCCAGAAAGTGCAGAAGGTGATGGTGCAGCCCATCGTATCCTACGCGGGATGTCAGGAGCAGGCGGTTCGGGCCAGAATGTCGGGTGCGAAGGCGCAGGCTGAGAGCCGACCCGAGGGAGCGCAGTCGGGACCCACATCCCATGAGCCCCCGGGGCGACCCAGACGGAGAAAGCGCGGGCCGTGGAAGAAGCGGTGACGGGCGGGAGGTGGGCTTGGGCAGACCCCTGCGGCGGGGGATGCAGGGCTGGAGGGGACGAGCGGAAGTAAGACAACTTTAGGTACTCAGTGAAAGCGGGAGTTAACGGTCTTGGGCATGAGGAAGATGTTGGCACAAGGAAACTCCAGGAGAATAAGTGGGTTCCTAGGGGAGCCCCTTGTAAGTGCCCATTTAGGCACTTTTCGTTGGGTAGGCACCAGATCTCCCGTTCAGAAAATAAAAGATGTGGGTAGATTCTCAAGTGTCAGGGAGCTGAGTCTATGCTACTTTTAAACTTTTTCCTTAACCGCTGTGGTGCAGAACCTCATCTTCAGATACTTACAAAACGTAAGTAAATTAATCGTTTCGCAACTACTTTTTTAAGCAAAAAACGAATTTATTTGGTTATTTGTGTCAACTTCCCTGATCACTGTGTTCTAGAGTTTAAAAAAATAGAGGAAACTAGAGATTGGAGGGATAATTAAGGGGAAAGATGGAGGGAAAGCTCAAATGGTGTGTATCCATGCCAACTCCAAGCATACAAAGAATCGTGTTATCATTACTTTGCAAAATCAGAATTAATTAATTTCGGAAAGTATATCTTTGCAGACATGGCATGGTGTTTGAGCATTGGTGTTTTGTTAGTAGTGATTTTGGCTGGAACATTGGAACCTTTTCCCGTTTGTACCCTCTAAGATGAAACATTGGAAGAAAAACCCAATAAACTTAAACCATGTGAAAAGGTGGTATATTTATTACCTGTGGGAAGACTTGAATTTTTAAAAGACACTAAAAAAGGAAGAGGGGAGGGGTAGAGTGAGAGCCTGGTGGCAGCTGCTTTTCTCTGGGGAGGTTTCTAGCAAATTAAATATTAGAGTGGGACAAACAACATAATTGAAAAGCCATTATAACTTTTAACAACCAGAATTGATTGCCAGGTATGTGACATGGAAAACTGAGAACCTAGAGAAAGTTCTGTTTTGGAGCGGGATTTTGCTGTGGGAGTTAAGAAAGAAGTCCTTGATCATTAGAAATTCCTGGTTTGTGCTATACTGTCATCAGTTTTCACTCTAAATGTATTGAGACTAGAAGTAAGAAATGCCATTAAGTCCTAAGATCACAGAAAAATTATTAGTCTGAGGCCGGGCGCGGTGGCTCACGCCTGTAATCCTAGCACTCTGGGAGGTCAGGAGTTCAAAACCAGCCTGAGCAAGAGTGAGACCCCCGTCTCTACTAAAAAGTAGAAATAAATTAATTGGCCAACTAAAAAATATATAGAAAAAATTAGCCAGGCATGGTGGCACATGCCTGTAGTCCCAGCTACTCGGGAGGCTGAGGCAGAAGGATTGCCTGAGCCCAGGAGTTTGAGGTTGCTGTGAGCTAGGCTGATGCCACGGCACTCACTCTAGCCTGGGCAACAGAGTGAGACTCTGTCTCAAAAAAAAAAAAGAAAGAAAGAAAAATTATTAGTCTGGACAGTCCCAGTATGGCATTTATTAAATAAAAATATTTCTTGGCAAGTAACCATTCTTGGTTAACAATTCTTAGACGTGGGTGGACTTAAAATTCTTGACTTATGTTCATTAAAAGTTTTTTTTATGAGCCGTATTTCTCTATTGTTTGACGAAAGTGATTCAATTTTGTTTACTTTTTTTAAAAATTCTTTATTTTCATGACCATTTCAGAGATCCCGGATTCAGGTGTGGCTCTATGAGCAAGTGAATATGCGGATAGAGGGCTGTATCATTGTGAGTATCCAGGCTGTTTTTATCTCAGAGCAGCTTGTTCTAGAAAAAGACTTCACAGAAAATGGTCAGCCAGAGCAATGTACAAAAAGTCAAAGATCCAACCCAGGGAATGTTTTTTAAGGGCCTAATTTAGCTTTTTCATTGTTCTAGTTGATATGGATTAGGTTATTCAAAAAAGAGGAAAAATTAACTTTTAAAGTCATTTGAGCCAGGTGTACTAGTACATGCCTATAGTCCCAGCTACTCCAGAGGCTGGGGATCACTTAAGCCAGACTTCCAGGATAGCAGGATACCCTCAGTAATATTTTAAAGAAAGATAAAATATGGGTAGAGGTATTATGTTAGGACACTTTAATATTTCATTTAAACACCAGAAATTCCATCAATAATCTCGTATTTACCAGCTGGAAAACAAGTGTAGTAGGTGATGGTAATGGTGTTTGTGGGAACATGGGGAGTGCAGTGGTAGAAGGCAATTCATATATGTACACCCATATTCTATACTGGGCGGGTTATAAAAGAAAGGGAGAATGGCTTGTTGGCGTATCTATTGAAGTCCTGAATCCAAAAGGTTGAAGAAGTAATTTGGACTACATTCTAGTTTTCTTTGTTATTTAAAAAGAGGTTTCAGGTGGGACACAGTGTTTCAGGTAAAAAGTCTGTAGAGGTGAATTTCTAAAGTTGTCATTTCTGTGTCTAGATAGGCATACTCATTTAGACTGGTTTGGACATGATTTTACTAAAGATGACAGTTCATTGGCTTATTTTTCTAGGGTTTTGATGAGTATATGAACCTTGTATTAGATGATGCAGAAGAGATTCATTCTAAAACAAAGTCAAGAAAACAACTGGGTAAGAATACAGATGGTTTTACAGAAATGTTTATTCACTTGTAGAATTGAATGACTTGCAACTCACTTTGTGTTTAAACTTACTTTGCATTGAGAAGTTATTAGTTGGGGGAGTAGAACACTTTTGAAGTCACCCTCTGCCACCTACTCTTCACCTCACTGTATTTCTGCTACTCTCTCCATCCAGACAGCTCTCACCAAGGTCACCAGAGGTGACCACCAAAAGCTAATGGCGTTAAATCTAATGGTCAGTGTTAGTTCTCATTTTATTTAATTCTAAGCAGCATTTAGCACTGTTGCCAACTACCTCCTTAAGACACTTTGTTTCCTTGTCTGAATTGGGAGGGAGAAGGTGATTTTTGTTTTCACTCCCTCAATAATAATCAACACAGAAGACTTCTGTGACCAGATGTGTGGCAGTGTTTTCCCTATACACTAAGCAGGCAGTCAGTTCTGCAGCTGACACCAGCTGGGTGTCCTCTAATTCTACCTGGAGATAGCATCAGATCCCACAGGTTGAGGGCTTGTTCCCCTGAGACTTCCCCCCCATTCCATCCAGAAGCTCCAGGTGGTTTTACCTGTGCATCTGACTAGCTATAAATTGGGCTTCCCTCAGCTCTTTGCCTGGGTTTGACTAATTTGCTAGAGCAGCTTACAGAACTCAGAGAAACACATGTACTGGTTTATTATAAAGGATGTTACAAAGGATACAAATGAAGAAATTCATAGAGCAAGGCATGTGAGAAAGGGTGCAGAGCTTCCATGCCCTCTCACGCTGACCAACCTCCAGGAATTGTCCTTTTGGGTTTTTATGGAGGCTTCATTACATGGGGATGACTAATTAAACCATTGGCCATTGGTGATTGACTTAACCTTCAGCCTCTTCTGCTCCTCCAAGGTTGGGGGTGGAGCTAAAAGTCACAACCCTCTAATCGTGCCTTGGTCCTTCCAGTGACCAGGTGACCCAGCCCCCATCCTGAAGCTACCATGTTTCCTCGAAAATAAGATCTACCCATAAAATAAGCTCTAGTAGGATTTCTAAGCATTTGCACAATAGAAGCCCTACCCAAAAATAAGACCTAGTGATGGGCATGGCTACACAGCGTATCTGCATAACCCATGCATTTCGTCGTGAAGCCCCGTGAGAGCTCTATTCCTCGACATGAGAGATTGGGGCCAATGGTTCTAAAGGAAATAGAGTCGCAAGAAATTCAGGATGGAATTTGGGATTTGGAGAGTTATGATGATGTTCCAGAAGAAGACGACTTAACTATAGTTGAATAAATGTAGATTGTTGCACCGTACTTAAAAAAAATAACACATCCCCTGAAAATAATCCCTAGGGTGTCTTCTTGAGGAAAAATAGATATAAGACCCTGTCTTATTTTTGGGGAAACACAGTATGTAGGGGCTGCTGGCCATCAGTCAACTCATTAGCATACAAAAAGATCACTTTGGCGAGTCTGAGGATTTAAGGAGTTGTGTGCTAGGTTATTTTACAGTATCACACCTCTGTGATACTACACTTGGGTTTTCATTTTTCATTTGTGATTATTTCTTTTCAGACTTTTGTAGATTCATTCTTTGAGACCCAGCCATTAAATGTTTGAGTTGCTTAAGACTTGGTTCTAGGCTGTCCTCTCACTAAGTATTGTCTAACTAGGTACTCAAGACTACAGCTTCAATTACAATCTGTGTATTGACTCCCAAATTTATATCTGTAGCCCAGACCCCTCCTCTGAGCCTATTCAGCGTTTCTACATGAATGTTTCAGAGGCTTCTCAAAGTTAACATATCAGAAACCAAACTGAATTCCCACTCACATTGTTTAGAGCTATTTTAGTGTTCCCTGCCTTACTGAGTGGCACCAATTTCTTTTTAATTCACTAACTGATTTCTCTGCAACTACCTCATCCCCCTCCAGTTTGTTCTCTAGGCTTCCGTCTTCTTTTTAAAACACCAGTCTGACCGTGTCATCCCTTTTCTTGAAATTCATCAGGAACTTCCTGTTGCTCTTAGGATGAAAAAAAATCTTTAATGTATTCTGCAAGGTCCTTCCTGATCTGGTCTTAACCTCCCTCACTTCGTCTTGTATTACTCTGCCTCATTTTCAGAGCTTTAGCCACACTTACCTTCTTTTCAGTTCCTTGAATCTGCACATTTGCCTCACTATATAACTTTGTTCATGTTATTCCCTGTGTCTTTAGAACTCAGATCAAATATCACGTCCTCTAAGAAGCCCAGAGTTTAATTGGGTTTTGCTGGGGGTGGGGTGGGAGAAGGCAGGGTATGATGTGCTCTCTGAGTTTGTAGTTAAACATTTATCAGAGGGATGATTTTAGCAATGTCTCTCCCATAAGACCAGATGCTCCATAAATGCATGAGTCACGTTTTGTTTGGTCCCTATTCGTTCGATGTATTTTTTCTGGACCCTGAGGTTTCTCTTGAACCTATACTAGATATGTGGAAAGTAGATTTTGAGAAGTGATGTGATGTTTTGTTACACTTCTTCCTGCTTAGGCTATTTTACTGAAAGCCTGAGTTTTTTAAGTTTAAAGATGTCTTGCCAGGAAGGGCAAACTTAGTCTTGTTGAGGTCATCTTATTTATAAATTATTTGCCAAGTGTTGAGTTCCCATGGTAGTATTGATCTTGTAGAATAGATTAATTTTATCTGTAGAAGCCTGGGAAAGTAAACCAGTTTTAATCACTATTGGAGTTGATTTACATTTCTTCAGCTGTTCTACCAATGAACACCAGTGTTCCTAAAGATGTTTATACATATTTCTCAGGAAAAAAAGTGTTCTCTTAAATAAGCTTGGGAAGTGTTAAGTAAAACAAACTCAGCATTGAGAAATGTTGGATTAGGCCTATTCAGTTGTCTTAGTAGAAACAGTATTTTTCATAAAATAACATCTGCCTTCATTAGGGTATTGTCGCATATACTCTAATGGAGCCAGAAAACCTTTCAATATATGGGCACTTAAAAATGTTCACATATCTTCATGAGAGAGAAGGCATTTTCACAATACTGTTCAAAAACTGGATACAAAATTCCCAAGCTAAAAGATAATTATACATCTGAGGGTGTGGCTATTAATAGGGTTTTTTTGTTTGTTTGTTTTTGTTACAGGTCGGATCATGCTAAAAGGAGATAATATTACTCTGCTACAAAGTGTCTCCAACTAGAAATGATCAGTGAAGTGAGATGGCAATTGATGATCAATTGTTGAGATGGCAGTACAGGTCTTTTAGATGTACTTTGTTGGGCTTGTAGTTCCAAAACATTTGTTCATATTGTTTTGATTACTCTTATGTTATTTCAAAATGACAATAAATACTGTGTGATTGTTTTTATTAAAAAATTTATGCTGCTTCTTTCTATCCAGTGGTAGAGACCTTTTACCCAGTTGGCATCATTAGCTGTTGGTGTTTATTTTAACATTTTCTGAAGGGTGGCAGTTGTCTTGGGCACATGCTTATCTCA
Source organism: Cheirogaleus medius (assembly GCA_008086735.1). Classification (NCBI taxonomy): domain Eukaryota; kingdom Metazoa; phylum Chordata; class Mammalia; order Primates; family Cheirogaleidae; genus Cheirogaleus; species Cheirogaleus medius. Next base: position 5,075,220 of record VBSM01002937.1, read on the forward strand.
GAGCTTGGACCTGTAGATTCTTGAAGCAAAGAGCAGGAATTCTACCTGGCAGGTAAGCTTTCATTATTTGCAAAGAAGGGGAGGGGTCACAGAAATAGACGAGGGTTTTGCATTAATATATGTCTTCATCAGTTCTACTTCTGGATACTGGAACACTAGAGTTTCTAACCAAAATAGGTTGGGAACATTTTAAATAGGGTCAGTATTAGCTCAACACTCTCACTGAGTCACTGTGAGGTCTTTGTGAATTTTATCCCTAAGATCAGAATGTGAGAAGTATTTGGTTATAGGAAAAGGATGAAATGCCTTTCAAGTATGTTAAAAATGAGCTCTGTTAATAGGAAGGAGACTTTATGAGATTGATAGTCTGAAAAAGACTACAAACACAACTGGTAAATTGTTAAGCAGAATAATAGTATGCGGGAGAAACCCACGTGTCTCTTACTCTCTCTCTCTTTCTTTCTTTCTCTCTTTCTTTTTTTTCTTTTCTTGTCTTGTCTTGTCTTTTTTTTTTAGAGAAGGGGGTCTCACTATGCTGCTCAAGCTGGACTCAAACTCCTGGGCACAAAGTGATCCTCCCATCTCAGCCTCCCAAGTGGCTGGGACTGTAGGTGCCATATCACCTGTCACTGCACCCAGCTCTTCTTATCTCTAAGAATTTTAGTTTCTCCCTCAGTGATTGCTGATTGAATTCTTTTGTGGACAAATCTCCCCTCCCCGCAGTATCTCATGGTGGTTCTAGTTAGAATTCTATTAAATGGTTATTGAGCTGCTGTTAGCTGGGCATAAAGTTGAGTGTACACAGTGAAACAGACAGATAAACAAATAGTTTTAATGTCACATCCTTAAGTGCTGTTTAAATTGGATCTTGAAAGATGAGTAAGTCCCACTTTTTTTTTTTTTTTTTAAGGCAGACGCTTGCTCTGTGGCCCTGAATAGAGTGCAGTGGTGTCATCGTAGCTCACTGCAACCTCAAACTCCTGGGCTCGAGCAATACTCTTGCCTCAGCCTCCTGAGTAGCTGGGACTACAGGCGTGTGCCACAACTAAAACATTTTGTATTTTCGTTCTTGCTCAAGTTGGTATCTAACTCCTAAGCTCAAGCAATCCTGCCTCTGCCTGCCAGAGTGCTAGTATTACAGGCGTGAGCCACTACGCCCAGCCAAGGCCTTTAAATTCTGCTACAGGCAGTGTTATTAAGGATGAGTGAGGAAGGACCAATAAGTCCATCTCCTGCTTTTCTAAGTGCTAGAGAGATCCATTAAACTGAATAAAAGAAATCTTTTACTCAGATAGAGGAGATTGCAGGTGAGTGTAGAAGTCAGTTCAGCTTAGAACTTTGCATTCCAGCTATAGCCTCTTCTATCTGAACTCATGCCTTTTTGGTTGTTTTTTGAAATAAAAGGCTGCTTTAGCTCTTTCCGCGTTTGAGTTTGGAATGTATTAAACCAACTACAGCATGCAAAGAAAACATTGGGCAGCAGAGGGAGTTACAGCCCTGAGACTGCTTCAGCCCTGCTGGTAAAAAGATAACTGCTTTTTCATAGCAGAGCAAAGACCTCCCTGCAGCTTTCTTGGCACCAAAATAGCTGGGAAGAAGGATAAAAGCTGGAGCAGTATAATCCCTAAGAAAACCTGCTGGCTGCCTTTTCCATTCCCCTGTGTGGCCTTTCTGACCTGGCTGCCCCGTGGAAGCAGAGCTGTGCCTGCTGTGGCTTGTTCTGAATGGATCAAGACATGGAAGGTTCTATTTTTGACAGAGCAAATGATAGTGAGAGCTAAGGTACAGTGAACTCTTACAATTGAGTTCCGTATTTAGAAATCTCTGCTTGCTTTCCTGCTCTACTGGAGCCTGTGGTGTTTGCTTTTTAAGTTGTACTTTTCCACAATCTGTAGATCCTTTCTTCTAAGCAGAGTTTGTATTGCAGGAGGCGTTGCTCTCTGCTGCATTAAGGTTACTAAAACATGCCGCTGGGAAGCTGCTCTTGGCAGCCCTTGGTATGTGAGCAATTATTTTTCTGGAATGGCTGTTGGTGTCTGGGGGGGTCTTGCTAAACACCCACTGCCTCTCTTGTAACATTCTTAAAGGTGGTGGGAGTAGAGAATTAGGCTCTGAAGGAAAAGTAAGTGCTGATGTGGGCCTGGTGTTCTATTAGTAGCAGGTAGGGAGAAGGAAAAGTTTGGAAATCCTAGGATTTTGTGTTTGCAGATGCCAGCTCTTGTCATTGTGTATCACATTTGTCAACAGTCTCAGGATTAGAGAGTGGATTCTAATTTGGATTAAGGCATTCTGGGCCAGGAGGTGTCATGGACAGTTCCTGGCATAAGCCTCGTTAATAGATAGCATATTGTGTTAGCCGGATGACATAGGAGCCTTTCTTTAACTAATTATTCTTTCTATAGCCATAACCACCTACTTACGTAGGCTTTTATGAGAAAATGTTTAGTAAAACTTTTCTAAGGTAGGATGAGAACTTAAATGTATTAGTTTAGACTTTAGAGTATAATTTTAACATAAAAGTTATATACAATGGAATTTTTAAAAATTAAATTACAGGCTGGGTGTGGTGGCTCACACTTGTAATCCTAGCATTCTAGGAGGCCGAGGCAGGAGGATTGCTTGAGCCCAGGAGTTTGAGGTTGCTGTGAGCTAGGCTGATGCCACGGCACTCTAACCCGGGCGAGAGTGAGACTCTGTCCCAGAAAAAAAAAAAAGAGTTCTTTATATATTATGGATATTAATCCCTTGTCAGAAATATGATTTGCAAATATTTTTTCCCATTCTGTAGGTTACCTTTTTACTCTCTTCACTTTCTCTTGATGCACACATTTTAAAAATTTTCATGAAGTCCAGTTTGTCTATTTTTTCTTTTGTTTGGGCATCCTATATTTTTATTTACTAAATCTGGCAACCCTGTTGTGACTGGGGGCTTAATACAAATGACTACCATTACTAAAAAAAGAAACAGCACTTCTTTTTTCACATTATCAATCTTTAGCCAGAACTTTCAAAGACATTTACATTAATGTTTTTTAAAAGGTTATTGTTTGGCCAGGTGTGATGGCTCACGCCTGTAATCCTAGCACTCTGGGAGGCCAAGGCAGGAGGATTGCTTGAGCTCAGGAGTTCAGGACCAGCCTGAGCAAGAGTGAGACCCCATCTCTGCAAAAATGAGAAAAAATTAGGCCGGGCACGGTGGCTCACGCCTGTAATCCTAGCACTCTGGG
>VBSM01002937.1:5096676-5114332 GCA_008086735.1 Cheirogaleus medius
AATGGGTGGCTTTCAGTTCCCAAACTCCTCGGTGACTCATGGAATTCCCTTCCTTTCCTTTATATGAGGGAAATTCTAAAGGAGGAGTCAGGGAGCTGTGAATATTTTTCACTACACCTTTGTTTTCCAAGCTATGTAATGTTTGTTACTTTTAAAATTACATGTTGCTAGGTTCCACCGTACAAGATCAGAGTCAGTACCTGTCTTTTATCGTATTAAAATTTAAGATAGGTATACTTATGAACATCCAACCCGCAACAACAGAAAACTAAAACCAAAACAACTATAGCAAAGTAGGAATAAAATGTTTTCATGAAAAATAAGTAAATTTTAGAGTTGTGAATAGGAAAACTTTAAATAAAAAAGTTCAGAGTTTAGTGTCCAGGGGAAATGTTCAGCCAGGAGGTTTCTTAAAGGAGGGAGTATTATAGGGTCTATTGGAATAAAATTAATTATTTACACTCCAGTCTATAGCTTGTTGGAAAGTGTACATAGTTGTATGTGCACAAAAGGAGGAAAGTCAAGGGCTTTTAGGACCCTGGAGGGGTAAATAAAGATGGTTAATTAAACAGTTTTCTCTCACTCTAGCCAATCATAGCATCACCGGATTTGTGGAGTGCAGGAGGGCTAGCTGGCGAGATGCTCGCTACCGGAGGTGGTTGCTGCTGTGTGCAACATACCTGGGATCAGGCACCCTTGAAGGTTAATTGTCACATTACCAATCTGCAGCTGAGAGCGCCCCTGCAGATCTGGGAAACAAGATACTATCAATGCTGATTTCTGCAGAACGCTGAGCCCAGCAGTGAGGCAGGACAGGAAGGCAAGCAGAGGGGGCTGCTGCAGGAAGTCTGCCCACCTGGGCAGGTGGGAGCGGATGTTCCTACACCCATCAGAACCTACATCTTTTTGTGAGGAAGTACAAGATTGATGCCAGCTACTCAAACCGCAAACCATGCCATAGCCGAAAGTGTGCCCTCAGTTATCCTGGATCAAGTCATTAAAAGGTGGCCAATCTTAAACTCTGCCCATAACAAGAGGAAAAGTCCTTGGGATCTGAGTCAGCTCTGGAGCTAATAGGTAGGAATTTTTCTGGACACCCCCGCTTTGACTTGAATGCCTTTCCACCCCTTTGAACAATTTATTTTATTTATGAATCCTATAAGAAGAATATATAAAAAGAAAATCTCACCAAATACCAGCAATATGCACAATTTTATGCTAGGCCTTGTGGAGAGCACAAAATTACATGGCCAAGCAGAGTGGCTCACGCCTGTAATCCTAGCAGTCTGGAAGGCTTCTCCCACTATCTTTACCTTGTTTGATTTATTTGTTTGTTTGTTTGTTTGAGACAGTCTCACTCTGTTGCCCAGGCTAGAGTGCCGTGGCGTCAGCCTAGCTCACAGCAACCTCAAACTCCTGGGCTCAAGCGATCCTCCTGCCTCAGCCTCCCAAGTAGCTGGGACTATAGACATGTGCCACCATGCCCAGCTAATTTTTTCTATATATTTTTAGTTGGCCAATTAATTTGTTTCTATTTTTAGTAGAAATGGGGTCTCGATCTTGCTCAGGCTGGTCTTGAACTCCTGACCTTGAGCTTTCCGCCCACCTCGGCCTCCCAGAGTGCTAGGATTACAGGCGTGAGCCATCGTGCCCGGCCTACCTTGTTTTATATTCTCCTAAGTTTCTGCATTCAATCTGTTGTAATATGTTGTCTGGTTAGAATATATGAAGAAAATCTGGCTTCACACTGATATGTAATTGAAAAAGGGAGAAATATTTTAACATTCTTTTTAGATAATTCTGGATATTCTTCTTTGATACTATACCAAAACTCAACAAGTGGCAGTTTTCCTAAAGTTTAATTGCATTGCAGACTCAAAAACTGTTATCAGTGAACCTTTTATACTGTATTAAATTAGATGCGTTGTTCTTTCACATTGCCTTTGGTCATTTAGGAAATAATGGTTCATTGAGTTATGCATGCCTTCCAAATGTTAACACATGTCATTAAACAATGTCAAAAAAATCACATTCATTCCATTGCCACTAATCTTATCAGAAAAGTCTTTAAGTATTGGGGTCTGAGTCAGAGGTGGCTGGTACAACTGTCCCAATATTTTAATTTTCACTTGTAATCTTAAATGTTGTCATTGCCAACAAATAGCGTCAATTGTTTCCTTTGAAGTGTTAGGCTCACTTTATTTTCAAGTAAAAATGGTGATAACATGAAAACAACAGCTAGATCAGGTCACAGCTGAATCACACATGCTTTTCCTTGAGACAGATGTCATTAGTCCACCAGATACTTTATGTATACTTCCTACTTGTCACACAGCATATTAAAAGTTTAATAAAAATTAATATTTTTTATTGTTTCATTAAGGACACTCTTTTTTTCTTCCTGTGCTTGTGTGGTGGTGAAGAATATAATAACTGCTAGCATAGTTGGTACTATGCATTGATTTGTGCTAAGCTGCCAACGGTTTTATCCACTATTGCTTTTATATCAACAGTGCAAATATCAACACAGTAAAAAAAAAAAAAAAGGCCAAAAACATCTTACTATTGTTACAAAAATAGCTTTGACCTTGCAGACCCCAGGAAAAATTTTAAAGACCCTGTGGGGTCCATGGACTACACTTTGAAAACATCTGTTTTAGTATGTGTCTTCTGCTGACTTACGGCCGTCAGATCATTTTTCCCTAAAAATTCTGTATCTGTTGTTCCATTGGCTTCTTATATTTAGTATTCCAGAAGAAGTTTTTATTTTATAGCTAACCTGTTAGGTACTTATACCATTTTCCTTTATTTTTGACATAAAAAAAATTTTAAGAGTATGTCTATGTGGGTCTCTTTAACTTTTTTTCAATATGGTGATCCCTTTGGTCTTATTTTTTCTTTTAGTTTACACAAAGGCAATTTATTAATACAAAATACTGCGAGGAGTCCTGTTCACAGACAGCGACCACAGCACCTTGCCTCCTGAGGCTGCTGTTGAGGGGGATGGGCATGATATCCTCAGTCTGCCTGATCTTCATACCCAAGTGGGCCAGGGCTCTGAGGGCTGACTGGGCCCCAGTTCCAGGGGTCTTGGTCCTGTTTCCTCTTGTGGACTGGAATTTGATATGCAGGGCAGTGATGCCCAGCTCTTTGCACCTCGGGGGCACATCGGGGCTACCAACATGGCAGCATATAGTGAGGATTCGTCTCAGTAGCCTTCACCTTCATCCCATGAGTCACTCGGCAAATGGTTTCCTTGCCAGAAAGATCAGTGACACCAACAAAGGTGTCCTCGAAGGACACACAGATGTGGCAGACACCAGATGCATTCTCTCTTTTGGCCACCTCCAAGGCTGGTGACCTATTCTCACTTCTTTTCCTTCCCCTTTCGAGATGCCATTTCTGCATGTTGTCAGTAGCAGGTTTTAACGGGTGGAACCATATACCACAGACTCTATATTCTGGGCCATCAAACAAGTTTCATCACATGTAAAAGAAATCAAATCATATAAAGTGTGTTCTTTTATCTCAATGGGATTAAATTAGAAGTCAAGATCAAAACGAGGCAAAAAATCCTCCCAAATTCATGCATGACAGTCATGAGGTTCACCCTTGTTTTGGTAGGGAAAGAAGCACAGTGGGGTTTAGGATATTGCAATGATGAAGATATATGCATGTTACGGGAGAAGGATTCTATAGGAGATCAGTCTAGAAGGAGAAAAATCTTAGATATTTTCAGTTGAGTGTAAGGTTTGAACAGCATGAAGGACCATGAGGTTAAGTGGGAATCCTAAGACTAGATCATCAAAGGCTTCAGTTAACTTTGCAGCTGCTGTGACCACACACAAACAAGAAGGGTAAGCTTTTGCTACAGGGTCAAGTGAGGGGCCAAAATGAGCTATTGGACTATGGTGTCCATTGAGCTTTTGATTTAGAAACCCCAAGACTTGTACTCACCTTTCATGTATACATAGGTTTATAGTAATTGAGAAATTCAAGAATAGGAATGTTTTGAAGGGAGTCCTTTAAGTTACAGAAAACTGTCTCTAGTGAATCTGTCTAGGGCAAGGGCTCAGGTATTTCTGCTCTTCTCAGAACATATAAAAAGGGCAGCAAATTCTGAAAATTAGGAGTTCAATGTCTATAGTATTCTATGAGACTGAGAAATCTTTGATGTTGTCTTTTGGTAATTGGGTGGGGACAATCCCCAATAGCTTCCAATCTGTGTGGACAAAGAGACTTCCCATTTTGTGTAATGTCATGGCCTAGATAATGGATTTGGATGTGATAAAATTGGAGTTTATTCTTAGAGACATTGTGTCCCTTGTACATAAACACTCTCTGCAAACAAAGGGAATCGATTTTCCAAGGCACTCCATCTGGAGAGCCTAACAGAAGGTCATCATGTAGTATAAGAATAGATTCCTAGGAGAGTTGGATGTCTCTAAGGTTACAGTTGAACATTTGGGAAAAAAAGAGGATGCTTCTGGAAACCCTTTGGGTATAATTGTCCACATGTTTTGTTGGTTTTCCCAGACGAATACAAATAAATACTGTGTGTATGATTGCAAGGGTATTCTAAAGTATGTGAGGAATAGACCTACAACTCTGTAAAGTAAGTAGCTGTCTCAGGGGTTGAGGGTAGGATGGAATTGAGATTGGGGATTACAGGGAAGTAAGGAAGCACAATCTTGTTAATGGCCCTATGTCTTGTACAAAGTGGCTGCTGAACCTTTAGACTTTTTTGATGGGTACAATGTGGTTAATACAAAGGCTAATGCAAGGAATAATTCTTTTCTGGCAGTATACAGGATAAGATGAGCTAAACATCCTCCTTTTTGTAGTAGGTTTGGGATGGTTTTAGAAGATCATAGCTGAATCAATTGAGATCTTTCAGAGTCCATCCTCTGTGATGTGTCCTGCATCTGAGCTGTTTTTGGCCCAGAGAATATCAGGGCTGGGTGGAAGGTCTGAGATGTTAATAAGGGAGGCATCCGGCAGTGGGTTATTCAGTCTCTACCGTCATCACATTATTGGCCAAGCTATGGTACTCCCTTTACAACAAATTCTCTGGAGTGAAATTACTAAGCGTAAAGGCATGTTGGACTGGTGAGAGGGTCCAAAGAGACAGGACGAGGCTGAGACAAAGGCAGTGTCTGCAATGCATTTGAGATTCCCACCGCTGAAAACTTTCTGTTATTCCAAGGTAGAGAATGATGGAAAGATGGTAGGGTTTATGTTAGAAATGAAACAATCTCTTTTTACAATTGCATGGAAATTTCTCCCTTTTGTGTTAAGGGCAATTGTGGGCAGACCCGAACAGCTGCTTCCACAGTGGGGTGTCATTTTGGCAGTCAGACTTGATCTTTTGTCTTTTTAGGTCCTATCTTTTGAGCTAAGACAGACGCTGTTCTTCCAGCATCTCTTTTCCTTACAATATAGACAGGTGTCTTTGTCTAGACTAGACATAGAGGTGTCCTTGTTCTAGTTATATCTGGTTACTTAATCTAAAAAGCTACTAATTTGGTCTATACGTTTTTTTCTAAGTCAAAGTACCTTCACAGTGTTCCGAAAGATCTTGTAATTTAGAGAAGAGGACATACTATTAATATCTTCTATATTTAAACTAAATCTGCCACCTTAGTTTAAGACCATCAGCAAAAAATAACATAAGACAACTGTGATATCTTTGCCCTTATCAAGACTAGAATATTCCTGGAAAGTGGTAGTGAAGTGGTCTCTGAAATTTGGATGGTTTTCTTCTTTCTGTTTATAAATTTGACTTTTTGGCCAATTTTTTTTTTTTTTTACGGGAAAGACCTCATGGAAAGCTACTAAGAGATCTTGTCCTATTTTTATATTTTTTGATACTAATCTGTGCTCAAATTTTGATGTATGTATTTAACATAATTTGGTAATAAGTCCATCCTGTCTTTTCTAACCAGGTTTTGCAATCTCTAGATCCCAGAAAGATAAAGATTAAGCAGACTTTAAGTTCTTAAAACAATCCTAAATTCCTTGGTGAATTTTTGTCTTTCCTTGGGAAAGTTAGGAAAGTCTTCAACTACATTATACAAATTTGATTTTGGCCAAGGTTTAAATTTATAAGTCCACTGATGTTGGGAGTGATTTTCATTCCCGTGTATATTATGAGCAATTGTGATGGGATATTGTCCAGGGAAAGAAATGTGTTTAGCAAAGAGAAGCAAGGGAAAGAGAGGAGGGTCCGGCGGTGGTACGGGAGGAAGAGGGGGACGGCAGAGAAAGGATTAGGAAGAAGGAAGAAGCCAAGGTGTAGGGAAGAGAACAAAAGAGAGGCCCATCTTGAGCTGTTGAGAGGGAGAGGAGCCTTTAAGTTTGAATTTTCAGGTTTTTCAGGACTTTTCTAAAAGTCCTTAGGGAAGCAATCTTAAAGTTTTTCCACCTTTTAGGCACCTCTTTATAATAATTTTAAAATCTTGACCATCAAATCATCTGGAATCTTTGAACCCTTTGATGCTAAGGCACCAGGCATGTGAATGATTTTGTTTGTATCAGTCATTTACTTGGGATGGCAGTGGTCACTAAAGTTTTAGATTGTCCTTGAAAGACTCCCGTGGGATTGCCATCATAATGTGTGCACAGGGAAGAGGCTGGACAATGGATGGCCTGCAAGTTCACTGAATGACTGGTGACTGCCCGTGTTCAAATGATGAGAACAGACAGGATCCCGGGGACTCTCAACACTGTTTCCAACCTTGCCCATCGGAGCCCTGAATGGTGCGAAATGATACAAATCAATTGGCTTATACCAAAGACAATACATAAAAAGAATAAAGGCTTAGCTGATGCTCAAGAAAAGGGAGGGACACATTTCTTCAGGAACAGGACTTACTCAGCTGTGCAGACACTGGGACGTCCAGGAGGGGAGACAGCAAAGTTTCCAGTGTATTGCATCCACACTGAGTGGCGGAAGATCCAGGATCCAGGTCACAGCACCAGAAATTGTGGGAGAAAGTCAACCACAGCACAATGAAGTGTAAGCTTTCTTTCTTTCTTTCTCTTTTTTATTTAGAGACACACTCTTGCTCTTTCTCAGGCTAGAGTACAATGGAGCGATCATAGCTCACTGCAGCCTCAGACTCCTGGGCTCAAGCGATCCTCCTGCCTCAGCCTCCCGAGGCTATAAAGGTGTATACTACCAAGCTCGACGGCTTGTTTTCATTTTTTATAGAGACGAGTTCTCACTGTGTTGCCCAGGTTAGTCTTAAACTCCTGGCCTCAAGTGATCCTTCCGCCTTGACCTTCCAAAAGTGCTGGAGTTACAGGCGCGAGTGAGTCACGGCGCCCGGCCCTCATATAAGGTTCCATTCTAATGCTGCAGCAAGAGAACCATTCTGAAGGGTGTTTTGCCTTAGGAAGAAAGCAGAGATTTTATAGAGCTTCAGCCCAAGAAGTCAGCTTGAAGTTCAAGTAATTTTGAGAATAGTTGGTCAAAAATGCTTCTTGGAAGAGCGAGGAATTTTTCTTCAGTTTTTCAGTCATTGGTTGAGCAACACCAGCCAAAAGATAGCAACATTTATAGGTAGCAGGCTGCCCAGTGTGGTTTGAAGGGAATGGGACAGGTATAGCCTCTCAGAAGGCAGCATTGAATTCTCTGACCAGGAAACTCAAAATCAATCTCTGATCAGAGAACCATATGTTTTGCCCAACGCAGTAGCTCATGTCTATAATCCTAGCACTTTGGTAGGCCAAGGCGGGATGATGATCGCTTGAGGCCAGGAGTTCAAGACCAGCCTGGGCAACATAGTGAGACCCTATCTCCACAAAAAATATAATAAAGAAGTTAGCCTGATATGGTGGCACATGCCTGTGGTCTCATTACTGGGGACCCAGTAACTGAGGCAGGGGGATCACTTGAGCCCAGGCGTTGGAGGTTGTAGTGAGCTATGATAACACCACTGCACTCTAGCCTGGGCAACAGAGTGAGACCCTGTCTCAAAAAAAAAAATAAATAAAACAACAACAAAAAACCCAATAATTGGCTTGTAGTTTCCAGGCTCTTTGCTAAGTGAAAACTTTGGACTGATACCAAATGGAATCAATTAATGAATATTCATTAGACATTTCCAAGAAACACTGATTACTAAGCATACTTTTAGGTTTATATGCTTCTTATTTTTGTATGCTACAGAGAGACTATATCTTTGGGTCTTTAATGAACATGTTCACTTCTGGCACTTTAAGAAGTATATAAATGCTATTGTATGACAGTGCACAATTATCCACTGTAAGTTACTCCCCACCATTCTGGCTGGGCCCCAGAAATTAAGCTGAGATAAGACAGATAAACAAGAGAAAAACAACAGAGTTTATTAACGAATGCAGTATGCATACACATGGGAGAAACTCTGTGATGAGTAACTCAAAGGTGTGGTTAGAACTTGGGGCTTATATAGCACCTTACCAAAGAACAAAGCATTTATGGAGAAATGACAAGACAAAGGAAAAGGGGTTTAGGCTTTTAGGGGTGAGAACTTGTGGAAAGGTAAAGATTTGGGGAGAAACTAATGGATGATAAGAGTTCTTTTAGTGCCATGTCTGGGCTATGAAGAGTCTAGAGTTGCCTCTGGTATTTAAGAATCTAACAATTGTCTTCCGTTTCCTGGGAAAGGAAGACACCTTTACAAATATAAATTTGTATCCTACTTTTAGGCAAATGACAGGAGAGCACAGAGCTTTTTTGGTTTTTGCTGTTTCTCAGTTGTTTTCAGCTCAAAGTAATCTTTATGCCAAAGTGGCTTATGTTAGGGCAATATAATTTGATTCCCCTACGCCACCTCTTAGTTTTTGCTGTCAAATTGGAGTTACTATGGTTAATTTTTTGGTGCATTCTTTCACACTCTAAAACATCTAATCCTTCTTGAATCATTCTTGAATCCATTCATGTCTTTTTATTTCCATCACAACCACCACCTCCCTTGCCCAGTCCATAAACCTTTTCACCGAGACTTCTGAACTAGCTTTTTAATCAGCCCTACAATTTGGAGTAATATTTGTAAAATTAAAGTCAGAGTGCGATATTCACTTTGTCATATTTGCAAGTGTCCCTGTCTGCCCATTGCGTGGTCTGATCCCACTTCTCCAACTTCATCTTCTGCTCTTCTCCGGCCGCCCCCTGAGCGGCACGGCTTCCTCCCGTCTCATGAACACCCTGCCCAGCCCAGGGCGCTGGTGCTTGCTCTTCTTTCTACCCAAATGTTCTTTACATGGGTGCATCCTTTTCATCATCTAGTCCTAGAGGGAATGTTACCTTCTGTGGTATGATGATGTCAAATATCCCGGGTCCTGTCCCTAGGTGTTGTCACAGGGCTCCTTAAACTCTTAGAATGTCCTGAGTGATAGGAGTGCCTTTTTATTCACAAGAGCCCCTTTTGATCACGGTTGGGTTTATGCTAATAATGTGTTTTAGGGTGGGGCCCCTAGATAGCCCAGGATGGGGCCAGTCACCAAAAGGACCAAGTGATTAGAGAATTTGAGGGTTGGCACTTTCAGCCCACCCACCAACCTCTGGGAAAGGAGTGCAGTGGCTAGACATTGAGCTCTATAAAAACTCTTGAACAAGATTTGATCCAGGTTGTTGAACACGTGGAGGTGCCAGGAGGTTGGTGTGCCTTTTCCCCTAAACTTTGCCCCATGTGCCTCTTCATTTGGCTGTACCTCTTTATCCTCTATAATCAACCAGTAAATAAGCGTTTGCCTGGGTTCTGTAAGCCATCAGCCATCATACCAAATTATCAAACCCAGGGAAGGGGGTCATAGGAAACTCAATTTATAACTAGTTGGTCAGAAGCGCAGAAGCCCCATGAAAGCAGGGACCTTCTATTAATTACTGCTGTTTCCTTAAGGCCAAGAATTTGTCTTATCATAAAAGGAGCTCAATAAATATTTGCTTATGGATGAAAGAATGTCAGCATCTTTGCTGGGTCTTGCCATGTGGACCCGTACCCCTACTGAGCTGAAAAACCAGGCCTAGGCTAGGGCTATTGGTCTTCCATTTCTTAGCATCCCCAAATGTTTTCTGCTTAATGGCCTTAGCCTCCAGGCATAGACCCAGAACAAAGGGATAGGAAGGGGGGTGCAAGGAGCCTATCTTCTCTAATCTCCCCAGGAATGTTGCCCCTACCCCCAAACTGCATTCCAGTCCTAGCCTTGGAATGGGAGCCCTCTTTCAGCAAAGGCATGCATGACAAAAGGCTGTTTAGAAGGGCCAAGGTCAGGGCTTGAGCAATTCTCAGTGCCTTCTCCATATTCCCAGCGAGAGTGTTAGGATTCCACTTTTCCTCCATCAAGGGTACCAACCATTCTCACACAAAAATTGAGCAAATCAGATCATCTGGGCCTGGCAAGTTGTTGATTTATTGATCTGAATTTTAGAATCTAGTTTGTGGTTCTGCTTTTCTTTTCTGCTCCCAGCTTGGCAACTTTGAACTGGAATTTGTTTTATTGTACCTGTCAGGGTAATTAAACTACTTTGCTTAGCCTAATGCTCATTCAACAGGTATGCACTGTCTTAGTTCGTTTTCTGCTGCTACAACAGAATACCACAGACTGGGTGAGAACAGAGATTGATTTCTTACAGTTCTGGAGGCTGGGAAGTCCAAGGGGGAGGAGCCAACATCTGGCAGGGGTGTTGCTGCAGCATCATCCCTTGGAGGAAGGCAGGGGGCAAAAGAGCAGAGAAGCCTGAACTTGCCATAAAGGGATCCATGCATTCATGGCTTAACCCACTGACTGCCACACTGGAAAAAAAAACTTTTCCTTGGGGCCATGGTGTTTTTTTTATAAAAATAGAATAAACACTTCAAAAGCAAAATGATCCTTTCTAATTTAATGAAAAATTTGTTATTTCTTTTATAGTTTTCTGTGCATGAGTTCTATGCAAGGCAATCCACGTTTTTAGAATTAAATTGTCGCTGTAAATTGTAACAATCAGAACACCAGCAAGTAAGATTTTCACGAACCAACTGCAGGGTTTTGCTTCACGAGGCCCCGGGCTCAAAACTAGCATGAGTTAAAGACAAATCACATGGCAGTCCATGTGTTAATACCGTCACAATGGCAATTAAATTCCAACGTGAATTTTGGAGGGGACATTTTAAACCATAGCACTTGCTGTCTATTGCGTGCCAGGAACTGTCGTAAGCGCTCAGAATGCATCCGGAAGCAGGAGACACAGCTCCTTGCCCAAGAGGAGCTTCCGTTATAGTGATGGGGGAAGAGGAATAACAATAAACATAATAAATAAGTAAACTGTGTAGGATTTTTGGAAGGTGATAAATAAGTTCTTTCCACAAAAGGAAAAGTAGATGGGGGTAAAGAGATTTTAAACAGAGGAGCCTAGCTGAGAATGTGACATCTGAACACAGACTTGAAGGAAGTAAGAGCCAGACATGAATACTCAAGAGCAGAGCTTTCCAGACTGAGGAGCAGCTAATACTGAGGCCCCAAGGCAGGAGCACGCCTGGGATTTTAAGAAATGACAGTGTGGCTGGGCTGGGTGGATGAGACTGGTAGGAGACAGCGCCAGAGGGGTGATGGGGGTCCAATCAAGTAGGGCCTTGTGGCCACCATAAGGACTTGGTCTTTACTCTCAGTGACATGGGGACTCACAGCAGAATTTTGAACAGAGTGACGGGACTCATTTAAGTTTTTGAAGGATCAATGAGGCCGCTGTGTTGAGAACAGACTACAGAGGCACCAGGGTAGAAGCTGGGAGAACTGTTACTACCCTCGCAATACAAGCGAGACATGATGGTGGAGCAGAGAAATTAGTGAAAAACTGTTAGATTCTGGATATACTCTGAAGAGAAGCTCACAGGAAGAAATAGGGATATGGCATTTGAGAGAAAGAAAGGAGTCAAAGATGACTTGCAGGTTTTCTCCTGAGCAACCGGAAAGATAGAGTTGCCGTTGGCAGAGGTGGGAAGGCTTCGGGGAGAGCCGGGTTGAGACGTCCAGTAGACTTCCGAGCCGGGCAGTTGAGCGGCTGTTGGATACACACGTCAGGGGCTCCGAAGAGAGGTCTGGGCTAGAAGTGCAGATCTGGGAGTTGTTGGCATATATATATAAAGTATTTAAAGCCATAAAAGTGAATGAAAGAATAAGCGTAGAGAAAGGACAGGGGATCAAAGATTGAGCCCTGGGGCACTCCAACTTTTAGAACGGTTGCTGAGCAATAAAAGTATAATGTGGACAATACCGATTTTAAATTTTCTAGTATTAAACCAGTCTGTTCCATTAGAAAATAAAATAAATAAAAATCTTTAAAGAAGAAATTTTAAATTCTTTAAATTTAAATAAAATAAAATTTCTAGTAGCTGCGTTTTAAAAAGTGAAAAGAAACAGGTGAAATTAATTTTAAACTATATTTCATTTCACTCAAGATGCCCAAAATGTTATCATTTCATCATGTGAGCAAAATAAGAATTAGTAAGGGAATACTTTGCTTTCCTTTTTTTCCTACCGAAGTCTTTGAAATCTGTTATGTGTTGAACACCTAGAACACGTCAGTTCGGGCTAGCCACGTTTCTAGTGTTCTGCAGCCACGTGGCGAGGCTGGTGACTAACCTGTTGAATAGCTTAGATTTAGAGGCTTAGGAGAGAGGTTAGAAAGGACTGGGAAGGAGAAATCTGTGAAGTAGAAAGAAAACTGAGATATGACGGCGTTCCAGAAGCCACGTGGGTAGAAGTGATAATCTGCAGAGGTTCTGTTCTGGTGGTTTCTGTTTTCTCAGTGAAGAAGCAGGCAAGGTTTACTGCCCAGGCTGAGGGTGTGGGAGGAGGGACCGGGGTGTGGGGAGAGAGGGCAGGGTGGGAAATAGGAGAGTGTATGGGAGAGTGAATAGACGATGATTGCTGGGCAGCGTGAAAACTCACAGAGATTGAGAATCATGAATTAGAGTGAGAACAAGGCAGTGAGGCCGGGTGTTTTTTATGCAGCCGCGAGGATCCAGGAGGGATAGATGGAGTCTTGGATGTAACCAGGGTCATGGTTTTATGCCCTACCTCTGGATGCCACTTTGTTTTGGTTAAACTTACTCTGATTGCAATGACAGACATCAGATCATGTTAGGTAAATCAAAAAAAAAGAAATTTATTGGAAGAATTCTGGATGGTTTTCAGAAAGCGAAAGCTGGCCAGAGAGTCAGG
Organism: Cheirogaleus medius; assembly: GCA_008086735.1. Taxonomy (NCBI): domain Eukaryota; kingdom Metazoa; phylum Chordata; class Mammalia; order Primates; family Cheirogaleidae; genus Cheirogaleus; species Cheirogaleus medius. The sequence goes on from VBSM01002937.1 coordinate 5,109,868, forward strand.
AGGCAGGCAGCAGTCCAGCACCCAGCTGCAGGCGCTCTGCTAGATGTCTGCCTCCTCCCTACCCAGCATCCTCCTCGTCTGTGACCCACAGGAGGTGGCCCTACCACTGCCGGTATCACCTCACCCCCAGCCTCAGAACCCACCGTTGTCTTCGAACTGATAATCATGCCATAGGTTGAATGGGGCCCTGCGCCCCAAATTCATATGCTGAAGCCCTCACCCCCAGTGTGATGGTATTTGAAGACGGAGCCACTGGAGGTAGTTAGGGTTAAATGAGGTCACTAGGGTGGGGCCTTCGTGATGGGATTAGTGCCCTTATGAGAAGAAACCAGAGAGTTGCTTCTCTGTCCCCCATGGAGAGGCTACGTGAGTCCACAGAGAGAGGGTGACCACCTGCCAGTCAGGAAGAGAGACTTCACCAGGTACTGAGTTGGTGGGCACCTTGATATTGAACTTGTAGCCTCCAGAACTGTGAGAAATGTTTTTGTCGTTGTTTTTGTTTTGCTACCCCTGTCTGCGGTATTTCGCTATGGCAGCCCGAGCTGACTAAGAGAGAGAATCTGATGGAACAACCTTGGGTCATATGGGGTGTGAGTCAAGCTAAAGGTTAATAATTCAAAATACTATTTTATATATTTGCAAAATCGTAGCTTCAGAGGCTGACTCCTAGTAAGTGTTCAAATGAAGTTTGTGAAATACTCAGCGTTAAAGGGTAATATCACAAAAAGATGAAAACAGCTCCCGTACAGATATAAAGTGAACATATATCAAAGATTTTATTTAACTCATTAATTAATAAGGGAATCAGTAAGATGTTTCAGTTAGTTCAAAGGAGAATTCAAAGACCACACATATATGTAGGTCATAAAATGAATTTACATATATATGCAAAACTGGATTTTTTTTTCCTGAGCGAGTGGGAAGGAGAGAGAAATCCGTCCTCTCTCCACTAGACAAGATTCATTTTCATGTGTATAACGTGGAATTATTTGCATTGCTATCAGTTTTTTACAACTTACGGTGTTGTAAAATAGCTCAAAGACAAAGAAAGGTGCAAACCTGGAGAATCGGATAAGCTAGAAGCATGTGCTGTAGATGACGCATAGTTTTCCACTAAAGACATTCAGTACTTCTTTGATTCATTTTGCAGTCTTTCAGTATTTTTTCTAACAACTGAAAATACCTGAGTTATTGGTAATCACCATTTCTTCATGATTCTCTCACTGCCCATTATTTTTATGTATTCAATGTTAGTCGGTGCCTTTTCATTTTTAAAAATGAAGTTTTCTATTACTTATTTAAAGTTATATAGCACTCAAACTCATAACCACACACAATGAAATATCAGATTTCCGAATTCCTTGGTAAATGTTAATTTTTTTTTTTAGAGACAAGGTCTCGTTTTGTCACCCAGGCTGGAGTGCAGTGGCATGATCATAGCTCACTGCAGCCTCAAAATTCTGGCTTCAAGGGATCCTCCTACCTTGGCCTCCAAAAGTGCTTGAATTATAAACATGAGCCACCACGCCCAGCCAAACGCGTATAATTTTATCCTTTTCAGCCTCCGAATTGTATTATCTCATCCGTTTTGGTCTTTCTAAGCCATATTCAATCTCTGCCTCTTATTTTAAAAAAATGGAGATGACTATTAGTGATATGAACAAATACAAGGTTAATATTAAAATTTAAAAAGCAGGGTAAAATTGTGTGTTCTAGTGGATCTAAGTTTTTTCCTTTGTCTTCTTTTTTGTTTTGAGAACTTTGAAAATACAGAACATAATTACCTATATTTCTCATCCCTAGAATCAGCAACTGTTAACAGTCATATTTTTCCAGTCTTTTTGCCTGTTGTGGTAGACTGTATCACTGTTCCCAAATTGCCTATGCCCTTTCCTGAGAGAATTATTAATATATGCGCCCCATCGCATGGCTACGTGATTGCAGGATGCATCCCATCACGGCAAGCTTGGCCATCTGACCTGTTTTGGGGGGTGAAAAGTCTCCGTGCTACTTCCTAGCTGGGGCTTTGGCTCTGCCACTTCTCATCTCCCTTTGCCATGAAAACAGCATCTTCCCAGGAGAACCTCCGCTTCCACTTAAATCTCAGAATGGAGTCATGCTGAGCAGCAGCCTGGCCAACCCGTAGCAGGGCTGACCAGAGCAAGAAACACACATCCATGGGATTATACACCCTCGGGATTGGGGGCCGCTGTGTGTTACTGTAACCCCACCTACCCACGTATTCCCTTTTTAAAATTACACACATGCACGTGTTGAATTTTGCGTCCCACATTTTCTCCTTCGGGATTCACTTTTCTTCTTGTTCAAACCGATCTTTCAGTGACAGTCTGTGATTAGCAAAATTCCTGAGTTCGTGTGTGCCTAAGGGTGTCTTTATTTTACTCTCATACAGGAATAATAGCCTTACTGGGCATAACATTTTACATTTAACAATATTTTATTTTAGCATTTCGAAGATTTTATTCCATTGTCTTTGGCATCTGTGATTACACGTGAGAAAGTCTGACCTCAATACGATCCTTGTTTCTTGGTAAATAATCTGTCTTCCCTCTTTGGTAGCTTTTGAGATTTCCCTTTCTTGTTTTCAAGTGTGGTTATAAGTTTTAAAATCTATTTTCTCTCTCATTTTATGTGTTTGGAGAAGGAGGAGGAGTTTTCAGCCTCTGCTCCACCTGCCGTCTTGACCTAGCACTTTGCTTCTCCATTACCAAGTGGAGGGACTTGCTTTGATGACGTGTCTTTGTCATTTCAATGATGCGCTTTTGTGTAGTATTATAAGAACCTCATGCCCCTCAGGCCTTGGTGAAGTTTATCCGACTCTTTGGATTTACCGTAAGCATCATTGTGGGCTTTTTTTAGTTCTTGTGTCCTCTTTTAGAGTTTTTCCCCCTTTCCTTCTTTAGAATAGCAGCTGCCACTTTATTCTAATGTCCACACACCCATCCATAGCAATCTTCTGCTGGTCGTTCGGACACTTCGTTGTTCCCCAGTCACCTCGCAATGACTGGTCCTGCTTTATTGCACAGAGTAGTTGTTCTCTCTCTAGCCCCTGCCTCCAACTCAGCTTGGGACTTCATTCTCAAAACCCACAGGATTATTCATGTGCTCTAGTAAACAATGGGATATCTTCTATGACTCCTTTACTTTTCCCTACCAGTTTAGCAAACAGAAGGAAATGGTACAGAAATTTATTTCTTCATTGATATAACTCATGCTACTGTATCAGTGAGCAGCTGTGTCTGACTCCTAATAATAAAGGCCCAAATTAAAGGGCTTATCCTAACAATAGCTTTTTCTTTTTTTTTTACCCCACATAAAAAATTTCGGAGATAGGTAATTTGAGGCTAGTATTGTGGATCCTTCAGTCATCAGGGACCCAAGCACTTTCTGTTTTTCTGCTTGGTCTTCCTTAACACAGGCTTTCAAACTCAATGTCCCTTCATGGCCACAAAATGGCCACTGGAGATCCAGCAATCACAACCACCTTCTAGGTAGGACAAAGAGGAAGATGAGAAGGGCAAATGTATGCTTCCCATCTAAGCCCCTTTTAGGAGATAGTCCCAGGTGCCCTGCCTCATCCTCATATATTTCATTAGCCATCCATAGCTACAAGGGAAATATTTTGTTGTCTCACATAAATGGAATATATTGCCTTTATGCCATCACTTTTGGTTATTCTGCAGCCTGCATTACCTTACTTCCTGGTTCTCAATTATGTTCTAGTTAGATGGGCTACGACTCAATTTTTTTTAAGAAATGCAAATGTTTTGATTTTTACAGCCTTTGGCTATTTTCAAAGATCAAATCAATAATTGCAAAATGGATAATAAACTAAAAGTCAAAATCATTGACTATACCAAACTTGAAATGCCATCCAGGAAGCACCGTAGAACTGGCAACATTAACTCACACCATCGTCAGTTAATTCGGTTGCACGTTTACCAGGTGCCCGCAGTGCTGGCCAGGCACAGTTGCCTGCGGTGAAGGCCGGGGACAGCCAAGGTGGCCTGTCCCTGAGGAGTTTCGATGCCCCACAGGTGGCTAAAGGCAGAGGGAAGCCACCGGTGGTTTTACACAGAGGCGAGACGTGATCGCATCCGTATCTTTGAAAGACGCTCGGCTCAGCCTGGGTAGGGTGAACGTGCAGAGAACACGGGCTGGAGGCGGGGGATCTTGTTCTAGAGGCCACACACTGTCCTGCATCGCTGTGCCCTCGTTGCCCAGCAACCCCACCCCGTGTTCTGCACCTGCCTGATCTATCCCAGAACGACAGAATGATAGTGTTACAGCGGGTGGTCCCGAGGACAAACCGATTGGCATGGAGAGTCGGAGAATCAAGGTTTATTCGCCGGCGGGCTCAGAGAGGCCTCGCCACCAAATTCTGAGCACCGTCTACCCGATTTTTCCCACTTTTATTCAGTTGGGGTGGTCCGAGGGGTGGGGT
>VBSM01002937.1:5170126-5193937 GCA_008086735.1 Cheirogaleus medius
GAAGCTCTGGCGCGACTTTGGGAAGAGCCAGCACAGAGACCGTGTGTGTTCGTGTTGGGCGGTCAGGGAGAGAGGGGTGTTAGGCAGGGAGAGCTGGGCCTGGTTTCCCGCTGTGAGATTCGAACTATTATCTTATTATCCTCCACTGTTCAGCTGCCGCCACTTAACCCTGAGGCTGGCCGCTGGTCCTCTGTTCTCTGCTGACATCCTCCTCCCTGGCTTGCTCAAGGCTCTTGCCGGAGGTTCCTGAAAGGGTAGGGTCAGTAAGTGCGTATAGAGCATGGACTCCGGGCTGCATCAGCAAGCCCTTGTGTTCTGGTTAGAGAAGCATCTGCAGCACACCTTGGAGCAACGTGCTGTAAAGCACAAAGGCCACTAAGCTACCAGCCCAGAGGCTGCGGAGCCCTGCGGGGATGGGAAGGGATGGTGTCAGCTTGGAGTGCAGTTAGGCTGAGACCACCCAGGTCAGAGAGGATCTTGGACACAGGCCAAGGAGCTGGGACTCTGTTGACAATAGGCAACCAGAGGATCTGTCAGAGAACTTTCAGAATGGGTGGCTCATTCATTCAAGCCGAAGTGTCTCTCTCATTGTCCTGTAAAAAAAACTCCAACAGAATCCTGTTCTTTTCCTTTCCATTCAGAGAAATTTTTGCTACCTTCAAATTGCTCTGAACTGCCTGGTAACTGAGACAATGTCCCCTTCCCTGCCAGGGCTGGTGGGTTCTCAGGGTGCGGGGCGGAGGCTGGTGGCCCTGGGAGACATGTCCCTTTTCCCTGTCTGCCTTGGCCCACGCCGCCCACAGCTCTGGTCCTGCTGGGGCCCCAGTGAGTGAATGTGGCCAACTTTCCTGGAAACTCCGGCATGCGCATTCCCAGTGAATGGGCAAACTTACTATGTATTGTTCGGGATTGAGGAGTATTGATTTCTAGATGTCCTTTTTAAAGGCAGTGGTTTGGGATGTTTTTGAACAAATGAGATGCTCAGCCATTGGGTGAGCTTTACCGCGGCCTTGTCATGCGACGGGCGCTGGGCAAGGCTACGGGAGGGGAGACTGGGCCCTGCCCTCTGGGGTGCGCTAGTCTGGGGAGGGGAAACAGAGCACCCTGTGGGAACAAAGCCCCTTTGCCATCTCGGTGGCCTTGGGTTGAGAGGCTGGATGCGAGGTGGAGTCAGACACACTGGGGTTTGAGTCCTGCCTCTTGTTTCTTCTGAGCCATATAATTTCTGGCAAATACCAGAACTTTCTTAAATCCTACTTTTCTCACCTACAAGGTAGGAAGAGAATAATACCCACCTCATGAGATTAAAAAGATTTAACAAAGTGATGTATCTACTTATGGGGCTTAGTATAGGCCTAGAGTATCCGGGGGGTGGGAGGTGATATTGGTATGGGGCCACTGTGCTGGTGGCGGCTGAAGCTTATCCTGGGTCGGGGATGGTCCCGCTCTCTTGGCCTACCTGAGCATGGGGGGGCTGCCCCTCCCCAGGGTCATGAGCATGGCCTCTAGGACCTGGGAAAGGAGGAGGAGCACCTCTCCAGGGTTGGGTGCAGACAGACATTGCTGCCTGTGACATTTCCCTCCCATAGTATTCCTTCTTCAGTTGATACACACAGATGTGCTGTGTGGCCCAGGCCAAGTTACTTAGCCTCTCTGTGCTTCAGCTTCCTCAACTGTGAAATGCTGCTGATAGTAATGCCTGCATATAACAATGCACACATGCTGAGAGGAGTACATAAGAAGGGTGTTAAGGGTTACATGAGAAGTACCGTGTTTCCCAAAAATAAGACCTACCCATAAAATAAGCCTTAGCAGGATTACTAAGCATTTGCGCAATATAAGCCCTACCCCGAAAATAAGACCTAGTGATGGGCGTGGCTACGCAGCGCATCTGCACAACCCATGCATTTCGTCACGGAGCGGTCAAGACGAGCAGCCCTTCTCATCTGCCCCATGAGAGCTCTATTGCTCGACATGAGAGACTGGGGCCGATGGTTCTAAAGGAAATAGAGTCGCAAGAAATTCAGGATGGAATTCGGGGTTTGGAGAGTGATGATGATGTTCCAGAAGACGATGACTTAACTATATTTGAGTAAATGTAGATTGTTGTACCGTACTTAAAAAAAATAACATATCCCCTGAAAATAAGCCCTAGGGTGTCTTCTTGAGGAAAAATAAATGTAAGACCCTGTCTTATTTCGGGGAAACACGGTATGTATCTAGAACAGTGTGTGGGGATCTCGTCCAGGTGTTTGTGACTGTCGTTATTTGTTGCGTGGTTATTCTGCTATTGGAGTGACCCCGGTTCACTCAAAGAAGCAGGGGTGAAGCTGCTGTCCCAAGTGTTCCAGGAACCTGGAGCAGGTAGAGGTGAGGGGTGGATGTGGGCTGGGGTGCAGGCCCTGCCCTGCTAGTCCCAGGGAGCAGCCCAGAAAAGGGAAGAAGCTGCAGGCGGGGCGTTGCCGGGTGTGATGGAGATGAGAGTGTGGCTCGGAGCACGCTGCCTTTCCTCCTTTCCACCCTCACCTGGTCACTAAGGGGGGCCGTTGTACACCAAGTAGGACTGATTTTTATAAAATGGACGGAAATCACATGTAGTTGGCATTGCTCGGGGGCATGAAACCTCCACTCCATTTATAAAACCCAACTGCTGGTGAATTTCAATAATGTAAAATAGTAAACAGACTGTAACTAACCTTTGGACTGTGGGTGCTCAGGACAGGGCCTGCAGGAGCCTGGCAGGAAGTGAAGGTGGCATGGGCGTGTGGGGCCGCCTCCCAGGTGGGGAGAGGCCTTGCCTGCTGGCTGTCCCCTTGGCACCCAGCCCCCACAGGCAAGAGAGGGTTGACCGGGGTTTGGGGGGCCTGTGGGAGGGAACCTCTTCTCAATAGATCCTTGCGCTACATTTTGTTGGAGTCAGGCGAACCTTAAATGGGATTCCGTCTCCAGCCCTTAGTTTCCTCATCTGTGTAATGGGTTTTATCCCTGCAGAAACTATCCGCGAAGTGCTTAGCCTGATGTGGTGTCTCAATAAATGGCAGGGGGTGCTGTCATTGTCTCTCTGCTGAGGCGCTTCCTTCCCCGTGTGGCCCGCCCTGGGCTACAACCTGAAGCTGGAATTCAGAAGCTTAGCAACACTCTTATTTCCCAGCATCAAAAGGCCTGGGAGCCCTCCCTCACCTATAATTTTATCTCTGGGAGAAGTAATAATTCACTCCATGTGCAAATGGAAAAGCTGAGACCTGGAAGGTTGAGTGGTTTGTCCCAGGCCTCACAGCGAGCTAAAGGCGTCCACATCCCTTGCGTGTGCACGCAGCTCTGGAAACCACCGAGTGGGCGGAGTGCCTTCACAGCAGCAGAGAGCTGGGCCGAGACCCCCCCCCCGTGGTCTGGCGGTGTGTGTTTCGACTCCCGATTTGCAGATGGAAAAGCTGAGGCTTGGAGGGTTTGACCCTCGCCCAGAATCACACAGCGAGCCTGTGGCAGAGCGAGGGCTCAGACTCGGCCTTCTGTTCTTTCCACTGTGCACGCGCACCTCTCCCCCGGGCCCTTCTAGATCCTCTCTGCGATTATTCCCTCCCCATACAGGTAGGGCTGTCAGGGCCGACAGTCATGGGCCAGGAGGGAGAGGGTTAAATTCTTCCTGAGCAGCAGAGCTGGTTTTGAGCTGGGCGCCTGGGTGACCCCATCACTGACCCCCTTCCCCTGGGTCAGGCCTGCAGGCGGTGGGGGGAAGGGAAGCAGCACAGTGAGGTCTAATGGCCCAGTGGGGGCAGAGGGAGGGCCCGGGAAGGAAGGGCCCAGGGCCAGGCCGGGAGGGGACGCTCATCTGTCTCCCTCTCTGGACAAAGATGAACAAAGATGATGGTGGCTTTTTCAGTCTCTGTAGGAAATCTCTAAGGGTCCCTTGGGGTGGCTGCCATCGCATGGCCTGGACTCTTAATCAAGCTATGGAGCGTAGGCAGCTCCCATAGGCACAGAAAACCCTGTGATGTGTTTCTTGGTTAAGTGGGAATGGGATCATTCTTTACCAGTAAAGCACCAAATGGAAAATCAGAAAATGCGAACATCAAACGAAATTTAGGGATCGTGGGACTTTGGGGCTAGCCTGTCGTTTGTCAAGGAGGAGGAGGATGGTTCTGGTGGCCCACAGAAGCCAGCGTCTGTGACCCTAAGTGGTTAGTCCCTGCAAGCTGGGAAGGCTGCCCAGTTCCTTCCCCCCCTCCCAGTGGCCCTGCCCTGCCACTCCCAGCTGTTAGCACAGACCTCCTGGCTTGGGGCTTCAGTCTGGACCATTGTCCTGTGTCCCCTCCAGACAGGGAGGGCACTGGGAGTGAACCTCATTCTACGGGCCCAGAGCCATAGAGTAACTTGCCCGGGGTTGTACGGTGAGCTGGGGACAGCTGTTCTGGAAACCAGGCGTCAGCCCGAAATAGGACATCTGAGGGGAGAGGATTTTCAGGAAAGCCGAGGAACTGATTTTAAGGGCAGAGTAAATCTCCTCTTCTATCCCCATCTTCCTGCCCTCCAGGTCCCTTGAACTCCCTGCTGAGGAATCCTAAATACACCTTGTCTCTGGGTTGCAGGTGGAAACCTTTAATTGTTCCTAGAGGCAGCGAGGGGAAGGCCTTCTAGCTGGTGGGGCAGGTCTGGCACCGTCTGGCTCTGGCTGCTTCTAGACACTTCAATTAGTGCCGTTAATTATGGCCTTGTGAGCAGGGTTGAGGCAGCCGGTCTGCAGCCCTGCTCCCCCTCGTCCCGCTGTGGCCACTGTCTCGTCACCAGGCTGCAAGGCTGTGTTTGTGGTCTTGCCTCTGCCCATCTGCGGATGAAAGGTGACCTGAAAGTGTAAGTTATTAGCAGTTTCGTGTTCTCCGTCTTTTTAAAAAAGTGGGTTAAAATATAAATAACATAAAATTTACCATTTTAGCCAACTTTAAGTGTGAGTTCAGGGGCATTAGTACGATTGCATTGTTGTGTGAACATCACCACCATCTGTCCACAGAACTTTGTCGTCATCCCAAACTGAAATTCTTTCTTTCTTTAGAGACAGAGTCTCACTCTGTTGCCCAGGCTGGAGTGCTGTGTGACGTCAGCCTAGCTCACAGCAACCTCAAACTCCTGGGCTCAAGCAATCCTCCTGCCTCAGCCTCCCGAGTAGCTGGGACTACAGGCATGCGCCACCATGCCCGGCTAATTTTTTCTATATATTTTTAGTTGTCCAGCTAATTTCTTTCTATTTTTTTTTTTTTAGTAGAGACAGGGTCTCACTCTTGCTCAGGCTGGTCTTGAACTCATGATCTCAAACGATCCGCCCACCTGGGCCTCCCAGAGTGCTAGGATTACAGGCGTGAGCCACCGCGCCCGGCCCCAAACTGAAATTCTGTTCCCATTAAACAATAGCTTCCCTCTCCTCCCTCACCCCAGTGCCTCGTAACCTCTATTCTGCTTTGTGTCTCTATGAATTTAACTAGTCCTAGTAGCTCATGTAAGTAGAATCATGTAATATTTGTCGTTTGTGACTCACTTATTTCACTTAGCAAAATATCCTCGGGGTTCATTCATGTCAGAGCCTGTGTGAAGATATCCTTCCTGTCTAAGGCTGATAATATTCCACTGTATGTATATACGCCACGTTGTCAATCCATTCATTCATCCCTGGATGGACACTTGGGTTGTCTCCACCTTTTGGCTGTCGTGAATAATGTTGCTATGACCATGGGTATACAAATATCTCTTCAAGACCCTGCTTTCAGTTCTTTTGGGCGTATACCCAGAAGTGGAATTGCTGGCGAATGTAGTTCTGTGTTTAATTTCTTGAGGCACCACTGTACTGTTTTCCACAGCCGCTGCGTCATTTCGCATTTTATGTTCCCACCAGAAATTCTCCGCACCCTTGCCAATACTTACCTTCTTCTTCTTTTTTTTTTTTTTTTTTTTTTTTTTTTTTTTGATAATGACCATCCTAATGGATAGGAAGTGGAATTTCCTTGTGGTTCTCTTGTCTTTTTAAGGAGAAGTCAAGGCCCAAGAAATGCTGAGTCCTGCCTCCCGGTTGCAGCGGCCGTCGGGCCGTGGGCCCAGGCTTCCTGGCCCCGGCCCGGGCCTCCACTCTCTGACCTAAAGCCCCTTTGCTACTTTGTCCCCAGCCTATCCAGAGAAGGCAGGTGAGGTCCACTGACATCAGGTCCCCTGCCTTCCCACCTGCCACAGCGGCAGAGTGGCTGTGACCTGGCAGAGGTGTTGGGAGGGTGGACGACCTTAGGGTTGGGGAGGAGGTTCCAGTAACGAGATTGAAAGAGTGGAACCATGTCACCCATGGGGCGTGGACTAAAGCAAACTATGGTGCAGCCGTAGAGTGGAAGATGTGCAGCCAATTAAAAATGGCTGTACAAAGAGTTTTTAGCAACATCCAACTTTTTAGTAGCATGAAAACTCCTGCTGATAGACTATTAAGTAGGGGGAAAGAAATAGCATACAAACTTGCTTAGGAGCTCAATGATGAAAAAGAAAACTACGCACAGAAAAAAAGATTTGAGGGAAATGTGCCAAACTGTTATCAGTGGCCACCTCCAGGGAAATGGGTGATTTTTTTTTTTTTAATTTTTTTATTTTTCTGTCTTTGTGTCATTCTAAATTTTGCAGATTTTCTGCCATGGGCACACATTCCTTTTATTTATATTCAGAAAAAAATTGACAAGAAAATGAGAGCGACTGCAACCATTCATTAGGCGTGTGTGTCGCCAGGGTCTACTTATCACACGATCCCGCGCGTTGCTATCGAGAGTTGGGGAACGGATGCACGAGTGGAGGTGTGGGCACAGGTGGTGGGGAGCACTGGCCGGGAAACGAAGGAGCCGTGGCAAGTGTAAGGGAGGTCAGGGTCTGGGCAGCCCTGTGCTTTCTGGAATGCTGCCCCTTGTTCACAGGGAAGATGCCGTGGGTAGGACCCCGGCTTTGAATCTCCTGACTCTGCAAGTGGCGTGGGCAGGCTGCGCTGAGCTCCCTGCGTGCACTGAGCTCCCCGCGTGCACTAAGCCCATCTCTTAGCGTGGCTGGAGGGGGTGAGTGGAGCCTGTAGCCTATGAATCCAGCGTCTTTTCTGCCCCAGGTTTGCCGTTGACTTCCTGTGCATCAGCTGAACCAGGAACAAGGGCCTAATTCTCACGACCACTGTTGTGGGAACAGCACCGGCCAGGGAGAGGCGGGAGGCAGCTGATGCAGGCTCCAGCAGATAACTTTCCATGTCTCTTGGGACCTCTGACCAGTGGAAGAGAAGCCAGGATAATTCAGTGCTTAAAAGAAGAGACTCATTAACTAGTCTCTGCGTTCGTTTTCCTGGTCACCACTCGTTGGCTATGACCTTGGGCAGTGGCTTAGCCTCTGTGTCCTCATCGGTAAAACAGATAATTAAAAGTAGCGATCTCACAGGGCTGATGAGGAATTAAAAGAGCTAAATCCCTGTAGATGACACTTAGCATATTATACAGTCGATTCCTGCTGTCTGATGGGGAGGTGCGTTCCGATGCTAGACTGCCTGGCCTCAAATCACCTCCGTGTCTCGGTTTCTCCATCTGTGAAATGGAGATGATATTACCGTCTGTCTCAGATGATTGTTGTGAAGATTAAATAAATTAATATAAGTAAAAGTGATTCCAGTACTGCTTGGCACATAGTAAATGCTCAAAAGTTAGTGGCTGAAGCCGGGCGCGGTGGCTCACGCTTGTAATCCTAGCACTGTGGGAGGCCCAGACGGGAGGATCGCTCCAAGTCAGGAGTTCAAGACCAGCCTGAGCAAGAGCAAGACCCCCGTCTCTACTATAAATAGAAAGAAATTAATTGGTCAACTAAAAATATATAGAAAAAATTAGCTGGGCATGGTGGCGCATGCCTGTAGTCCCAGCTACTCGGGGAGGCTGAGGCGGAAGGATTGCCTGAGCCCAGGAGTTTGAGGTTGCTGTGAGCTAGGCTGACGCCACAGCACTCTACTCTGGGCAAAGAGTGAGACTCTGTCTCAAAAAAAAAAGTTAGTGGCTGGCATCTGCCAGCTCATCTTATTGTCCCAAGAGTCCCACAACTCACTTGCTCATATTTTTTGAACGTCACCATTATTAGTCTTATTATCATTAGTGTTGTGGGTTCTGCATGTCGAGATCCCTCCCCGGTCACACCTCATCCCACCCCTTTGCCAAGTCTTGGTTGAGCTGGTCCTGCCTCAGTTTCCAAAGAGTGCCGGCAATGGGGAGCGTGGTCCCAGGAGGCCGGGGCTGAAGGCTGGCTGCCTTGGGGATTGTTCGAGGAGCATTTTCGGTGACATCAGAGTCTGTGACCCTCCTCCCCCTCCCCTTGCTTCCCTGTCCTTTTGAAAAAGAGCCAAAGCCAAGAAAAAAAACTCATAAATAAAGGGGATCACGAAAATAACAGAAAGCAGGAAGAAATCTTGCTTTGGTGACAGGCCTGGCTGTGCTGCCGATGGGGCAGATAATGGGAGGAAGCGCGGCCTTTGTGGAGAAGGATGGAACGCTGTGTGCGCTGGGAGAATGAATGCTGCTTGAGCGAGGGCTGCTGAGCTGGGGCTTCTGATGAGCGAGCTTGTTTTGGGGGAGATGGTGGCGATTAAGTGTACATGGTGCGTGGGTGGCGCCCCACCTAGAACCCCTGTGGCGGGGGAGGGGAGGCGGCAGGCCGTGTGTCCAGGTCCTCTGGGAGCCCGGGCCACCTCGGCTGCAGCTCACCTTCTCAGGGCCTCCTTGGTGGGGGGGCTGGGAGCCCCCAGACCTCCTCTCAAGGTATATTTTCTGCAGAGTTTTAGGGCAGTAACCCTGGGGAGGACGAGGCCAAGGCGTTTGCTGATTATTTGTGTGCGGCCTTCTGGGTTCAAGGCTGTGCTCTGTCTACACTGCCTGGTGGCTTTCTATGTGAGTGAAACTTACAGACTTCTCTTTCTTTCTTGTCCCACTTGCCCACCTGCACCGCCGACCCAGTCCTCCTGCCCTCGAAGTGAGCAGCTGAGATGGGGAGAGGGAGAGAACCTGGGGAGAGAATCAGACACCTTTCCTGAGCCCGCGGTGCTGGGTGGAGGGCCGCCGTGGGCTCCCAGACGTGTGGAGGCTGATGCTCGAAGTGACATTAAGCAGAGCCGTTGAAACACGCGCTGGTCTGGGGCTGAATGCTCTGGCTGGCGGAGGGAGCTTGCCTGCAAGCCCATTTCTTCATTCATTCAACCACCACAATGCTAAGGTGCCAGGCATTGTGCTAAGTATTTTATAGACAATAACTTATTCTCCAGCCATGAGAAGCAGGTATTGTTAGTCCCCATTACAGATAAAGGATCTGATGTGTAAAGAGGTTAAGTCTCAAGTATTCACTGGGCTACTTGGAGCAGCGTGGAATTGGGTGACTGCCCCTTCCCCACCCTGCACCCTCCTCATCTAGATCTGCGATAACATTCTCTGCGGGCGTCCAACACGGCTGTGCGCCGGGCGCCGGGCCTTGCCTGCGCGATCTCGTTTACTCCTCGAAACCCCACCGTGGATATATGTTACTAGTCTCAGCTATAGATAAAGGAAGTAGTCGGCTCAGAGACTTAAACTAGTTGGTTAGTAAGAAAGGTGCTGGGTTTGGTTTGAACCAATACCGCGGGTCCCCAGGGCCTGCCCCATTGTGCCTCGTGCCATGAGAGCTTGGACTTGTCACGAAGCAGAAGTCAAGGCTGCCCGGCCCACCCCAGCACCAGTAGGAGGAACGGCTGGCAAAGGCGTGATTTCCTCCGGCCTGATGGGTACACGTGGCTGTTTGCAGACTGTTCGCGCTGGTCCTTTGCTCTGTCTGTGGTTGTCCCTCACCTTGCCCTCCCCCGTCTTGGGTTGGCAGGGGACTGCAGGGGTTGATGGGACAGCACTTCACCCTCGTGGGCCCCAAAGGAAACGAGGGAGCTCGTGAGTTCTGCAGAGCTTTGTGTCATCAGCCCGGGAAGGCACCGTGGCTTGGCCAGATAAGCGCCGGGGCTGGGTATGCGGGGCTTGCTCGGCAAATTTGCATCCTTCCAGCCTGTCTGCTATGGGGCCTGACCCAGTGTAGACACCTGCTGGGGGCGCGGGGCAGGTGTTCCAGGGTGGCTGGGGAAACCATCAGAACATTCCGGCAACCGATGACCTAAGCGTGGGAGGGAGACGTTAGGTGGAGCAGGTGGAGAGGGAAGAGGTCGGCCGGCCCAGCCGTCCTGCAGGTGTGGGTCTTCTGCTTGTCTGACTGTATGGGGGAGGGCTGTGAGGGGCAGTTCGAAGAGCAAACATTTTTTTGCTTTTTGCAAACACCAGCACATTGAGTCTTCTCAGTAATTCCATAAGGTAGGTATTATTTTTTCCATTTGAGAGATGGGGAAACTGAAATTTCCCCATGGTCATTGCTGGTGGTGTATGTAGAGCCAGGCTATCAAACACAGGTGACAGCAAAGTCCACTTTCTGTAGCCGTGTCAGGGTGCCTCCCAGCAGTGCCAGGTCGTCACCCCCACCCACCCACCTCCAGGAGAGCCTGGGCCCTGCCTGGCTGTTGGGGGCGGGGGAGGGTGCTCTGGAGGTGGGGAGCGAGAAAGACCCCTTCCTGCTTTAGGTCTCTCTCTCTCCCTCCTCTGGACATATATTCTGTACCAGATGCTTTAATTGAACCTTATCGTCTAATCACAAAGTAGGTATTGGGATGTCCATTTCACTTAGGAAGAAACTGAGGTTTTGAGCGGTTAGTCTTTTCCCCAGGTTCCCAAAACTGCCTTGGTTTCTTTTGACTGATTTTTTCCTTGGCCAGGACTTGAGCCCAAAAATCCTGTAAGCAGTGAAGACAGTGGCCGATCTATCTTTGCTGGACCACAGCCTGTTGTTTGGGGTAGGGGAGAGCGTCCAGGACGTCAGCTGACAGATAAGGTGTGGATTCGGGCATCAGTGAGGCCTGAGTTCGGATGCCACCTCTTCTGGGCCTAGGGTAGGATGTCCCGGCCCTGAGTCTTGGTCTCCATGGGCCTCCTGTGAGAACTAAGTGGGGAGGTGAAGGCGGCCCCCTGCACTTAGTGCTGTGTCACCGTGAGCTTTCTCTTCGCCCCCTTCCTTTGGCCAGTGTTCATGGCTGTCCCCAAAGGGGCCTTTGACAAGGCCGGTCAGCCCTGGCTGCACCATTTCCGCTGAGTGCTGGCCCTAGACCGGCCACTGTCCCTGCAGGAGGCCAGATGCACTCCCCTGCCCAGGACACAGACTTGGACCTGGCCACCAGGAGACAAGGACGGGGCCTGCAGCTGCCTCCTAGCACCGGTGTGGTGCAGGAGAACCTGGAGACAGCATTGGGCCCCGAGGCAGGGAGGCCCCCCGAGAAGGGACTCCTGGGGACACTGCCTACCTGTTCTCAATTTGGGGCCTTCTGGGGGACACACGTCATGCTGGGAACCTCAGTAGCACTTCCAAGCTGTCCGTCTAGCTCTTTCTTGACTCTCCCGCTGGGTTGGGAGAAGACTCAGGTGTCCCAGAGACCTGAGACCCAGGCAGGGAGGTGGGATGGGAACATCACCGCCACAGTGCCTCCCAGGCCACTTCTTTCCTTCTGCCCTTGGGGTGTCCTGGCAGCCACACAAGCTCAGCCTGGAGCTGGGATTCTGCGCCAGAGGTGCTGGCGGGGAGGCCGCCTCTTCTCCCCAGCTCGGGAGCTCACGGGGGCTCGTCTGGTGCCGGCAACACCACCTTGGCCAGCCTGGAAACAGCCAAGGGACTGGGAGTATCGGCTGTGGCCAGGCCCTGGATCTGATACCCACCAGGGCCCGCAGAAGCTGGAAAGGGTGATGGGGACTCTCTGGAAAGCTTTGTCCCAAGCCTGCAGCAAGCCCTGCTCCCAGCTCTGAGTAAACATTAGAGATAGGATCGGGCGTAGCCAGGAAGGGTGGCAGGGTGTGGCCTGAGAGAAGAATGGCAGGATGTGGCACTGGGCACTGTTCTGGGCACCCACGCCTTGGGCTATTGTTTAGGGCAGCCTGAGGCTCGCAGCTCTCAGGGGCTTTGGGAGGAAGTGGCATTCCCCTGGGACGCCCGCCCGGCCCCACCCCTGCTGCGTGGATCTCTTCCTCTGCGCTGCCCCTTGGCACCCGCTCGGGGCCAGCCTGGGGGCTGGGAGCCAGCGCTGGAGGGTGGTCGTGTGCCCGGTGGGGAAGTGCAGCCACTGGCCCTGTTGGGAGGGTCTGCCTGTCCGCTCGGGCTTCCTGTGGCCCTGGTGTGAGTCACTCGTCATGCCGCGATGACTGTAGCTTATCTCCATCTTTATCTGCATCTAGATATTTTTGGGGGGTGGGGAGGGGGCCCTCCTTGTTGGAGGGAGGAAGGGCTGAGAGTGAAAACTCCTTTGATTCCAGTCCAGTGGGGCGGGTCGTCGACTGATTAGAAGAGGAAGTGGCTGGTAGCTTGTTTGGGGTAGCAAGGGGCTCGGCATGCACGCCTGGGTGGGTGTCAGAAGGGCTGCGGCAGGGCTGGTTGTGGGGAAGGGAAAGGGAAGAGGATCAGCACCTGCGGTCTGCTCTGTCGCATACAGGCCATGCTTTGCGCCACCTGCTCTCCGTGGAGCAGGTGCCTCTCTAGGCCTTGTCCCAGGCCCTGGATTTGGGGACCTGAGGGCCTGGCGGGGCCCAGCTCAAAGACTCAAGGCTCTGCACATCAAAGGTGAAGATGGCCGGAGCCCTCTCCTATTAGGGGACTTCGCCTCTTAAAGACACTTGCTTGGGTGAGACAGGGCCAAGGAGCAAGAAGCATGTAAGAGGGACTGTGAGGGGACCCCCAAGGAGGACAGGAGGGCAGAGCAGGGATGCTGCAGTTCAGCGGCCCCGCTGGTGGAAGGTCCCCCCCTCCAGAGTCCTGTGACTGTGCTGCCCCACGGGCCACGTGAACTTGGCATCTCGGGACCTCGGTTTCTTCCTTTATAAAGTACGTGTGAGGTTGGGCAAGAGGGAGGAGGTCAGGCACACAGGAGCACTTCAACTGAGTGGGGTGGGGAGGGGTGGTGGCTGACGGGGTGCCCTGTGCACTTGCGGCCTCTGACCCGGACCGGGGGCGTCATGCTAGGCTGGAAGCCGGGGCCGGTGGTCGTGTGGCATCTGGGAGGGAGGAGACCGAGATTCCTGACCTTCAAGCCCCCTGAGAAACCACATGGAAAACTGAGGCAGGGAGCATGCTTTGTAAGGAAGGGGTAAAGGAACTTGGGGGTTTTTAGTCTCTGGAAAAGAAGGGACTTAAGGGAGGCCCCCAACAGGGTCTTCAGATCTGAAAAGTATGGAAGATGTTTCTTATCTGACCCAAGGTAAAAATCCAAAGGAAGTGGACTCGCTTTGCTGTCAGGGGGATTTAGGTCACTCATAGGAAGAGGCTTGGATCCAAGGAGCAGGCAGCAGAGGATAATTGGGCATGGGGGGCGGGGGTGGGTGGGACGCACACTGCAGAGAGCAGCATCCATCTAATGATGATAATAGTACCTGTCGCCTAATAGTACCTGACACATCCAGGTCTGCTTCCTGCCATGCTGCTGAACTACATCTTACTCCCTTATCAGTGCGTGAATATTTATTGAACACCTACTATGCTCCAGGCACCGTGTTATGCTCTGGGGCTATGATGGTGAGCAGAAACAGGTATGTTTCCACATTGCTCTGGCTGGGGTGGGTTCTCAGGATATTGGGTGAGTCTGAAATGAATTAAGCATGAGAAGGTGTCATTATCAACCGTGATAAGTACTTTGAAGGCCAAGTTCAAATTGCCATGAGAATGTAGAACAGGTGCATCTGATAGGGTCTGAGTTCGTAACGGAAGGCTCACCTCCTCATGTGGGATTTTTCTTATCCCCATTTTACTGAGGAGAAAACGGGGTCTCAGAGAGATTAAGTTACTTGTTCAAGATTGCACAGCAATTAATGGTCAGAGTTGGGATTCACATGTACCCACGTCTGTCTGGCCCTACCCACTTTTCTCTCAACCGCCTGACGGTCAGAGCGTCCTGGGCTATATGCAACTTGTCTCACCTTGTATTGTTTAATCTTCATGGACGCCTGAGAGATGTGAGTTATTATTGTGCCCTTTATATAGATGAGGAGACAGAGACTCAGAGAGGTTAATTAACTTGCCAAGGTTCACACAAGTCAGCCAGTGGCAGGGCAGGAATTTAAACCCAGGTTATTTGGCTCAAAAGCCTGTGAGCCTTCCAGACTGTCCCGTTGACTCCCCCGTACCTTTGCCCAGAGAGGCAAAGCAATCTATGCAGGGACACCGGGCTGCCGAGTGACAGAGCAGGGACTGCATAGCGACCTCGCTCCTTCCACCTTGCTCCCCTTCCTCTCCTTATTGGCCTATCACAGGCGACTTGGGCTCCCCTCTCTGGGACGGTTCAGGTCTAGATCCTGGCACTGATGCTCTTCGTAGAGAGACTTGCATCTCTGTGGGCCATGGCATGCTGGGACTTTTGTTCCCTCGAGGCTGCGACAGGGCAAGGAGAGGAGCTGTTCTTCTCAAGCAGGCGAGGGGCAGAGGGAGGCAGAGGAGAGGTGCCCAAGGACCCTCTCCATGAAGGTGAGACCCAGGGCGGTGCTGACCAGGAGGGGCCCGTCGGGCCTGGGCTGCTTCCTCTCCACCAACAAATGGGTCAAGAGGAGGCCAACTCCGGGCCAGTGCCGGCACCTGCAGTTGAGTCAGATGCCCGAGAGGATGGAAGCGCCCTTGTCTGGGCAGGGTTATCTGGTGGGCACCAAGCCCAGGTGAAAGACTGACACCTCCAAGCCAGCTTGGCTGGTCACCAGGAGCTATTTCCTTTGTTACTAAGTGCTGTGCTAGGGCCAGGCCAGGCCATGGGGAGGCCCGGGAGGCAGGTTTCCTAATACAAAGGCATCCACGGCACTGGCTGGGGCACTGCTGGGGGTTACGTGTGGATAGAAAAGGCCATCCAAGGTCAAAGGGAGAAGATGTCCTTGGGCAACATCGTCCCACAGAAATAGAATAGGAACGACATGAGAAATTAACAATTCTTCTAGTAGCTACATTTAAAAATGTAAAAAACAGGTGAAATGAATTTTAATGTATTTTATTTAACCCAGCCTATCCGAAATATCATTTCAACTTGTAATCAATAACCAGTTATTAATGATCTATTTTACATTCTGTTCTGTGTAGTAAGCCGTGGGAACCTGGGGTATATTTTGCACTCAGGACACGACCCTTGGGACTGGCCACGTTACAAGTGCTTGGCGGCCATGTGTGGCGAGTGGCTGCGGTCTTGGGCAGTCCAGAGTTAATTAGGACAGATGATCACCTCTGCTGCCATCCTCAGCTCTGGGGATGGATAGATGCTGTTCACCATCTCCAATGGGGGAGACCTTGTGTCCTGCTCATCTGATCGTGCTCCTGGCGGTTGACCGTGCTCCCTGCGGTCTGATAATGCTCCCTGCCATCTGACCATGCTCTTGTGCTCCCTGTGGTCTGACTGTGCTCCCTGTGGTCTGACTGTGCTCCCTGTGGTCTGACCGTGCTCCTGTGGGTGACCGTGCTCACTGCCGTGGCTGCATCCATGGCTGCTGCTGGGGTCTCGGGGCTGCCATGGGAAGAAAGGCTTTGAGGTAGGAGCTGGAAGGCCACGAAGTTGGGACAGGTGGAGGGAGAAAAACCCTCAGGACCCAAGTCCAGAGCGAGGAGGGACCCGGCGGCCGTGGTGGGTGTGGGCGAGGTGGCGCGGAGCCGCCGGATCAGAGGCCCACAGGCTGGCATTGTGTGCCTGTCACACTTCCTTTGGCTTTATTGCTTTTGTCCAACACCCTATTGTCTAGCTTCCTTTTGTCCCCCATTCAGTGCTGCTGCCTTTTATTTTCCAGCCAGCCTGGTTGTTTTCATTTCTTTTGTCTGAAGTTCCTGAGAGGAAGGTTTTATTTTCAGCGGTTTGATTAATTCACAGCTTGAGCCCGGGGTTTGTTTGTTATGTAATTGCTGCCCTCAGCTTCAGGATAATACCCCCTCCCCGACGGCTCCCACTCCTCACCCCCCTGCTCGGGCCTGGCTCCTGGTGCCCGGATGGGCCGAGCTGCCTGCTTCCTGGACGCTGTCCAGGTCCGGGCGGTGGGAGGGGACCCCAGGGCCAGCCGGGCTGGGGTGTCGTCTTCTCTTTCCGTCTAGCAGGGACGAGGCCAGCGCCCTCAGGCCCAGGTAGGCCTCTCTCTCCTCGGCCTGCAGTGCCCCGGCCCGGTTCCCTACTCTTTGACAGCGGATGGGCTGGAGAGTCTGGTCTGCCCTGTAGGGCGGAATCAAATCAAATACACACACGATCACGCGTCGTCTGCTGCCTAATGATGTTTCAGTCCACGTCTGACCGAGTATTTGGCGGTGGTCCCCTAGCGTTATTATGATGCTGTATTTTTACCATACCGTTTCCACGTTTAGCGATGTTTAGATGCACAGATACTTCCACTGTGTCGCAGTTGCCTACAGTATTCAGCACAGTGGCGTGCTGTACGGTTTGTAGCCTAGGAGCGCTAGCTAGGCTGTACCATAGAGCTAGGTGTGTAGTGGGCTGTACCATCTAGGTTACGGTGAGCACACTCTGATGTTTGCACAACGACATCGCCTAGTGACACATTTCTCAGAACATGTTCACGTCGTTACGTGACACAGGACTGTATAGCGTCACCCCACTCACTGGCTTTGCGGGGGATTGGTTCCAGGACCCCCCCCCACCCCTAGGGTGCCAAAATCCGCTGATGATCAAATCCCTGATATAAAACAGTGTAGTATTTGCATATAACCTATGCAAACCCTCCCCTATACCTAAATCATCTCTCTAGATTACTTATAACACCTAACACAATGTAAATGCTGTGTAAATAGTTGCTATACCGTATTGTTTAGAGAATGATGACAAGAGAAAAAGTCTGCATGTTTAGTACAGACACAATTTTTTTTTTAACTCAAAGCTGGTTGAATCCACAGATGTGGAACCACATAAGGAGGGCTGATTGTGTGTATCTTATACAATTATAATATTCTTCTAGTTATTTCAAATACTGTACGTGTATGCTACAGTATATACGGCACTGTAACATAGCATGATTCATTATATGTTACAAGAAACATTTTACGGAGCTGATGTAATACACAAATATACCGCACCTGCAATTTAAGAGATTTTACTATATCAGATTTCTGCCTTGTACATCTCCTCTAAAAATTTAATCCCCATGCAAAAAAATTTTTGGAAAATTTTATTTAGCAATGCTTCTCTAATTAGTATATATCGGAATCGCCTTGTTAAAACAGATCCCTGACCTAACTCTCCGAGATTCCGATTTGAGGGTGGGACCCATGACTGCCTCTCAAACCAGCTGCTGGTCCTAATACGACAACACACTCCAGCCAGCGGTGGTTGTACAAATGCCAGATCAGCGCTCACTAGTGCCACGGACTGTTCGCTATGACACGAACTCATAGTCTTCGTGGCTGCCCTATAAGGTAGGGACTCTTACCTGCCCATTTTACAGCTGAGGACACCAAGGTGCAGAGAGGCTAGGCAGCTCGCCCTAGGTCACTTGGCTAGTTGAGTCGCAGAGGCAGGACCCTTGTATAGCCGGAACCCCTGTGTGTCCCCACTGGAACCCAGAGCACATGCCCAGATGCTTACCCCAGTGACTTTGGAGGGGTGGGTGCCTGCTGCTTGGGCCCCGAGCCTGGCATGACTACTGGAAGCCACTCCCCGAGGTCCCGGATTGCTCCTCTGGATGCCCCAGGCAGTGACATGATGGGAGGGAGGCCACAGCGGGAGCAGTGGGTGCATTTTCAGGAGAGCCTGCTAGAGGTGCCACCTGCTTACACCAGGGATCGAAAATCCACATGCCTGCAAGGGCCAGACTCTAAACGAGAGACTCTAGCTAGATATCGGAAAATATTTTTCTTAAAGCCACTCATCTTTTAGCCAGTTACTATTTTCCCATTTGTGATAGATGCATGAATATAAGAAATATTTCCCTTTCGCTTCATCTCCAGTATAAGAAAAAAAATTAACGTCTTGTCTAGGTAGTCGATATTGGCTTCATCTGGGGGACTAGCAGGGAGTGGCAGGGACTGAGGCAAACCGGCCTGTCCGTAAGGAGTCCTGCTGTTCCATTCCAGCCAGTTTTTGCCGCAACAACCGAGCTTGGAAGTTCGAGTCCAGGTTTTTATGTGCCGTCTCTGGATCTTTACGATTTGGTAACTCATTACAAAAATGCGTATGCATATACACGAACATTCAGAGACAGCCAGCGAGCAGTCTCTGGCCCCTTCGGCAGGCCCGCCAGCCTGCCAGTCCCAACACTGCCCAGGCAGGGAGTGGCTAAGGTTGGGCCCGCTCTTCTCTAGACCTTTCTATTTAAAAAAAATGAAAAAACAGAACAAAGCATGAGGGACAGAAAAGCCTTTTCTGGTTTTTGTGTGGCTCCCCACGCCCACTGGCATTTGTGTGAGCCTGCCCGTTCGGGGCCCCAGGGGCACTGGGCGGGGAGGGGACGACGCCTCCAGTGCTCGGCTGGGGTTTCCCGCGCGGTTCACTCTCTCCCCACTTCCCCCGCCCCCAGGATGTCCATGAGGAGCCCCGTCTCTGCCCAGCTGGCCCTGGATGGCATCGGCACCATGGTGAACTGCACCGTCAAGTCCGAGGACAAGAAGGAGCCTGGCCACGAGGCCCCCCAGGGCACGGCTGCCGCTGCTGAGCCCCAGCCTGCAGACCCAGCCCGGACCCCCCAGGATGGTGCAGACCCCCAAGCTCCAGCCCAGGTGCCCAGCACTTTCCCAGGGGCTCCTGGGTCAGTGTCCCTCCCCTGCCTCTGTCCATACCTGGCCTCTCTGCGGGGCTGAGCAGCCCACTCCCCTAGCCGGGCAGCAGGTGCGGGCGGAGGTCTGCATAGGTGGGTGGGAGCCAGATCACCTGTCAGAGCTGGACTCGGGCTCACTCCTGCGCTCACGTGCTCACCAGATAGCGACTGCTCACGTATGTGTGACCCAGCCCTTGCTCCTGAGGAGTAGTTGGGGAGACAGGATGCACACGACAAAAGTTTGGCTTCAAAGTAATCTATCGGCTTTTTCATGTGATGCGAGAAAACCAGCCACATTACCCAAGCAAGAGCTAAATCACTGTTAAAGACGACACAGTTCCTCACCCTTAAAATGAGAGGATTGAACTACCTGATCAATAAGGATTCTTACAGTTCTTAAAAATTCTATGATTCTGTGCAGGAGATGTAAAAAGGGAATATATAATTAAAAGCCAAATGAGGGCCAAGCCCAGTGGCTCATGCCTATAATTCCAGCACTTTGGGAGCCCGAGGCAATAGGAACACTTAAAGCCAGGAATTCAAGAACAGCCTGGGCAACATAGCAAGACCCCATCTCTACAAAAAAAATTTAGCCAGACGTGGTGGTGTGCACCTGTATTCCCAGCTACTTGGGAGTCTGAGGCAGGAAGCTCATTGAGCCCAGGAGTTTGAAGTTACAGTGAGCTATGATCTTGCCACTGCACTCCAGCCTGGGTAACAGAGCGAGACCCTGTATCCATGCCCCCAAAAAGCAAACAAACAAAAAAAACCCCAAATGAGTAAAAATTAGGAGAATTTCTGGGTTCTAAGGAGGAATCCAGGCTAGAGGAGTGCATTTGTATGTGTTTGTGCATGTCAGTGGTGATCAAGGAAGACTTCCTGGAGGAGTAGGGCCTCAAGCTAGGCCTGAAAGGATGAGGACGCCTTAGATGAGAAAAGGAGCGAGGGGGGAGTTTCTTAAGGAGGCCGAGGTGGGGCCCTGTGAATAACCAGCCCTGCTGGAGCAGCAGGTGGATGCAGGGAGTGCTAATTAATAGCTTTTTCCCCTGACTCCGCGAGGCAAGCCTCATTCACATGTAGTAACTCCCTTGATCCCAGAAACAATCCTGCTACGGGTGGGGAGGGGTATTAGTATTTCCATTTTCAGAAGAGGGAAGTGAGGTTCAGAGAAGTTCAGGGACTTGTGTGGGATCAAGCTCCTTGTGAGTCACTGAGCCTGGACTGAAACCCAGGTCTTTTATCTTCAGATCTTTTGTTCTTTTCACTGCATCAAGCAAAGTGTGAGCAAAGGTTGGGAAGGTGGGGGGCCAGGGGCCTCTCCTGGGTGGGGCAGCGGGGCTTGGCATGAGTCTGGGGTTCCCTCAGGGTGGACCTCCCTGGGGTGCTCAGCCCTCCCTACCACCTGTCCCCCTTCTCCTGGGGGTGACGGTGACAATTCTGCGTGTCTTGCAGGACTGCGGCTCTCCAGAGAGCAATGGGGCCCCGGAGCCCAAGAGACCAGGGGCCTGCGAGGCGGCTTCTGGAAGCCAGGAGAAGCTGGACTTCAACCGGAACTTAAAGGAAGGTGCGAGTCTGCCCCGGTGGGAGGAAGGGCCTGGGCGGCTGTGGGGACGGCTGCCCCTCACCCCGCGCTGTCTTCCAGTGGTGCCGGCCATCGAGAAGCTGCTGTGCAGTGACTGGAAGGAGAGGTTTCTGGGAAGGAACTCTGTGGAAGCCAAAGATGTCAAAGGTGAAGGCCGGTGCGGAGGTCGGGGGAGGGAATCATTGCACCCCCTTTTGCTTCTCCTGGCCTGGCCATGCAGTCGGGTCTGCGGAGCCGTTCTGGGGTTCTTGGCACCCTCGCACCTGTCCTGTGCCACTCGGCTCCTGTCTGGCCTTAGGGATCATCACCGTCCCTCACCTGGGGGGCCCCAAGCATTAGGCCCGGCTCATCCCATGCAGGGGAGGCCTGGTGGGAATCAAACCCCATGGCTGTGACATCGGGCATGTCAAATGAGGGGGAAGTTCTCTGCTTTGCATCCATGAGCTTGTTTAACCCACAGCGACCCTGCGAAGTGCCTGTTGTTGTTCCCCTACGGATTTAGAAAACACTGAAGTACAGAAAAGTTGGCAACTCGCCTAACAGCTCGCAGGCAGGATGGGTCGAAATGGGAATTCAAACCCAGACCTGACTTGCTCCAAAGCCTGAGCCCGTCCCACTGGGCCTCCCATGGGATGGTTGTCCACCCTGACCCTGTGTGGCACTGGGCACTCAAGGACATCCAAGAGGCCCAGGGGCCTGGGGCTGAGATGTCCCCACTGTCAGCATTTCCAGGGCCTGGAATTAGTGGCTAAGAGTGGGGAGCGTCTAGGCCAGCTAGTTGTCAGCAAGATGAGGAAGCCCCTACAGGGCAAGGATCGTGTCTCATCACCTCTGTCGCTCAGCCCCTAACAGGGCCTGGGACACAGTAATTGCTCAATAAATGTTAGGTGGATGGGTGGGTGTATGAACGGATAGATGAACAAACAAAAAATCTCAGTGGTGGCTGTTTCCCTGTGGAGCAGGGACCCAAGAGAGCCTGGCAGAGAAGGAGCTCCAGCTTCTGGTCATGATCCACCAGCTGTCCACGCTGCGGGACCAGCTCCTGACGGCCCACTCGGAGCAGAAGAACATGGCTGCCATGCTTTTCGAGAAGCAGCAGCAGCAGATGGAGCTGGCCCGGCAGCAGCAAGAGCAGGTAGGCCCGGGGGCAGGTGGGGGACGGGCTGGGGCAGGGGCTGATTCATAAGCCCTTGCGGCAGGAGTAGAGTGCAAAGGGACCGTGCAGGGAGAACAGCTGGCGGCGTCCTGCCCAGCCTCCACCGCTGTCCCTGCATGCTCCCCTACCTGCTGTCCTCCATGCTCGGCCCCAGGGGGGAAGGCAGGGCGTGGTGAGGGCCAGGCAGGCCTCTGGGAGGAGGGGCACCAGGGCTCACGCCCGCGACGCCCCTGCCCACTCCTCCCTCTGCCAGATTGCCAAGCAGCAGCAGCAGCTCATCCAGCAGCAACACAAGATCAACCTCCTGCAGCAGCAGATACAGGTACCAAGAGGGGAGACCCGGAGATGGAGAGAAGGTGGTTGAGGGAGCTCACGCCAGCCTGGAGAGGTGCTGGGGACAGGGGATGTGGACCCAGCGAAAGCTGCACACAGCAGAATCCCTCAGGCCCGACCCTGGGAGGGGCCCTTATTTCTCTTCTAGCCCCCAGCCCGTCGTCTTACCCTGTTTTAAGGCAGGAGCCCAGAACATCTCCCTCCCCAGCTGAGGCTGGAGGGCAGGCAGACGGGGGCCCATAGAGTGGGCATGGGGTCACATGGATCCCTCAAACACTGTCCTGGCCAGCGCTATGCCCCGTGCCTCTCATGCATGGGTCTACTCTCTGTGTCCCGGGCTGACCGCAGCTGGCCAGCTCCTTGGGTCCCCGGGGACTCACACAGGGTTTCTTTGCCTTCAGCAGGTCAACATGCCTTATGTCATGATCCCAGCCTTCCCTCCAAGCCACCAACCTCTGCCTGTCACCCCTGACTCCCAGCTGGCCTTGCCCATCCAGCCCATCCCCTGCAAACCAGGTGAGTGTGGGAGGGGCGGCTCCGCCACGGCGCTGGCCTGTCCTGCGTCAGGGAAGGGACCCCGCAGCTGCTGTCCCCCGTTAACTTGCTGTGTGACCTTCCTGGGCCTCAGCTTCAGATCGGTCCGGTGGCAGAATAATCCCTTCTTTCTCAGCTTCGCTGGGGGAATGGAAAGAAATAACACATCGAAAACGGTAAAGTGCTTCTCAGATGTGAGACGATGTGGCGGGTCCCGGTCTGGTCTCCCCAGCGCTGGCACCGTTCCTGTGCCAGAATACGAATACCTTGACTGTTAACTGAGGTTTGCACATCTCCCGGATTCTAACCGCTGCCCTTCCTACCGTCATGTGTCATTCCCGCCGTCTACCCCGTCACTGACATTCTGCAAACATTCTGCATGTGTCACACACTGTGCAGTTGCTGGGGAGCCGTGGGGCTGACAAAACGTGAACTTTTCGCCCAGAGGATTTACAGTCTGGGTGGGGAGAAGAGAAGGATGCAAGTACTGGGGAATCTGGGAAGGCTTCTTGAGGAGGTGGCGTCTGCTTGGGTCCTGGGAGAATGAGCAGGAGTGTGAGGGGGCAGTTAGAAGCTGAAGGGAGAGGGCTGGGGAGAGGGTGATCGAGGCAGAGGCCCCGGATCCTGCAGCGGGAAGCTTCGAGGGGGTTAGAGTTGAGGGGAGCACGTGCCGGGTGCAGGGGGTGGCTGAGCAGGGCTGTCGGCTGGAGCGTGGAGCCTGGGATTCATGTTGTAGGACGACAGGGTGCACCTGAATGTCTGGCGAGTGTGTCGTCTCTCTGGTGTGGGGGTGGCGGGGAGACCGACCAGAGGCAAGGATCCGGTGGGGGCTCTTGTGATAATTCTATGATGGGGGAGGACACCTGTCCCAGGGCAGCGACATGGGGATGGAGACATAGAATTATGGGAACAGGGCAGAGATGCTGCCCATAATTTCTCCAGGAAATTTAAAAATCAACCCCCTCTGGTCCACCCTCCCTGTTCCACAAGTGAGAAAGAGGTAAAAGGAGGAATCCTCCGGCGAGTTCCGTAGGAAACACGAAGGACTGAACAAGTCAGGCCCTGTCTTAGTCCGTTCAGACTGCTACAACAAAATACCGTAAACTGGGTGGCTTGTCAACAACAGACGTTTATTTCTGACAGTTGTGGAGGCCGGGAAGTCCAAGATCCAGGCACCGGCAGATTTGGTGTCTGGCAAGGGCCTGCTTTCTGGTTCCCAGATGGCACCTCTGGCTGTGTCCTCACGTGGTGGGAAGGCCCCCTTAGGCCTCTGATCCCATTCCTGAGGGCTTCGCACTCATGGCCTAATCACTTCCCATAGCCCCCCTGCTAATACCATCACACTGGGGATTGGGTTTTTTTTTTTT
>VBSM01002937.1:5194037-5207479 GCA_008086735.1 Cheirogaleus medius
CCCCTGCAGGTACTGCCCCCCGCCACCAGCCTGGGGCTCCCTCCCCGCCGGCCACGGCTGGCCGCCCCGTGTGGGGACTTCGGGGTATGGAGTGGCGAGCCCAGCACCATGTGTTTTGTTCACTTGCCCCTCCTGTCTCCGCTTGCTCTGTCGGTCCCCTCGGCTGTTCTGGGTTTGCTGTTTCACTTCCTCTCTGGGCCCCTCTCACCTCTCACCTCTCACCTCTGACCTTCTGGGTCCCCCTCAGGAGCCCTCCCAGCCCCTGAACCTGACGGCCAAGCCCAAGGCCCACGAGCTGCCCAGCACCGCCAGCTCCCCCAGCCTGAAGATGAGCGGCTGCGGCCCCCGCCCCCCGAGCCACGGGGCCCCCACGCGGGACCTGCAGTCCAGCCCCCCCAGCCTGCCTCTGGGTAAGCCTGCTGTCACCCACACCTGTCCGTCAGCCCCCTTGGGGGAGGGCCAAGGAGGCGTGACACCACTGTGCGCATGTCCTTTGCCCTCTCCGCGTTCCAGGTTTTACTGAACGAGGGGTCACACCTGCCCTTAGACGGTCCCGTCCTCCTCTCCCCTGCTGCATCTGTCTGGGCACTCCAGCATCAGGGGTCAGGCCACCCAGCTCCGCAGTTCCCGGGGTCACTATTTTCAGTTCTAGACTGTTGAGGCTGCACAGCAGCCAGTGTAAATGGCGACCCTTTGGGGGTGCAGTGCAGCCGCGACGGGCAAGAGGGAACGTGCCCCAGCTGACTCCCTCTTCTTCCTCTGCCCTCCCCCATAGGCTTCCTTGGTGAAGGGGATCCTGTCACCAAAGCCATCCAAGATGCTCGGCAGCTGCTGCACAGCCACGGCGGGGCCTTGGAAAGCTCCCCCGGCACCCCCTTCCGGAAGGTATGGGCCCCCTCCCCTGCACCCCGGGGAGGAGCAGATGATGGCCAGGGTTGAAAGACGCAGAGTCTGAGGCCACCGAAGGGAGGGGAGGAGAGAGATGACACAGGGGGGACTGATGTACGGTTGCCTTGTCAACCCCAGGACCTCATCAGCCTGGACTCGTCCCCAGCCAAGGAGCGGCTGGAGGAGAGCTGCGTGCACCCGCTGGAAGAAGCCATGCTGGGCTGCGACATGGACGGTGAGGGCTCTGGGCAGGAGGCCCGTCTCTGTGTCCCGGGGCCAGGGGGGCTCAGGTGTGTCTGTCTCTGACCCCGTCTCTCCATGGGTCTGTCTGTTGGGTCCTGTCCAGGTGTGCGTGCCTCCATTGTCCCCGTTGGCTCTGTCTCCCAGTTTCCCTGACGGCTGGGTCTCCACTGTCTTGGGGCCCCATTGCCATAGTTTCCTGTGTGTCTGTCCCGTGCCTGTCTCTGGGTCCCTGGCTGGGCTTCTGGGGCCAACTTGCCGTGGGAGCCTCCTCAGTGCCTCCTAGTGGTGGAGTAGGGGACGTCTCTCTGCTGGCCCTGGAGGACTCGCCCTGCCCCAGACAGGCTGCCCCGCTGACTCCATCCCTGCCCCTCAGGCTCCCGCCACTTCCCGGAGTCTCGGAACAGCAGCCACATCAAGAGGCCCATGAACGCCTTCATGGTGTGGGCCAAGGACGAGCGGAGGAAGATCCTCCAGGCCTTCCCGGACATGCACAACTCCAGCATCAGCAAGATCCTTGGTAAGGGCCGCGGGTGGGCTCGCCAAGGGCTCTCGGGGGTCCGGGGCCATAGTCCAGCAGGACCTGGTGGCAAGAGCCAGCTGGGTCCACTCGGGGCTGGCTTGGTGATATTCCACACCGTGTCGGAGTCCAGTGGAATGTGATGGGGTGCAGGAGTCGGGGAGTTGGGGGGGGGCAGCTGGGTCCTAGGGTCTTGTACCATCATAGGGCTCTTCCGGTCGCACCTGCCCTCAAGAACTCCAGGAGAGAGAGAGAGTGCGAGTGTGTGTGTGTGTGTGTGTGTGTGTATACATTCCTTAGCCCTCCTGATCCAAACCTAGCCTGTTCTACTGTTTGCCCAGACCCTTGGGGCTGGCTCTGGCAGGTAGTAGGAGAGACGGGTGTTCTTGGGCTGTCAGTAGAACGGTTTTTAGAATTATATGTCCTGATCGGAGGCCGAGGGAAGGATGCGTGGGGCAGGGCAGATGGTGCTAACAGGGGACAGTTGTTTTCAAGACTGAGGCCCCTCTTGTGTCAATGCAGGTCCCTTGTCAACCGAGACACCAAGGATTTTGTCCTGAGCAGGGAGCCTGTCTGGGTTGTTGAGGGCCTGGGTGGCTGTTCTTTTGTGTATGCAAATCGGGCAGACCGGAGGCCTCCCAGGAGTTGCTGGGTCGTTTGGGATGTGGGTGGATGCTGAGTCTTAAGCTAACCATTGGATACCCCTCTACGTGCCGGCTTCCTTCATGCTCAGCATCCAAGGAGAGACCCACATCGGGCCAGGCCCTTGCTAAATGCTTGCACGTATATTATCTTGTGGAGCCACCTGGGGACCACACTCCCCTAGGGGCCCGCAGGGGGCCGGCATGGTGAGCGGAGCCCAGCACTGACCGCCGGTCCCCCGGCGTCTGGGCAGGCTCCCGCTGGAAGTCCATGACCAACCAGGAGAAGCAGCCGTACTACGAGGAGCAGGCGAGGCTGAGCCGGCAACACTTGGAGAAGTACCCCGACTACAAGTACAAGCCGCGGCCCAAGCGCACCTGCATCGTGGAGGGCAAGCGGCTGCGCGTGGGCGAGTACAAGGCCCTGATGCGGACCCGGCGCCAGGACGCCCGCCAGAGCTACGCCGCCATCCCGTGAGCAGCCCCCTCCCCCAGGCGGCGTGTGTCGGTGTGCGGCTGGCCTTTGCGTGTGAGCCCGGGGTGGGTGCTGTGTGTGAACGTCATCTGTGTGTAGCTGGGCCTGCGTGTGCGACTCCGGGGCGACTGTGCGTGGCTGTGCGTGTCACCGTGCCGAGCACTTGGCGGCTGAGGTTACAGGCACGTGACTGTGAGTAACTGCGGAGCCCCCCGCCGTGGGCCCCTGGAGAAATGTGCCTGCGGGTCCCGTTTCTGATGGACTCTGCACAAATTCAGAGGCGCTAAAAATCAAAGTCCTCATCGCACAGAAAGATTCCCGGCTTGACCGAAGCTAACACGCTGCTGGATTCCTTTAAACAGGAAACCCCCCAGGGCATTAAAAATACACAGTTCCAAAAAATTGGATTTATCCTGCATCCTCCAAGAATATTATCTGTCAAACACACCTGCGGCCCTGGGGCTGCGGGGCCATCTGCAGGGCTGTAGGTGACAGTGAATTTGGCCATCAGGAGACAGGCTGGGGACAGTTGTGTGAGTCACAGAGCCAAGAAGCTGTGGGGTGGGGCTGCACGCTCTGCCGAGGCTGGGGGCAGCGGGGCTTGGGGTTGAAGTTGGGGGTGCCTGTGTGACCGTGCGTCCTCCCCCCCACCCCAGCCCGCAGGCTGGCCAGGTGCAGCTGAGCTCCACGGACGTCCTGTACCCGCGGGCGGCTGGCATGCCCCTGGCGCAGCCGCTGGTGGAGCACTACGTCCCCCGGAGCCTGGACCCCAACATGCCTGTCATCGTCAACACCTGCAGCCTCAGAGAGGAGGGCGAAGGCACAGACGACAGGCACTCGGTGGCTGACGGAGAGATGTACCGGTACAGCGAGGACGAAGACTCGGAGGGCGAAGAGAAGAGCGACGGGGAGTTGGTGGTGCTCACGGACTGATCCCGCCGGGTGGGCCCGGCCCCTTCTGGGGACAGACCCCAGCCCAGCCCCATGGGCACAGCCAGCCAACCTGGACTACGTTGGTACCTGGCCTTGGGTGTGCCCCGGAGAGGGGCAAAGCTGTGCACTTGTAGATACGTTCCTGCGGGGACCGTCCCCTCCCCGCCACGCCCTCGGGCACGCCTGGGGAGCTGTCACCTGGTGGGCAGGGCCTGCATGGGTGGCAGGCTGAGCTGGCCGAGCTCCTCGGCCCTTGGGGCTCACAGCCGGGGGACACTGGATGGCCGGCCCTCCCTCCTGCAGGTCTACCCATGGGGATGTGGCAGCTACAGACCTGTCCCCTTGGGGTCACATGCTGTTTCCATTCTTGTCCTGGCTGGACCAGCCACTGTGGGACCACCACCCCCTCCCACACACCCCCAGATCACTCCTCTGTCACCAGGATCACTTTGTGCAAAAGGGTCTGGCTGTCCCTATCTTTATCTCTGCTAAGTCCCATCGTGCCTCTGGCTGCTGTGTGTGTGTGTGTGTGTGTGTGTGTGTGTGTGCGCGCGCATCTGTTCGTTCATTGCACAAGATATTTATTGAGTGCCCACTACGTGCCAGGCACTGTTGCTGAGTTCCTGTGGCTGTGTCTCTTGATGCCACTCTTGTTTCTCTGGGGGCCTCTTTCTGTGCTTCTCTTTGTCCCCAAATTGCTACCTCTTTGTCAGTCTGGGTGTCTCAGGTTCTGTGTTCCTTGTGTGCATTTCTCTCTCTCTCTCTCTTCCTTGTCTTTCTGCAAGGCCCTCTTTGTGTGTCTCTCTTATTCTCAGTGTCTGTCCCTGCCCCCCTGATGCCCTCTGGGTCCCTGCAGGCCCCTGGTCTGCCCCTGGGCCCACCAGCCTTCCTGCCCCCCTCCTGCCCGCCCTCCACTCCCTCCCTGACTGCCTGTCGGTTCCCACGGAGCCACTTTTAGCTCTGAGCAGCATGGGAATGTGCCTCTGCCTCCAAGGGGCTTTGTCCTGGTGCCCTAGCCCTGGTCCCCACCTGATGACAAGAGTGGGGGCAGGAGGACTGATGGTGTTCCCTACTGCCCTGGAGCCAGGGGGGCTCCCCCACGGCAGCCGGTCTCCATTCTGCCCTTTTGAGCATGGGATTGGGGGCTCCCCATTCTTGGAAGATGGGGAGACTTGGTTGATGAGAAGACTTATTACCCTCTCCCACCTGGCCCTGCCCCTCCCCCACCTGCCGTCCCCTCCCCCACTCTGCACTAGGGAGTGGGTCTCAGATTCACATGTCCTTTCCCTAAGGAAGTCAGATCCCATTGGCATCGAACTCCAAAGGTCTGGAGCAGCCCTCAGACCAGGGTGGGAAGGGGAACCCCAAACCCCACAGGGCCAGATGTGGAGTCTGTCCCTGCCCCTGTCTTCTCCCCTCCCCTCCCCCCAAGCCCCCATTTCTTTCCAGGCTGTTTCTTTTTTTATGACTGTAAACATAGATAGTGCTTTATTTTGTTAATAATAAGATAATGATGAGTAACTTAACCAGCACATTTCTCCTGTTTACACTCGGGGGATTTCGTTTTGTTTTGTTCTCTGATGGCATAATAAAGACAGATCATTTCGGAATCTGGCCCTTGTGCGGGGGAGGGGGGAGGCCGGTGAGTCCGGAAGCCCAGGCACCACTGCCCCCTGGTGGCAGCTGGCGGGAGCTTCAGGCGTGCGGCCCGGAGGAACCGGCTCCGGCAAGGGAGGCCCAGGCGGAGCCCATGGGTGACACAGGACATCCATGGAGCCCACACGGAACGCCCCTGCCTTGACCAGATGAGCCCTCCCAGGTCCTCAGAAACAAGGCAGTGGTAAGAACACTGTAATAGGAGTCAGGAAGCTCAGGTTCTCCTAGAACCACATAGTTGGGGGGGAGGTCGGGTCTCCCCTTTGGGCCTCCTTGTCCTGTCTAAAAACAAGGGGATTAACCTCATCCTGGTTCTGATCCTCTTTCAGAGAAGGAGCCCTTTGAGACGCCAGTGGAAGCCTGGGTCGCGGTCCCGGAAAAGGGGACAGGTACGAGGACGCCCTGAAGCCCACCTGTGCGCCCCTCTGCGCTGGGTAACCAGGCAGGTCTCTAATGATGTGCGCCAGGGTCTCCCTCCAACCTCAGGCTTTGGACGAGAATGTCCAAGACCAAGTTACTGCACTCAGAGACACGGGCCCAGAAGGGCTGGTGGCAGACTAGAACGCTACAAGATGCATATTAACCAGGATCTATAAAAAGACGACTCCTGTGGTTAAAAATTAATCCCATCAGTATGGAATGGGGACAGCAGAGCTGACTGGCGCCTCTTGTGGAAGAGTCAGACTCGGGCTGGATTTAGTAGGGGTTTGTGCTCACAGCCAGGGAGGTGATGGTCCCGGTGTACCCCATGCTGGCCTGCCCCGCCCTGGACAAGGCCACTGTCCCGAGGGAGGGGCCCCAGAAGCAGTCCCCCTGCATGGCAGAGGACCGGCGGGACCCTGGTGGGCACATTTAGTCCAGAACAGAGGAGGTGAGGGCAGGGCAGAAAGGACAGGATCATTTCTTCGAAGCCGCCAGGGGGCAAGGGTTTCTCCGTAGCTCAGGAGGCAGAACTTGGACCCCCAAGTGAAAGTCTCGAGAGTCAGTATTTGGCCTTAACATAAAGAACTTTTCAACAGAGATGTTCACAGATAGAGTGAACGTCCCAGTGCAGGAAGTAGTCGGAGGCTCTGGGATTCCCAGATCGGAGAAGGCGGTGGTGAGGGAAGGTGAGTGTCATTGATTCCAGGGCCACAGACTTGGAAGGGCGTGGGAACGAAGACTCCCCAAGAATGAGGGGCCCGGCCGCTGGCCTGCCGTGTTTCCCCAGCCCAGCCCCTCAGCGGCGGCCCCCTCCTTAGATGCAGGCAGCAGTGGGGGAGGAGCCTGCTGGACAGTTGCTCACGTCCCCTCCCACTGTCCACTTCCTCCCCCCTCCCTACCACTCCCGCCCCTTCTTCCAAAGCAAGTCCTGGGCAGTGTGCTCACCGCCCACCCCCTGCCAGTCCTGGCTTCCCTGTGCCCGTGTCCTCTGTGGCCTGGGGTGGGGGTGAGGGGCCCGAGGCCAGTACTTGCCACCTCCCACTCCAGGGACCCTTGTCCCGCCTGCCTCATTCCAGCTGCTGAGACGGGTTGGCCCTGCATCGTCCTCTTAGGGTGGCTGGTGTCCTGGAGCCCCACCCCCTATCCCGAGAGGGCGGATGGGTCAGGTGGGATGCAGAGGCCAGGAACATAGTGTCCTGCTTGTTACCAGGAAGGCTGGGCCACAAGCTGTTCTCTGCCCCCTCGGAGCCTCTCCTGCAGAGACCGAGGGAGGGTGGACCTCTGCCCACGAGTCTTGCCTGGAGCTCCTGCCAAGGGCCTAGGAAGGGGCCCGAGGGGGTGGAGCCCTGGTCACACCTGGGAGGCCTGGTGCTTAGCCAGGAGGGCAGGGGTTCTGGTTAGTGGGGGGGGGGGCTGGGGAAAGAGAGACGGTAGAAGGCCCAGGCTTTGGGGGGCACGCCCCCCACCTGCTCGTAACTCTGGAGGACTGGAGGAATGAGAATAAAGAAGCCTGTGGGGTGGTGCAGATGGTAGCAGGGCCTTGGGAGCACAGGATGATACCCTGGGAGCCCTGTCCCTGCATTCCCTGCTCCCCATGGCAACACCTGCCTCCAACGCCATGACATCAAGGCCCAGGAGGCCAGAAACAAAGGTGCCTTCAGTGTTCATTCTACCCTCTGTTCCAGGGCTGGCTCTGGAAGGAACAAGGAGGGTGGGCACTGCTGTGTAGTCCACCTGTCCCCACAGATGACCTTCAGGTGCCCTGACTGTCCAGTTCTTTCCCCATGTCCTCGATGAGCACCCCTCCTAGGCTGCCATCCCTGGATCCCCGTGACCTTGAAGGCCCCAGCGGCCGGTGCCAGCTCCAGGAGTTGCCATGGCAGCCTGGTGCTTCTGCAGGTAAAAACCAAACAACCAGAGTCCACCTGGCAGGCGGCTGTTCCAGCCCCGCCCCTCAGGGCACCGGGCACATTCTGGAGGGCCCTGGAAGTACAACTAGCAACTGGGCTGCTGGGAGGGATGCCCCTTCTCACCTTTGGAGCTTCTGCCCTTCCCTCCTTCTGGCCTTCTGAGAAGGTAAACAGAAGGTTCCAGAAATCACTCTTGCCAGTTGTCGGGCAGAGCAGTTCCCTTTCTCAGCCCCAGTAGCTGGGAGCCAGAAACGACTGTTTAAGGTGTCCGGAGCCCTTCCACACAGGGTTTCACCGGCTCACCGCCGTGGTCAGCCCAGCTCCCCTGCATCCAGCTGATTCTGACAGACTGTCAAAGGCAGAGGGGCTGAGAGTCACCAGGGAGCCCTGGGGCCTTCGGAGCCCGGTGCGTGGGGAAGTGTGCAGGCTGCTGCCTCGACCGCAGCATGGTGTCCAGGGGACGGCACTGACGCGGGGCTGCGGCACTCCTTGCCCCCCCCCCACCCCCCACCCCCCCGCAGGACACGAATCCTCACCACTGTCACTTCACACAGAATAGTCCAGAAATGAGGATTTTAATGCAGAAAACCATGATAATTTACAAATGAATCACTTTATGGGCCAGAGCCGGGAGGGCCCAGGAGCCCCGAGGGCAGGAGGGAGGTGGGTTTGTCGCCTGGCAGTGGCAGGGGCAACGGCTCGGCCAGCACCTTTCTGATTCGACCCTGCCCAGTCTCTCACGGGCCCGGCCCGGGAGAAGGCCCTCGGCCCCCTGCCCCTGGATGCCCACTAGTCATTCCCAGGTGGGAAAACCTCCGGTCAACTTCAGGACAGAGGTGGAGACAGACAGACATCCTTGGGAAGGAGGGCCTGGGAGGCAGGGGAGGAAACAAAGCAGGAGGCTGCTGGCTCACCCCACCCTTGGCCGCGTCCCCTCCGGCCAAGCCACAGCACAAAGCAGGGCCTGGCTTTGGAGGCCCATGGCTTCGCCACCCCTCTCCTTCCCCCCAGCAGGCTGCAGAGGGCGGAGCAGAAGCACAGGAGCAGCGAGGGCCCTGGAGGGAGCACGGCGCCGGGCCGAGGTTTGGGGAGGAGTTATTTGATTGGATCTGGTTTGGAGAAGGTGAGGGGTCGCAGATGAGGCGGCTGCCGGGGGAGCTGTCATGCCCAGTTTGGGACCCCCACGCCGAGGTGCGTACATCCATGCGTCAGAGTCGGCATGATGCTGGTCTGGGGCTCAGCATCTCCTACACGGGGCACGCAGCGGGGGACGGGCTGGAGGCTCTCGGCACTGGAGGTAGAAAGGAGCCCTCCCCCCTTCCCCGTGTCCCCAGGCCAGGAAGGGTTAAAGACACAGCTGAGGCAGCCCAGGTCCCAGCAGGGCCTGGGGCTGAGGATGGTACAGTCACGGTCCGGCTGTCTGCAGGCACTTCCTCCCGAGCCTGGTGAGGTGAAGGGGACCCCTGGAATTGGGTCCCATCAGCCCCTCCAAACAGGAGAATGAGGTCTTCAGTGGCAACCACTGGGGGCTGGCGGCAGGGACAGAGCCTTCTCCCACCTTGTCCAAGGGTGCGGACCCCAGAGCAGAACTGAGCCCTGGAGAACAGGTCTGGCCGGACAGATGGGGAGGGGAGGGATGGGGTGGCTGGTCACTTTGGCATCTCCAAGGCTGACACTTGAGGCTTCACCTTGAAGTACTGGTTGAATCGGATCACCGCGTACCTGCCAGAAGGCAGAAGGAAGCTAGCTGGGTGTAGCAGGGCAGCCTGGTGGGCCCTGCCGGGGGTACTCACACCACGAGGAAAGTTTCTCACCAGCTCTAAGCCCATCTAGGTCTGGGCAGGCCCACCCCAGGTTTTTGTGTGTGTGTTTGACTTCAACTATAATTTTTTCTTTTCAGATCTGACTGGACCAACCCTGCATGTTTGGAGTTTTGTTTTGACAGTTTGAAGTGCTAAGGACATTCACAGGATTGTGTAATAAATCTCTTGAACTTTTCATTTTGCAAAACTGAAACTCTATACCCATCAAACAACGCTCCCCATTTCCCCTGGCAACCATTCTGCTTTGTTTCCTATGAATTTGACTATCTCATTTACTACTTATAAGTGGAATCATACGGTATGTCTTTTTTTAAAATTTCTTTCTGGGCTGCGGTTGGGGGTGGGAGGGTGTCCCAGGGCAGGGCTCCAGGAGAAGATGGGGCTTAGTATTTATCTTTCCGTGACTGGCTTATTTTACTCAGCATAACGTCCTCAAGGTTGATCCAGGTTGTAGCATGTGACAGGATTTCCTTTTTTAAGGCTGAGTAATATTCCGTTGCATGTATGTACCACCTTTTATTTATCCATTCAGACTGATAGACATTTGGGTTGCTTCCAGTTCTCGGCTACTGTAAATAATACTGCTCTAAACACAGGTGTGCAAATTTCTTTCAGACCCTGCTTTCGATTCCTTTGTCTATACACCAGAGGTGGGATTCCTGGATCCTATGGTAATTCTATTTTTTAATTTTTTGAGGACCCACCGCACTGTTTTCCATAGCAGCTCACCATTTCACATCCCCGCCACCAGTGCATACAGGTTCCAACGCCTTCATAGCCTTGCCCACATTCGCCATTCTCTGGTTTCTTTGGTGGCAGCCACCCTAAGAGGTGTGAGGCCGTATCTCACGGGGCTTCTGGTTTGCATTTCTCTAATGGCTGTGGACACTTTGAAGCTGGGGTCGTGATTCCCTTTCCACTAAGGGTGGGTGGGGAGAAGGCGGGCCAGGGTTTGGACCTCACTACAGGAAGAAATGATTCCCGGCCCTTAGAGACACGTGTACCTCCATGCCAGGCACCCCCTGGATTGCCAATATTCAAGTACCATCCGGGTACTGTCCCAGGTATCACTAGGAGCCACTGAAGGGGTAGGGGGGCCTGACACCCGCACAGCGACCACTAAGCCCCCCGAGTGGCCTCGCACATCACTTCCGCTCTGGAATTCTGGCCTCTCTGCCATAAAAAGATCTCCCAGACTGACTTTCAACAATTCCCTCCACCACCAGGCTCCGTGGACAGAGGCACGCTGGCGGCAGGCAGGGCAGTGGAGTGGCAGCGGGGACTAGCAGATCTTCCACGTGCAAGGGAGAAAGCAGCATTTCTGACTATTTTCAGAGTGGTGTTCCCCGGCACCCCCAGGGCAGCGGAAACAGCCTGGCATGGGGACGTCAGCAGGACAGAAGAAGGGACTCCGGGCTGTCCTTTGCCCCCCTGGGCTCAAGGCTCTTCCTGTTCTCCCCCCCCTCCCAGCTTCCCCCTGCACTCACCTGAGGAAGTCGAAGTCGATGGTGGAGTACTGGTTCTGGATGAGGGCCCAGAGCGCCCAGAAGAAGTGAGACGCCTGGAAACAGACCAGAGAGGGTCAGCTCGGCGATGCCCCGCGCCTGGCAGCAGCCCTGCAGAGCCGGGGCCATTCTGGAAGGCAGAGAGCTAGGATACTGGCAGAGATGTGGTGGGGGCTCCACTCCTGCCAGAGAAAGGTGAGCAGAGCCAGTTCTACCAAGGCCCTCGTGTCTGCCCACCCCAAGGAGGTGTGGTCAGCAGAACGGTGCTTCTAGGGATTTCAGGGGGTTCCTCCAGCCTAAGCAGGACCCACACTCCATCCCTGGCCTCTTCCCTACCCAGGGGAACGTGCTGGAGTCTTCGAGGCCAAGGTATCCAGGACAAGATGACTCCCTAAGCCAGAGCTTGGCCAGTGGGGCTGGTACCCATCAGTAGGGCGCAGGGAGGTAAAAAGAGGGATGGTAGCCGTGCCCTGGCCACGAGTGCTGGAAGACGCCTACACTGACCTTTACTCTCCGCTACTGGCAGGCCAGTCAGCCTGGAAAATGAATCTAGATCTGGGAACAAGTATGGGCATTTGCTGAGCATTAAACTCTGCTTTCCCTGTAGCCAGAGGTGCCCACAAGGCCCAGGGTCACCTCAGACTCAAGAAGCCAGGGGACCACGGCTCCCAGCTGCCCCTGAAACAATAGTGACACCATCATTTTCCCATGCAAGGGTCCCTCCCCACCCCTGTGGCATTCCCACCCCCTTCCAGAGTCCTGCTCACTCAGGGGTTGGCTACAAAGTACCTCCCTCCTCCACTTTCTTTCCTTTTCATGACTTTAAAAGGGGCATAGAAAAACTAGCAGGAACGAATGATCGTTAAAAACCATACAAGAGGCACCACATAAACAGAAGCAATAACAAAGACCATATGATCCTCTCAAAGACGCAGAAAAAGCATTTGACAAAATTCAACACCTTTTATAAGAACGCTTAACAAAATAGGAATGACGGGGCTTACCCTAAAAATGATACAAGCCATATATGACAAACCCACAGCCAACATCATACTGAATGGGGAAAAACTGAAAGCATTCCCACTTAGTAGGCAACTTTGTCTTGTTCCAGTTCTATCTCCACTTCTATTCAAAATAGTGCTGGAAGTCCTTGCTATAGCAATCAGACAAGAGAGCAGAATTAAGGGAGTCCAAATGGGGGCAGAAAAAATCAAATCACTCTTTGCTAAGGATATGATATTATATCTAGAAAACCCCAAGGATTCAATGAAGAGACTCCTGGAATTGATAAATGAATTCAGTAAAGTCTGGGGATACAAAATCAGAGGCATTCATATACGCCAATAACAGTCAAACTGAGAACCAAATCAAAGACTCAATTCCCTTCAAATTAGCAACAAAGTACCTAGGAATATATTTAAGGAGGTAAAAGACCTCTACAGGGAAACTATGAAACTCTGAGGAAGGACCTCTACAGGGAAACTCTGAGGAAGGAAATAGCAGAGGACATAAACAGGTGGAAGACCATACCATGCTCGTGGGTCAGCAGAATCAACATTGTTAAAATGTCTATACTACCCAAAGTGACATACAGAGTCAATGCAATCCCTATTAAAATTCCATCATTTTTCACAGATATAGAAAAAATAATTTTATGCTTTGTATGGAACCAGAGAAGATCCCGTAATCCTAGGCAATAAAAACAAAACGAGAAGTATCAATTTATCAGACTTCAAACTATACTACAAGGCTATAGTAATTAAAACAGCTTGGGACTGGCACAAGAACAGGGACATTGACCAGTGGAACAGAGAACCCAGATATAAAACCATCCTCATATAGCCATCTAATCTTTGACAAAGCAGACAAAAACATACACTGGGGAAAAGAATCCTTATTCAATAAATGGTGCTGGAAAAACTGGATAACCACATGTAGAAGACAAACAGGACCCACACCTTTCACCTCTCACAAAAATCAACTCACGCTGGTTAACAGACTTAAACCTAAGGTGTGAAACTATTAGAATTCTAGAGGAAAACGTTGGAAATACTCTTCTACACATTGGCCTAGGCAGAGAATTTATGAAGAAGACCCCAAAGGCAATCACACTATCAACAAAAATAAATAAATGGGACCTGATCAAATTAAAAAGCTTCTGCACAGCCAAAGAAACTGTCACGAGAGCAAACAGACAACCCACAGCATGGGAGAAAATTTTTGCAAGCTACACATCTGATAAAGGGCTGATAACTAGAATCTATTTAGAACTCAGGAAAATCAGCAAAAATAATCAAACAACCCTATCAAAAAGTGGGCAAAGGGCATGAACAGAAACTTTCCAAAAGACGACAGAATAATGGCCAACAAACATAAAAATGCTCAACATTTCTAATCATTAGGGAAATGCAAATCAAAACCACAATGA
>VBSM01002937.1:5207579-5223244 GCA_008086735.1 Cheirogaleus medius
CCCAAGAATGGAAAAACAAGCACCACATGTACTCACCAGCAAATTGGTTTCACTCATCACCTAATTGGTCATATAGGAATAACATTTAGTGGGTATCAGGCAGGTGGGAGGGGGAGGATGGGATGGGTATATACAAACATAGAGTGCGATGCACACGGTCTGGGGGATGGACACACTTGAAGCTCTGACCCGAGGGGGAAGGGGTGGCAAGGGCAATATACTTAACCTTAACAATTGTACCCCCATAATATGCTGAAATAAAAAAAACAAAAAAACCTTAGCAAGAGGAAGACTTGTTCTTAAGGTAGAACACCAAGAAGGAAAACCCCAGTGCAGAAGTGCCAGTGAGGAAAACAGAATTAGGCAATCCCAAATCACAGAAAAGTAAAGATTTTACTCAGCTCTAGTATAAATTATGAAGCCCAGGACAGCTGACTTGTCCTCTTGCTTGTGCACAGCTGACATTAATAGGACGTTAGCAATCCCCTGGGCACATGCAGGTGGAGGTCTGCCATGAACCTTGGGGTAAGTGGCACTCAGAATTGAGAAGTGACAGCAGTTATCTGAGCAGGAAGAGCCTGACGGGAAAGGCTTACGTAGAGCTGCAAGTCAGTTGCAAGAGGCTTAGAGCCTGACATCATATATGTATACACGAAAGGATGAGTCTAACTACAGCATGAAAGGCTGAGATTAAGCAGCAGAAAGTACTACTTATCCAGACGAGAGAATTGCTAAATTGGAAGCTAGGATGTTTTTTGTAAGTATTTCTCTAGAGAAGAGACAGCCTAGACTGATTGGGGCAGGGAGGATGGGGGGGGGGGTCATCTTAGTATAATAAGGGGGGTGCCCCACACAGGGCTTCCCAGGCCTCACCTCTAGGGTGGGGTTCTGGAGCCCAGGGTGGGTCACCAGTCCCTCCTGGCTCCTCCTCGCCCCGCCCCCTGCCGGTCACAGCACTCA
This sequence comes from Cheirogaleus medius, assembly GCA_008086735.1. Classification (NCBI taxonomy): domain Eukaryota; kingdom Metazoa; phylum Chordata; class Mammalia; order Primates; family Cheirogaleidae; genus Cheirogaleus; species Cheirogaleus medius. Next base: position 5,208,540 of record VBSM01002937.1, read on the forward strand.
CCAGGGCGAACTTGTTGACTTGCACGTAGAGCCTCTCCACCTCCCTGGGGGGCACGGCCGTCCCCTTCTGCGCCTGCAGGTAGTAGCGCAGCCACTGCAGCTGGCTCTCCCGCGACGGGTACTGGCAGTAGTCGACCTCATTCACGCCTGCCAGGGAGGCAAGCCAGACAGGAGTTGCTCAGAGAGTCGATGGTCCCACCCTAGGGTCTCCTGAAGCTCAGCAGGTGTTCTTCCTCCCCTCAAGACTCCCGTCTCCTTTGACCTGCGGGGCTGTGCCCAAGGAGGTGGCCCTGGGAACATGGCTTCTCCACCAGTGTGGGGTCCGCCCGCACCCCCCCGGGAGCTTCTGTGGGACTGAGGGAAGCAGAGAGCTTGAGGGGCAAGGTGTACTGTCCAGGGAGTGACGGGAACCCCTCAGGACAGCACCACTGTGTCCCGCGAGCCCTGCACAAAGTGACAGTGCGTAGGAGGCACCACCAGTCTCAGGTCTCCTGCGAACCTCCAGTTAGCCTGGAACAAGCCCTTTCCTCTCACTGTTTCTGTTTTTTCAAATGTCTCTCCTCCTTTATTTCTGCATTTCTATATTGAATATATATTACCAATTGAATATATATTGCCAAACTTTTTTTTTTTTTTTTTTTTTTTTTTTTTTGAGACAGGTTCTTACTCTGTCGCCCAGGCTGGAGTGCGGTGGCATCAGCCTAGCTCACAGCAACCTCCAACTCCTGGGCTCAAGTGATCCTCCTGCCTCGGCCTCCCGAGTAGCCACCATGCCCAGCTGATTTTTATAATTTTTTGTAAAGACAGGGTCTCATTATGTTGCTCAGGCTGATCTCAAACACCTGGCTCACGTGATCCTCCTACCTCAGCCTCCCAAAGTGCTGGGATTACAGGCACGAGCCACCGCACCAGGCTTCAACTATCTTCATTATCAAATGAGGGACCTAGACTAATGTAGGAATGTCAAACGTGGTTTCTTGGACCAGTGTTAATTAAGCTGGCTCCTTAAAAACATCACCCGGAGAGCACCCCTACTCCCATCCAGTTCTCCAGATGATTCTGACAGGCAGCCAGGCTTGGAACCTGTGGGCCGGGTGGCCCTGACTCCCTCCAGCCCTGCCTTTCCAGTAGTCCTCAAGCGTCCAGCCTGGGACTTCCAGCCACATCCTGGGCATGGTGGCAGAGACCTTGGCTTCAGAGCTGGTTTATTTAAAACAGGACCAGGACTGGGCCACCTTCTCCAGGGTCTCTCCCTCCCTCTTTTCCTGTCCTTCCTAAGCTTCCCTTATATCCCTGGAGAAACACACTCAGGCTCCTGAGGCCCCAAGAGTATAGCTGATAAAGAATCTCCTTGTGTAGGTATAGAAACTAAGGACCAGAGACAAGAAGAAATGTGCCCAAGTCACTCTCCCAGTTAGGGGCAGGATCTCGGTTGAGACCCTCACCTCTCCCAATGCCTAGTACCATGTCTGCCTCACTGCTGAGAACCCAGGGGTCCCACTCCCCAGCTCCTAATCTCTCTTGCCCTCTTCCTTCCCTTACGCTAGAAGGTTCTTCCTCCTTCATTCTCAGCTTGGGAGCAGGATGCAATCTGCCCCTTTGGAGCAATTCCAGTTGGACTTTGCTCTGTGCAGTGGATGAGAAGGACTTAAACTGCTTAAGAATTATCCCTTGTGGAAAGACCAGCAGGCCTGGTGGCCAAGCACTCCCGGGCCCAGCCTCTGTTCCATACCCCCCGCCACTCTCTGCCTGCAGCTCAGAGACTCTGCCCAGCTGAGGCCCCATTATCCCTCGGGTTCCTCGGCGCAGCTGGTGGCTGCCCTGGGGTGTCATAGCCTCAGGTGCGATCAGTGCTTAACAGACTGTTCACCTGGGGTTCCAGAAGGGTTGCAATCGGCCTCATCAGGCTGGGGAATGGCTAAGGCTGGGGGCGGGGGCACACTCTGCAGCTGGCCTGGGCACGCCTCACCCATCCTGAGCACCTCACACTGCCCATCTGGGGGCGTCCCCCAGCCCCAGTGCACAGCTTGATCCATGCGTGCCTCCCCAGTCCCATCTAATTGTTTTTAACAATTAAGCCCTTAAGCTGGAAAAACCTGCCCTGCTTCCTTTACACAAATGGTCCTATTGTGCATACCATGCCTTTCTAGAATAATTGCCTACCCCTAGGAATCCCTGCCCTCAGCCAACCTCTTCCACTCCTGCTCCAGGAAAGCTTCCCTGCCCAATAACAGCAGCAAACACCAATGCGATGCTTAGCACGTGCCACACATATATATATCTTATCAATACTGCGAAGTAGGCACCTTCATCATCTCCATTTTCTAGGGGCACAGAGAGGGTAAGTAACCTGCCCAAGGGTCACACAGCTATTGATAGTAAGCAACAAAGCCAGGACCTGAAGTTGGGGAGTCAAGTTGCAAACTACACACTTGGAATTAGTTCCACTTAAGATTATTCTCATCGAGCTACATGGAAAACAGCTCCTCACAGCTTGTTCTAGCCTCCACCCTCCAAGGACAGAACCACTTTGGGTCCTCCCCTCCAGACCTGGCCCCCAACATAAGGAGGGTGCTTTTTACACAGGCCAAATACAGTTATGCATCGCTTAACAATGGGGATATGTTCTGAGACATGTGTCATTAGGAGACTTCATCGTTGTGCAAACATCATAGAGTGCACTAACACAAACCTGATGGTGTAGCCTGCCACACACCTGGGCTGTACGGTATAGCCTATCGCTCCTAGGCTACACACCTGTACAGCACGCTACTGTACTGAATACTGTAGGCAACTGAAACACAGTGTTGAGTTTTTTTGGGTTTTTTTTTGAGACAGAGTCTCACTCTATTGCCCCGGCTACAGTGCTGTGGCGTCAGCCTAGCTCACAGCAACCTCAAACTCCTGGGCTCAAGCAATCCTTCTGCCTCAGCCTCTCAAGTAGCCAGGACTACAGCCATGCGCCACCATGCCCGGCTAAGTTTTTCTATTTTTGGTAGAGACGGGGTCTCACCCTTGCTCAGCCTGGTCTCGAACTCCTGAGCTCAAACGATCCTCCCGCCTCGGCCTCCCAGAGTGTTAGGATTACAGGCGTGAGCCACCGCGCCCGGCCAAACACAGTGTTAAGTATTTGTGCATCTAGCATCTCTACATGTAGAAAAGGCACAGTTGGAACACAGCGTTACGATCTCACGGGACTACCATGGTGTGTATGCTCCACCGTTGACCGCGTGTAGTAACTAACGCCCTTCTCACCTGCAAACTCATTGAAATGGTTGCCAATGTCAAAAGCCTGGTAGTTGTAGCCGGCGTATTCGTAGTCGATAAACCGCACGTGACCTGTGGGGGAGAGGAGAGGCCATGAGGGTGGGCCCAGGAGATCTGGAAAGAGGGGCTGGCCAAGCTTCCGCAGACCCGAGTCACACACGAACGACTGCTGGCCCGCGCTGCAATCCGGCCCGACCCAGCCTTGGCAGCAGTCTCCTCGGTAGCTTCCTTCTGTCCACATCTGTCCCTCACACAGCGGGAGCCCCAGGCTCTCCCCACCTAAACATATCAGTCCTCGGCATGGCTAAGGATCAGAAATAAAGCTACGGCTCCCTGGGAGATGCTCTCATAAGGAACACCAGGAGGTTCGTTCTCTCTCTCTCTCTCTCTCTCTCTCGGTTCGGGGCAGCCACGATGTCTCCAGAAGCCCAGAGAGCTGTCAGGAGGAATAGCTTCAGTGCCCCAAAGCTGAGCATCTCCACGAACCCTTATTTTGAGTTCCTTCTTGGTATAGACTTTTCTAAGTGGGAGTTTGTTTCCTCTTCCCCCTTCTCTCCCACAAATTAACTTAAGACCTAAACCCAGGTCTCCTTTTGCTTGTCCAAGTGCCGACCTGAAGAGAAGGCCCCTGGAGCCGGCTGAGCAGACGGGCCATACCTTTGGTGCTGTCATAGATGATGTTCTTGCAGAGTAGGTCGTTGTGACAAAACACCACCGGGGAATCCAGCTGGGACAGGTGCTCCTTCAGCCAGGCCAGCTCCCATTCCAACACCTCCACCTTGGGGACATCTGCAGAAAGGCTAGGCAGTGACAAAAAAGGTGGCCAGTGGAGGGAGGGCTGACAGTAGATGGGCAGATGCTTGGCCTCAAGAGCCCTGAGTTCGAGCCTCGCCACTCCCTCCCTCTTACGGCAGAGGAACCTGGGACAAACGGCCAACCTTGCAGGCCCCCCTTTCATCCTCTGCGAAACGGCTGCACGACTTCCTGTCCGTCTCCTGTGGTTATGCTAAGAAGCTGATTAAAACACGGGCATAAAAGCATTTGGCAGAACATAAAAGTCACTGGCCGACAGCATCCCTGCTGCTTGTGAACGGGATAAGGAGGAAGGAAAGAGACACAGCGAAAAGACAGGGGAGGTAAGAATGAACTTCCAGACTGAGAGATCCCAGACAAGAGAGGACAAGGTAACAGGGGCGGAGGGGACAGATGCAAACCAGCCCTGGGCTCGGGACGCTGGGGAACAGCCCTGGGCGAGGCATAGCTGAGAGGAGACTCTGCCCCGGAGTTCCTCCAGCGGAGGGAAACCGGTGGCCTGGGAGAGGGCTGGAGCAAGGCACTCTCTTAGGTGGCAGAGATATGTCCTAGCAGCTGACAGTGTCACAGGCAGAAGGGACCAGACAGACGGTCTGGTCTTACCTCCCATCTCACAAGCAGACCATCTGGGCCCACGTAAGGGAGCGAACAGGGTGCCCCTGGGCTCAGTCCTACGGCGCCCGGGGAGCACTGAGGCCTCCCCACGTGACAGCGCTTGCTCTGTCACTCCCCGACGGCGCCTCCCTCCCACCTTGAATGATGAGCGTGTGTCCCTGGTCCCAGCCCCCTGCCGCACCACGCGTGGGCGACTCGAGGGCAAGAACAGAGATGTCTCGAGCCCACCCCGCCTTCTGCCCCACCCCAGCACGCAGCAGCCACTCCGACAAAAGAAACGCGTGTGGAGGCATGAATAAATGAGTCAGTGACGTCACGGGGGCCGTGTGGAGGTTCGGCGAGGCTACGTTGTGCCCAGATGCTCTGAACTTTGGTCCCCGGGATGCGCACAGGTCTGTGTACACTGAAAAGGCCAAACAGTTAGCACAGTCCTTAAAACCCAGAACCACCAATGGGGAGAGGGGAGGAGGCTGGAGTTTTATCTCCATTCGTGCGTCTCCTGTTTACATTTCTTCGTCCAGGGCAGCAAGAGCATGTGGAGGAGGAGGAGGAGGAGATGTGCCCTCTGTCACCTTCCCACGGGACAGACCAGTCACCCCCTCACCCAGCCCAGAGGCCGGAGCATGGGGAAGAGTATTCAGTGACCAAGGCGGCCCCATGTCCCCCAGGGACAGGGAAGAGAGGGCAGGCTCCCTTCCAGGCTCTGAGAAGGTCAAAGCAAAAGAGGATCTCAGGTCATCTTAGATTGGCCCCCTAGGGAAACTGAGGCTCAAGGAAGGAGAGAGGCTTCCTTCCGGGCTCCAGTGATCTCTGGCACAGCCAGATGCTCTGCTCCCTCGTCTAAGCACAGAGGTCCTCCACCTGTCCAAGGACCCAAAACCGAGTCCAGTCTCCTAATTGTGAGGGCTGTGCACTGTCCCCAGAGTCCCTCGGAGGCTCTGCAAAGGCCTGAGTCCAGGGAGGCTGCTGGGAGGGGCGACACTGGGGAGGCTCCCCCTCGTCTTTACCGGAGTTTATCTGTGTTTACGGGTCTGCACAAGCTGCGCGTCAATCTCGGCTCTTCTTAAGACGCTACCATTCCTTTTAAGCTTTTTTCTCTTTTCTTGGACGGGGACCATCAAAAGATAAGAATTAGGAGGCTTCCCTTGGCTTGCCCATGTCCCGGCCCGAAAAACATCTCTGACATCTAAGATGCCTGCTGCTCAGTCCCTGACCTCCGCCTGACCCCCGCCCTGCCCACCGCAAGGCCACACAGATGGCTACTGCAGGACCCGGCCGGGCTTCTATCTCCCCGGAGGCCTCCCTGGGAGGCTCTGCCACCCTCCCCTGCGCACTTGAAACCTCGCCAGCTCTGCTACCTTCCGTCCAGCTGCGTCTCGACTCCGTCCAGGCTGTGGGGCTGGCAGCACAGCAACCACCACCGAGTCCCAGAAACACCGCCCAGGGAGGGCTGCTCCCCGCCCTCAGGGACAGCGGGCAGGGGCGGAAGGTGCCGGGGGGTTCCCCAGGGAAGCCTTGGGGTTCCTACTGATAAAGGCATTGCAAGTCCCTGGCAAGTCTCCACTCTGCTCTCAGGACCTGGGCAGAAGTATTCTCCCCACAGGGAACCTTCTAGAGTTTGAGCTTATTGGCTTAACACCTTTGCCCTCCCACCCAACCAACCCATCAGTATCTTTTCCTGATGCCCCAGAACCAGTTTTCGGCCCCGCATTCTCCCAGCCGCCCTAGACACCTCCAGCCCAGCACCGAGGCTACCAGATCTATTTCCACAGGTCTCTGACACCATCTCCTATTCGCCCCCTTTGCCACCCAACCCGACCCCAGCCCCTAAACTGCCCTCGGGCAATGTTCCTCAAATACCGTTCATTGATTGCCTGCCTCAAAATCACCTGGGGAACCTATCAATATGAAGCTGCCTGGGACCTAATGCAAGACCTCCCAATCGGTCTCCAAGGTCGGAGGAAATTTTATGCTCAAAGTTTGGGAACAGACTTTAGGACAAGTCCTAGATCTTGTGCATTTAATTATATCACTCCCCCAGCTGGTCTCCCTTTCTCAAATCCACCCCACCCCCCAAGTCTGTTCCTTACAGTGCTACAGAGTTTTTTCCCTAAGCCCTCTCCTGGTCAGGTTACTGACCGGAGTCTCTGGCTCACGCCTTCCTGCAGACTGCTGTCTGCAATCTTGGCTCCTTAGCCCGGCATGGAAGGTCCCTCGCTACCTAGCTCCGGCTCTGCAGCCCCTGCTCTTGCACGAGCCCTCCCAGGTCCTCCCAAACACCTGCTCCAGCCACCCTCGTCTACTCGTCATCCGTGAGCAAACCCTGCTCAAGCCATCTCCTCCACCTGGAGCGGCCCCCTTCTCCTCTCTGACATGCCACCTCTGCCAGGGCGGCTGTCACTGTTCTCCCACCCCCAGCATGCACTGCACAGCCTGCCTTCTTCTGCAGCTATGCCTGAGCATGTCCTAGTCATCCAGATGGCTCCTAAGCTCCTCTAGGGCAGGGCCAATGTCACACTCATGGCCTTTTATTGTTTTAAATCCCAGTCAATCAATGTCCGTGAAATGAAGGATTGAATAAATCAGGGTTATTAGGCCACGACTGGAGCTCAAGGTGCTTTATATCTCGTCTAAGTGATGGCTCACCGCAGCCCTGCTTTGGGGCAGGTCAGGCAGTCTGGGTCAGGGATCATTCCCTAAAGCGGCTCAGAGAAGTTAAGCAACTTCATTTGCCCAAGGTCAGAGGTGTGACAAGAGCAAAGAGAGTTGGTCAGCTTCCCTCCGGTGACCACTCCCCTCCCAGCAAGTTTACCCAAGGTCACACGGTGACAGCGTGGTCAAAGGAAGCTGCAGTGCCAAGGACCAATCTGAGCACCAGTAGGCCTGGACTCTAGTCCCTGACCAGCAATGACTTTAGGCAAGTCCCATCCGCTCTCTGGGCCTCAGTTTCTCCATCTGTTGAATGAAAGCAGTAGGCTGGAGGGTTGGAGGGGACTTATTCCATGAGCTGTCCTAGCCCTGAGGGAGAAAGCAGTCCTCGTCCCAGAGAGAAGATTTGACATTGAAGTTCTAAATGCGGTCACAGAGAGGGCAGGCTTGGGCCACCGTGGACAAACTGTCTCAAAGACAAGGCTTGATAATCATTACATGGGAGGATCCAGATAAAGTCGTGCATGTGTGTGACAGAGACGTACTCACAGTCGGAACAGAGTTAACCATTATCTTGACATCTTGTGGGAGGGAAGGAGCTACCCTTCCCTAAACCTCTTCTGCACCCTACTCCCATGAACATTTGGAACACAGGTGAATTTCAACCCCAGCAGGGAGCAAGGAGGGATCAGAGACTCACTACTGCCTTGGGGTTTGTTTTGTTTTCGGGGGTAGGGAGGCAGGACAGCACTCTTTCCTCCATGCCTCCATCCTTTTCTCAGCACTCAGGGTGTGCTGGGGAGTCAGGTACCTGGAGGCTAGCGGGACTCTCAGGTTGCTGGTTAAAGCGCTTAAGGAAAGTTCAGGGAAGCCCATCTTAGCTGGGCAAGGACAATGTCGGGACGGGGTGGGGGGGGGCGGTGCACCTCCTTCCCTGGAAAGAACAGTGAAGGAAACAGCAAGCTGTCGGTCTGAATGGGGGGGCAATGTCCCCAAAGGCATGTGGGGACAGGAGGGGTCCAGGCAAGTCCCCAGGGCTTGCCGGTTTGATGAATTGAGTTCTCTGACTCTGAGCTCTGCTCTTGTTCAGAAGGCAGCTCGGGTGGAAAGAGCCCTGGGACAGAAGCCCTGCCCCTCACCAGCCCCATGACACTGGGCAAAGCTCAGCCTCTGAGCCTCACGATCCTGTAAGCAACACAGGGAAGTGTTATCCCTGACCCTAGTCCCTGCCACAGTCAGGAGATTCAAGGAGAAATAAGCACAAAGGTGTAAAACTGCTGATTAAGTTCCTGGGGTTTAGTCAATCAGCCCAGCACCAGGACCCGGGCTACAGGAGAGACTGCTCAGCCCCCTCCCCTGGACTGGGCCCTCGCACCTCCTGTCAGGGTGGGCTGGAGCCACAAGAAGGGGAGAGGAGATATTAAGGTGGTACAGACAGTGGCAGCCTTGGACCCTCCCAGATCTCTGTACCTGGGGTTGATCTCATTCTTCACAAGCGTGAAATAATTGTGCATCTTGTGCCAGAGCGTGGGCTTGGGCAGGCTGCCGTTGGCGTGGATAGTATGGATCTTTGCCATTTCTAAGGCGATTAACCTACAGCAGAGACAGGAAGGGTGGAAAGTATCAGTGCTGGGCATGCCCGCCCCACTCAGCCCCTCATGACCCACAAAGGGCCCTGCAGGGTCCCCCAGGGCAGTAGCCAGAGGGCCAAGGGTGGGATTATTACAAGTCTCTCAGGAGCCTGAGTCCTGCAGGAGGAGGGTCTGAGAAGGCATGAACGTGAAATAAGACCTTTAGCCTAGCAGCTCCCTTTCCGGGACCAGGCTGGGGCCGCTTCGGGGAGCAGGAGGTCAAAGCAGTGGGCTTTGGCCACAGGTCAGCAGCCTGGCCCCACCCCAGCGTACTCCCAGCAACTTCTGAGAGCAGAGGGACACCTGGGGCCAGGGGCGGCCAGCCTCCCCCGGACTCTGACCCATCCTCTCAAGGGAGGCGAGCACAGGTCACAGTGCACTCGGAGCTCGGGGGGCGGCGATGCCAGGCAGGGAAGAAATGCCTGCCCTTATCGGCTGGCCAAGGTGGGGAGGGAAACAGGCTGGGCCCGGGCAGCCCCCTCCTCGGCTACAGGGAGTTGATGCTGGTGGCGAGGTGCCAAGGACGCAAAACAAACCAGTGTTCTATTTTCAAGTTCTCCGGTGGACATTATCCAAGGTCCCGGGAGAGAAGGAGTGGGCGGGCGGTAGGCAAGGTTGCTGGGAGAGGGTGGGGGTGGACGGAGGGCTGACTGGCCAGAGAGGGAGGGCCTTGATAAGGACCCCATCGCCTGAGGCCCCGTGTCCCAGCTAGGCTCCCCCAGTCCTCTGCCACACCCCCTTCTGCAGCCCCACCCCCAACCGGCTGCCAAGCTTCCAACATTCAAGCTTCCTTGCCTCCGCCTGTTGCTCGAATAATAACCACTGGGAAAGACAACAAAGGCATTGGCTATTGGAAACCTTGTTACCCGAGCTGTTCCTGGGACACCCTCTGCTGGGCCCTGGGAAGGGGCAGGCCATTCCCTACTGGGACAACAGGGCAGTTTCAGGGCTCCTCCAGAAGCCCCCAAGGCTCCCACCTCCTAAGAGATGGAGTGGGCAGGGGACGTGGCAGCAGCCATGTGGGTGAGACAGGAAGGCTGTGCTTTCAGAGGCCAGAGGCCCTGGAGCAGGAGGGAGGCGGCCAGGATTTGGGCAAGTCAGGGAAACAGACCTGAGACCCAGGCCTTCCCTTCCCAAAGGAAGATTCCGAACAGAGCATGAACAGAGCAGTTTCCTTGCATATCAATAGGGCTGTTGTCTGGAATAGCAATGAAAGTAACCTCGACACTCAGCATTTTTATGCTGCAAAACCCCAGCAGGCAGAGGTTGGGGGGGGGGGAGTCAGAGGAACAGGGGAGGGAGGACTCTGAACCCTTCCCCTCAGACATCCACCTTCACCCAAGAGGGATGATGGTCGACCCAGGGAAAATCATCAAGGAAGGGCATGCCTCCTACAACTATCCCAATTCCTGGCTCTCCCCCAAATGCCAAGTTGTTCTTATGGAACCTAAATCCATCTTCGATCTTCCTGACAATGGCAATTGTTTGCATGAGAGGATGAGTGACAGCATCAGAATCCTAGAGGTGGAGGGAGCCTGGGAGTGGCGAGGACCCGCCAATATTGGAGCTCATTTGTACAAGACTGAGGAAGAGCTGGGAGAAGCCAGGACAGGGTCCCCTGCACCCTGCTCTGACTTGGCTTCTCCAGTCTGGGCACATTGGGAGCTGCTCAGCTGGAGCCTGAGAAGACCCCTGCACGGGTTGGTATGTGTCTCACTTTCCCTTGAGACACACACAGAGTCACAGTACGCAACTCAAATATCCTGGGGTCCTGACAAGCCCCAGAAGCAGCAGCATGGGGGGGGGAGGGGCTCTCACATTCCCTTCTTCTAAGTCCCTGGGAGTGGAGGGCGCAAGTAGAGCCAGGTGCACTTACTTGCGGCTAAGTGGGTGGCAGGTGAGGAAGCAAAGCAGCGTCCTGGTCTACCCCCAGGTGGGCTTCATTGTTCCAGTATGTGAAGTCTCCTTTCCCTTGGATTGGACAGGGCAGACACCAAGGGTCCTAGGCAGACCCCTGTGCTGCTGTCCCCAGTGTCAGGAGCAAACCTCAGCTTGCCTGGGTTCTCACCCTAGTCTGGGTGCCGCCCGCATGGGTCATGGCATTGGAGGGAAGAAGGAAGACACTGCCTGCCATCCCTGCCATGGCCCAGGCCAGAAGAGAGAGAGTATACTAGGGGTCCTTCTTTGGTTCTTCTTCCAGGCCCCACAGTGGCATCCACAGTGCTTAGAAGTCCAGTTCCTGGGCCCTACACATCCAAGCATTTACTGGGAAGAGCTCCCCAGAGGCCATAAATTTTTGTGAGCCTCTCCAGGAGGCCTCGGCATTTCCTCAAACCTGGGTTCCCTCCTTGTTAGGGAGCACAGAAGGAGATCAGACCCGCAGGAGAGATGACATCTCTCTGGGCGGTAAAGCCATGCTCCACCTGGATAAGGCCCATTTTCCTTGCACACCTGAGCTCTTGGCAGAAGGTAAGGAGAGGCAGGAAACCCTAAGTGCCCTGGGGATTTGATTCATATTTCCTTTCTAAGGCTCTGAGATGTTTCCAGGTCAGATTTGGGGTGGAAAGAGGTTTGAGGCCTGGGGCTAGGAAGCAGACCTCTGCTGCATTTAAGGAATCCGGTCCTTTGGTCCTTTGTGGTTCATCAAAACTCACTCTTCCCTCCCCAGCAACTCATCCTTCTAGCAGACCCCACTGAGAATCTATAGAAAGCTATAGCCTCTCTCTGCAGAGCAATGCACATAAGCAAACACACACCCACTTTTGAGGCAATTTCAGGGAGCTCACAGATCTTGTGACTATTTTCCACGGACCCCACTCTTCACCAAGGAAGCTGACCAAGGATTTAAACGCCACCGCCTGAAGAATAGGAGAGATGAAGGCCCTGGCACCCTCCTCACCTGAAGAGCCGGGGCTCACGGATGTGCTCGGGCCCCAGGGCCACACCCTGCATGTACTCGTAGCAGAGCCCATTCCGGAAGGTGCAGTAGAGTTTGGGGGCACAGCCGTGTGCTCGCAGCAGCTGGAAGTTCCTGACCTCATTCTCCCGGTCCACCAGCAGCTCTGTCCGCTCCCCGTACACCCGGACCAGCACGCAGTCCCGCATGTCCTCCTCCACGTAGCAGGCCACCAGCTTGTTGGTGATGCCATCAGTGAAGCGCTAGCATTGGGAGAGGGCAGTGCGTGGGTGGGTGGGGCAGAACCTCTCTGGTGTCCCCCAGGGCTCCCCAGCTCCAGCAGCCGGTGCTCATTTGAATGCTGAGCCCAACCACACAGAACCCCCGTCCTCTGGCCCTGTCACTCATGCTCTACCCTGTCTCCAACCGTGGGGGGTCTCCAGTCTATAAAGAGTTCAAGGGAAAAAATGGCAGCTTGAGGTGAGCCCAGGCACACCTGCTTCCCCTGGGTGTGCCTCTCGTGGATGGGAGTTGACAGTGAGGAATTTCCACACTACTCCACGGGCAGAAGCCCTCTCCACTCCTTGCTCCTCCATCCTGGCCCTGAAAGAAACCCCGTGGACCAGAATGTGGCAGAGGCGGGCTGGGAGCTGCCCAGAACAGGACATCCCGACCGGCTGCCTCTCACCTTGGCCAGGCAGAGAGGGCTCTGCTGTCCCTCTTGCCTCCCCCCACCCCAGCGGCAGCGGTACAAGGAGGGTTCTGAGGTTGGCACGCTTCCCAGGACTGTGGTGGTCAGAGGTCCTTAGGGCCTCCAAGTTCCACACCAGAAAGGACAGGAGACAACTGGGCTGGGAGCGCAGGCTCTCTGGGCAGGGTGATAAAGAGAAGGGAACCATGGAATTTATGGGGCACAATGTGACAGAGCTGGCAGGGGCCTTAGAGGACATCTGAACTAATTCTAAACGGGGAAACTGAGGCCCAGAGAGGGGAGGGACTGGCAGATGGCAGGTTAGGTCAGTGTTGGAATTAACCTCAGGCCTGTTTGATGCTTTGAGGGTCTTACACGAAACTGGGCCTTTTATTGTGAAAATGCTACCCCCTCCCCAGGACGGGTCTGCCAGCGCCACACCTGCTCAGGAACCTCACCTGAACTTGGCCTTTCCCCACCCAGAAGGCCCATCCGCACGGAGCCCCTCCCACCCCGCACCAGCTGCCAGCACCCACTCGGCACCTTCCCCCACAGCGGCCCACGGAGGGGGAGGGCGCGGGTGAGCAGGTGACAGCACTTTTCAGAGATTGCAGGTCAGCTAGGGCAATCAGCCCGGGGCTCCTCTGCCCACAGGTGTGTCCTGGAGAATGTTTCCAGCGGGGTGTAAGGGGTGCTGAGCCCGAGCCCGCAGCGACAGTGAGGGGCTGGTGCCAGCCGGAATTCCACAGGGTGGCTCCTGGCGACCCGCAGGGGCAGCTCAGGGTCTGGAAGCTTCGCTCTCACCATGGGGTGGCGAAGGGGCAGCAATGCGTGTGTAGGGAGGGGTTCCCTGAAAAGTTCCTGCCTCCTCAGGTTTCAGAGCCGGCTAGGTACGCGCTCCTGGGCAGCAGCCCGCGGCGACAGGGGTGGCCCGCACACGCAGCCTGCCGCCCGTGGGCAGGTGGACCTCCGGCGTGCCCGACAGCCCGGGAGGAGGGAGGTGCGCGGAGGGCCGCGGGAGGGGGGCGCCTAGCTTTGTTTAGGGACGAAAATAGATGGAGAAATAAAAACGCACACACCACGTTCCGAACCTCGCCCGCGCAGCAGCCGCGCACCCCCGGGACCGACACCCGGAAGGATGCACCGACAGGCGTCCACGCATCCCGCCGCGGCCCCGGCCCGGCCCCGGCCCCGCTACCTTGGTCCGAACTTGCTCGGGCTTCCAGAGCGGCCGCAGCTCCCGGATGAGGCGCAGGGCGCCGGGGAGGATGTCGTCCTGGTCCACCGATATGCCGAAGCACGGGACGGCGGCGGCCCGCGGGGGGCCCGGCGGCTCCCGGCAGCTCGCGCTGGCCGCCGCCTTCTCCTCCATGCCCCATGAGCACTGCGGGCAGGGCGTGCGCCTCCGCAGGTGAAGGGACGCGCGCGGCAGAGGAGCCGAAGGGGGCACAGCCATGCCCGGCAGCCCCACCCCCTCGCAGCCGCCGCGCTAGCGCTCGGCCCGGCGGGGGCGGTGGGAGAGGAGGGGCCGGGGGAAGCCCATGACTCCGAGGCGAGCTGCCCGCTTCGATCGCCGGCTCGCAGCCCGGCGCCCGCGGCCCACCCGGGAACGCCGGGGCCCGCCGCGATTGTGACATCACGGGCGGCGAGCCGCGGGAACGCCCCCGGCCCGCCCCCGCCCCGGCCCGCGGGCCGCCGGGGAGCGCAGCTCGCAACCGCCGGCAGCTGCGGCCGCCGCTACCTGGAGCGCGGGGCGGGGCGGACGCCCCCGGGAGGCGGGTGACGCCGGGGGCGGGGCTTGCGGAGGCCCCGCCCCCGCCCGGGCCCCACCGGGGCTCGGGGCCGCTCTCTGCTGGTAGCCCGGGGAGAGCGCGGCCTCTTTCTGCGCCCCCACCTCATCCTGGATCATAGAGATCCAGCTGCTCCTAAGGCGTCAGCTTGGGCTCTTCCCTCTGTGCCCCTGCTCCCTGCCCCCAATGCCTGGACCCCTGGAAATGGTTCTGCAGGAGGGTCCCTGCCGCATCTCAAAGACTCTTCCTTGCAGGGAGCCCCCAGGCAGCTTCCCCTACACACACACTCGGTGGAGAGGGGACCCTGCGCCATGGTGTTGTGGGCGACTGTGCCAGTCCAGCAGACTGGACTG
>VBSM01002937.1:5223344-5243839 GCA_008086735.1 Cheirogaleus medius
CGTCCTACTCTGAGAGTCTGCCTGGGGGCGAGTAGTAGGCTAGGCGGTGTCCTTGTGGGGTGTGGAGTGGGCAGACCCTGAGCTGGCTCTGGGGAGGAGAGGTGAGGGCCTGGCCCTGGCACTAGGGCCAAAGCGGGATGTGGTGACGGCTGGGGCGTGGGAAGGCAGAGGAAGGGGTGGCAGGGTGTCCTGGGCAGGCTTGCTATGGGGAGAGGCAAGGCCACCTTAGGGGAAAGCCCCTCTGCTAGCCAGACTCTCCTTAGGTCATTCTCTGTCACTTCCTGAGCAGGACTTTTTGGCTGCCAGCCCTCTTTGTCACGTCTTGTTCCACCTCGGGGACCTCACTGGTCACCATCTCTCACTGCCCCCGCTCGAAATAGAGCCTACATAGAAGGGCCCTTCTCTGCCTCCTGGAGTTGTCCCTTTGGCCGATTAGGGAACCTCTCCACTGCAAGGCCCCTGTGATCCTTGCTGTCCAGAATCCGGCTCTGCCCCGCAGGCCTCTGCAATAATGGGGACACTCTGTAGCTGTGCTGTTCAGTGCAGTGGCCACTGGCCACATGTAGCTCACCAGCACTCAAAATGTGGCCAGTGTGACATTTTATTCAATTTTGATTCATTTTTATTTAAATGTAAATAGCCATTTGTGGCTATTGGATAGTGTAGGAGGTGGTGAGGGGGCTGCTTTCTTTTTTTATTTTTTTGAGACGGAGTCTCGCTCTGTTGCCCGGGCTAGAGTGCCATGGTGTCAGCCTAGCTCACAGCAACCTCAAACTCCTGGGCTCAAGCGATCCTCCTGCCTCAGCCTCCTGAATAGCTGGGACTACAGGCATGCGCCACCATGCCCAGCTAATGTTTCATATATACTTTTAGTTGGCCAATTAATTTCTTTCTATTTATAGTAGAGATGGGGTCTCGCTCTTGCTCAGGCTGGTCTCGAGCTCCTGACCTTGAGCGATCTGCCCGCCTCGGCTTCCCAGAGTGCTAGGATTACAGGCGTGAGCCACCTCGGCCAGCCAGGGGGCTGCTTTCTTAAGGTCATAGAGCCCAAGATGTCGGAGCTAAAGAGAAAATTGCCTCCCACCCTTCCTTTGGCAGTGAGGAAATGAAGCTACAGGGCGCTGGGGAGGCTGCGGAATCGGCGGGAGTCCGGGGTCCTGAACCCGGGCTGGTGCTCCTGGCTCTGCAGATGGCTCCTGCCTGTGGGAATGTTGCCCTAGACAAGACCTGGGGTCCCAAGTCCTCAAGCTGGAGGATGGCAGCGTGTGTGCGTCTGTGCGTTGTGCACGTGGCCCCATCCCAGCGGCCTCACGCATGGCGTGAAGCTCCTTACCATGACAGCACCAGCTGCATGTCATGAGGTAGAAAGCCCCCGGGACGTGAGTCAGACCAGCTGGGTTCTCGTCTGGATTCTTCTCCACCTTTCAGTATTCTTCACACGTGGTTCTTCACCAAGTAATCTTGGGCAAATGCCTCCATCATCTGGGCCTCATCTTCCCCGGGAAGAGTTGCCGGGGTCTCCGGTGTTCTGCCTTTAGGTGATGGTGCCGTGGCTGCCTGTGGGAATGGCCACGTGGGCCGGGGCTGGGGTATCTGCGAGGACGGGACTCAGCGCCGAGGGTGTTTTGCGGGGCATGAAAGGCAGGGCTCCTTGGCTCAGCAGCGCAGAGCCTGGACTCAGAACTAGTTTCTGTGAGCATGAGCACCTTCCTGACCCACAGTCTACTGCCACGGCATCAGCCTTGGCCCCTGGGGGGCTCCAGGGGACACGGTGCTGGCTCTCTGCAAACTTCCCACCTTTGGTTGTGTAGACAACTCCACCTGAGCCCTGCTGACAGCAGATGCAAGGCATCATCCCTGCAGGCACCTGTGCGTGGAGTGAATGTGTCGTTTGTCAGTCTGTGTCACATTCCTGTCCACACGTGACCACGCAGCTGCCCCTCCCTCTGTTCCAAACACCAGCGAACCCAGACGCAACAGGCTGTGAACATGAAGCCTTTATTCTGATTGTCCTCAGAGCAGGGAAGGACTGGTGCGGGGGCAGGGCAAGCGCCCAGCAGGAGCTCTGTGCCCAGTGTCCCCGTGTGAGGGCACGAGTCCAGGCAGAAGGGGATCCCAGAGGGTGCTCCTGATCTGGGCTAGGGCCGAGGACAGGGCCCGCCTGGGCAGCAGGGGGCCTCAGTGGGCCAAGGCGAAGCCAATGCGATTGTTATGCCGATCAAACTCTGTATAGAACTTGCGGATGAAGCTGGCGCCCAGCACCCAGATGGGCCCAGTGGGCGGTGGGATGTCCAGGCCGTGGAGCGCCAGCGTGCACAGATCATCGTTACCGTAGGGGTCCTGGCAGGAAGGGAGACGGCCGCTGCACGCCCAGCACACGGCCATTCTCCCTTCGCCTCGCCTGACCCCACAGCTGTCTCCAGCCATGTTCCCCTCTCCCCGTATCTGGCCCCCGTCCCCGCTGGGCCTCCATGGCATCTTGGCTGCCTTAGCTCATCTTGGATGGCACCCCTCCCGGGCGCGGGCACCGTGCTAGACGCCAGGCAGACAACGCATCGGGCACTGTGCTACCGCCAGGAGCTTGCAGTCTAGCTCAGCCTCTGATCCTAGACAAGCTACTGAACTTCTCCGAGCCTACTGATTATGAAAAGAGGATAAGGACATAGGAGCGTAGGATCACTCGGAGCATTTGGTGAGAAAACGGAGATGAGGGACAAGCACCGAGATCACAAACATGGCAGCACGTTGGAATCACCTGGGGAAACCGAGGCAAAGGTGTCACTCCTAGAGGTGCTGATTTAATAGGAATGGCATGCGGCCTGCGTACTGGGGTTTTTAAAAGCTCTCCAGGTGACACGTGCAGTCAAGTTAAGCACCACTGGCCTAGCTGGTAATCTGTGCATTATAACCTGTCACCCTTCGAGGGCCGAGGCCCGCCCTTCCTCCTTGTGGCCGCCGGCTGACTCCAGCCTCACCTGCAATACGTAGTCCGCGCTGGTGAGCGTGTAGGCTCTGCCTCCCAGGTGGAAGGAGATGTCGGGGAGTGTGGGCACCTGGTGGCAGTTCACGACATACTGGGGGGGGCGGATAAAAGGAGCCTTTTGGAGTGTGGGAAACCTCTCCGCAGACAAGGAGCCCTGTGCTGCGGGCAGCTGCTAGAGAGGGCGGGCACGGGACCCTCCCTCCACGAGGGACCAGACACACGTGTGGAGGGGCAGCAGGGGAAGGCCTGAAATGGCTTCGTTTGGGACTCGATGCTCAGCCTGGGGGGACTTGGGGCCCCGGATCAGCCGTGCTGCCCCCGTGCCCGGCCTCCCCCCTCGGCTTCCTACCTCATCCGTGCTCAGCTCCTGGGCCCCTAGGGCCTCCATGAGCAGCCGCAGGGAGCCGATGGGACCCGAGATGTAGGACGCGCCGGTGTCCACTGCCGCCGTGCAGCCCTCCTCGCAGAGCAAGGTGGCCGACCTCACAGACACCCTGGGGGAGGCCGCGGCCAGACAGGCAGAGGCTGAAGGGCACCTCTAGGCTGCCTGTCTTTCCTGAGCAAGGGCGGGGCTGGAGGCCATGCTGGGGGCCGGTGAGGCAGTGAGCGGAGGAGGGAAGGTGCTGTCCCCTCCCCCAACCCATGGCTTAGTGACCCTCTACCGCCTCTGACTAGGCCCCCTCCCCCTCTGTTCCTCATATCCTGGTGTCCCCCAGCCTGGACAGAGCAGGTGGAGAGCAAATGGTGGCCGTACCTTAAGAAGCGGCTGCATTTGGAGAGGGGGTGGGATGGTAAACCTGCCCCTTCCCCACCCGCCCCTCCCCCAGTGGAGCAAGGGGAGGGTTGAGGATTCCTGACCCCTTCAATTTGATCTGCCAAGAGCCAGTCTTGCTGATGCTCACGTAGTGGAAATTCCCCTGGTAGTACTGGGGGTCGCTGCCTCCCAGCACGATCTCTCCCCCCAGGAAGTGGGAATTCCTAAAGGAAAGATCAGGAGCTCTTGGAGACCCATAACCTCCAAGAGCAGCAACTCAAGCAACAAGGGGACGCCGGGCAAGGCTGCAGGGTGGGGTAGAGGAAGGTGGGACAGATGACAAGGCTCGGCACTGTCACTGTGAAGCACCCAGAACATACCGCTTCTCCGTCTTTCTTGGCGCCCCCAGCCCCCAAGCCCAACCAGAAGCTTTTCCAGCGTAGTCCAGCTGTGCCCAAAACATCCCCAGAGAGGTCACAGAAGAGGAACAGGTACAAGGACAGTGAGTAGATGCAAACAAGATGCAAACTGGCACCCTGCACTTGCGTTTGGGTTGCTGCTGGTCAAGCAGGTGCGTGGGGGGGGGATTCTGGGGAGGCTGCTGGGTGGGGGCGGGGGGCGGGCACGGAGACAGCAGGAAGGAGGGGCAGAGAACTTGAGCATCCAGCAGAGCCTGGGCCTGCTGACGTGACTTTGGGGCAGGCGATGTGTGTGATTCTGGGTCAGGTGCTGAGGGAGTACTGGAGGGTCAGGGCCACGTGAAGGGTTTCGTCTCCTTACTTGGAATTTCTGCAGAGAAAGCGAGACAGCAGAAAGGAAGCCCTCATTCCACACGAGCCTCCCCAGGGTGGGTGTTATGCATTCTTTTTACCCTTCAGACAATGGAGTCACCTAGAGGTGAACCCATGTGCCTCAAGTCACCCAGGCCACGAGTGGACGAGTAGGACCGGAGCTGATTGCCCTCACCCTCCTCTCTTCCCCTCTGCTCGGTGCGCCCCTCAGCTCAGGGGCTACCAAAGGGCTGGTTTCCAGCATGTGCATGTGCCTGTGATGTGGCTTTCCAGAATTCGAAGCAGAGGCGTGCATACATGCACATGTGTGCATGGGTGTGTAGGTGTGCACAGGTAATTTTGTGCAACTGTAAATTCCTTGTGCTTTTACAAATTCAGAACGTGTGTGTGTGCACAGGTTCCCTTCAGCCCTCTCCTACCGGTCAGGATCTCCCTGAGTGCTCCTTCCTTCCCATCCCAGGGTAAAGGCGGAGACGGGCCTCTCCTCAACAAAGCCTCCTTCTTCCCCTTTGCTGCAACCTCAGCCCTTCCATGGCCTGCAGGCTCGCGTGCACCCATTTAGCTTCTCCTCTTCCCACAGTTCTCATCTCTCGCTTTCCATTAGCTTGCTTCTTTCTCCACCTACAAGCATTGCTCAAGCATCCTCTAGCATTTAAAAACACCCACCCTTCCCTTCTCTGCTTCTGGATCTCACCCCACACGCCAGCCCCCATTCCCTCCCCTGCCCAAGTTCCCAGGGCAGTCCACATTTTATGACCTCCACTTCCTGACCCCCACATCTACCTGTCAACTGCCTGCCATCTGGCCTTATCCCTGCTTCTTCTAAAACGGCTCTTCCCTAGACCACCCCTGACTGCAGAGCCACCAATGGGTGGCCTTTTCTCAATGCCTCCCTTTCTGTCCCCAAACCAGAGACTCCTCTCCATTTCACCTCTGAGGTTTGTCCGGACTCTAACCCTTCCCTCCATTCTCGCTGTCACTGGCCTCGCGTTCTCACCCCTATGACCTCTTGTCTCTGGCTCATGCCGTCTTGCTAAACCCAGCAGCTTGGAGCAGGTCCCAACCCTACTCAAGAGCCGACAACAGCTTCCTCTAGGCTGGCTGAACCGCATATTAACTCGGCCCAGAATTGAAAAGCATTCGTGGTTTTCAGCACGGTGCTTGCTGCATGCCTGTGACACTCGTCACCTTGTAGAATTTCTTGTCTTCCCTGCTAGACTGTAAGCTCTATGAGGATGGAAGGGTAGGGACTCTGTCTTGTGCACTGTGTTCATTGCCGTGACCCAGCGCCTACCACGGCGCCTGGCACGTGGCACTCACTGAACTGCTGAGTGAGCAAATAACAAATGCAGGAGCTGATGAGTGGGGGCAGCGGCTGTCTCCGTGCGGGAGGAGCCAAGGCCCTCACTGGGAGGGTCTCCGGGTCACCGCAATGCCTTACTTCCCATCGCCCCACCCTGCACCCGGGAATGTTTTCTGTCTGCTCTGCCCAAGGCCGTAGTCACTAGCTGCTGTGGCTACTGAGCACTTGACATGTGGCCGGTGCAACTGAGTAACTGAAATTTAAATTTTAGTTAATTTCAACTAAATGAAATTTCAGCGGTGGCGTCCACATTGGCTGGTGCAGCTCTACATACGGACTGACAGCCACCTGGTCACAATGATTCTGGCCCACACTCTCCTTCCGCTCCCCCAGTTCTTCCACCACCACCCCTGCTCCCCCACCTTGGCCCCGGGGGGCCCAGGCCCCACCTGCTGTAGTAGACAGAGAAGACGTCCTCTTTCAGCACCCCTTGGGAGAGGATGTGGTCAAAGACAGGGGTGACCCCGCCGACGGCCTGAGCAGGGAAGCCCATGCCCAGAACCCCGTCAAACTTGGCCAGCATGAAGGGTATCAGAGGCAGCTCCGTGACTTCTCCGAATGTCTGTGTCACCATGAGTCCCCCCAGCTGCGGGAGGAAGGACCAGAGGAGACCTAGCTGGGGTCTGGTCTGGGCTCCACACCGGGAGCCCCAGGGACACGCGTGCTCCAGGGTACCGCCATTGGGGTGACAGTATCGCATCAACCCTGCACACACACCCTGTCCCAGCACACGTCTGTGTCGTGGGCCCCAGAGAGAGCTGGGGTTGACCAGGGACTGGAAGGGCAGGGGCTGAGAAGGTGGCCCTGCCACACAGCAACAGAAAAGATGCTGAGCACTCCTGTCCCCCTCCCTAGTGGCCCAGCTGTCACGTCTGGCAGGACTGGGTCTCAGCCCCCACCCTCATCATGGGCTAAGGATTCCTTTGGCACAGCCAACCTTGCCCTTCCTGCTCCTTTTTACCTGAATTCATAGGCAAGGGGTGGGGATTTCTTCTCAGGTTCCGTGCGCCCCTCCCCCGACTCTGACGGAGCAGGGGCCGAGAAACTCCAGGAATGGGGAAAGGATCAGACACTGGCCACACGAAAAAAGAAAACCAGGCCCTGACCCTAATCCAAAACCCAACCTCCACTTGACCTTAAGACCTATGCTTTAAGACCTTAAGACTTATGCCTAACCCTAAAACTAATGCTAATCATAATGTCAACAATGTCCCTGACTCTGAGTGAGTCTGGGTTTCAGTCTAGGCTGTGGTTAAGAGCCTTGTCAGAGCTGATGACCTCAGGCAGTTCGTGACTGTGGGGGCCTCAGGACCAGCCCTACATGCAAGTCAGATGCAAAAGCCTCCATAAGTCACCCCCTGCGAGCCGGTGGCTCGGGTTTGCCCCAGCGCAGTTCTGCTGATTTGCAGCTCCAGCTGAACTAGCCGAGCAGAGTGTTCCTCAACCCCCGAGGCTCCAGGATGGGCCGGGGTGCACCTCCCCCCAAGTGTGGGCCCTTCAGGGCCAGGAGAGGCCTGGGGACAGAAGGGGGCCGGAATCAGGTGGCCTGGGGCAGCCCCACTTACAGTGACAATGTCCTGGCTTAGAAACCCTTTGACCTTCCCGGATCCGTAGTGGATGGTGAATTCCGTCCCGTTCTCCATGTAGCTGGAGGATTCCGAGGAGTCGTAGAGGCTGTGAATCTCTGGCAGAGGGACATAGGCTCAGGTCTGCCCAAGAGTGGCCCAGGCAAGGGAACCCGGAGGCAGGGTGCATTGTGGGTATGGCTAGTGTGGTTGGAGGACTTAGCGAGGGGGCCCTGAGGTTGGGGGCTTGGAAAATGTGTCTCGCCATCAAGGACTGTGTTTCTAGGGCCCCTCTGATGTGCCCATACTCCTGAGACCTTTGTCTCAAGTGAAGCATTTTAAAGTAATTGCCAACAACACTGAGAAGATTCTAGGCACAGAGTAAGTGCTCAGAAGATGTCGTTGACTATGACGAGGGATGGCAGAGCCCAAATGCCAGGGATGGGTTTGAGAACTCAGTTCTGTCTCAATCTCAGCAAGACGGGGAAATGGCCTTCCGGGTGGCCAGGATGTCCCTGGAGCTGGCCTTTTTACCTTGGTGACTGTATCAGGAAGACGGGAGACACCGTCCCCTCCCTCCTCTCAGGGGCAGCGGCACAGGGGCAGAGAGGAAGTGGCTCACTCGGCGGCAGGAGGGAGTTAGCTGGCCGCGGGGCAGGGCTGCCCAAGGGTGGCAGGGCAGGGGGCTGCGGGAGGTGGCGCGGGTCTGGGGTCTCACCACAAGCAGTGTAGAGAGGGCTGCACTTGGTGGAAGGCACCCAGAGGTTGGCTGAGCCCGTGTCAAAGATGACTTTGAAGGTCTGGGGTGGGGTGCCGATGCCAATCTCGCCGTAGTACTGGGTCTGGGGGGCAAGAAGAAAGGGGGGGTGGCGGGGCTCAGGGAGCCTTATGTCTCGGGGTCTTTCCTCGCTCCACCCTCGGCTCTCGGGGTGAGATTAGGCGGATCCCACAGCCTCTCTGGGTTCCCATTTTCTTGCAGGGACGGGGGGGGGAAGCTGGCACTCCCAGAAGGGGAGGCTCAGAGAGACGCCCTTCCCGACCCTCGAGGGTCCACTGGTGAAGGAAGCAGTCAGGCCAGGCCAGGCCAGGCCAAGTCGCAGAAACCCCCACCCGAGTCGCACCTCCCTTCCCACCCCCCAGTGACGCCTGGCTCGAGGCCTGGGCTGAGTTCCACACCTCACCCTGCCTCTGGCTGGCCCCTACGTTTCTTCCTGCCCTTTGTGCCTCAGGCTTTCCAGCTGTAAAATGGGAGTTTTCTAGGGTGCTCACGTGCTCCTCAGTCAAGCAAGCATGGAAAGAGTGGGCCTCGCAGCAAAGAAACCCCCAGGTCCGAGAGAGAAAGGAGGCAGGGAGGGGTGAGGGGCCAAGCCCGGCACTCACGTCCAGGTAGTTGGTGAGGACCACGGGAGAGGAGCTGTTGCCGAGGGACAGCTTCCCGGGGAACTGGCTCCACTCGGCGCTCAGCCTGGCCACGTCCACCCCTCGCTCCTTCAGGCTTTCCCGGACGGAGGGCATTTTCTTGAGGAAGATCCTGGCCCAGGGTGGAGGAAGAAAAAACAGAAAAGTCCTGCACTCCCCTGCAATAATGGCAGAGTCCCCGAGAGCCCCCTTTTAGTACAAAGTCCCCATAACCTTAGCCAGGCACCCGGGAATCATTCTGTGCCCTAGGACCTCTGGAGGATGTATAGGAGTCACCTCTTGTAAAGATCAGTTTGGATGAGTCACCTGCACTGGTAATAAATAACCCTAAACTAACCTCCTTGTTGTCTGATTTTGATTAGACACGGCCATTTTTTCATTCATTCATTCATTCATTCATTCATCCATCCATCCATTCCATAGTCATGTGTCGAACAACTACTTTGTGCCTCACTGTGCCGGATACTGGAGACACAAGACAAAGATCATCACTGCCTTTCAGGATGGAGGCTGGGGAGTGGGGGTGGCAGTGTCACGTGCGGCCTGTAGGTGGCAGCATCCCTCCAGGATGGGGGTGAGGCAGGGGCGTGTCCAGCCGGTGCCGATTGCACTGGGTGGGGCAGGGAGAGA
Organism: Cheirogaleus medius; assembly: GCA_008086735.1. Lineage (NCBI taxonomy): Eukaryota > Metazoa > Chordata > Mammalia > Primates > Cheirogaleidae > Cheirogaleus > Cheirogaleus medius. The sequence continues at coordinate 5,232,850 of VBSM01002937.1, forward strand.
TGGCAGCATCTGCAGAGTGCCCGTGCTCCTGGTCCTTGGGAACAAGTGTCTTGGACCCAAGTCCCAGTCCCTTGGCTTTTTGTCCAGACGCCTTCCCATCCATCACCTCTGGGAGGCAGAATTAAGAAGAGACCAGTTCGTAACCAGCCTGAGCAAGAGCGAGACCCCGTCTCTACTAAAAACAGAAAGAAATTAATTGGCCAACTAAAAATATATAGAAAAAATTAGCCGGGCATGGTGGCGCATGCCTGTAGTCCCAGCTACTCAGGAGGCTGAGGCAGGAGGATCGCTGAGCCCAGGAGTCTGAGATTGCTGTGAGCTAGGCTGATGCCATGGCACTCTAGCCCGGGCAACAGAGTGAGACTCTGTCTCAAAAAACAAAATTAAAAAATAAATAAAAAAAGAGACCCAGGCAACTCAGAGTATACTGAACTGCTACTGAACGTGTGCTGAACACTACACACACCCCATGCAAGCCTCGTGTCAACTCTGCAAGCTAGCTGTCCTTATCCCGTTTTGCAGATGAGCAAATAAGGGCTCACAGGCATGAACCTGACTCAGAAATGATGGAGCGGGTACTTAGAGCGTGTATCTGGCCCTGTTTCCCATGGAGGGTCCCCTGGGTCCCAGCATAAAGGCTGTTTGCCCAAGCCAGGAGGAAGGTGTCTCTAGCTGGGGGCCATCGTGACACAGGATGGAAGCCGAAATTAACTTTGCAATAGACTTTCCCAGACACGTGGAGGTTCCCTCTTCGTCTCAGCTGCTAGCCCCCTGCAGCATCCTCCCCTTCTCCAGTCTTAGTGAATCGCTGTTCCCACAGGGCCCGGTGCCTAATGGATGTCAGGGCTTTCTCTTCCCTGCTGTGGGCTGCCTGAATCCTCTCCTTTAACACCAAAGTCCCCAACCCCTGGGCCAAGGCGCATTACCGGTCTGTGGCCTGTTAGGAAACAGGGCGCACATCACCGTCTGAGCTCCGCACCCCACCCCACCCCCCACGACATCCCACCCCCCATCCCCAGTCCGTGGAAAAATTGTCTTCCCTGAAACCAGTCCCTGGTGCCAAAAAGGTTGGGGACCGCTGCCTTAACGCTTGTAAAAATGGCCCCTGTGCTACTGATAGCGCCCTGTGGGTTCTTGCTGTGCCCGCATCAGGCTCGGGTGGTCTGCACATTATCTCAGCCAATCTTCAGCACAGCTCTGTCAAGTGGGTACTGTTATTATCCCTGCAATTGAGATGGTAAACTGAGACCTGGAGAGGTTAAGTAACCTGCCCATGGTTCCAGAGCCAGTTTGTTCTGCTAATGAAGCAAAATTTAAACCAAGACAATCCAACTCTGCAAGCCTTGCGTTTGATCACCGCTGCATCGCGCTGCGTCCTGGTGGAGTTCACTGCACCCGTGCACGCTCTTCTTAATCATTAGGTTGTGAGCTGCTCGGAGGCAAAGGGCAGGTCTTAATCGTCTCTGAGTTCCCCGCAGTGCTCTGGGCAGGCCTGACTAGTGCCACTTACTTACCGGCCATGTGACATTGGGCAAGACACTTCCCATCCCTCCCTGCCCAGGTGGTTGTGAGGATTGGCTGCGCCCTGCCACCCCAGCTCTGCCCCAGTTCGTTACCGTCGGAAGGCGCTGGTGTCTGTGGGGAGACCGAAGGCGCAGGAGCCCCAAAGCACCATCAGGAGTCCCCAGTGAGGCATTCTGCTCCGGCCGTCCATGCTTCCCCTCGGTCTGGGGCTCTCTCTGGGATCCACGGAAGCCTGGTGACTGCCCGCGCCCTTCTCCTTTTATACACTCCATGGCGGGACGCTTGCAATCCCGCTCTGCCCTGATTTACTATCCGGGGTCAGATGGCAGGGCAGCCAGCAATAAATCCCGCTCGTGGGACCGACCTAGGTGGGTGAAGGGTAACCAGGTTTCCGGATGTGGAGCGGAGGGGCTGGAGCAAGGAGGGCTGTGGGAAAGCAGCCCTGTGCCCAGTGACGCCAGCGGCCCTCCGTCTGGCCTGGCCCTGCGACCCCCGGGGCAGGCAGAGGCTGAGAAACGGCACTGCTTAGGGACAAGGTCAGGGCCGGGACAGGCATAGAACCTAGGTTTCCAACCCCCCAGCCCAGACCCCAACCCCTGTGCCCTTGAAGCTCCATCCTCTGTACTAACCTTGGCTTTGCCCCAAACGGCTTCCCCAGGCTACACCCCACTTTTCCCATCTGGAACATGGGTGAATCTCCCTGGCTTGTTCCTTGGCAGGAGAAGCAGCACCTGGTCTGATCCTCTGGAAGCAGGGAAATGGGGGGTGGGTGCCCATCCTCAGCTGACCTAGCAATGCTGGGAGGGAAGGGCTGTCAGCGTCTGGGGAGGGTTCTGCAGAAGAGAGGTGGGGCAGCTGCTCTTCCAGCTCATCTTCCTCCTTCTGCTCGGCCCTGCCTCCCTTGTGGGCCCATATCTCTGCCTTTTACGCTTCTCCCTGTAGCTTTACAAGCAGGCTGGGGCAGCTCCCCAAACTTACACCTGGCCCCAAATCCCAGGATGGGTGCTATTTACTCACTCAGTCTAGGACGCCCTATCCTCGTTTCTCCCTGATTATTTTTCAGGGTCCGCTTCAACTATCACCACCTCCTCCATGGAGCCGGCCCTGACTCCGCCTAGAGTTGACTGCTTTCTGCCGTGGGCTCCCCCAGCACAGCTGCAAGCCCTTCGCTGAGCGCACTGACCCCAGCTGCCCCTGCAGCGGAGCCGTTGTGTCCGTGTGCATCTGCTTCTGGCCCACCGCGGCCCTTAATAGCTGTCAGATGAGTGAACTACTACACCGCAATGGGCGATGCTAAGCCAGCCCTGGGCTGGCTCTCAGGGTTCTAGTCTTCACGCCACCACGAACTTACTGGGTGATGTTGGATCCCTCTCTTCCCCTCTGTGGCTCTCAGTTTCCAGATCTGTACAACAAAGCAGGTGGCTGGGTGGCCCCTAAGGTGCCTTCGTGCTCAGACACTCCAGCATTCTAAATTCTGCGCCTTCAGGGCTGCTCCCTGCACCAGCAGAGGCAATAAAGACAATGAGAGGAGCTAATCTCTGTGGCTAATGCTCGGCTAATTAACGTGTTTTGACCTCAGAGATGATAAGGTCCTCCCTGAGTGATGGGCTCTCTAGTGCTGAATCTTCAGGCACTGTGTTTGGAAGTGAGAGAATTATTTGAGGACATGGGAAGACTTTTCAGATCCCCTCGCAGTGGGGGTGCCTGGTCCGGCCGAATTAACATTTCTTAAGCACCCACATAGGCCTCAGGTGCTTTTTCGATCCCCTTTCATTCGTTAGCTAACATTCACTGAGCCTTTATTATATGTCAGGCGCTCTGTTAGAGGCTGAAGTTGCAACATCGACAAAAACACAATTTCTGCTCTTGTTTGCGGAGCCCACAGTCTTGTGGGAGAGAGAGATTATTATCCTCACACACAAATGTAAAATAGTGCTGGTGACAAGTGACAGAGAACTCCAGGAAGGTTTCTCGAAGGAAATTGCAGTTGCGTTGCGATCTGAAGGCTGCATAGGCTATGCACAGCTGGCGAGAGAAAGAAATAGAGTCCCAATGGGAACGGCATGTGCAAAGGCCCTGTGGAAGGAGAGAGCGTGGTGAGAATGAGAGCCTGGAGGAAAGCCAGCATGTCTAGGACAGAGAGACGAGAGGGAGTGGGGAGAGAGAAGCAGCCGGGAGGCAGGGGATGGTAAGAGCTAACACTTACTGAGTGCTTACCATGTGCCAGGCACCACTCTCGGTGCTTGATGCATTTAATCCTCACAATAACCATATGAGGCGGTACCATTATCACCCTTTTTTAGAGACGAGGCCACTGAGATACAAGAGGATTCAGAAGGTAACTTGCCCTAGGTCACACTGGCAATAAGTGGCAGAGTCAGACTGTAAGTGTAGGTGGCATGACCCAAACCCATTACCTAGCCGGGTTGAGTGTCAAATCATAAAAGTTATCAAAGTTAAGAAGTTCCCTGTTTACTGTAAGAGCCATGGGAAGCTGCTGGCAGGTTAAGCAGGGAATGGTGTGATTAGATGTGTTTTGCAAAGACATCCTGGCTGCAGCGCGGACTAGCAAGGACTTGGGATGGGCCCAAATGGTGTGGCGTATCTCAGTTAGGGGGTCACGGCGCTAGAACTGGCTTGGACTGGGTAAGTGGGCATGGTGAAGACAGAGCAGATTGGATGGACTTGAGAGAGATTTAGGAAGTAAAATCTGCAGGACTTGGAGAGAGACTGGACATAGAGATTGAAGGAGGGAGTGTTTTTTGGACACACTCAGGACACACACAGTTCAGTGGGAGGGAACCAGGATTCCAGAAGGGGAAGAAGGTTGGGAAGACCATGGTTGGAGGACCCGTTGAGTATGCGCCTCCTTTGAGACACCCCAGGGCTGATATCAAACGACAGGGGCATATATAGACCTGGATGAAAGATCGATGTGTTACTTGCAATCGGTAGTTAATGCCGCAGGTATGAATGAAATTAGCCATGGAGAAGGTAGACAGCAGGAAGGCCCAGGACTCCAGACCTCAATGGATCAGCAGAGGAGGAAGAGGAGACCACAAAGGAGTGGCCCGAGAGGCAGGAGAGAAGCAGCAGGTGTACCTGAAGCTGCAGGGGGTGAGAGGTAGAGGAGAGATGGTAAATGGTGGGGGGTGCCACTGCCCGGTCGGGTGAGACTCGGGGTGAGATGTGGACATGCAGGCCATCGGAGCTGTCAGCAGGAGCCGCTTTGGTGATTCTGGGGGGTGGGAACCTGCAGAGGGCTGTGTTGAAGAATGTCGGAAAGTGCTATGGTGCGAATGTTTGTGTCCTCCCCAAATTCATACGTTGAAATCCCAGCCCCCAACGTGATGGAATCAGGACGTGAGCCTATTGGGAGGTGACTGAGTTATGAAGGCAGAGCCCTCGTGAATGGGCTTAGCACCCTTATAAAAGGGGCCCAAGGGCGAGCTCTTGTCCTTCCACCCTGTGAGGGCATGGTGAGAGGGCACGTACATGCCCCAGGCCAGACAGGATCTGCTGCCACCTTGATCTTGGACTCCAGCACTGTGGGAGACAAATTTCTGTTGTTTATAGGCTACCTAGTTTATGGTATTTTTTTATAGCAGCCTAAATAGACTTAAGAGAGAAAATAAGGAGATAGAAACAACATAATACAGGCAGCTATTTTGAGAAGTTGGGCTGTAAAGAAGGAGGTACAGGGAGGAGAGTGAGGACCAAGCGAAGGGTTTTCTGTCTTCCTTCCTCCCCTTCCTCCCTCTTCCCTCTCTCTTCTGTCTCCTCCTCCTCTTCATCCTCCTCCTCCTCCTCCTTCTTATTCTTCTCCCCCACCCCCTTTTAATGATGAGACGGAACTGCATACATTTAAAGGCATAGAAAGGACTCAGTTGAGAGGAATGGGTGATCAACATGGGAAGATTCCCGAGAGGGTGGCGGAGGCACACGGAGTGGGGTAAGCTGGGGCAGGAGAGCGGAAGGCAGGCGGTATTTGCCTGGTATTGGAGGCTGAGGCACTTCCCGTCTGGTGGCTGCTGTCTTCTCTGAGGAGCGGGAAGCAAGGACCTCCGCTGAGAGTTGGGGCTGGGAGGGGGGTTGGAGGCATGGGGGAAATGGAGAAGGTCTGGAATAATTATGGAAAGTGGGAAGAAATTGACCAGGGAAACCAAGAGGATTTCTGTGAGGAAGGAAGACATTTAATGGCTGCAGACCATGGCTTTATAGGAAGCCAGTGTGCCCGGCTCTCAGACCCCAACCACCACCACGTACTCGGCTGTTTGGGGACAGATGCAGAGGGAGTGTGTGGCTGGCTGCATGCGGGGATGGGGTGATCAGAAACGAGGGACAAAGGAATGTAGGGTCTCAGCAAAAATGCTATTGGATGATAAGCGGTGGCATATAAGGTGGATATAGGAGCAAGTCAAGGCAGGACAGGATGGGTGACTGGGAGAAAGCCGAGGACCACGGCAGGTAACAGGAGCAAGCAGGGCTGGTGGGAACAGCTGAACCACGAAGCTGGAAGGTGAGGAGCTGGCTGAGAGCAGGACACTTGTGATACCCTGGACGTGGAGCTGTCCCGAGTAGGTCGCAAGGGTGGATGGCTGACGTGGAGTAGGGGCGAGGCAGTAGGAAGTTGGGCACCCAAGGATCTGAGAGGCCAGGGTATGGCTGGGTCACTGTCTGCGTGGCTGGTGATGTCCTCCAGGAGGGTGGCAGATGGCATGAAGTGGAGGAAGTGTGTACACTCAAGCCCGAGTCTTTGATAAATGACCGCATGGGACTTGCAAGTCCAGTAATGACAGCAGCGAGTGGGTGAAGGGTCGAAGGCAAAAAGGTGTGGACCTGAGGGGAGGAGGCTCTTCTCTAATGTCCACGTCCCCTGGGAGGTGAGTGGACCAGTTTCCCCACAACGCAGGAGGAAACCAAGACCTAGGAGGGTGAGCAGTGTGTCCTGATGCGCAGGTGTAAGTGGCAGAGTGTGGACTGGCATCTGTCTTACGCCGTACCCTGTGTTACTCATGGGTGCAGTGGCTGAGATTGAACTCGGGTGTGTGCCCTGTCCCCTTGGAGACGGGGTCTCGCTCTTGCTCAGGCTGGTCTCGAACTCCTGACTTCAAGCGATCCTCCCGCCTCGGCCTCCCAGAGTGCCAGGATTACAGATGTGAGCCACCGCGCCGGCCAAATGTATTCTCCGAGCAGCCCTGCGGAGCGGGTACTCCCATCCCCACTGTTCAGAGGAGGAAAGTAGAGGGAGCAGAGAGCTTAGGGAAGGATGAGCTGAGGAGCCACCGGTGACTCCCTCCATGGCTGTAGGCGTCAGGGAAGACTGGCAGAGCCACTGGGATTCAAAGGAGAAATCCATAGAGGGTGAGGCCGACCCACAGACTTCCTGTGGGAAAGGTGAGCTTTTCTGAGCCTCACACCGGGCACAGCGCAGCAGCCCGCTCGAATGTATTTTTGGTTGAGATTCAGGATTCTTCAGTAACAAAGGCAGGGCCAGGAGGCCCAGGGCAGGCCATGTGAGGCCTCTGGGCAGCCAGTCGACCTAGGCCCCCTGGGGACCCGGACACGTCCTCACTCCCGCCCCTGTCCCCAGCCCCCGTGTGTGGGCACCCCCACCAAGCCGGCCCTGAGGCCAGCGGTGCACACGAGCGTGCATGCCGAGCCCCAGTCCCCTCAGCCAGAGGGAGCTGCGTGGCCACAGGTCTGCTAAGTCCGCAGAGGCTGCAGCCCAGTGTAGGTGAGGCATGCCGAGGCCAGAGACGAGGCAAGGCAATCGGCTTCTAAGGGGATAACAGGGTCTGGAAGCAACAGTCTCTCCTTTGCGTTTTGGGTCTCTACTCCAGCACAGACAGAAGCTGGGAGGGAGGGGCGGCTGGAAAGGGGACCCCGAGGCCAGAAAGGAGCAGCATAGCCAAGCAGGACTCCGCGTGGCTGGAGCGGAACCAGCGGGGTCCTGAGATCATGTGCTGAGGGTTGGTCAAGGACCCTGGAGAAGCTTGGCTGGAAGAGAGGAGCCGCAGGGCATCGTGGGGACCTTGCACAGGAAGCAGAGCCAGACCTATTCTGTGCGGCCCACGGGGCAGAGCGGCGGCCCGGGAGCGGCAGGGAGGAAGGATCTGGCTTTGGTTCCCTTCTAGGGAGGAACTGTCCGGCAGCTCACCCTGCCCAGCCACAGGGTGACGACTGCCCGGGAGGGGGCGAGCTCCCCTACCCGGGGACAGTTCCGCTGAGGCCGGGTGCTCAGAGGGCCAAGCTGACCCGGGACCCCTCCAGCTCTGGCGTTCCAAGTGGCCTGACCTGCTACTCTCACGGTTCCGCTGTGAGGGTGGGAATGATCCAGAAGGCGAGGCAAAGCCTCCAAGGGAGCCTGTCCTCCCCTCTGCACTGGGCCTGCCGGTGTCTGGGCGGGGCTGCAGAGCAGAGGCTTCGGGGACACTTATCAGGTCATCTCCCGAGCCCGAGCCCCGTCAGCACAGGGTCTGCGTCACCTCGGGTCTGGGGAGGTGGAGCGGGTGGGACAGAGGGTTCCGTTGCCCCTGCCCTTTCCCCGTGGGGCAGAGCCGGGACGTGAGAACCAGCCAGCGGAAGCATAAATCCAGCCAGAGCTCGGCTCTCTTCTTTCCCGAGATCCCACGCTGGGTGTGTAGCCCGGGGGCTCCCAGGGGCTGGGGGGATCTCAGGAGAAAAGTGGTGCTTAGAGCTTCTCTAAAAACAGCCCCCAATCCCACTCTGCGTGACAATGACCCCACAGAGATTCCGGCGTTGAGCCTGCGGCTGGGGCGGCCAGGGGAAGAAGGCTGGGTCGGGGAAGAAGGCTGGTAGCACGCAGGTCTGGTTTGTGCGGCTCTGAAACTGGCAGGGATTCATTCCGGCATCAGTAGTTTAGTGGAAAACTCTTCCCCTGCACAGGGGAAGGTGGAGAAGGGTGGAAACTGGACTCGGTGAAGCCCAGCGTTGGGGAGCTCACCACGTCTGGGCCGGCCCCGCTCTGTCCACAGAATGCACATGGAGAAGCAGGCAACCAGATCCAGGTGGCCACACCTTTCTCCCGCCTGTCCCCCTTCCCGCTCCCTGCTCTCTCCCCATCCCTGGAGGGCCCCAGCTGGCTCTGGAGGAATTTTTCAATCAGATGGGGAACTGAGCTCAGCAGAGATGAGCAGCTGGGGCCTTGAGAGGGAAAGAAAGACCCAGACTGGAGTTTCATAACTGTCCAGGGCTGCCTTGTGTGGGTGGCCCCTCTGGAGGATGGTTACTCAAGAGCCCTGAGCAAGAGGTGGGCACCGGGGTGGGGAGACACGGGCATCGTTAGCTGTTTGTTCTGGGGACGTTAAAGGAACGGGAATTCATCCCCAGGGTTGGGGTGATCCTAACCCAAGGCCCGTGCGAGAGTGGTGACCCAGGAAGATCCAAGGTGGTTTGCATAGGTCTCGGGAGCCACGGGGCCCTGAGGGAGGAGAGGACTGGCAAGGGGGCTGGGGGCTCGAGGGACAGCTTGGTCCAAGGGTGTTTCTGAACTGAGATGCACCCAGTGTGGTGGGAACAGACACCATACCTTGAGGCATGAAAGCTAGAAACATAGAAAACTGTTTTTCTCCAATGGCTCCAGAGGTCTGTTTTGTTATCAAAAAAGCTTCAGCTAGAAGGTCCCTTTTCCAGGGGTGGGTGTGGCAGCGCAGCAGCTAAGTGGGGTGGGGTAGGGGGTGCGTGATGGAAGAGTGGTGGTCCTGATGGGAGGGTGCTAGGGGCTTGTGTGCTGAGTGTCACCAGCAGAAGAGTAGCTGGGGTGTGGGCGGTTGTTAGGGAAAGAGGTTGTACTATTAAAGAACAATTGTCCAACGCCACTTGCTAAAGCACAGTAAGGACCATTGCAATAGATACAGACCAGATAAAGGACCAGAACTTTATCCAGGACCATTGCAATAGATACAGGGACAGCACAGGTGTTGCCGTGGGGTGGGGGGGAGAGAGATTGGGCTCAAATCCCAATACAGCACAGGCAGGTGGGAATTCACAGCCAAGGAGCAGGGTGGGGGCAGTGGGTGGGAATTACTAAGGAGGAAACAGCAGGGGTGAGGGGGATCCTGGCTAAACCCACCTAACAGGGTCTTGCTGAACACAGGGACTCAGCAGCCTTTTCCTACCCACAGACTTCATCAGAGAAAGGATTAGTTTGAGGGCTCCCTTCGCAGAATGTACTGAGCTTACGATTCCTCTCCTAGGGGTGCAGAGACACACCACAGGGAGTTTGGGGATAAAACGCCCTCCCAAACAATGACATCACATGCTGTCATGACATGCCATGACATGAGCTCACAGCGGTATTGATAATTTGAGATCCTGGAGGGCGGTTTCAAGGGTAGAGAGGGGGGGGGCAGGTTGTCATGTTCCCATGGCAGCCTAGCTCGTTGCCATAGCAACACAGCTCTGCCACCATCCCGTGGAGTCCTGGTTTCTGTACTGGGTGGAACACCTTGACGCCTCACAGTATGGAGGAGGTCCAGCTACCCCTCTGGGAAGGAACATTTTCACCCTAGACTAAGCAGGAGAGGGGTTCCCTGAGGCTGTCAAATAGGACTGGGTTTTCTCGTGGGCAGGAAAGTGGATTTCCTGGGGTTTCCCCTACTGACAAACTCTACACCTTCCTACCATGTCTCTTCTGCTCAGCTGTTGGACCCCCAAGAATGTCCCTGTGAGGTGGACTGTCCTTTCTTGATCTGACTCAGATGGAAGGAAACCCTGCCATCCCAGAGAGGCACGACAGTGCAGCAGGGGAGACAGACTCCGGTGTCCGGAGAGCGTCCGCTTGCCACTTGCTCGGCTATGTGCCTTGAGTGAGTTATTTATCTTTCTGAACTTCAGAGTTCTACCTGTAAAGCTGGGGATAATTCACGTCCACCTCCTCCTGGGTGGTTATGAGGACGAAGAGAAGTGACACATGCAAAATGCCATCCTGGGCCTCCCTGGGGGAAGGTGAGTGGCCTGGTCTACTGCTGATGCCCCTTACTTTTCAGTGACTTGGGGCCAAGGTCCCAGCAGAGGGCTGCCTGTGTGGTCGGTGGACAGGGCAGGGGTTGGCATCATCTTGCTGATCGAACTGTCCCCCTGGCTGATAATTTCCCTGGGGAAGGTACTTAATTGTACGCCCCTCCCCCCGCCCCACCCAGTGCCACTGTGGGGTAGCCCAATCCCTCGGCAGCATGTCACCCATCCTCAGAGAGGTAAGTCTAGGAATTCAGGGTCGGCTTCAGAAATTTTTATAGAAATTTGCTATTGCTGAAACATCCAAGCAGCATCCAATGTGGGCTTCTCTTTAGTTGGTGTTTTGTTTTGTTTTGTTTTTTGAGACAGAGTCCTGCTCTGTTGTCCCGGCTAGAGTGCAGTGGCTTCAGCCTAGCTCACAGCATCCTCCAACTCTGGGCTCAAGCGATCCTCCTGCCTCAGCCTTCCGAGTAGCTGGGACTACAGG
>VBSM01002937.1:5261230-5272280 GCA_008086735.1 Cheirogaleus medius
GATGGAGCCGTTTATCAGTATCTTTCCTTCAACCTGCGCCTCCCTTGTTCTCCCCAACTGAGTGAAACTGTCACCACTCAATCCACAGCTGGGTTTTATTGCTGCTTCTTCTAAAATGGATCCTGAAAGCTGTCCAGTTCTCTTCATTCTTACCACTTAATTCCCAGCCACTGTCATCTCTTCCCCGGACTCCTGCAGAAGCCCCCATTTAGCCTCCTGCTTCACTGTTGTTTGTTTTTTTTAGAGACAGGGTCTTGCTCTGTCACCCAGGCTGGAGTGCAGTGGGCAATCATAGCTCACTGCAGCCTTGAACTCCTGGGCTCAAGTGATCCTCCCGCCTCAACCTCCTAAGCAGCTGGGACTACAGGCATGCATGTGCCACCACACCTGGCTAATTTTTCGTATTTTTGTACAGACGGGGTCTTGCTATGTTGCCCAGGCTGGTCTCAAACTCCTGGCCTCAAGTGATCCTCCTTCCTTGGGCTCCCGAGGCACTGGGATTACATGCGTGCCACCACCACCCCTGGGCTCCTGCTTCTTTCTTGCACCCTCCCAGTCCTTCTCTACGCAGCACTCGAGGATCTTGAAACACAGACAATTCCATCACGTTAGTGTTCTGCTTAGTAGCATCCTTCCTGCTGCCGCCTGAGCTTAGAATGCAGCAGAGCCCTCATGTCACACCATGGCACAGCAGCCCTGCCCGACGAGGGCTGGGTCTACCTGTCCTCCCTCATCCTCTGCCACTGTCCCTCCTGCCTGCCATGCTCCCACCGCACCGCTTCTTCATTGGCTCCATTTGAGCCTTCCTGCCTCCGGGCCTTTGAACATGCAGTTTCCTTGTTCAGAACACCCTTCCTCCCACTTGTTACCTGACAAACGCATGCTCATGCTTCAGGTCTCAGCTTAGTCGTCAGTTCCTCGGGGAAACAAACCTAGTCCACGCTCTGTCCCCTGACCTAAATCTGGTTCCCTCATTTCTCTCTCTCACAGGACTTAGCACATTCTTCACAGGCTTATCACATTTGGTCAGAGTATATTCGCTTGCAGGCTAATTGGTTTGCTACATTGTCAGCCTCAGACCTCAACCCTCTTCTCTCTCTGTTTTATCCCCCAGGTCAAGTGGTCGCCAACTAGCAGCAGGGGGTACGGGGGTGGAGAATGAGGGAGGATGATTTTGTTCCCCAGGGGATATTTGCAAATTTTTGGAGACATTTTTGAATGTCACCATTTGGGTGGGAAGAGGGGGCTCCTGGCATCTAGTAGGTGGAAGTCAGGGATGCTGTTAGAATCCTCTATCATACAGGACAGCCCCCCGCAACAAAACATTATCCCACCCCAAAATGTCAGTAGTGGGGAGGCTGAGAAACCGTGCCCTAGGTGGTTTCATGGACTGTCACTGTTTGAAATACCATTTACATGGAGGCAAATTCCAAATGTGTCTCTCCAGCCCAGGTCTCTACCTGGGACTCCAGACTCTTCCTGCCAACTCAGCAGCAGGAACTGTTAACGGCCTGATCGGCATCTCACCCGGATGTCTCACAGCACAAGCAGACTCCAACGGCTAAAACCAGCTCCCGCTTTCCTTCCTACTCAGCCCTTCCAGGATAAAAATATAGGAGACACTCTTGACTCTTCTTTCTCTCACGCTCACATCCAATCCATCAGCAAGCCCTGTCTGCGGTTTCTTCAAGACAGAGCCAGCGTGGAGCACTCCGCACCTCCTCCCTGCCAACGCACTGGTCCTCCACCGCCTGGCGCTCAGGACTGGCTGCTTCCCTCCCCCTCTGTAGCCTGTTCTCGACCCAGCACTCAGAGTGATCTTTCAAACATACAAATAGAACTTCTCGTGCCTCTGCGCAAAACCCTCCAGTGGTTTCCCATCTTCTGTAGTTAAAACCAAAGTCCTTACCATGGCCTGTAAGTCTCTATGTGGTCTGACTCCTCAGGGACCTCCCTGACCCGAACTCTTAGAGTCTAAGAATCTAAATCAGACTCTCCCGTCTATTCGCTTCACTCAGGTCTCCTCATTCTTCTTCAAACACCCCAAGTATGCTAATGCCTCAGGGCCTTTGCTCTGTCTGTCCCCTCTTCCGGGACCATTTCCCCTCCAGACAGCTGCAAGGCTTTGCTTCCTCACTCCCTGAAGGTCTCTCTGTGAAGGGCACCTTCCCTGACCACCCCATATAAAACAGCAGCCCCTCCTACCCTGAACTCCATAGCCTCCTTACCCTGTTTTATTTTTGTCGGGAGGACTTATTACCAACTGACATACTACATAGTTATTTCTTTATCGGTTAACTACCTGTCTCCCCTCTCTAGAATGTAAGCAGGGAGTAACATCTGTTTCACTTGCTGTTGTATCCTCCGTGCTCAACACAGTGCTTGGCACGTAGCAGTGAACGAAAGCATATTGCCACCAGTCCAGCAGATGAGAAACCAGGGCTCAGAGGCTATGAGTGACTCACCCAAACCAAGCCCAAGAGCAACAGGGATTCCCACCAGCCCAGACCTGTTGGCTACCTCCCTGCCCCTTTCCCAAAGGAAGGGAGAGGTTGTTTAGGAGTGAGGATATGGTGGTCTGGGCAGGGGAGTGGACTGTCGTTTCCGACCCTGGGGCCAGAGGAGACATTGAGGGTTTGGGGGGAAAGACGTCTGAATGGGCAGAGGCCTCCTGAGTCCACCTTTGTGGCTTCCCAGGTCTAAGAATTCTCAACTGGAAAGAGGTCACTTGGCTGGTGAACTTGCCGGTTCCCCCAGGCACCAGCCTCTGGCTACCTGTGGCCCAGGGCAAGGCGGGGGAGCCACACCCCACCCCGGGCCACTGCCTCGGGGATGCCAACAAAGCAGCTCCCAGCCCCTGGCTCCAGAGGTCAGTGTGTAGGTGCCCCAGAGAGAGGGCGCCCGGCTGGGAGGGGCACGGCTCCACCCACCTGGGCCTGCATCCCCGTGGCAGCCCCGCTCCCGCCAAGCCCGGGTCGTTCCACTCACTCTGCCAGTCGGTGATGGAGATCATGCTGCACTGTGCCTGGGGGGCCTTCCGGCTCAGCGCTGGCAGGTGGGGAGCGGCCACGGGGACCCAGCCTGGACATGGCCATGGGGAGCTGACCCTTGGTAAGTTGTGAAATGAGCCTCTGGTAAATCATTAACTCCCCTCCAGCCCCGCCCCCCAATACACAAATGGCCCCTTAAAGTCACAGGCTTCCTCCTCCAGTGCTCACCAGAGGGTACTGCTCCCTCCACACGCCCCACCCCCCAGACGAGGAGGTGCCTGCCTGACCCTGTCCATGCACCCCGATGCCCTGAGGCTGAGTTCAGGGGCTCCCATGTCCTCGACAAAATCTGGATTGTATATGGAAGAGTGGGGGTCCACGTGCCCAGGACCTGGGGGTGCCCAGATTCCTTGCTTGGTTTGGCGGAGGGTGTGGGAAGAGTTGGAATCCGTGCATCTCTTTGGAAATGTACTAAATTCATCTTGAGCGTCAAGTTTTTTCCTTGTTATTACACATGCTGGACGGTAGGGGGTGATGAGCAACTGAGTCAAACTCGTTGCTGACCTCATGGCTGAGCTGGATTCGGTTAAATCCAGGGCAAAAGTGCCACGAGGGAGATAGACACAAGGGCTTAGACCTCCTTTCCCCCAGCGGTGTCCAGCTTTGGACTGTGAGGTTGAGCTATGGAAGACAAAGCCTTGAATTTGGGCTTAGAGTAGGGCTGGACAATGCAGGAGGCCTGGTTCTAGTCTACACACCAGCTGTGTAGACATGGGTGCATCCTTACCTCCTCTGTGGGAAAAGGAGGGAAAGTCACCCCCTAAGATCCCCTTTCCCGCAGGCCAGTATCTCCTTTGTAATGTCTCCTCTACCCAGAAATGAAGTCCATAGATGATATGACTAACCTGCACACATCATTTTAACAACTCAAATAAAGCTGACCATAATAAAGCAACAGAAGAATAATTTATAATAGAACACAATGTCTCATAGTGTAGAAATGCTCAGAGAAGACTTACCAGAAGACATAAGTAAAATGGATTGCCTGCACCTACATATAATACTTAAATTTGAATGGAAGACTAGAGCCAATCTCTGCAAAATCAAAACCAAAAACCATACACGTGCAAGAAAACAAGAGTAGTTGGGAGTGAACGCTAGACGAAAAGCTGTTAGGTAAGTTATAACAGACCGGATGTACTTGCATATGATAAGGGAAAGAGGGAAATCACCTTAGTTGAAACAGGGATGGCACAGCAGGGCAACTTGAAGAAGGAGGTAACGTGGAGGTAACGAGGAAGGATGATGTAGGTGCACAGGAACGGGTCTTACGGATGTGTGTGTTGTCAGAATAGCTCCCATGGAACTGGGTTGCGATGGAATATCACAGACACATAGATCTCTGTCTTGAGCTGCCATCACATGTTGAGACAAAAGTCCGTCTCCAGGACCTTAAAAAGCCTTGGAGATCACATATTTCCAATGGGCAATGGGGGATGGAGGATGGATTGGGAAGAGAAAGGGTGTTCAGGTTAGAGCAATTTCGTCTGGGCCCTAGGAAAACAACAGGCAACTCCCCCAACATTTCCGCACCATCCCGACAACATGGGTGTTCATCCTTGGGTTGCAAAAAACTTTATAAAGGATGGCAATACCATGAAATCATTTCTAAAAACTTCTATTAAGGAGATCCAATGAAATCGGCTGCATTTCAGGTATCTCTGCTTTAATGATGTTTGGTTCTCTCAAATCTCTTAAGTATTTTCAGTCTCTTTGCTGATTCAGTAACACCCTACTGATTGGAACTGTTTCCAATCAAATATATACGAGTTTAAATCTTTTAATACACAGTGTAGACAATGCATGGAGTAGATTATTCAATAATTTTGAGACAATGTATTTGTTCCATTTACGTTTCTCCTCCATAATAACCATCTCCTAACTTCCCGAGTTATTCATGAGATTTGTCTCTAAAAGCTTATAAAAACTGTTTATTGTTATTATGAGCTGAAGTCTGACCAACCTGTGCTGGTCGTGGGCTTGTTCCTGTGGCACATTATAAAGCTGTGCAGGAAGTGGGATAATCCCTTGTTTTGGAAATCTGTCCCATGCATTGCAGCCATTAAATGCTAGTGAGAGTTGTGTCCCCTTATCATCAAGACAACCTAATACCCCCTAGAGGACAGTCTCACCCCCAGTGAAAAAACTGGTAGGTTAAGAGCTCAGGCTCTAAAGTAAGAGAGCCCCGGGCTCCATCCTAGCTCGGGAGACCTGCGGCATTTTATCCACTCTTTCTGTGCCTCAGCTGCTTGGATAATAACAGTCCCTACCGCATAGAGAGAGCGTGAAGATCAGTGAGTAAATCCAGGGGAAGTGCCTAGATGAGCCATTGTTATTACTGTTACTACCCTGGTATAGTTATAACAATTACTACGGCTGTTATTAGTATCCTGTTCACAAGCTGTTGTATGAAAGACTTCTGCTCTCACCTCAAATGTGGCTCTAAACTGCTCCCCCAGGTGTATAAGCTCGCACCGCCACCCCAGCCCTGGAACCCACCTGTGCGCCAGGAGAACTGCAGTCTCGGGGAACCGGGCCCTGCTGGCCTGATTCTCAGGTGTTAGAGCTGAGCCCAGAGGGGCTGGCCATCGTCCACGCTCCCGGAGAGAGGCCCTTTACACGGACAACCCCAGGACGGAGGACGGGGGCCCTGGAAGGCTGGGGCTGGTCCTCACCTCGGCGGTCTCGTGGCCACCGCGGGGAAGGGGTGGGGCAGTGCCTCCCTGGGGCTGGCGACACGGAACCGGGCAGGGGAAGGACTCCTCGGGGGCTGGGCGGCAAGGGCCCCGCAGTGTCTCCAGCGACAGGGTGGAGCTGGTGCAGGAGGAGGCCCGGAGAACCTTCTCCCTCTCCCCTCATCATGCCCCTGCCAGTGGCCGGGGCCTCACGACGTCACCCCCACTTCCTCACATTTGGAAACGAATTCAGGTTTTCCAAGTGTTTTTCATCCATCTTCTCATTTGCCTTACTTGAGAGCTCCATGGATGGTGGTTAAAATCCCCAGTTTATAGACAAGAAAACGGACACTCCGGAACTATAGGGACGTGTCCAATCTTCATGTAGCTATGGGTAGCCAGGAGCAGGGCCGGGAGTTGGGCACAGCCGTCCCAGTAACCGTCCCAGTAACGCCGTGAGCTCACCCTGGAGGCTCGAGCTGGGGTGGGGTGGGGGCTGGGGTGGCCCGGTGCCCGGCCCCTCCAGGCCTCTGGTCAAGAATAAACACGTGGTCACACAGTTACAGAGTTCCGCTCCTTAAAGGACAGCCTCCCTGTTGCTTTCTCATTTGTGTTTCTCAACTACTGTCCCCGTTTCCAAACCCATACCTGGCCTGATCAGGGGTTGATCTGGGCCGGGAGGTGGAGTGGGCAGGCATCCGCTGCCATGTCGTTGGCGAGGAGGAGCCAGCCCCAGGGCGTGGATGCAGTGACACCCGTGGTGCTCTGTGGTCTCACGTCCTGCCTCCTCTCCGAGGCCCTGCCTGGCTCTGCCCAGATGGAGGCTGCAGGTAAAGGCTCAGCCTCCAGAAAGCGACACGTTCTCCAAGACACCTTCCCCCCGCCTCCCAGGTCTCTTGTCTTGGGCCCACATCTAGTCCTGACTCCCCTGGTTCACGGAGGACATCAGGGTTTATAGCTTTCCTGGGGAAGTTACACAATCCAAAATCGAGTCATATTTCAAAAACGACCGCCATTCTGCTAGCCCTTAGAGATGAGAACAGGTGCCAAGAATTCAGCATCCGCTATCAAAGCCAACCCGATGCAAACTCAGGAATTGGAGCAGGCTTGCTTTCTCGTCTCCCCTCCTCAGTTTTCTTCTCTTTCTCGAACCATCCCTCATTCCGACAACCCGCAGAAGCCCAGCTGAGGTCTGCCACTAACCCGGGCCCACCTTTCCTGCCCACGACCCAGCCCGTAGAATTCACAGGGCTTCCTGACTCTTAATCCTCCCAGAGATTTCAAGTTGAAGAGCTCGGGTAAAGCCCTTCACACTGAGTATCAATAACCGATAACCACTAAATACCTGCCAAGAGAAATAAACCAAAGGGACAAATAAACCAAAGGGCTGAATGAGAATTGGGGTGGGCGTTCTGGTACTTCCCACCAAATCATACACCTCTTTGCACAGCAGCAACCAGGAATAGCTAGGAAATCGTTTTCTTCTCCTCCCTCCCTACCCTCTGTCTCAGAGGCGAATCACAGGGACCGTGGGGCAGGGCCCGAAGCACCGGATACTTGCATCGTGCAGGAGGTCAGGGATCCTCAGGGCTGAAAGTGCAGCCCTGAGTTGGTAGTGCACCCCCCGCCCCCAGCTCGTGGGGAGGGGCCGGCCGCACAGGCTGAAGTGCGAGGGGAGACCGGTGATACGATCTGTACCCAGCCCGGCCCCTCCAACCTCCTCCCCCTTTCCTGCCGATCTTGTAGGCTGTCGTGGACCCCACGGGCAGCCATGAACATGGAGCGGGAGACACACACCACGTGTACAAACCATTCGTTTTATTTCCTGTATTGGGTTTATACAAACTTGCAAGATACAAATGCAGAAGTCACTGGGATTCTTCGGTTACCTAAATCTAAAACCGCTGCTGCCGAGAGGAGGGCGCAAACTCCCACCTGCGTCACCCAGGTGCGTCTCCTCCCCGGGGAGGGGGTCGATGGCTAGAAAGGTGCTAAGGGGATGCGCTACAGCTGGTTGGTTCCCCAACAGAGATGCCCTCTATTTAACCTTAACTCTCCTTCTAAGGTCACTTTTATACTAAATAA
Source organism: Cheirogaleus medius (assembly GCA_008086735.1). Taxonomy (NCBI): domain Eukaryota; kingdom Metazoa; phylum Chordata; class Mammalia; order Primates; family Cheirogaleidae; genus Cheirogaleus; species Cheirogaleus medius. The sequence continues at coordinate 5,269,041 of VBSM01002937.1, forward strand.
AGACACTGAGATCATAAATTTCCGTGTACGGTTTATTGTCTAATACTAGCAAATCCAACTGGCCTCAATATGTGCATAAATAGATACGTGTGTATATATAATATTTTTCCTTAGTTTTAAGAGCTGCCAGGTGGAGGGTGCTGGACGGGGAAAGGAATTGCTTCCCTCTTGCTGTGGTCAGCCCTGCCCCAAGAACATGCCTCTCGCACAGGCAGGAGAGCACATGCGCAGCCGTGACCGCGGCACATCTTTAAAGTGACAGTAGCAGTATTTGATTGCAACCTCTTGGATATTGATCAGGGAGGTAATGTGCTAATCAGGAAGGCCCTGGATGAATAACCAGGGCTTCCCCAGTGGGTTACTTAGCCCTGGGCCCCCGTCTGGGCCCTGTTCATTCATAGCAAGATGCTCTAGACTGAGAACACAGTGCCGACACACGCCAGCCCGGAGCTCTGTGCTAAAATTCTTGATCTCGGATCTGGACGAGGATTTCCATCCTGCCCAAACCCTTGCAAGGCAAGGGCTCCCTTGCCTAGCGCGATGGCTGCTGAGCAGTTTGGGAGGCTGAGCTGGCTCAGTTCAGCAGCCCTGGTGGCAGCTGCCAGAACACAGTCCCGAGGGCTTCTTGGGCAAGGCTGAGATGTCACATGGTGGGCAGGACCCTCCTCAGCTCGGAAGCTGATTTCACAGTCTGGATGCCAGACAGAGGTACCATCCACTTAAGAACACCCCCAGACCAAGGTGAAAGGTCACAGAGGGAGACAGATGCCATAGATGTGACCCAGACCAGAGAGGGACCAAGTGAAAAAGGGCGAGGAGCCCAAAGAACCACGTGTTGGCACTAAAGGACCAGAGATGGCACAGAGGCTCCCAAGCTGCTTCCTCTGGGCTCTGCACCATGTCTTGGGTCCATCAAGGCCATCGTTAGTGCTGCCATTAGACCGCTTGCCCTTTCCAGCAGGCCGAGGAAGAGGGGTGGCCCAGCAGCCCGTCTGGGGACCGTGCGTGTCTGCACGGCATCCTCTGTGCGTACAACTGTGCACGGTTCCTTCAAGAGGATTCACATCTGACAGCCCTCAGAGGGGCATTGAGAGCCGACAGTGCCATCAGATCCTTAGACCAGGACGTCCAAGGGGACACCCTGCCCCGGCAAGGCGCTCTCCAGGGGGCGTCTGGGGACAGTCCTTTGCCGACTGGGGAATGGGGAGGAAGGAAGGAAGGTGCTGGGGCAGAGGGCAGGGCGCAGGGTTGGGACCTCGAGGTGGCTGCCCCGGCCTCCTCACATCCTCTGCCAATTCCCTTCGGACATTGACACTTTGAAAATAGATTTGCTTTTTTAACAAAAGCGTAAAATAGATCTGTCTTAAAATAAGTCTTTCCTCTCCCCTTCTTTGGATCAAAAAGGCAAGGGGTATGGCCTGGGCACGCCAGGAACGGCATGGAAAATAAGGGAGAGAAAACAGGCCTGGGCGGGAGCTGTCGGAAAGGATCAGGCGTTACAAACAAATATATATATTACATATATATCTATAATATGTATAATCTCCAGAAAACATATATTAAGGCATGTGAAGCAACATAAAGAGCCAGCTTTATGGAATCAGAGATGGCAGAGAGGTGGCAGAGGTGCAGACATTATTTCTTGGTATTTTACATGTATTTCTAAAAATATTACTTAAAAAAAGGAGAGACGGAGAAAGGGGCAGGAGTGGAAGGCTCCGAACACTCTGTTTCTTGTGGAGGAGGAAGGTGTAGGGGAAAGGGAGGAGAGAGGGAGACCTGGAAGCCCGCCCCACCTGCCAGGGTGTGCAAAGGAAGGGATGGACATGGTTGCTGACGCCGGGAAGATGGGAGATGTAGCCAAAGGTCACGTCCAGGGAACCTGCTAGAAGTGGAGATCGGTGGAATCCTCCCGGTCCGTAATCCCTCCGAAGCACGAGCATATCCTAAGCACCTAGAACAGTGCCTGACACATACGAGGTGCTCGAGGAATATCTGTTGAGTGAATCGCCGTCTTTACTTGCGTATGAACCAGTCACTGTCCCAGCACGAAGGAGTGGAGCGGAATCGGTAGAAGATAAAGCAGTTGTTCTTGGGGACCGCTTGAGGCCAGGCTGAAGTCTCTGGGCGGCAACTCTGCAGTGAGCAGGCCTGGGGGGGCCCCAGCCTCTCTCCTCCCTCCTCTCTGGCTGCCGCGTGTCCAGGTGGGTGGGGCAGAGGTACTTTGCTTTTCTGTCTCTCCCCCACTGGCCTGCCTGGGTGGGTTGACTACGAGAGCACCAAGCCGCACCTGGTCCTCACCTGGGATCTTGGGATGGGGGGGGGGGCCCTGGAGTCAGAACTGCTAGATCGAGGCCTTGTTCCCCCTCCCCGGCACACGCTCAGCTGGCCCACTGCACATTCCAGAGGAAACGGGGCAAAACGATCTCACGAAACTGTTAGGTAAAGCCCCACGGCTGACCAACCCTACCTGAGACGAGTTCTCCTCCGGCCCTCACCCAGGACGGGGACGCAGACAGCAGGCACAGACCCCCAAAGAGCCATCGCCCGGGCTGCCGCTCCCCACCCCCTTCACTCCACACGTGGGTCCCCACACCGAGCACCTCCACTGAGGCCACCATGGGCTCCACGGGTGGGTCCTCCTGGGGGCGCGGTGGGGGGAGCAGAGGTGACAGTCTGGCACTGCACTGGGCACTAACCTAAGGCTCCACCTGGGGACACCAATCCCACACCTGTTTCCATTTCCCTCACTCCCTCTACACTTGCCAATGCGCCCTGCTGCCGCCCACGCTCCACGGATCTCTCCTCCCTCTTTGCTCCGCTTCCAACCTGCCCTCAGACGCTGCACAGACCTGCTGGCCCCTAGCCACCGCCAGCACTGTCCCCTCTGGGAGCTGAGACGCTTCTCCTCATCTCTCTTCATCTCGTCTTTGGCTCAAGCAGGGTGGTCAGTGTCCCCTGGACCCCAGAGGAGCACCCAGAGCAGAGAAGGGGCGGAGCCCTGGGTACGCGGGGGCGGCGGGGTGAGGCTGGTGGCCGGTGCTGTCCTTGGTGTCCGGCGGGCTCCGAGAGGCAGAATGTCCATCTCCTCTTCACCCCTAGTCCTGATCTACGACAGCCAAGGGTGTGCTCCCCACCAGGGCACGTTCTCCATCAAGGAATGTTCCAGTAGCATCGCCACAAATCCAGCCGGAGCGAGGCTGAAGCTCCGAGGCGTTGGTGAGGATGGCGCTCCCCTCA
>VBSM01002937.1:5272380-5284328 GCA_008086735.1 Cheirogaleus medius
GCAGAGAGGAGAGCGAGCCCGGGGCCTGCTCAAGCCAGGCCAAGCTGTCCTGCTCCCCCGGAGCGCGGGGGAGAGCGTGAGGCCCCGAGGAGACCTGGCCCAATCCAGGCTCTGCTGAGGACCAGTGTGACTGTGGGTGAGGCCGGGCCACGGCTCCCTCCCATCCACACGGCGGGAGGTTCCCGGACCTCCCCGCTGTCGTGCAGATGGAACGAGGGAGTGGCACCCTCGGTACAGCGGCCATAGGCAATGATAATGATCAATAGTGCAGTAAAATCACACCAATCCAAATCATCAGGCCCCCATTTAATGAACAGATAGAAGTGAACTGCCCACTCTGTTGATCAATGCCACGACAACGGTGGCTTCTGATAGACTTCAAGTGAGTTCTGTTACCCTGGACACGGTGGGGGGCTCAGAAATACATTCCCTGCCATCACTTGAGACCCCCTTGCATCAATCCAGTGAAGGCAAACTTCAGCCCTGAACAAACCAATCGTTACAGCCTGAAAGTGGTGATATTTGAATTAATGAGATTTTACTCTATTATCATTATTATCCCATGTTGAGAACAGCAAGTAGAAGGGCAATGAGAGGCGAGGAGACACATCACTGGGGACACGCTCTACACAGTCCAGACCCCTGTGTACCCTCGCCGTGGCCGCGAGGCAGGAGGATGGCAGAGACAGCGTCCTCACTCAGGCTGGGAGAAGAACCAGACCTCAGCCAGGCTCACACTGCATTGCCACCGAGGGAGGGGTCCTGACATTGAACTTCCTGGTTCCCTGCCCTCACCTGATCACCTTCCCTGCCCTCTGTGCAAGAGAAAGGGCCGACCTGGCCATTGTCGTTTGCATATCTACATACACCCACACGCGCACAGAACACACGCAGCTCTTGCATGGATGCGGAGTTGTGTCTGCCTGCACACGGTACGTAGTTTGTGCATGGGATCCGGCAACACCATATCATTACACTCATGGCACGCAGCTCACAGATATGTGTGTGTGTGTGTGTTTGTGCACTTCCAAGCCCATGCCCTTCCACGTGACCCAAGACGCTTGCAACTCCGCCGTGCGAATGCATTCGTAACCGCTCTCAGACACACATCCGTGTGCATTTCCACATCACAGACCCGGTGGCTGGTTAGTACCTGGCAACCTCCGCTTCTAAAACAGTTGGAAAAACAAAAACAAAGCAAGGAACACCTCGAGGAAGCCAAAATAGATGTTACAACCTACATGCAGTGAGGCTCTTGTCATTTACTCAGCGGAGAGCCCCTGGGGGTTCAGTTACTGTATTTATGCACAATTCTAATAGGTGTAGACTAGCTGGGATTCTAACCCAAAGGACGTTAGAAACAGGAAAATGAGAAGAGAGAGAGGAATGGAGGCCCACTGACATCGATAGGAAGGCACGACTGAAGAGAGAAAATCTTTTGCAAGAAGTAGACATCACAACTTTAAAAGTATAACAGTTTGGGAACATTTGGTGTAGCTGCAGACAGATCTGTATGGACTGCAGCCCCTAAGGGCACCCCGTTAACAAAGGCCAGCAAAATAAGGATATTTACAATGATACTAAACGAGTGAGAAAAGTCAATTATGTAAATAGAACCTCTTTAAGAAGGCAGAAAATTACTAAATACATATTAGGAATATATCCATTGGAATAGTCAAAACTCACATGTGTAGCAGATGTGTACTGGACAGATGTGATATCATAACGTGTGCAGTCACAAGTACCACATCTGCACGCAGACATAATCAGTCACACGTACTCACATTCACGACGCTGTGCTAACTCGCATCCTGCAGACATACGTTCAAAAATATTGCAGTATCTACACGGTACGCAACATATACGCAAATGTGCTTTATCATCCCCCATTCTGCAAAAAGCCAGTCATATATAAGCGTGTGCATTTGAAAACACTACCTCCACTCATACCGTACACTCATGTATCTTTACATCTGTGCACCAACAGCTCACTGCATGCTACCTAGACTCATAAATAATAGGTCTCCACACAACGTTCTTGGACATTCTGCACACGTGTGCACACACGCATACACATTCCTGTAATTCACTCATTCTCTCCACCCCTGCATTTCATAGTCGAATACACACAAATACACCTGTGTCTACAAACATTACCAGATACAGACACTGCACATGACATTCATACAAACTCAAAAATGCCCCATCTTCCCACACACTACATACCCGAGTCTGCACGCATCAGGGGATTTACAAGCATTTCAACATGCATCACTGATTATTCACGCCACACACCCATACGCGGGCACTTAACGCTACCTCCTGTACCCGTTACACGTTGCCCTTGTGACCTGTGCCCGGCAGCTGCACTCACGGCGCCCCGGGCGTGAACCTGTGCCCACACTGCATGTGCCGAGGGCCAGCCCTGGCTGTGCTGGCAGAGTGCAGCTCTGGGGATCTGGGCGTTGGGCCAGGGGCGGTGGGATCAGTGGCTAAGTCTGAGGTCTGGCCCTGCCACAGCCATTCTTTAAATAGTTGAGGTTTTGGCAAAAGCAAGGTGGCCGTTTGCTTGCAGCACAGAGACCCTGAAATGTAAGCCTACGTGTATCTCGAGGGAAATCTGATCGGCTGGGTGGGTTTTGTTTTCCTGGCACCCTTGGCTGGGGGAACGGCAGTAGAGACAGCCAGGGGCTGGGGCTGGGGCAGAGCCGAGCTTTAAAACCAGCGCTGCGGCTCTAACCCCTTGAAACAGGAAGTTGCCTTTGGCCCGGAGCATGTGGAATTTGATCGTTGGAAGGTTCACGTTCATTTTGCAGCTAAACTATAGGGAGGTTCGACGGAGGCCTCCTCCCCTGTGGCCAAACTGGTTCTGCTGACTTTCGGCTGCAGGATGGGGCTCTCTGAAGCCATCCCTGCTCTTCCCTCAGTTCCAGCCAAATGCCAGCCTCTCCCTGAAATACCTCCAGGGCTCTCTCTGGCCACCCATTCTGAAGTCCACTACACCCTTTCGGTAAGTTCTTCCTTAAGGCTTACTTAAATCCTTTTGGTCGTAGCCTAGAATCTTCTGGTTTCTAAAAACATCCATATTTGAAATAGTTAGAAAAACAACAAAGGGTTCCTATTTCTACTTCAGCTATTACTACTTCAACTACTACCAGCATCACCAACACTACTACTACTACCATCACCACTACCACCACTCACACAAGCATGTATGGAGCACTTACTGAATGCCAGGCACTGTGCTAGGGGCTTGGCACACGCTGTTTCTGATCCTCACGCTACCAGACCTGGAGGCAGGTATTTTGATTTGCGTTTTTCAGGTGAGGACATGGAAGAGCCTCAGGGCACCAGAATTTGAACCCTCCTTAGTCACTGGCATGAGATGCCATCCCCTCCACCGTCTCACGTGCTTATTGCCTGACTCTCGCCGGGCTGCTGTACCTGCGGCCTGCACACCTGGTCTCTCTCCTCTGCCAAAGTCATCTTAAACCATGGCTGCCTGTTGGGTCATTCCTCTTACCTATGGCCTTGGCCTTCAGAACGCTCTCTCACCCCACCTGTCCATCCTAACCAGCCTCGTCTCGGTGAGAAGGACAGTCTCCCAGGCTCCTCGACTCACCCCGTCTCTTCTCTACCTCTAACCCTCCCTCGTTCATACAGAATCTCTGTCATTCTCCAAAGCTCAGCGGTGTCCTCGTCTACCCTGAGATGAGCAGAAGTTGACCCTGTTCACTTCAACCCCATCGGCATCTACTAGGGACCCACGAGTCTTTGTCTCAGTGTGAAGTCAGCTCCTCACAGTCACCTTTCCTTCGCAGAAAAGCGGGTTTGGGTCAGTAGCCAAGGCAGCGACTGTATCACTCTCAACTCTCTGGCTGCCTGCACGATGTGTTCTTTTAGTCTTCCTGCGGACGTGCGGCAAGAACGGGAAATGGAAGCGTGCCCTGGAGTAGTCGGCCCTCTCTCCACACCCGGGAAATACTTTCATCTTGCCCAATCCAGCTCAGGTATCACCTTTTCTCTGTGCCTCGCCCTGTCCTGCCCAGGCGGTGTGGCTGCCTGTGCTCCCTGCGTGGCCACTGCCGTTCCTCCGAAGAGCGGTTGTAAGGATCGACCATCGCCCAGCTCTGAGCTCCCGATGGCAGCAGCTCTGGCCCCCTTGCACCTCCCTGAGCCTAGCACAGCACCTGGCACTCAATAAATGCTCACCTTGACCTTGAGGAGCCTCTCCTTGGCCTTGTGCCTCTCTGTCCCTGCCCCCCTCGCAGCAGCCCTGCGTCCCCCCTACGCCTGGGCGGCTGGTTTCCCTGGCAGGGCGGAGCGAGGCCCAGCCCCTCTCACCAGACAGCATGCGGCCCCGGCGGGAGGCCTCGGTCGCCAGGGCGCAGGAGATTTCAATCCGCTTCTCCTGCTCCTGCAGCTGGCTCTCAGAGTCCTGGGGCACGTCCACAGAGTCCCCCTCGCCGATGGGCACCACGTTCTGCATGCTGAAGAGGCACAGACACACAGACATGGAGGGGGGGACAGGATAGGCCGGCTGGCCTGGGGCGCCTGTGGACGGAGGTTGGCGGGGAGGGCCGGGGCTGTGCCGTCTCTGGCTCCTGGCAAGGCTGTCCCCAGGAGTGAGTGGGACCCTGGCAAAACAGAGGTTGGGACCCCTACCCTCAGTGCTTTCAAATGAAGTAAAAGGTTCAAGTGAACATCTAGGGCAGCCTTGAAGGGGAAAAGAAGTCACCAGAGGGCGACCCTTCGGTTTTGTCTCGATGGTCGGATGTGCACGAGCCCAGCAGGTCCGTTTTGCACGTGGCAGCAGCATCCTCGCCCTGCCGGTGCCTGGCCCGCCTGCTGTCTCCAGCCGCTGCCTCCACGTGCTCTCCCCTGGGGGGCTGTGCGCGCCCCAACGACATCTAGTGGCCCGGGTGTCCCAGGTGCCGGGGTGGGCAGAGGAGGCGGAGGCTCGCCCGGGCCTGTTACCTGGATTTGGCAATGAGCGTCTTGATCCTCTCCACCTTCTTCTGCTTCTCCTTCAGCTCCTCAGGGCTCAGGGGCGTGTCGGGCTCCAGGTCGATGTACCGCTCGGGGATGAGGACCTTGTCCGGGGTGGAGAGCTGTGGAGGAACGAGGTCACCACCTACGTACGCTCCCTGCCGGGGTCTCCCCGGCAGCCCCTCCTGCGCTCTGCCCACCTCCTTGCTGATGTCCACGTCATAGTGCTGGGGCTCCAGCTCCATCTTGCGGAGCCGGGCGATCTCCTCCCGGGGCGTCTCGTAGGCCTGGCCGCCCGGCTCCTCGGCCCGCAGCGCGGCCTCCAGGTTGGAGATGTCCACCTCGTGGATGCTGCGGTGGCGGCGCACCTGGGGAACAGCACCGGCGTGACCACACCCCTGCTGCCCACGCCTCCAGGCAGCCCGACCGACCACACCGCGTCCTCGATCTCCCCGCCCAGCACAGCCACCGTGGCCGCCGCCCCATCGCTCCCACTGCGGGGCCGTCCTTCCACTCTCTGACCCAAAGCCGCCCCCCTGCACGCCCCAGACGTAAGATCTCATGACGTGTCTGTCGCTGCGTGCCGTGTTCCCCGTCCTGCTCTGCCCCGTGTCCGCATCCTGTGCCGTGTTGTCTTTTAGGAGTTGAGCTTGTGTGTCTCGCATCGATTTCTAATGGTTTCATGTTATAGAAGTCCCCATCCATCAACTAAAAAGGTAAACTGTTTGAGGGCGGGACTTAGGAGTCACAATTTTTCTGTATTTCTGAAACTTAACGGGAAGAAAAATCAAGTGGATGCCTTGGGCTACTCCCAGCTCCGCACTTCGTAGCTATGTGGCCCAGGAATCCCTTCATTTCTCCCCACTTTGTCCCCACTCCGTGACATAGGGACAAGAATCCTGACCCAGTGCTGTTGAAAGGATTCAATGAAACGACATGAAAAGGAACTGCGAGTTACACAGGGCCGTGCCATGGCGAGCATCGCGGTCATCTTCGTAACAGCCGGCCCGGTGCCGGGGACACAGCGGTTGCCCCCGAGACATGTGTAAGTCATGGCCACGCTACAGGGTGCCTTTTGTGCTATTCTCTGTTGACTGAATTTTGTATGATTCATTTCAACAAAAATAATCAAGGCATTCCTTTCTGTTAGTTATTTTCTTTAAACTAGAAAAAGGAAGTACTTGTTGAAGTCACTCTTCTGCCCAGCGGGGAGAAGTCTCCCTCGCTCTCCAGGCTCCCCCTCGAACCGCGCTGGCCCGGGCTGGCCACACGCTGGGAGCGGCCCGTGGTCGGCTGGGGGACCTTACCACTTTGTACGCAGGCCGAGCGCCGGACTCGGGCGCGGGGCTGGCCGGGAGCTGCAGGCTCCTCCGCTTCTCCTTCATGGAGCCGCTCTGGTGCCTCCGCATGCGGTCGATCTGCTCCTCCACGCTCATCTTCGCCTTGCCCTCTCCCGCAAACACTGCGCTCCTGGGGCGCTCCTGCGGGGAAGTGGGGCTGTGACCCGCGCTTCGTCTCCCGCCGGCTTTTCCATCCCCCCAAACCCTCCACGTCTGCCTCCCACGGGAAGTCTGCCTGCAGTGGGTGGAATAGGGGACCCCCCCCAATGTGTCCATGTCCTAACCCCTAGTACCTGTGAACGTGACCTTATTTGGAGATAGGACATAATCCTAAATTAGAGTGTGCCCTCAATCTAATAATGAGTGCCCTTACGAGAGGCAGAAAAGACGACAGGTGGAGTAGAAGATGATGTGGGGATGGAGGCAGAGATTTGATTGACACATCCAGAAGTCAAGGAGTGCCAAGAGTTGCCAGGAATGCCATCAGCCAGGACAAACGCACGGAAAACATTCTCCCTCGGAGTCTCCAAAGGAACCAACCCTGCTGCTACCTTGATTTGGGACTTCTGGCTCCCCCAAGTGCGAGAGAGTAAGTTTCTGTTGTTTTAAGCCCCCTGGTTTGTGGCACTTTGTTAACTCCTGGCAGCGTCAGAAAACGATGATGATACCCTGCCTTGGGTCAGCGCATGTGACTCTGAACGCTGAGTCTCGCCACTTTCCCTCCTTTGCATTCCATTGGTAGCGCGTCAGGGTAATTTTGTTCGATGTTCTTCTGTATTTATGATGCACGTCTTCCCGGTCCCTGACGTGTCTCCCCGAAGAACTCCTCCTCCGGCGGGGCTGCTGCCCCTCCTCCCACTTGTTCTGCCTCCCTCCCCAGCCCTGAGCTCCTGCACAGCAGTGGCAGATGGGCGACACCCACACGGGCCCTGGGCTCGAGGCCCAGCCCGGCCAGCCTCAGCGCTCGGAGCCCGCAGGTGGGCACTCACCTGGGAGGAGAGTCCGTTGGTGAGCCCACTGGCACTCCTCCTCACCACGGCTGATGGGGGCACTTCTTCATCTGTGGGCGACTTTGTCCGAGGGGGCACGATGCCAACTGCAGGGACACAGAGTAACCAGTGGGCCTCTTAGGGAGCAGGAAGGCAGGACCCTGCTTCTCAGAGAGAGGCCCAGTCCCACGCCCCACGGAGACTAAAGGCCCAGAGTGGGTAAGCAAGCACCCAGGGCTCCTCTCTGACCGGCCTGTGGCCTTATTTCCAGGGGAAGGTGGGTCAGGAAGTACCTTTGTTGAGAGCTGCCTGCTTCTCTGCCTCCACCTCTTGCCTGGTGGGCACAAGGCTGATGTCCCTGGGGGTGTCCAGGGACGAGGTCTGGTGGGAGTCTTTCTTGCTTTGCTCATAGCTTGCCTTGGGCTGGGGAGAAAGTATGAGAAGACAGTTGATGCTCGCGTGGCTGCTGGGAATCTGGCCCCTAGTGATGTTTTCTTTGCTTTGCAATCGTTGAAGCTCATGCTCTTGAAGACACAGGGAACAAGGAAACTCTGTGTGTGCCAGCTGGGAAGTGGGCATGGATGCACCGGAGCCTCCCACTCATGCACCTGCAGGCTGGTCGATGTGATGCGGAGCCGTCTTGAGGAACGAGAGCCCAGGGCCTCCAGGAGGGCTCTAGTCGAGGCCCCTCGACCTGACCAGTTGTCTTGGTGAGCACTAAGCAGCTCAGACTTGCTGTGAGCCAGGGTCAAAGAACGGCCAGGGGAGGGAGCTACGAGGCCAAGGGTCTCTAAGGATTCTATAGGGATCTCATTAGAGACTTGAGCAAACAGAACCAGGTGGGCCTCGGTACCCGGATTCTGGGGGATGAAGAGGACACTTAGCTTGTGGGTTCACAAAATCATGAGACTAGAAGAGACCTCAGCTGTCATCTGGGTCACCTCCTCCCACCGTACAGTTGGAGAGTCTAAGTCTCAGTGAGCAGACTGCAGAAAGACCAGCTAAAGGCCAGAAGCTTCAGTTCTAGCCCGACCGGAGAGCATGGCTAAGTCCCATCCCAGTTCTCCATCTGTCAAACACAGGTCACGCTCCCTGCCCTGCCCATCTCGCTGGGCGAACCCGCAAGGGTTATGCAAATTACACACAGCTGAGGCTGGATGAGCACATGGGTTTCCCAGTTTAGGCACAGGACTCTCTCTGCTCACCGCACCACCTCTTCCCAGCTGAGCTGCGTATCTCGGAGAGCTTGGCTAGGGATGCAGGTGAGAGGAGGAGCCAGAACAGGGGAGACAATGGCCTGTATCCTTACACTCCCGGGGTTCGTGAGACCCAGAGAGACATGAGACGAGGCAGAGGTAGAGAGAGCAGGGGAAGACTGGGCCTGCGAAGGGCAAGAGATAGGAATGGCACGGCAGGGATGGGGGTGGGAGTGGTCACTCAGTTTCCACTGGCTGGTCACACTGGTGGGGAGCAGGGCGTAGCACCGGCACCCACGACCACTGGCCGCCTGTGAGCCTGGGCAGGGGGTGGGGCAGCAACTCCCTTCCCCATCGCCCACGGAGAGCGAGACGGGGAAAGACCGCCTGCACCACTGTCTCAACCACCTTTTCCTCATCCCGGAGTCTAACCAGGCAGGGGCCTGGCAGCAACTGAGCTTTGGGAAAGTCAATGGGGAAAACGACTCCAGCGGCCTGCCTGGCCCCCCTGCCTGGCCCTTTGCCCCAGCCCCCCTGCCCCCACCCTCCAGGACCCACAGGTGCTGGGTACCTGACCCCTGGCTGTCTCGCCACTGCGCTGCCAGGAAGGGGAGCTGGGGTATGGCCAGAAGCGGCTCTCGCTAGGGAGTGGAGGGACGGTTGGAAGAGACTCCAGGGGGACGTAGGCTTTGGGGAGGGGAGGCCGAGGCGGGCCAGGTTCCTGAGTCAGAGAGAAGCCAGAGCGTTAGGAGGAACGAGAGCAGCCTCTGTGAGGGCAGGAGAAAAGAGTGTTAGCAGGAGGCAGACGACAACACCCTGGAAACCTGGCCTGGACTGCGGGACTCCCACCCACCCCGGCCTGGAGAGAGCGCCAGCTCCAGAGCTAACTCCCCACCTGACCTCCCAGGCCCTTCTCCACTGAGCCCCCACTTGTCTGCCACTCCCCACGCTCCCCAGTTTTTCTCCGAAGTGCTCTCCTCATCGCCCGCCATCATGCTGGGCACAGTCCCACCTCACACCTGGGCTTCCGCCATCTCACTGGCTGGGAACGTCTCTCTCTGGTTCCTCCACCTACCCAGATGCTTAAGGGCTCAAGTTTAAGTTCCACACTCCTGGAACATCAGAGCATTGACAGTCTGAACCATGTGGCTCAAAACCGAGACACGCAACGTCATGGTCCTGGGAATCATGGTCCTTGGTCCCCATGGGCTCTCGGAGTGAAGGCCTGTGGGGCACGCACGTGTCTCTTTCTAGAAGGGCCTCGCACCACCCCTCGCCCACAGCAGAACCCCAATAAATATGTGCTGATCAACTGGCCAGGAAACTGCTCCCCACACTGACCCTCAACCTTCCCATGGCCCTGGAAGAGCCCTGGACTTAAACTCCGACGGACTGCATGGTGTCTGCTGTCCATCCCAGCACTCAGACACAGGCTTTTCTAAAAAGCAGCTAAAGATGACAGGCGGAGATGAGGACAGGTAAAGGGGAAATGTGAAGGGATGGTCACAAACAGGGTGTGAGCATGACCCCTTAGACAGAGAGCCCAGCACTAGAACTGGGGGCGTCTGGGCAACTGACGGGCACAGCGTGTGTATAGTTCCAGGCAAGTAAGGATCTGGTCCCCTCTCCCCGACACCCACCTTCCACTGCATTTCTCAGCTTACCTCGTTGGACCCAGGCTTGGTGGGGGACCCCTGAGAGCCCGACACCAGGGAAAAGGGACTCAGGGGGCTGGTGAGGCTGGCTGAGCTGAGCGGGCTGGCTGGGCTGTTGGAGCCGTAGCTGGCCGAGGGCCCGAGTCCTCCTGGGGGGAAACAGAAGGGGAGAGATGAGCGACCGAGGAGGGTGTGGCCCGGGCTCATCACAGGAGCTGGGGCCACAGACTGGCTGCTGAGAGATGCGCTGGGCGGGGAAAATGGTGAGCAGGAAGGACACTGCTGCCCCCAAGGTGTCAACGAAAGCCAGCCTGGGGCCCTGGGGCTCAAGGGAGACACTGAGGTTGGGGTCACAGGTCCCCAGCGGGCCCATGTGCTTGGGGGCTGGGGCAGCTCACATGCTCTTTGGCATTTCTTGGGGAGGAATCTCGAGTATCAGGCGGTCTATCTGGTCTATGCTGTGGGGGATACGGGAACCCTACCGACCATCCTGGGGCCCAGGGGAGGATTCTGCAGCCCTGAGCTGGCAGGAATGGGGGGGAGCGCTTCCGGGAGGCAAGCAGCCCAAGAGGCTGGCGCAGGTGGCACCCACCTCTGTGCTTGGCCGTGTCTGTGCCCCGGGAGGGGTTGTTCTTGCGCAGCCCCTCCATCACGTCCTGCACCCTCCAGATCTCCTTCTGGATCTGCCGGTTCAGCACCTCATTCTGAAACGGCCGCGGCGTGAGTCAAAGGAGATGACTCCGAGGGGTGTCCCAGCTCCTGCCTCTCAGCCCGGACCCCTCTGAACCCCTATCCCTCCGGGCCAGCAGGAGGAAAGGGTCCCCTGGGCATGTGCACCCTGCCCCCGGTACAATCATCTTTCTCACAGGCACCGTCTGTAGGATGGTGGCCCCGAACTGCTGGGTCTCAGGTCCAAGAGTGAAGACCCGCTGTTCAGAGTGGTCTTAGAGTGAACGCCCCTCTAAGAGGACCCTTTGTGGTAGCCTGCTTTCCATGGGGCAAGAGCTCTCAGTTTACTGCTTCTCTGCACACCCAAACAGCCCTTTGTAGTACCCACACCTAAACGAGTTATATTCAGTTACAGCTCACACCCTGCGACAGACAACAGCTACCATTTATTCAGCGTCCCTCAGCACCAGGCGCTGTGCTGAGCGCCTTGCACGTGCACTGACTCATTTCAGCTGCACAGTGACGCTCCCGTAAGGGCAGCAGATGTCCCCACTCGAGGGATGAAACGACTCACTCACGAGGCCGGCTGCTCAGGAAGCATCACAACACCACCTAAACGTGGGGCTATTTGACTCGCAAGCTGGTGCTCCTGACCACAACCCTACCCCACTTCCTAGGACGTTCGTGTTTAAAGAGCGGCCTGACTGCTGTGGGTGGGACATGGTTGTCTTCGGGTCCTGGGGACCGGCAGGGGCTTCGCCCTGCCTAACCAGCTGCAAGGTAGGGGCTGGTGAGTTTCGTTGCCAGGAGGGAAACGGGAAGAAGAGGGAAAGCAGGTGTTAATTGCATCAGAGAGAAGGGCTTGCAAACTAGCTAGAGAAGAGGCAGGGCCTGGGAGGAGAAAAGAAAGAGAAGGAAAGAACGAGAACTCCCAAGATCACTAGGTCCATCCTCCTGCCTCCCAGTAGACTGTTTCTAACCCATCCCAGGAAGGAAAGCCTCTTTGCTACCTAAGAAGTCCTAGAGAGATTTGCTCCTGTGCCGCCTCCTCTTCTGACATCTGACAGGTGTTTATGCTGACTTGTCTGTTTTTTAGGTTTTTTTTTTTTT
>VBSM01002937.1:5287639-5301910 GCA_008086735.1 Cheirogaleus medius
AAAAAAAAAAAAACAAAACCCTATAAATGACAGAGGTGGAAGTAGAGTGGCAGCGTCTATGTTCTAGACTCTTCTTATCATACAAGATTGCCTTTTAAGAATATTACCCTTTCTCTGGGAGGGGGTCCTCTGGAAGTTTATTTCTGAAGCCCCCAGCCTAACATCCCGGCCCCTCTGCAAGGGCAGAAGCCCCCAGGAAGAGGCCCCGCTGTCCGCACTAGGGCTCAGCCAGCCAGGCATCGTGGATGGAGTAGAAAGCAGATCACGTGGGGGGCATGGAGCCCTGCTCCTTAGCGAACCTCGTTTCCCATGGGGAGGATCCTGTGCTTCCCGGCCCTGCTTTGAGTCAGCACCCTGGGACTTGGTCCCATAGGGACCAGCACACTCGTGGTGTGGATGCAGTGTGCTGCTTTTGGGATTGGAATGCAAGGTTTTGGAGGGCTGGGCCCTGTCCTGCTGACTAAACTGTGGCTATCAGTGCTTCTAGGATGGTGATTTCTCTGCGACATTGAGGCCCAGTGAGATGGGTCACGTGGTTTATGACTAGGAGCATCAAGAGTTGCAGCTATATCCTTTGATTTTAAGTTTATGGCTTTTTTCTGCAACTTTAAGAATGTGAAATCACCCTGATAAGGTCTGACCACAGCTTTGTCACTTTTTTTTTTGAAACAGAGTCTCACTCTGTTGCCCGGGCTAGAGTGCCGTGGCATCAGCCTCACTCACAGCAACCTCAAACTCCTAGACTCAAATGATTCTCCTGCCTCAGCCTCCTGAATAGCTGGGACTACAGGTGTGCACCACCACACCCGGCTAATTTTTTCTATCGCTCTTGCTCAGGCTGGTCTCAAACTCCTGACCTCAAGTGATGCTCTGGCCTCGGCCTCCCAGGATGCCAGGATTATAGGTGTGAGCCACCGTGCCCGGCCAGCTTTGTCACATATTATCCTCAGCTGTAAACTGGGTCAAAAGCTCAGAGTCACATTCTAAGATGTGCTGCTCACTGGCTGTGTGTCCTTGGCATGTTATTGAACCTCTCTGTGCTTTTTCTTTCCCTCAGCTGTAAAATGAGGATAATAACAGTCCCCACCTTTAGGGTTGTTACAAAGATGAAATGACTCAGGGATGTGTAAAGTGCTTAGAATGGAGGCATGGAGGAAGCACCCGATTACGGAAGCTGCTGCCATTATTATTGTTACAATTATTGTCACTGCCATTTCCACCATCCTGGGCTGCCTCCACGGGACAGTGTTGTGTGCTTCCAGGTCCCCGTGGTTTGCAGCACAGATCTGAGCATAAGAGCACGTGCTCACGTACATGTGCTGAGCGTTTGGCCAGCAGACTGACCCCAGCAAGTAGCACGGCTCCCTCAGCCTGCAGGGCAAGAGCCCCGGGGCCCAGGCGGCCGTGCAACTGTGGGAACACTCACTGCCTCTTCAGCTTGCTCACCTGCAAAACCGGGTGGATACTACTTCCTCTGTCCTCTGCCCTGAATGCTTAGGAAAGCCTGAGCTGTGTGTGCAAAAGGGCTTCGTGGAGGAACAGATAGACTGAATTAATATTATTTCTTAAACCATCCTAGGGAGGGTCACTAGGGGGTCCGTTCACAAATTATGGCGTTTTACAACAGCCTGTGGGATATGCTACGACAACCTCCCAGACTCAGGCTGAACTCGACCCCTAGCATCTCAGGGCCAAGCCAGGAGCTGCCTCCTCTCTGCTACTCCCGCCTCCTGCAGACAAGAATGCAAATTCCCACCTGCCCCCTGGGGGCAGTTCCATCAGTGCTGAACACTGGAGAAATAAGAGGTAGCATTAATTATTCATGTTCTCACTTATTATGTTTCTTTCCCCAGGAAACCCTCAGCTGCCCTAAAGGGCTGTGAAGAGAAGGGGCGAGAAGGAGCAAACCAAAACATAAGCCACTTTGTTGTGTCCCAGTTGCACCAACAAAGGTTGTCAGATAGCTGGGAGATGAGGAGGTGGGGAGGACGGGGAGACGAGACAGAGGGCAGTGGGATGGGGGGGGGGGCACCAGCTCTGCCTACCTGCTGATCCAAATACTCTAGGTTTCTTTGCAACTGAAGATCTAAAAGTTCATCCTACCCGGAGCCCGAGGCCCAGAGGCCACACAGCGACACAAACAAACAGGAACACACAAAAGAAAACAATGAAAAAGAAGCAAAGCAGTTAAGAGTTAGCTGGACAAGGATAGGCCTCTCTCTCCGCCCTTGGATGCTGGCCGGTGACACTCCCAGGGAGAGGAGGGACGGACTCCAGGCCCCAACTGCGTCTCTCCCAGGCCTGCCTTCTTGCCCTCCCTGGGAGAGTCGAGCACCCCTGGAGCAATTTAGGCGGCACTTCTTAGCTGCTATTTCTGGGTTTTCTGGGAAAATGGGTCGTTTCTGGACGGGTGTGTTTGCCAAGGGTCAAGGCTACACAGTCCAGACACTGGCAGAGAGAGAATCAGACAAAGGAGCAGCAGCCTCCCGGCCTCCTCCGCCGGCCTCCTGGTGCTATCATGGGGACAAGGATTCCGCCTGTGGGTCTCAGCAGTTCTCCCCCACCCACCCAAGTGCAGCATCTGCGTCTGGTTCTCTAAGTGGTGGCAAAAATTCTCAGGAGAACAAATTCCAGGGAGAGACACTGAGTAGAAAGCAGGGAGAAGAAGAGGAGATGCCACATGGAAAATCTTCTCTTCCTCAATCACACTGCTTGTCTCTTTCCCCAAAGGTGGCATTCCAGGCAAAGGACAAACTTGAAACAAATACACTTAAGGGAGAAGAGTGGAGAAGGTCTTGCCTGTTGTTAGACGCACCCCAGTCCATAACCTAAGCCCCCGGCCAGGCCCCTTCTCCTGCATGCTGGAGAGCGGAGTTGTGCCGAGGTTGAGAGGGTCAGGGCATTACACGCACCCGGATCTCCTCCATGCTCCTCTGCCCTGTGTCACGGAGGAGAGGGGGCAGCTGGCACCACACTTGGCATTTGAGCTAGAGTCCTGGCCAGGAGGGAGGAGGCATCCAGAGGCTGCTCAGAACCAGAGGGGCCGGGCACCCGGCACAGAGCATCCCTGGCGTCTGCCCCCGTTCAGCTCCACTCTGGTGGAGGCAGAGAGGGGAGGCCCTACGGTAGGGTGGAGGGCAGGAGAGGACGTACCATCTTATCGTGGACCGTGGGGGATGGTGGGTAGTTGTAGGGGAACAGTGCTGCAGGGACTGGCCGCCTGTCTCCCAGGTAATCATACTGGAAGAGAAACGGATCGCAGAGGTGAGGGGTCCGGCTGGGACACAGACTTCCCCAACAGCCGGAGAGCTCGAGCTTAGGGGTGTTTGTATTCGGTCCCAGAGCAGATGCTGAACCAAAGGGATAGCAGCCCCCCGCTCACAGTGATCTAGCCGGGTCCTCAAGATTCGAAAAGACAGAACCCTCTCTGCCCTCTTAAATAAGACAGCATGGTTCCTGGCACCACATGGGGACGGGCACAGAGAGCAACGTCCCCACTTGGGGGGCGAAGCAATATGCCTGGGGACAGGGCCACAGGCCAGTGGCTCCCCGGGCAGCATCGCTGGTCCTGTGGACACAGCCCAGTGGCCCCTTGTCCCAGACCCACATCTCTGCCTCTTCTCAGCAGATGGCCTTAGGCCTCTGGGGGTCTCAGGGGTGAGGAAGGAAGGGCAGGCCGGCGGCTCACCTTGGGGGAGCTGATGGACCGCCGCATCACGTAGGCGGCAGGGTCGGCGTAGATGTCCTCGCTGCGAGGTGGCAGCCGCTCAAAGCGGGCACTGGGCGAGCGGACGGGGGAGTAGACGCGGGCGCGGCTGTAGGAGCCCTGGCTGGGCGAGCGGGGCACGGAGTGAGACCGGGGCTGCAGGGACAGGCGGCGGAGGGAGCTGGAGGCGGCATCCAGCTCGTCGTAGTAGACCGGCTGCCGGGAGGGGCTGGGGATCCACACGGTGCCATCCTGCCGCCCGTAGCCGGCGGGCTCCTTCCACTCGCGCAGCCGGTAGGCGGGGCCGCTCCCGTTGCGGAAGGCGTGGCGCTTGTCCTCCAGGGCCCAGGGCGGGCTGATCCGGTCGTAGGCGGGCATGGAGCAGATGCTGTCCGGCCGCACTCCGGGTGGGTAGTACTGGTAATCGTCGGGGTACTGCGAGGAGTAAGGGCCGTAATACTCGGGGACCCTGCGGGACACGGGCTGGAACCTAGAGGGACTGAGAGAGAGAGGACACTGTCAGGAAGGCGGAGAAGACGGGCACCCCTCCACCCACCTGCCTGTGCCCCACGTCCTCCAGCCTAGAGCAGGGTGCTCCAAAGGATGCTCGGGGCAGAGGCGAGCGGAAGACCCGCGCTCAAGGCCCCCTTACTTCATCAGCTCCCTGAGGCCAGAAATTGCACCATTAAAAGCTTTGATCTTTGTCTTTTAAAAATGAAACACCCCTGGGAAGAAACCTGAAGGCTTACTAGCCATCTCCATCCCAGTGTGGGACGATCCATCAGATCCTTTCCAGGAGAGGCAAATAGAGGAGAGTCTACCAGGTAGCGAAGGAGTGCAGCGCAGCTTCCTGATTGTATGAGCCCGTCAAGGACAGAACCAGAAGGTTCCTGGGACTTATCCCAGGCAAGGCCCTCTCTCCCCAGGGCAGGTCAGATCCTCCCACCCACGCCAGGCCCCCAGCAGAGAGCCGGTGAGCAGGGCCTGGCCACCAGGGGGCAGGTTCCTCCCAGGCCCCACGGTTCCTAGGCTGCAGCCCGGTCCCTGGAGCTGTCCACACCCGGGACGGAGCGGGTGACCCACCCGCCCTGGCCCACACTATCAGCCCAACACACGTCTCCACGGATCTGATTTGAAAGCCAGTCGTCGGATAGAGGAGTAAACGGGTCAAAGAGAGAGGACCAATGAGCTGCTTTGTTTGTTTTCTTTTGTTTCTTTAACTGCATGTAAATAATGGCTTTCAAACGATTAGAGCTGCTCAAAAGCGGAGTGAGTTGGTTTGGCGGTGACCGAGTCCCGTGCTGGTAGAACGCGGGGACCGAGGATGTCGTGGGGGGTCTGTCCCATGGCACAGTTGCATAGTTACACAGTCGGACTAGGACAGCTTCGAGCCCCCCACCCCAGGCTGCTGTTTCCTGGGCTGCGCAGGACCCCAGGGAGAGCCCTGGGGCTACGCTGTCCCTTCTCCTGCAAGAAGCGGACGGAGAAAGCAAGCACGGGGCAGCGGCCAAACCCTGAATATGTTTGGAGTCACGGGGCAGGGCAGGCTTTGGGCAAGCTGGGAGTCATGGGATTTCCTTGGTTTCCCAACTCAGCCTGGCTTCCAGAAGGATCCGGTCGGGGATGCCTCTCGGGCTACCACCCCATTCCCCCTGCCCCGGCCGTAACCGCACCCCACCAGGCCTCACCTCCGGAGGTCTTCCGGCGGGGGCGCCCCCCGGCGCAGGTTCACCCACTGCTGCAGCTGGTTCATGGAGCTCTTGCGCTGGGCGATTTTGTCGGGGTTGGCGCGTGGCGGGAAGCTCCGGCGGTGCCCCCCGCTGTCTCCGTCCTGAGGCGGGAAGGCTGTGCTCCCCGGCCGGCTCGGGGAGCTGTACTGCCAGCCGTTGGGCTGCCCGGGCTGCTCCCCACCGCCTGGCACCCTCGGGCCCTCGGGGTACGGGCTTCCTGGCTCCGAGGCTGGTTCCGGCCCAGCTAGGACGCCATTGGCCTTCACCAGAGGCTCCTTCTTGACTTCCGGCCTCTCGGGCCTCCTCTCTGCCTTCTCGCAGCCGCGGCCGTCTCCCTCCCCTCGGGTCTTGGCCTCCGGCTCGGGCTTGGGGAGGCTGCCGTGGGGTGTCTGGTGGTGGTGCTTGCTGGGGGGGATGTTCTCCGAGTCTGGCTTCTCGTGGCTGCAGGATGCCAAGGGAGACGCTGTCAGTCACCCCAGCCCAGCGTGGAGCTGGGCAGGGGAGCGGACCGGGAAGGACGGGCAGGAAGGAGGTGGCAGAACCAGGATTCGGTGAATTCCAGTTCTGCTTTGCAAGTCCCGGCCGCTGTGTCTTCTCGCTCCAGCCTGAGCGATTACACAACAGAACCCACCCCTGGCCTGCTCCTGCCAGGCCCCTCTGCCCTCAGGGCTTCTCTGCAGGTCACTCTCCACTCCGTCTGCCAGCCTGCTCTGAGCCCTGAGCCCCACCTTCAAGCTACAGCCAAGACTAACTCAGTGGTCTTGCTTCCCTCCGTAGTCTGTCCCTGAGCCAGCCCCCCAGCCCGGGTTTGCTCTCTCCTGAGGTTTCGCAGCAGTAACCATCCTTGTTTTGTCTCCTGCAGAAAGTTACTTAACTGCCATGCATCTTTAGCTCCTCATTGGCAGAACGGGTAGGACATCACCTCCCCTCCCAGGACTGCGGTGACGTAAAACACAGCAGGGACCAGGGCAGAAGTTGCTGCCTCCAAATTCACAGGCCTATAAACACACTAGTTCCCTTCTCCAAACATGTTTCTTCCAGGACTGCCTTTGCGCTAGAATACAGGCTCCACAAGGGAAGGGACGCGGCAGGCTCTCCCCCCTTGTATTCCTAGCGCCGGGTACAGTGCCTCGCACGTTTACATTTACAGTAAGTATCTGTGGAATGGATGAATGAACTTCTGGAAGTACGCCCCTGGGTTGAAGCGAAACTCGTGACAATTTTCTCCCTACAGCTTCCCAGATTCGACATATTCGAGCATCCCTGCCGAAACATTGCTTGATAAACATTTCTAAGACATGCGAATAGACTTGGAGTCTACGCTGTAAAACCCCCTGCTTCTGGATCCCCGTTCACACCTCACTCCGGGCTCCATACCCAGCCACAGGAGAGACAGATGCTGGGGTCGTGGGTGACGACGGGTGATGGAGGCGGCCATATGCCGAGCGGTGACTACACGGCAAGCGTTTCGCACACGCTATGCGCAGTCCTCGCCACAACTCTAGGAGGGAGGACCGTAGTCGCTGGTTTGGAGCGGAGGAAACTCAGGTTCAGAGAGGCTAAGTCCCTTACACGGAGCTCACGCTGTGACCAAGGGGCCAAGCCGTGACTCAAACCTGAGTCCACTTTTTCCCAAAGGTTGTACGCTTGGTACACACAGCCGAGAAAAACGAGCAAATGACCCTGACCTTGGACCCTTGATGGAACGTGCCTTCTCTCCTGGCCTCCCCTAGCTCAGATTGAAGAGGAGGGGCTGGTCGGGGGAAGGGAGACCTCAGGCTCTGCCATCACTTGGCCTCCTGCTCAGATGCTGGGGTACAAGGAGACAGTTCACACGCTCTCCCGGGGTTCAAGCCGGCATGCTGGGCCCAGCAAGAGTGCGGTGCTGGGAACTTCCTCAATCTTCCTCTTTCTCCTCTCCACATCCCCGCGCCCGGGATCCCGGCACTCACCCGGGATGCACGGCTTGGGGCACCGACATCTGGGCTGGGGGGATCTGGACTCGGGCAGCCTCCCCCATGGCCTGGATCCAGGCCTCCTGCTCCTCCGGGCTCTCGGCACTGAAGAAGTAGGTGCGGACGCCGGCATGCTCCGCCTGTGGGGAGAGGCAGTGCGTGGAACTGGCCCCGGCCTCGTCCACCCAGCACACAGTCACCTGTTGGGAGAGGACACCAGCACCCACAGAGTGGGCGGTCAGTCAGGCCATTCCCTGCACCTGCGGCTCTTTCCCCCACAGTAGCTCAGGAGCAAGGAGGCGGGTAGCCCACGGCTGTCCCACGAGCTCCAGCTGGTATCCAGACACCTGCCTTGGCTGGCTCTCTGGATGCCATTAGGCCGCTCAATATAGCCAGGTAAGTCCACCTGCCCCACCTGAGATGATTACAAGCAGGAGGGACAATTATCTTACCCACTCTCCCATCAAATCCCATGTTTGATTTGAAAGGCAATTACCCGATGTCTGGGGGAGATGACCCCCCGAGCCCAGGCCAATCTCAGCCCCAGCTTCACTGCTGAGAAGCTAGTACTGCCTCCTCCCCACGGAGGGGCGTGGGCATGCAAGGGCACACACTGGCACACGGACAGAGCACACTACCTAGTTGGTGGCTGCGAGCAGGCACAGCGGGCGGAACCCAGAAGAGAGCTCCTGTCCAGAGGAAGGGTCCTCACGTGGTCAGGAGGAGGAGAAGCAGAAAACAGGTCAACCAACACCAGAGGGAGAGACAGAAGACCACATGGCAGGAAACATGGAGGAGCACAGGGAAGGGGGGATATTCTGACTGTCCCCTTCTACTCAGTGTCACCCCTGGGAATGATGGCACCCAGCAATGCCCGGTTCAGCCTACCACGGGGCGGAAAGTGGAGAGCTTGCACCATGGAAATCTGGGCTGGTGGTGGAGGGTGAGTCAGGGAATCCCAGTGCTAACCCAGGCTCTGCTCCGGACCAGCTCTGTGACTACAGACAGGTTGCTTTTCTGCTCTGGCCTTAATTGATGCATCTGTGTAATGGGGGGGTCTGCCTGGTGAAACTCAAGGAAAAGAGGCCGCAGGACTAGATTCTTTCGGGGACCTTGGCATACTCCCAGGTGAGACCCTTAATCTCCAATGAAAATAAGGTAGCCTGGTTTATCTCTGTCAAAGGGAGATCTAGCAGTGATCGAGAGTCTCAGATGTGGCCAGGCGCGGTGGCTCACGCCTGTAATCCTAGCACTCTGGGAGGCCGAGGAAGGTGGATTGTTTAAGCTAAGGAGTTCGAGACCAGCCTGAGCAAGAGCGAGACGCTGTCTCTACTAAAAATAGAAAGAAATTATCTGGACAACTAAAAATATATACAGAAAAAATTAGCTGGGCATGGTGGCGCATGCCTGTCGTCCCAGCTACTCGGGAGGCTGAGGCAGAAGGATCGCTTGAGCCCAGGAGTTGGAGGTTGCTGTGAGCTAAGCTGTTGCCACGGCACTCTAGACTGGGCAACAGAGTGAGACTCTAACTCAAAAAGAAAAAAAAGAGTCTCAGATCTGAGTCTCACTCCAGCCTCTGACCCCTTGAGTGCTCAATACTGGGTCTCTGGGGGTTGGGCGAGGAGAGGGCGTCAAACCCACACCCTCCACGTGCTTTCCTGGCCTGGCCCTCATGAAGCCTCCCCCGCCCTCACCTCTACTTGCCCCCAGCCCTAATTTCTCTCTGACAGGAGCTGTCACCCAGGCAGAGGCCGGGCTGGGCCTCCTTGCTCTGGCTCCTGCTTGCTGCCCACCCTCCCGCAGAGTCCGAGCGTGCGGGCCCAGCTCAGGATGGGTGCGGGAGAGGCCGGGGAGGTGCCGACAGCCAGGGGAGCCGCCGGGAGGCAGCTGGGACGTGAAACTGCACCGGGGCAGGGAGACCAGGGGCCCGAGCACGCCCTGTGGGTGGAGAACACAGGGTCATTGTAGGGAAGAGAGACACAGGCAGGGCCGGTGGGTGTGCCCCGGGGCGGGCGGGAGAGGGCAGCAGATGAATTCCTCAATTCAGCGAGCACCCAGCGAGCGGCCCGTGTGTGCGGAGCCCGCTGGGGCACCCGTCACGAGGAAGGCAAAGGCACGCTCTCGCGTTTGAAGAGCTCACAGTCACGCTGGGGGACAAAGCATGCCAAGGAAACAAGGAGAGAACGAAAGCAAAGGGACAAGAGCTGTGACAGGGGACAGCGGAGGGCCTGGGAAAAGACAGGGCTATTGATGGGAGCCGGGAGGGGCAGCGGCCTGGAACGATGAAAGGGGGCCAGGGGACGGAGAGGCTGTCCCAGGGGGGCAAAGCCCACCGAGCCTGTGCGCGGCGGGTCAGGAAGAGGTTAAGGCATTAGCCGTCCAAGCGTTCCGCTTGGTGGCCGCAGCGGGACAAGCCTCCCGTCTGTCTCGGCTCCCCTCCCTTCCCTGGGGAAGGCCACTGAATAGCCACAGTCAGAACCCTTTGTGGGCCACTGAGCGCAGCCCTCGGGCCAGGTTTTAAAGAGGCCGTGTGTTTCTGGGGTAGGGCACGGGGGGCGCTGGTGACGTCTGGGGCTGGCGGCAGGGGGCTGCGCCAGTCACTCGGGGATGTTTATCTCACGCCTGTCGCTGGCAGAGCTCCAGGCTGGAGTGCGTGTGTGTCTCTGCACAGGTCTGGCGGGGAGGGCGAGACAGGCTGTTTGGTTACGTGTGGGGGTGTGTGTACAGCAGGACCGTGTGTTGTTGGTTAAACAGCCTGTTCCTATTTCCCCAGCTAGAACCGGCTGCACGGAGCCAGAGTTCTATTAACTGTTCATCCTGTTCACGCCTCTGGCATACAAGACCCTGGGAAGCTAGAAACTAATTATGTGCCAAATGAGTCCCTCCTTGTTCCCTGCAGCGGGACCTGTGCATGCTGCCCCCCTCTTTTCTGTGGCCAGGTGACGGGCGTCAGAAGGACAGAAGGGGTCAGAGTCCCCGAGGCCCTAGATGCTCAGAGACTGGCCTGGGGTGACCTGCAAGTCCTGTCCTCCAATACCATGATCATAGCTTTGGGTTTGAAGGGTCTTGGGCAGCAGTTCCCAACTGAGGGGGAGAGGGCTTTGTACTTAAGAAAATGCATGGTTGATATTATCATTTTATACTTGGAAAATGGAAAGGGACCTGTGATATTTGCATTATAAAATACAAAAAGGATATGGGATTTTTATAGCTTTTAATGGGTCATGAATTTTTAAATGTGGAAAAACACTGGCCCAGGATGAGCCAGCTGTGGGCGCGTCTTTGCCGGGTGGATCCCCCGGGGGTTCAGAGTGACAGTGAGCAGGCAGGTGAGTCCCATTTTCCTGTGCACGTGTTCTCACCAAGTGCTGTCTACATGGGGCTTTGCAGCTCTTGACTGGAATGCAACTCAACTCCTAATTTTCTCTGAAGATTGAAATTTGAGGAGTTTGACTCAGAGGGAGGGGTCTGACTCCCTGGGAGCAGGTGGGGAGGGAGAAAGCCCGTTCGGAAAAGATCTCAGAGCCTACCAGCCACAGCCCTGCCTCTGCCAAGAGGGACTTCCCGGGGCAGGCTGCTGGCGCGCGGTCCAAGGGCTCAGAGCATAACTATTTCCTCCCCAGGAAAACCTGTGGTCCCACTGAAGCACACCTCCACTGGCCCACCCTGGGGGACCCGACCCCCGAGAGAAGTGGAGGGGGTCCTGGCACAGCCTCACCTCAGCCTTATAGACTCTCCTAAGTCTGGAGCCACTGCCCTCGCCTTCCTCCTCCTCTTCCTCCACCACCACCACCATCACGACCATCGCTACCACCACCACTGCCACCGCCACTTGGGGTTCCCCGGGGAGATGGGTCTTGATCCTTCTCCATCCCACACGCTCCAGAAGGGCAGGCCTGCCCCCCCACCCCACATGACCCCCGTGACCTGGGGGAGGAAGGCCAACTGACCTTAAACGTGTGCTTGCGGCTGATGTTGTCCGAGGGCTGCACGGCTGCCACCCGGAAGCTCAGCAGGGGGATGCTGCCCAGGATGCTCTCCTCCTTCTCATCTGCGGGGACAGAGCACACGGGGGTGTGCACATGTGTGCGCATGGGCGGGGGCGTGAGGGGTGTGCTGGCCCCGGTACGACAAGTATTTGCCGCTCATCTGCTGTTCGTCAGGCACTCGGGGCCACCACGCACACTGCAAGAGACACACTCCCGGAGCTGGGGAGCGCGGTGGCCCCGCACGTGCGGTTCCTGACGCTGGGACTGTGGACGTGGATGAGAGAGAAGCAGCGCCCACCCAACTGGAGTGAACATTCCAGTGCACCAATAAACAAGTGAGCAGCAGCTACCATTCCGGAAGCGTTCGCTGTATGTCCCGCACGGTCCCAAGTGAAATGCCTGAATGGACTTAACCTTCCCAACAAGCCCATGAAGAGGTACTGTTATTCTGCCCATTTTACAGGTAAGGAAGTTGAGGCACAGAGAGGTTAAGTGATTTGTCCACGGCTACTTAAGAGGTAAGTGGTAAAACTGGTCTCTAAACCCAAAAGTCTACTCCGAAGATAGCATTTGTGACCACTGTCCTGTCTTGCCTCACTAAACAAGACCACCCTGGCAGTGACACGGGTGACGGGGTGAAGGGACAGAGCATGGCAGAATCGGCCATCCCGCCTCCCGTGCTCTGGCTCCTCTGGGTAACTCTTGCTAAGGTGCTCCGGGCACCCGGCAGCCTGCTTTGCCCTGTCCTGTTGCAGACCCTGTCTGAGGTCCGTGTCTCCACGGGGAAACGCACTCTGCGGGGAGGCCCTGGCCCTGGCCGTGGAGGCCCCGCCGGCCCTGGGAGCAGGCGGGAGCCTGGCTGTTCCGTAACTCGCCCTGGGTCTCCAAAGGAGCCCGATGGATCGGCTACTCCGGCCCCCAGCTACCAGCGGGAGGCCAGAAGGGGCAGGGAGCTCTGTGGGACGGTGGGGGGCAACTACGAGACATGGCAAGACCCTCCCCACTTTGCTGGGGCTGCTACTTATTCCCCAGGCTGGGGACTCTGAAAAACCTCCAGCGAGGGTTCAGAAGACATCTCTGCAGGGCTTATAAACTGCTAGAGCCCCGCTTCTCCTCGCCCTCATCACGGCCACGGGATACTTGGCCACATTCAGCTTCTCTGTCCGGACCTCAGCATGGTGCCCAGAGGAAGGGATGAGCCGAAGGAGCAGGGGGGACTTGGGGCTGGACCCCCAGCTGTCTCCAAGAAAGCTGAGGCTGCCACCCTCCAGAGGAGATGGAGCCCCTGCCTGGCAGAGTCCAGCCAGCGTGTAGGGACTGTCCTGAGACCACCTCTCGGTGGACAGTGGACCACTGGTGGACCATACCATTTTGGTATGTCGTGCCCCTTTGGGTTCTCAGCTCTTGGAGGTCCTATCCTCACCGCCAGTCCCAAAGTCTCTCCTCTGCAGAGCCCCTGGCTTTGCTCCCAGTTTTGTTCCCACTATGGCTCCAGTGTGGCCTTGGGTCTGGGGCTCAGCACCTGGGTCCGGACCTGGGCAGGTCCTTCTCTCCCCGTCTTGGGCTTTCCTCTGTAACTGGACCCGGTATACTCAGCCCTTCCCGCTTTCTCTCCTTGGGGTTCAGGTGGCTGCAACTCAGGCACCGGGGACAGCAGGGCTTGGGGGCGCGGGTGTCACTGGGAACAACCTTTCGTTTGCCAGAGTTAATGATTCACTGGTGGCCTGAGGAAATCAGGGCTCTGCCATTCTAGGGCAAGAAAGTGAAGGAAACAGCCTCTCCCGCCTGAAAATAACTTTACCCTCTCTCTTCTCACCCCTCGTGCCTGTTCCTCCCACTGCATCAGCCAGACTCTGCCACCATTAGGGCCACCAAGCCTTGCTGGTACCCTCTGAGCCTGCCTCGACACAATGTTGCTGTGTAGATTTTAAAAATAGCTTCCCAGAGGCTGCGTGCGGCACCAAAGATCTTTGTCCTCCTTTTGTGTGTGTGTGTGAGAGAGAGTAGGGACGAGTGAGGGGTGGTCAGAGAGCGTAGAAGCTGCAGCATATTCATTTATTTAGGATTGAGCACCTACTGTGTACCACTCCCTGTTTTAGGTGCCGTGGATACAGAAGGGGCCAAAACTGGCAAAAATTCCTGTCTTCGCGGGTGGGACCGTACATTCCAGCGAGACAGGAGAAAGGTCTGCACGCAACTCCAATTAGTAGGTGACCTACTAGCAGTAACTAGTGACCTTCTGCTCTTCGCCTGTTTCCTCTCTGCCCCGCCCTGTGCATATGACTTCCTTGGTCACCCACTGTGTCACCAGCCAGGACCTGGAACTCTGCCTGAAACCTGGTAGGGACTGTGCAATATGAATGGAATGAGCGGGTGCTTGGGTGAAGGACTGAGGTCTGCCCCTATCCGCTGTCACACACCGCTAGTGCCGGGACCGCAGTGGGGAGACCAGCCCTGCCGACGCCCACCCAGAGCAGAGCTTGGTGACGCGGCAGGATGAGAGAGCGGGGGGCCCTGCCGGCCCGGGTGAGCTCACCTTTATAGTAGAAGAGGCAGCGATCCAGCAGGACGAACCAGCGTTTGTTCCACTGCTTGACCCCGGAGCTGGCCTGCAGGACACGCGGAGAGACAGCCGTGAGGGGCTGCAAGCTGGGCACGGGGGAGGAGGTGGGAGGCAGTGAAGGGAACTCCACACCCATCCTGGGGACACCCTGGCTCTAGCGGCAGCTCCGCCACCACCGCGTGGCAGCAACACCCTGGAGACCTCGGATACAGGGACCTGACATTAGATTACTGCCTGGGACCTCCCAGTTCCGCCATTCCGGAGCCCAGTACCACCCCTGGGGAAGATAAAGGGGCAAGAGATGAGCCAGAATGAGTGAGCGGAAGGG
>VBSM01002937.1:5302010-5315498 GCA_008086735.1 Cheirogaleus medius
CTCCTTCCCATTCGACTGTGATTCCCGCAGCTCTGTCCCACGGGGTTCTCTGCGCCGCCTCCTGCCTGGCACGCACAGAGCTGGGAGGACAGGCGGGCTTTCTCCTCCCACTGCCACAAGGACACTGTCATTCTTCCACGTTCTGGTAACACTCTGTCTGGAAGCATCGCTGCCTGACCTCCCACTGTTTGGCCCTTTTCATCACTGTCAGCTTCTAGATCATTCTTCCAGAGTCTCAGGATCTTGACGTCAGACTCTTCCTATAAGTCTCAGTGGAAAGCATCGCTGCTCCTGAGGGTGGCCCACCCAGTGGCCTAACCTGACACTACCTTGGCGTCCTCGACTCCAGCCTCCTCCGCCTCCTCTCTCCAGCTGCTCGCCCCAGGGCTCCGCTTAGACCTTGTCGGGGACGAAAGCCCCTCACCGCTACCATCCTCCGCCTTTGCAGTCCCGCTGTCTGATTGCAACACCCCACCCTTGGGGCTTCCTCCCTCCGTGGCCCGCCTGCACCAGCTTTTCTACCCATTGAGGTCCCCAGCCCCTCGACTCTCCCTTTTCTTTCTAGACCCATCAGCTACTTCTCGGTTTCAGTTATTTCCCTGCAAGGCCTGGGTCTCGTGGTGGACTATCAAAACCCCCCTCTACTGTCTTTCTGCTTCATCTTCTTTCAAACCCAGTGCAGTATTCCAAATTAATCACATCACCCACGCTGCCTGCGCTCGCAGCCAGATCATGGTGCTACAGGGAGAAAACCGCGCCGCAGGACAGACCAGGCTGTCCCCAGGCGCAGCCCCACACCCGCCCCATTCTCCCAAGCCTCTGACTCTCCCCCCAACTGGACCTGGCTCCTCCAGAGAAAATTGAGGTCATCAGACACGCTCTTCCTCAATTTCACACCCTTTCATCTAGAAAATGACCACCCTTCCCGCGTCTTTGCTCTTTCCTCCCAATGTCAAAAGAAGAGGTGTCGCCCTCTTTGCCAAGTCTCACACGTCTGACCCGCCGTCTCCTCTGAGACTCCTCCCAGGATCATCTCCCCTCAGGTGTGTCTGTGATGTGTCCTCCCCCCAGCAAACGGGCTCCAGTCTCTCCCACTTAAAGCATCTCTGTCTCTCCCACACTCCCCGGGCAAGCCTGAACTCCCCCTCGGCCCTGCGCCCACTGTCTACTGAGGGGTGACGCCTTCCCTCTCTTTCTCTCCAGGGTGGGCTCCTGGGAAGAGCCCCCCTTTCTCTCCTCCCAGCACTCCTAAACCTCCTCTACCTCTTTCCTGAAATGGCTGTTGCGACGTCACTGACTTAAGGCCACTCAGTGCTTGACCACTCTAAAGCAATGGACAGCTGAAACTCTTCTTCCCGAAACTCTTCTTTCAGTTTCTACAACACTATTGCTTTCTTTTCAATATCTCCGTCCGTGGCCACTCCTTCTCCATCTTCCTTTCTTCCACTCTGAGTGCTGGTGGACGTCAACCAAACCCGTATGACCTTTTCATTCTGCTCATCAGACATGGTGCCTGTGTGATCTCATCTATACCGTCGCTTCGACTACCAGCCGTAGAACAAAACTCTCCCGATCTCTACCTAAGACCTCTCTCCCAGCTCCGGTCTATTTCATAACTGGTTGTCTGACCAGGATTAAACAAGCACAAAACCAAACTCTTTCTAATAAACCTGTAGCTTTGTATTTCTCCTCTTGGCGAATGGTGCTATAATTCACCCCGCCGCCCGCGCCAGCGCTCTGAATGGTCTCACACGGGTCCCTCCTTCCCCTGTTCCTTTATACCATCATTTATAAAGGGCTGATGAGTCTGTCTGCTTAATAGTTCCCAAATCTGTTCTTACTTCTCCCATGCCACTGTTATTTTCTCACAGGTCCTCATCTCTTCTTGCTGTCCATCCTATCACCATGTCACTGTCTTGCTTAACATTTCTTACGAGCACCCGTCACTTAGGCGAGTTCAAATGCCTCGGCACAGCACCCGGGGACGGGCCCATGAGACCCGGCCAGGCCTATAATCCACCTGCTGCCCCTTCGCCGGACGGGCCCCGCTCTGGTTCTCCCCCGTCCTCCCATGCCTCTGCTCACTGTGCTCCCGCCTGGCGGACGGAGGTTTGGGGGGCAGAGTCCCATCCTCTCTTGTCTCCTGACAGACCCCAGCTCATCCTTTAAAGTCTGCTGCAGCCTCCCCGCCTCCCCCAATCCTCCCTGATGCTTCTTAGCGGTCGGCTGCGCCTCCCCTCGGTACCCCGCACCGTCCACAACCTGCCACGCTAAGGGGGGTGTAGCCCTGGCCTCTGTCGCCGCCACCGCACCACCCGCTCCTTTCAGGGAGGAGCTTTTGCTTTGTTCATCTTTTTATCGCCAGGGCCAGCAAGGTGTCCGGCCCTAACATGCACTTAGTAAATATTTGTAGAATAGAAAGAAGGAAAGAAACAACTTGGCTTTGTTATAAAGCACCCCCGCAACCGGGAAATGAAATTATTTTCTGAGTATTACTAGGAAAAATCCACATATAAGGGCTGAGATTCACCATCTGAAGAAGTCATTCATCAGCCTAAGGACATGCAAATCCCCCCGTCCTTCCCTTCTCCCTCAGTCCATTCTCTCCGCAGCCTAGAAGCTGCTCCCCCGGTCTCCCACTCCGGGCGCCCTCCTGCCACCCCTCAGCATCCCGGCCCCTCATCCTTCTGCCCCAGCGACCTGAGGTCAGTCTACCCACCCGCCTTCCCCGCTCCCACAGCCAGGTCATGAGCATGTGCTGGAGGAAAACCGCGAAAGCCTGCAGACTGCGGCCATAGAGAGTCACCGTCTACAGCCTCAGATGACCCCTCGAGATGACAAAGTAACGTGTCCTGTGTCCCTGTTGACCACCATTCTTGCTCCTCAAATGCACACCGCATGTTCTCAAGCACCCAGACCCCACCTGGAGCATCCCACCCACCCCCCTCCTCTCGGCAGAAAACCCTACCTTGCGCGAGGGGAGGACAGCGGGTGGGGGTGTCTCATTTCCTAGACAGCCGCCCCCAGCACCACCCCCCCTCTCTCGTGCAGCCTCAGGCAGAGGTGCCCTGTTCCCCATCCAGGCTAACAGTCCCTCTGCGTCTGAATCCCTCTGTCTCCACAGAAACGTGACTTGCCAGCTGTCCCCTTTGCCCTGAGCCTGTCCCCTGGCTCATTCCCCTCACACCTCTGGCGTCTTAAAACAAAACAAAACCAACCAACGAAACCTCCCTCCATCTTGCATTACCTTCTTGCTTCCATCCCCCACCCCCACTTCCCTTCACGGTCGAGTTTAAAAACACTTTTTTGAAATATTTCAAACATTTCAGCAAAGTAGGGGACAACCTGAGGCTCATCACTTCGTGATGTTTTTCTCTAACAAAACAAGGCAAGTCGGTGGAGCTAAAACTCCCTCGAGCCCCTTCTCGATCTCATTACCTTTTCATCCTCCCTAGAGTCAACTGCTGACCCCAAAGTCACCTTCCTGTCCCCGGGTATATGCTTGGGCTGCAGATGTTGCTATAAATACGTAGCGCTGCTTCTTATGTTTGTGCATTTGCATGAATGGTATCACGTTTTTCATATTCTGCAACTTGCTTTTTACTCAACATGGTGTTTTCGAGATTTATCCTTGCTCACACACATAGCTCCAGTTCGTTTTAATTTTTGGAGAGTGCTCCGTTATACGAATACACCACCCTTGATTGTCTAGTTTCTCAGAAGAGCAGCTTCTACACTTCACTGTTTCTACCTCCCTCGTCAAATTGCCCTTGCCAGGGTCTGCGATGACCACACTGTCAGCCCGAGGAACACTTTCAGCTTTCATCTGACTTGCCCTTTTTGCAACATTCTTCACTGGATTTCTTCCTCCTGAGGCTCTCTTCCTTCCTCCTCCCTCTCTGGGCTCTCCAATTGCCATGTCTTTCATGACTGTCCCTCTAGATCGGTCGTTCTCAATGAAGGTGGGGCTCTTTTGTCTCCAGAGGACATTTGACAGTGTCTGGAGACACTTTTGTTTTGTTTTGTTTTTTTTGAGACAGAGTCTCACTCTGTTGCCCAGGCTAGAGTGCCGTGGCGTCAGCCTAGCTCACAGCAACCTTAGACTCCTGGGCTCAAGCGATCCTCCTGCCTTAGCCTCCCGAGTAGCTGGGACTACAGGCATGTGCCACCATGCCCGGCTAATTTTTTCCATATATATTTTTAGTTGTCCAGATAATTTCTTTCTGTTTTTAGTAGAGACAGCGTCTCGCTCTTGCTCAGGCTGGTCTAGAACTCCTGACCTTGAGCAATCCTCCCGCCTCGGCCTCCCAGAGTGCTAGGATTACAGGTGTGAGCCACCACGCCCGGCCTGGAGACACTTTTGGTTGTCACAACTGGAGGGGCGGCGCTACTGGCCTCTAGTGGGTAGAGGCCGGGGATGCTGCTCGACACCCCACGACGCACAGGACAGCCCCACACCACAAAGAATGATCCAGCCCTGACAGCTAACAGCGCTGATTTGAGAACCCCTGGTCTAGATGTTGGTCTTCTACAATGTTCTGCTCTTCCCTTCCTGCTCTTCACTCTCTTCCTGGGTCATGTTCTCTGGAGCCTGCAGAAATAGCTGGGCAGGCTAGGATTTCCCAAGATCCCACTAAATATGCACTGAAGGCATTTCCTGCCCCACAGCTTGCCTTGAGGGCTGGACCTACCCGGATGTTGGGCCGCTCCGGAGGGACCTCAGACACCATGTTGTGGTTGGAGATGTCACTGTTGGTGGTGGCCGGGCGTTTCCCACCTGTTTTATTGGACATGTCCAAGGCCGATCTGATTTCAAATGGACCAGAAGAAAGAGACCAGTCAGAGCCAAGAAACTGTGGACACCGCCTGTCCCTTTTCTCCACCCTGCCACCCACTGTCCCTCAAATTAGACCTCCCGAGTGCCACTGAGAGGTCATCTCAGCCTCTCCTTTGGCTCTTCTGAGATCACATGCCAGTGATCCTGGACATGCTCCTCTTTCTTGCCTACACAGTTATTTTAAAAACCTAGACCCTGGGACTCCAGAACTCCTTTTTCTTCTAATGGCCCAGTGGCCTATGAGAGTTGATCAATTATCCTTTTTTTTTTTTTCTTCCTCCTCATATCCAGTGAGCCAGGATGCACAGTGGCAGGGGTTAGCATCTGGCTCTCATGGCGATTCCAGACTTCCTCAGGGCTTCCCTGGAAGGCCCCAGGTGACATGCCACCCTCACACCTGTCTTCTGCTCCGTGGGCTCAGCTTACAGGGTGTGACAACCTGGGACCCCAGGACAAGTGGATGAGGACGTCGAGCCAGATGGGCCTCAGAAGCCTCTGGTCCTCAGAACTGGGGTGACCCCACCGCCCTCTGCTCCTCTTCCTTCCCAGTGGCCGGGGGCAGCGGGGTGGTGGCGGTTAAGGATGGAGAGGGCAAATGGCAAGTGGGGCCGAACTTACGTTTTCAAGTCAAATTTTTTGTTTTCCTCTGGGACCTGGCCGGTCACTGGGTGTAGGAATGTGTTCCGTCTTTCATTGTGGCTGCGGAGGCAGAAAGAGAGAGAAGTCGTGGTTTAGATGAAGAAGGCAGAGACGTGAGCCAACGGCTGCACAGCCCTGGGCAGGGACAGGGACAGGTGACAACGTAAGGACCTTGTGTCCCTGTCTGCCAGTGGGGCTTGTGGCGGGCACGAGGGAAGGCCGGGCTGGCTGCAGTCAGGATGGGGTGGGAGTGGGAGGTGGAGGAAGAAGAAATGAGACCTGGTCACCTTTCACTAGTCAGCGTTAACTACTTCCTAGAGATCCCTGGCGCTGGACATTCGCCAGGCTTAACTCTGTCAGAGACAGTCCCAGGTGTGGAGAGGGAGTGGGGGGAGGGGGTCCAAGTGCCATTCAAGGCTGTCGGGATTTCACACGTGGCAGGCTCTCTCCCAGCAACAAACGCTGTAAAAAATGCTCCCTCATTATTTGCTGAAAGAACTCGCTCGCGACCTTGAACTCCTCCTCCTCCTGCTTTATGCTCCATCTCGGTCTTAAAAGGAAATGGGAGATCCAGAAACTCCATTCTTAAGCTTGGGCGGGCACCCACCCCCACCCTAAGCCCAGGGTCTAAGGGCTACTTGATGTGGCCGAGACCTCAGGAGCTGTCAGGCTTGAAGGTCAGCGCTGGCTCGACAGTCAGATCTAATTAACGGATGCTGTGGCCGGCGGTGGGGTGGGGTGGGGTGAGGACAGCCTGCCAGGAGACGGGGGGAGCGTAGCAGGGAGGGGGCCGTGTGCACAGACAGATGGGGAGCAGGATCATGGGGGCTCCTCTGGGGAGTCTTGCTGTGGTGCTGCTGGCTGCCTGAATGTCAGGACAGCTCCCCAGTGGGCTCTCGGGGAGACAGAGGAAGGCAGCAGACAGAGCTTGGAGGGGGCTGATGCCACGGGGCTAAGCCACAGATGGCAGCGTCTGGGATGGAGTCTGTACGCGGGGCCCACTTGGCAAGAACGTAGTAGTGGAGATTCAAGCATCCAGCCAGTGGTGGGACTAGGTGAGTTTTAAGGTCCTCTTCATCCAACCCTCTCGAGAAATACCATTAGAGCCCAGAGCAGGCCTCAGTCTACCCTAAAAAGCAGGCACCGGGACGGAGGCTGCTGAGGCTGGGCCGCTTGAGCGCCCCCACAGCAAGGGGCCCCAGCACTGCCTGACACACGGCAGCAGAGGAAGGGATCTTAGCTTGGTCCCTTCAGCTGCATAAGAGAAGTAAAATAACCTTTTAGGGACCCCCTTTCGATAGCCCAGAACACATCGTAGCCGTCGGGCTGTCTGTGGAAGCTAAAGATAATATCAAAGGGTGTTTTTGCAGCTTCCAAAGAGCAGTCGTGTTCAGATCTGACCCAAAGACAGGCAGGAGCTGGAAGCACAGCAGGCAACAGCCACTGTCGACGTAGAAATCTGGGCTCTGCAGTGAGGACCCCGGCTCTGGCCAGTGCCCACCAGGCCTGGGTCCTGAGTCTAGCAAGTCTGCTCCCCACACATCCGAACTTTATTCCTGCCTCCCTCCCAGGCCCAACAAGGATGCTCTCGACTTAATCACAGGGCATCTCTGCAAGGAGGGGTAGCCGTTTCCAGTTATCCTTGCCACTGGCTCTGCCCCATTTCGGAGTCTAGGGGGCAGGTTGTCTGTGACAACTAAGATCCCCGAGTGCTAAGTTTTCTGCTTTTTCCCAGTGGCTCGAGCACCCGCCCCCCACCCCAACCCTCCAATCTCCTTCTGCTCCTCATGTCCCCAGTGGTAAGTGCTGGAATCTTCCCTGCAGACCCCGTCACAGACAGACACACGCACGGAAGCATGCACACAGTCTGCTGCCAACACCACGAGTCCTCCAGGGCACGGCACAGTTCTCCCTGCCTGAGACTCTCCTACCCAGCAACCCCTACACACGACGTCCTCTCTCCGTCCCGGCGCGACCAATTTCAAAATAGCTTCCCCTTCAAAAGCACTGCAATGCAGCACCCGTTGACCTAGCTACGCCTCCTTCTCCAGGTCGGCTCGGGCAGGCCCCTCACGCTGAAGCCCCCCGGATCCGCCTAGGATGAGCTGCCGACTCAGCCTGCTCGGACTTAACTCGGCTCCTGGTCCGCGAAGGAAATCCCTACCTGACCCGTCGATCAGCCCGAAACTTCAACATCTTTTTGGCAGCTCCGTCCCCAGTTTGGCAGCCTCAGAGGACCCGCCGGCCAACCTGCTCCTACCATCCCTCCGAGAAGTAAGTCCTCGGGTCCACCTCGTAACGCTGTGGCAGAGACCCAGGGCAATCGGCCGCGGAGACTCTGCCGGCTGCCCCCTCCTCCCGGCTCTGGCACGGGAGAAGGGGCAGGGAGCTCTTCCTGGGTGGTGGCAGGGGTCGCCCGGGTGCCCTGGGAGGCCTGTGACTTCCTAACATTCGGCCAGGATGCGACCAGAGGACTGGAGGCAGAATGAGCAAGGAGGGGACGATATCCTCCCGGCTCAGATCCCCAAGGCGAAAGTGCTGAAGTGGAGAGACAGGAGCAGGCAGAGCAGGTGTGCCACTTCCAGGTAGTCCGACCTCTCTGAGCTAAGGACACGGAGGAGCGGGGCGGGCGGAGGAGTCTGGGGCTGCGTTCCCATCTGCACGGCGGAAACTCATGCCAGCCCGACCTGCAGGGACACCGGCCTCCTGCCTCCCCAGCTCCCAGCCCAGAGCATGGGCTCTCGCGTTGGAAATCAACTTGCTTCTCGGAGACGCTCTGGATCCCGTGGGCACAAGGGTTAAAGGAAGCTCCGGATTCACCGGCTGTTATTGCTGCCGCTGCTGAGAAGCCAAGGCTGACCGAGTGAGTCTCCTGTCTCCTCTCTCAGCCTGCCCAGCCTTCTTCCGTGCGGACGAAAGCAGAATGACTGACGCTCCTCTGCCACCGTCCCCCGGCACGCTGTCCTCAGACAGGGCACCCGGCCGCTCGCCCTGCGCACGGTGGTCCGGCTCCTGCAAGCAAGGTGGGCAGATGGGCGTGGACCTCGTGGACCCAGGGCTGGTGCCAAGGATCGGGCTTCTTTGCTCAGGCAGAATTTCAAGAAAGCTTCCTCCTAAGGATTGCGAGGAAGAGGGCAGAAAATGGGGCTTGGGGGGGGGTCATTGTGTGTTTATTGCTGAAAATCTTCCCAGTCGCAGGATGATAAATTCCAGCTGGTGACTGTCAGATCTGCTCAGGAGCGAGGAGGTTTGTATTGACGTTAATTCCCCTGAATTCTCCAGGGGCCAAAGATGGTCACATCTCCCCCTTTCCTAATGCCTTTGCGTCTCCGGATCCCTGGATTGCAAAGGCCTTCTGACAGCCATCTCTGCCAGTCCCCTGCCTCTAGGCACGGCTGCTCTGCAATCAGTCCTCGAGAAGTGCCTTGGCTGTCTGTGAAGTGGGCCAGCAAAGGAGGCTCCAGACCCACTGCTACCTCACGCTGCCAAGATGTTCTTTTTGATACCGAATTTCAGTTCCTCTGGCTTCCTATGTTATTCTATTTTGTCTTCACATGACAGATTCCTTTCTGACTAACGTGGTTCTTTTTTAGCAGCACCGGGCATTCTGTTGACATCATGGTCTGTTGCTATGGCAATTCTGTGATGTCACGACAGACGCTGAAAGGGAGGGGCTAATCTAATTTTTTTGGAATGAGGGCGGAACTCGGTCAGGAAACAATGCAATCGGTGAATGGAAAAGCAAACAGACAACATTATTATCGCACCCGACGGGGCAAGCTGGTTGGATATCACTGGAGTCAACAGCTAATCTTAAATCCAAAAGGTCAACATATTCATCCATTTAGTAGGACTTTTGCAAATGATTTACCCTGGTGACAGCAGTCCTCAGTGTTTAGGTCACACCCTCTCCCTGTCCCTAATCTAGTTACTTGGGCCCCCGCTAGGGTCATGGAGAGCTGGGCCCTCTCCTGATGCCCGCTTGAGGTTCCTGCCTGTGCATAGTAGGTCCCCCATAAATATTTCTTGAATACATGAGTAGAAAAAACTCGCCATGCTCTGATTTAATTCTTAACCACCTGCATTTGGAGTTTAACATTCTATCACCAAGGGCTTCCCTATCTCAGCTCTGTCTTAAAATTAATTACTTCCTCTCCATGAGAGAAGCTGTTTCTGCCCCCCTCGCCCCCTCACTCGGCTTCCCTGCCTGGCTCCCCCCTGCATATATAGCTTGGCTTTGATCCATCTTCGGTAGGAGGGGAAGAAAATTAAGCTCATCTGCACAGGAGGAGGAGGGGGTGAGGTGCATTGGGAAAATGAGTTTTCTTCCTCTAGAAGGCAAAAATATCCCCTTTCTCTTCAAAATGAGCTCAGGGGCCTCCCACAGCCTTTGCTTAAGTTGCAAGTTAAATTACTTCTCCCATTCCCAGTAAAGATTGCACAAGGGAGTAAGAATGAAGCAAGGCTCAGGGGCTTCCCCTGCTTTTCGAGAGCTCTGAAATCCTCAGGATTAAGTCGGCACACAGAATGCCTAGCTGTGGTTCTCTCCCTCTGCCACTAAACTGCACAGTATAACGGATTTTCATGTCAAGTTAGACGTCAAAAAGAACTTACTCGATGCCAAACATCAAAAAGGAAAACGAGGATAGGCAATCCGTTTTCTCACTCCTCTTTCCTTCCTTTCTGGATGTCAAAAGACTTCCCTGTCTCAAGGACAAATGCTTATGAGCACATGTCCAAATGGACCTTTCAAATTCCACCCAAGGAAAGGGGGGATATCTCAAGCAGTAAAGGAGATTTTGCAGTGGCGGTAGGAGCACCCCTAAACTCCAGAGTGGCCCAGTGGGTGGTCACTTATCCACTGCACCCACAGGAGTGGTCCCCAACGGCAGTGCCAACCCTGGAAAGAGACCGCGGCAGGACGAGGCTTTCGGTCCAAGACCCAGCAGTGTGACTTTACTCCTCCAGCCCTTAGTCTTCTCGTGTGCAAATGAGATATATCTTCTAATTCTATGAAATAATCGAGCACATACATCAATTCTATCGAATAATAGCTATAAACTTTCAAAATATTAAATGTCTTGCATAGGAGATAATGGCTATGATCATTCTGCTCAAAAACAAACCAAGCAGTGTGCCAAGGGCAGGGGCTAGAAAATGCAAACACAAAGTCCCAGGCTGAAGAAGGCGCCTGTGGGGCTGGGGACGAGGGTGCCAGGGGCAGGCATTCCAGAAGTGCCAAGACCAATAAATCACCAAGAAAAGAGGCAGATCCTCTCCATTTTCCAGGCCTTTGTCTCTCCAGCTAGTCACCGCTTTTCTGTAGCTCAGGAGACATCCTCAGCCCCTAAGTCCTAGTGACGTCCCGACAGCAGAGATCACTACGTATCGCTACGTCTCTGAGCATCCTCCGCCAGAGTCAGCATCCACGTGGAGTGTGCATGGTGCCATGCTGTTAAAAGTGGCAAAACCAACCCGAGTCTTCGTGACCCTTTGCAGGCATGCATGTTTGCATACGCGCACATGTGACGCCCAGAGCTCCCCACTGTGATCGATATTGAACAACTAGAGAAAGACGCTCCACTCCTTCCGCCCTCTGGGCCCCTCTCCGTTATCTGCCGTGCACCAAACTGCCTCATTTCCAGAGCTCCTGAGAATCTGCCTGGCAGAATCAGCCTGGCCGGGCTTCCCCATCCTGAGGGCGCCTTGGCTTCTGGCATTACAGCTCATTAGGTGGAGAGAGGCTTTTGAGGGGAGTGGAAAGGGGGCTGCGTAGGGCCCGTCCCTCCCACTTCCCTCTTACACTCCAGGGAGGATTTTTGCTGCCAGGGAGGGGAAGGTGGGGCGAGGTTTGGCTCCTGCTCCCAGCCTCCCCTGCTGGATCTCATGGTTATTTTCAAGGAGGCTTATCTGCTCCAGCATCCTGCCGCAATTAAAAACCAACTCAGTTTACGTTTCCAACCATCTTGCTGTGCCTGGTTCCTGAAAGCTCCCCCAGCCGTTGCACGTTCCTAGCCAACTTCTCACCAAAGCTGCTCTGCTTTCCTACCTACTGCTGCCACGCAAAGGAGAGGCCAAAGGGCGCCAGGCCCTGGCAGCACTGCAGGAATTTGCATGTGGGAAGGAGCCCTCTACCCTGCACTGTCTCTTCCATGTGGTACCTGCAGATCAAAACACCAGCTCTGGCCGGGCGTGGTGGCTCATGCCTGTAATCCTAGCACTTTGGGAGGCCGTGAGTTGGGTAGATCGTTTGAGCTCAGGAGTTCAAGACCAGCCTGAGCAAGAGCGAAACCCCGTCTCTACCAAAAATAGAAAGAAGTTATTTGGACAGCTAAAAATATATAGAAAAAATTAGCCGGGCATGGTGGCGCATGCCTGTAGTCCCAGCTGCTTGGGAGGCTGAGACAGAAGGATTGCTTGAGCCCAGGAGTTTGAGGTTGCTGTGAGTTAGGCTGACACCACGGCACTCTAGCCCGGCAACAAAGTGAGATTCTGCCTCAAAAAAACAAAACAAAACAAAACAAAAAAAACACCAGCTCTACAGGTGTTGGGGACCAGCTGCCAGCGGCTGTCACCCAGCCTTGTCCCTGCCCTCTACTTCTTCTCTGCCCTGCTCCAACCCTCCCATTGATGCCGCAGTTGTATCCAAAATAGCAAGAATGTGGTGCTCTCCTCCGAGCGAATTTGGAACGTCCTAAAATGCTAAGCTGCTGGGCCGCGTGTCTAGGAGACAAGACCTGGGCTGCTCCCTTTCCTGCTGGCCTCTGCCCATCCTCACAGACCCCCGCCCCAGACCTGCCATGGCCATGGTAGAACGGTGGGGGGATTCCGCCTGAGCTCCGCCCCTGCCTCAGGCAGAACACGGAGGAGCTGGCTCAGTGGGCAGGGAGGGGAATCGCAGATCAGGGGCCTGGCGGGATCCAGGCTTCCTCCTTCCACTGTCCTTCCCTCGTCTCTCACTGCGGTGTCCCCCAGCCCCTGCCCTGGCCTGGCCGGTCCCTTGTCCCTACGATAGGAGGTGGGAAAGCCTGAGATGGTTCGTAAAGAGGAGGGGCATCATGTGCTCTGTAGTCAGGGTGATGGGTTCACGCTCAAGTAAGAGAGAGCGTGTGTGCACATGCATGCTGGAGAGACAGAGAATGCGGACGGGCTGATCTTCTGCTCCAGTTTGGATATTTTATCTTTAAACTGATTGTTTTACTTTATGGAATTTCATTTGTCTTCTGAAAAATGAAGCTAACCGGGGTAGACAGTCGGCATAACCACGACAGTTATTAAAATACCGCAAGTCTCACGTCGGTTGGTAAAGAGCTGCTCCCGCCAGAGTCTCCCAGTGTCCCTGCCCCACCTCCCAGCCGGGGCATGTGGTCTCCCCACCTCTCCGTGACACAGGGACTAAAGAGTTTGTGCCTGGCCCCCCTGGTCCCTCCAGGCCGCATCCTTTCTGGTTGATACATTATTAAATATCATTCCTGGGGTGGCCTGGCTTCCGCCCTCTGAACACTGAGGTTCCTTCCAGGTGTTAAGAGCTGTGATCCCACAACCCAGCGGCTGGTATGGGCAGGACAGGGGACATCGTCCCCTCTCACCCAGGCCCGCTCCCCGGAGCCCCTCACACTCCCTGTGCCGTGTGCTCTTGTTTTGTCCCCTGCTGAAGAATAAAGGAAATAAAGGGAAGAGGAGCTGCCCAGGGCTCCGGCTCCAGATTTTCCTTCTCGCGACCTTTCTCCGAGTGGCTACGCCAGAGAGGAGCAGAGAAAAAGGCCCCTCGCCTCCAAGTCGCCTTCTCCTGACAGTCAGCAGCATGGAAGGATCCCAAGGGGTAACAGGGCAGGGCAATCATTAATTACCCCACCCCAGCTCTGAGCTGGATCCAAACCCCTGCCCTTCCGAGGCTGAGGCCGCCCAGCTGTCTGCTTCCGAGTCTGTGGCAGGTCATTGAAACCATCTCTCTCCGTGCCTAACTCAGCAGATCTGCTGCTAGCGTCCTACGGAGAGCAGTGACCCCACCC
>VBSM01002937.1:5326137-5345353 GCA_008086735.1 Cheirogaleus medius
CCCCCCCCTTCTCCCCCCAGCCTGACTCTCCTCCAGTTCCTGGCAGTCCCGAGAGGGGACCGTAAGAAGTGGCGACGGCAGGAAGTCCTATCCAGAAGACAGAGTATTGGAGGGCTGGTTGGACATTTTCCTCCTGAAACACGAATTAACCTTGAATTCCCAAATTATTCCTCACCCTCCCCAGGAAAACTTGACAACCGGCACAGAAAGGAAAAGGAAACTAACACTTACCCAAGCCACCATACTAGCAAATTCTCTGCGGAAGCTCCAGAGATGGGAACTGCTGTCCTGCCTCGCACAGAGCAGGAACCTGAGAGGTCAGGTTACTAGCCCAGGGCTACACAGTTAGGAAGTGAGAGAACCGGGATTGGAGCCCAGGACACCGTCCAAAACCAGCTCTCTTCCCACTTCATGTTAGTTGTGCAACTTGAAATTTTCTTTTCATGCATCATCCTACCAGCTAATCCTTTAGTTTATTTTTACTGAGTTGAATCTGCATTAGCCTTGAGATTTTTGGCTCTGGACTCAGACTGCCCCAGCTCCAGTCCTGGCTCCACCAGTTACTACCTAAGGGACTTTGGGTGAATGACTTAACCTCTCTGTGCTTTCATTCCCCCACCTGTAAAAAGAGGACAATATAAGAACTGACCTCATGGGTTTGTCATAGGATTATACCAGTGGAGAATTTATGAGAGTTCCTGGCGCTTAGTAAATGTTCAATAAATGCCAATAATCATTATCTGTCTGCACCTGTTTGGACTGCTTACCTATAGGAGGCAATAGTCCAGTTTTGACTATAAAACCTCTCAGCACTTTGACACATAAAGATGGATGCTTAATAATTGTTCCCAAAGAAGTTATGCATCAAAATAGCACCTCGAGATTCCTAAACCCAGTTTGAAATGCCTTCAAGCCATCCCCGACCCTCAGGTCATCTGAAGCAGTCCCCTCTCCACTATCCCTAAAAGCCAGAATAATTAACTCATGAGAATTTCAACTTCCATGGTCTGTCCTTAGCACACTTTGAACTGGGAGGTAGATTATTTTTTTTCTATGTCATATCTTACTTGAAAGTTGGAAAGCGAGTCAATTCTAGGCAACATTGCTGGGCAGAAAGAGTGGACTAAGAAGACCCGAGTTCTAGTGCTGGTACTACACCCACCCGGCCGCATGATGTGGGCAAGTTCTTGCTCCCTCGGCGCCCACTGGACACCAGAGAGGGAATCACGTTGCCCCTAGAGTGAGCGATAAGACAAAGGGGGCAGCTGAGTCCTGGGTGCTTTGGGTTCTTTGGAAAAAGCCTCCCTCTAAAACCAGACTTCTCAGCTGAAA
The DNA here is from genome assembly GCA_008086735.1 of Cheirogaleus medius. Classification (NCBI taxonomy): domain Eukaryota; kingdom Metazoa; phylum Chordata; class Mammalia; order Primates; family Cheirogaleidae; genus Cheirogaleus; species Cheirogaleus medius. Next base: position 5,327,470 of record VBSM01002937.1, read on the forward strand.
CCCTCTCGCCACTCCAGAGGTTTAGATCCAGCTGGGGGGGACCCACAGCACGAGAAGGAAAACAACCCAAAAGGCTGCGGTCTAGGAGGCCAAAGCGGGGCGGGCCAAGGGCAGGGTGGCCGCAGGTCAAGCAGCAGTCAGACTGGCCAACACGGCCCTTCTAGGACAGAGGCAGAGCCCGGGCAGGGCGATATTCTAACTAGAGACGGAACTGCAGAGCCCGGAGCCGCAGCGTGCAAGCGAGGAGGACGCAAAGCGCAGGAGCTACCAGGTGGGAGCACGCAGAGGGCAGGGCTGGAGACGGAAGGGCGTGTGCATGTGGGGGCTCGCAGATGCAAGGGGAGATCCGGGTCTTGTGGGGCCGGAAGCTTGTACAGTCTGGGAGGTCCTCTTTAGGAAAAAGACGACAAATACAGACGTACCTGTTAGATAGGGCCTTGGAAGGGGCCAGCGCAAGCTAAGCTGCATCATGACTTCGCGGTGAACTCGCCTCCCAGGTGTGTACTTCCCAACACGGACTGGCACCCACACGTGCGTTTCTGTGGCCTCCTCGCCCTGCCTCAGCACTCTCTCTCTTTCCCTCTCACACGGTACTTGGCCTGGCCCGATGTTTTTTTTAATGGCAGAGCACACAGACTGGAGCCCCCACACCTTGGAAGTAAATTCCTCTCCACCTCCGTGCAATAGGTATGTGGGTCTTGCACGCCCTCCCCTCCCCTCCCCTCCCCCTGCACTGCATCACCACCTCATCCACGGGGCAGAGTCCCTCACAGGCCACCCGCTTTCCTGTGGGTAGCCCTACCTTCCCCAAAGGGCACTGTAGGGCCCTCCAAGCTGCAGGAAAGGGTGAAACCACAGCTCCTCCACCCCTACCCCCGCTGCCTGGCCCCGCCCTGCGCCCAGAGTTTGACCTTCTTTGCGGCTGGCTGCAGATGTGCTCTGTGTTACAGAAATAGTCCAGCTCCTGGGCCCCTCTCGGCTCCACTCAGAGACACTCCCACCTCCCTGGCTCCCGGGGAGTCGGAGAGATCGGAGGGAAGCTCTCCGCCCCCCAGCCCCCTCCCACACTCCTCCCGGGGCGGAGCTGAGCGGGGGCTGCCTCCCTCCCAGGCACGGCTCCTCCTCGGCTCCCCACGACACAGCAGGTGGAGGTGGAGGTTTGGGGGAGTAAGGCATGGAGAGCACAGAGAAAGTGGGGAGCGGCGGCATGAAAAGCTTGTCCGGTCTGACCCCGTGAGAGCCGGGCCAGGTTTAGGAACATGGCCACGACCACCCTAACGAGAGAGCACTCCTCGGAGATTCCTCCTCCCCAACTACCGGCCACATGGACAAAGTGAAAGAATTTAGGGTCAGGTGTAGAGATAAAGGTGGGTTCAGATGGAGAAAGTCACCAACTAACACATCCTTCTTCGTGAAAAAAAGTCTCCTGGCTCTAACATTTGTCTGCGATGTGACATTTAACCTGAAGCACTGCCTTAGGGTAGGAAAATACACAGCTTGTCTAAATGTAAATTGTTCTTCTCTTGTTGGAAAATCACAGGACAAAGACTAATCCTCTTCCCTCTTTATTTTCCTCTCTCCAGCAAGAACTTCTACTAGGGGTAAGCCCCTGAGCTAAGCACATGGTTGGAAAGACAAGGTCCCTGCCCTGGAGGAGGTGACATCAGAGGGTTTTTCTCCTGATTCTTCTGGGCTGGGTTAGGACTGCTTAGTTCCCTAATCAGATGGAGGAGGAAGGATGGCCAGGTGGCCATAGTGCCTGCATTCGAATCCTGCATTCGAATCCTCTGCTCCTTAGTTGCAATGGGACTTCGGACAAGTTATTTGATCTCTCTATGCCTCAGTTTCCTCGTCTGCAACATGGGGCTCCTAGTAGTTTCTACTACTAGGATTTATTGTGAGGATTTAAGTGGCCGAATACACATAAAACACTTACAACAATGCCGTCATGTAGTTAGTGCTTATCATCATCTCAGCCTCCCAGCTTGTGGGACCACCAGAAACGTAAGAACGGATACTCAGTCTCCTCTACATTGCTAGTTATGAGTTGTTTCTTATCAGAGATCCAAAAGGATTCAGGGTTCTTTGCAGGTTTTGATTACCCCACCTCCCCAAGGCCCATCAGTGTGGGTGATAGAAGGTGGCATCCTGGCCGGGCGTGGTGGCTCACACCAGTAACCCTAGCACTCTGGGAGGCCGAGGTGGGAGAAGTGCTTGAGGTCAGGAGTTCGAGACCAGCCTGAGCAAGAATGAGACCTGGTCTCTACTAAAAATAGAAAAATTAGGGGGGTGTGGTGGTGTGCACCTGTAGTCCCAGCTACACAGGAGGCTGAGGCAGGAGGATTGCTTGAGCCCAGGAATCTGAGATTGCAGTGAGCTACGCTATGCCACGGCACTCTAGCCTGGGCAACAGAGTGAGACTCTGTCTCAAAAAAAAAAAAAAAAAAAGAAGGTGGCGTGGCTCCTTGGTCTGGGCCCCCTTTTCTGTCTTCCTCCTTCACCTCATATCTCTCTCCCTTGATTTGCCTGAACCTTCACACCTTTCTCCTGGTCCAAAGTTGGCTCTGGCCCCACAGAGCCTATAGCTGGGAAGAAGGAATCTAGGGGCCATGCTCTTTGCCATTTCTACAAATAGTCTAGCACTTGTCTCTTCCTCTCTCTGGGGTTCGTTTGGACGCAAGTGCAGCAGCCAGCCAGAAATGGTTCCAAAGCCTACACACCCTGGCCCGAACTCGTGTCTTCTCATGCAGAAACAATTTCACATTCACTGACTCAGCCCTAACCTAAACGAGATGGTAGGCCTCAGTCTTCCTCGTGGGCCCAAGACGGAATGAGGGCCAATGGATGGATTCAATTATATCAGGGAAGGCTGAATTTAGAAACAGTGATAAGTTTCCAACTGTGATGCTTTTTAGGTGTTGACTCCCTAGTGTCAGATGGAACAATAAAAAAATCTCTTGTGAAGGACTTTACCAAAAGGATAGAGTTGTGCCTGAGTGTAGGGTTGGGGACTTAACCGCCTTCGAGGTCCAGGTTTCGTGCCTTTTCCACCCACAGGGAATGGCAATGACATGCAGCCATACCCCGGCTCCGTCAAACTGCCGTGCTACCTACTATCTACCTACTAGCCAGTCCTTGTGCCAGGCAGGAAGAGAGCTGAGCAAGAGAGGTTGGGCTGTGTAAACTCTCCAAGCCTAATTCCCTGGGCTTGGAGGTCCAAGAAGGGCTCATGTAGGATAGAAAGCACCAACCCCTTTCTGGAAACTGTGCCCCACCCCAATATCTACAGTTACACAGGAAATAGCCACGTTCCTAAAACCTACACCACTCTCGCTTGCATGGGGTAGCCACCTGATCTCAGCTCAGCAAAACCCCTCCCCAGGGATGGGCACTGAGACTGAGAGAGAAGTGAGGTCAGTCTTTCTCCAGGTGACTCCACTCACAATATGTACCTGAGAGAGCTGCTTTTCCACCCTTCCACCCTGTAGAGCGACCAGGAAGCTGAAAGGCCTCTGCATCGAGAGGAGAGGATGGGCCAGCACACAAAGAGGCACAAAGGCAATACCCATGGCCTTCAGCTTCTTGGTTCTAGGTCATTTCTGTGGTCCAGACGTTTCTCTGACCTTGAGCTCTGACGGACACCCCAGTTCCCTTATAATTAAATCCCCTTTGGGGCTGAAGCTGCTTTGAGTAGTTTCAGTGACTCGTACCCAGAAGTCCCAACTAGTAACCAGGGGAAGGGACAGGATGACTCCAGGATGACCCAACGTCTCATCTAGACTTTGCATATGTTGTTGGAATGAGGAAGAAAAGGCAAACAAGAGGAAGAGGAGAAGAACTGGAAATGTTGCCTAAGAGCAGCAGAAAATGGTGCTGGGAGACCTTGGGTGGCCTAGATAGAGATCAGGGCATCCGAGAGGACAAGGAAGAAGGTGAGAGCCAGAGAACGCAGGTAAGGTTACTACTACCAGTGCAGAAAGCTCCCAGGGTGTTTAAGAGGGAGCTGGCCACAGAGAAAGGGGTGCAGCCATATGGGGTGAGCTAAGATTCCTCAGGAACTGCTGACAGAGGACTCGGGGAGCTCTGTGCTGGCGGCTGGCAAGCCAGCACGGCCTTGCGTGTGTTCCCAGAGGATAGCCATTGTGGAGGGGAGGAAAGGTCTTGCATGCTTCCTCCTGCACTTTCCAAAGCAAATGTGGGTCTTCTGCTGTCTGAGGGCCTCACCATTCTCTTGGGCGAAGAGGTCCAATCTGCCCCTCAGGTCTTCTCTAGAAAAACCTACTTCCCTGGCACCAAGTCCATGAGCTAAGGGTCCCTTTAAGAAGATTTTGTTCCCCATCTGTTCTCTGGTTGGCTGGAGCGGCTGCTCCTGGTTCCTATGGCAACTAACCTACCAGCCTTCCTAAGGGTGTCCTTCTAGAGAACCACACAGCACAGGCCACGCCCCACCAGAGCAGCTGGCCCTTACGCTGCTTAGAGTTCACTGGCGCAGGCTCCTCTCCGCAGAGGAGCGCCGTGGACACATGTGCCTGGGTATTAAGAGTCCGAATCTTGCCTGACCTAGAGATGACCCAGAAATGGCAGCCGCCATCTGACAGCACTTGGAAGGCAGGGCAAGGAGGCTATCTGTGCCACTGCCCAGATGACGGACCAAGGTCTACCTTTCCAATGAAGTGCTAAAAGCACGGTACATCTTCAGTAGATTGAATTAGCACTTCCTTTGACCGGTTTTTCACGTCACTAATGAAGACCAGTGAGACCCCCTAATTGAATTCTCCCTCTTTCCTGCTGCACATCACTGTCTGCCTCCTCTGGGGCTCTGGTCCTTGCAGGCAGTCCTTCTCTCAAGACAGGTCCCCACTCAAGGCAAGAGCGCTCCAGCCAGGCGAGGCCCGGGGAGGCGGGAAGCACAGTGCATGGCCCTGCGTCTGCACGGGGGCTGCTTCCCCAGCAGATGACGCTTGTCTCACTAAACCCAACTTGACCCCATTTGTTCTTGGCTCTCACGGCCCCCATAGAGCCAGCTGGATTCTTCTTGTAAGCCACAAAGTTGACGGAACTTTAGCTTCCTCGCTTCTAAGCCTTTCGCCTACTGGCATCCCAGAAGTCAACGTATAAACAAGAACAAGCCAGTAAACAATCCTGATTAGATGTGCAGAAAGTGCCTCCCTAGTCAGAGAAGATGCCAAATAAGAGCTCCCCACCCCCGCCCCTGACTGCCTCCTTCACTCATTCTAAAGAAGTGAGGTGTGTCAGATCTTGGAGGGAGAGCCTGGCTCGGGAGGCAGACAGACCTGGATTGGAATCTCAGCCCAGCCACCTGTCAGCTGAAAGGCACCAGGCAAGTTACCGATTCTCTCTGAGCCCTAGCTTTCTCATCTGTAAAATGGGAAGACGAATTCCTACCTTATAAGATTCTATGATCTTTCATAGCAGAATCTTTCATAGCAGAATCTACCAGAATCCACAAACATCTGAAAACCAAAAGTTTTGTCCTAACTCAACTGGCAGCAAAACTCAACCTAACTAGAACCTATTTAGCAGCAAAACCTGACCTCAACAGGCATGAGATTGTTTATAGACTTTATTTATCCTACGTACATCTCTTTAGATAAGTCTGGCTGCAGAAGTATTAATATGTTCGATTATGGAGCCGCTCCAGACATTACTGGAGGTTTTATGTAATACCCAGTGTGTACCAGGCTACTGTTCTAAAATCCACAGGCCCCAAGGGTTTGAGATCACCAGGTACGGGAGGAATCTAAGCCATTTCTCTAGATCCTGAAGACAGGAGTTTCAGAAGAGTCACCAGAGTTATTAAGCTAAAGATGCTGACAGCCATTCCAAACACTTGCCTCATCACCAATCGGGAGAGAATCTCTGGGTTCCTGCAGCGTGGGGCCGGCTCCCTGGAATGCGAGTTGGCAAGGGGTAGGAGAGAGGATCCAAAGACCAGCCGATCAGCCCATAAAAATCTGATGCTTTTCTACCTGAACAGAGTTGGCAGCAGCAATGTGTTGTTGTTGTTGTTTGGTTGGACTTCAGGTATAGACATGCCTGAAGATTCCAAACACGCTTCCCAGCTCCCTGCCTCACTGGGCTTCCAGCCCTCTCTCCAGCCTACCACCACCCCAGGGCTGCATTGGCACCACCCGCTCTCTGGAGGCACTCCCAGGGGAATGAACGTCTGCGCCGTGGGGAAAACTAAGAGAAGGGGGGATCTGAGTTTGTGGGGAATTGGACTGAAGCAAGGAAAGATGCTGAGTGAAGGGGATGATGACGATGGGACACTCTGGGGTGAGAAACAAACATGTCAACACACAGAGGAACAGGTTTGGCATGTTTCATGGCCTCAGGAGGCTTTTAAAATGGGAAACCAGCCCTGGTCAGTAACAGTGAGCAATGTTGGGCAATTTCTCTTCTCAGATCTCTTGGCTCTAGTCACACATTTTAGGGACTTACTGATGATTATTATGGACTCAGCCCCCTCTGAGACACAGTCATCCAAGTGGACTCCGAGTTCTGACCCTGGATCTGCTGTCTCGAGAACACCTAGCTCCATTCTGCCACCTTGAGCCACTTTCCCAACAGCTATACAACTGGTGGACAATAGTCCTGCAATTCTAAAAGAGGTAGTAGACTCTCCTCCTCCAGAAGGGGTAAAATCTACCTGAAATTCTTGTAGAGGCCCTGCTGTCTGTCAAATGGAGAACTGAGGTACGTAGAGTTAAAAAAAAAAACCAAAACAACAACAAAAACAAGATGGTGGCAATCCAATCCAACTCACTCATCTTACAAACGAGGAATCTGAGGCCCAGAGAGAGGGACGGAGTTGCCCAAAGTCATGAAGAAAGTTAGAGATGAAGCTGGTCCTGGAGTCCAAATATTGCTTTCCATAGCCTCAGCATGACAAAGATGGGGACATATTTAAAGGTCCCAGTCATGTCCCTGTTGACCTTTGCATGCAGAAAAAGCCATGCTGAATGATTAACACCTTGTGCCCTTCTGGCTTGCATGTCTCAGAAGAGATCCTAATCTCTAAGAATTTGGCTGTACTTCCTGACTCCATGTCCCAACCCTGTCCAAAGTTAAGACAAAACTCCTCATCGAAGCTTCCTTGGGGAAAGCCACCACTGGAGGTAACCAGAGAAGGGTTACGAGAACCACGGCCTGTTACCATCGTTCATCTGCCCCAAACCGAGGAGGGGCAGACGGACTGCGGTGGGGTCCACCATGCGGAAGTGGCAGAGGTCTTTCATCTGCACTTCTTGGATCCCTTTTCCCTTTGTCTTTCCCTCTGCTAGTCTGAACAGGTCCAGGATGTGTTATCAGTCACAGGTTCAGGCTTTTCCACCTTGCTATTCCTAAGGGCTGTGCTGTTCTACTGACCTATCACTACCCAGAAACCTTTTGGAGAGGAGGCTCTCGTGCACTTTGGCTTAGTGTTCCGTATCAGAGCCTAACGTTCTCTTTAGCAGTTTGTCCTACTTCTTTCTGCTCCAGGAAATCTTGAGGGTCTGCCACCCCCTCCCTCCAATTAATAACCTTTCGAATTTAGGAACCTTGACTGTTTTCCTAGACTAGGAGGGCTCTTGTTTCAGAACATGAAAAATGGGATGGAAAAATCAGAAAGTTCTCTCTTACAAAGACGCTCCTGGGAAAAGGGCCCTAGGATGAACCTCAAGAGAGAGCATCCTACTTCAGTTTCCAGGGTGGTTTCAAACTGATTTTTCCCTAAAAGCTTTTGCCCCTACAAGTCTGCACACATGCGCACACCAGCCATGTGTCTGGCAGCGGAGAACCTGCCTGGAGAGTCCCACACATTTGTTGCAATTCTAGGCCTGAATGCTCAGAAGGTAGAAGACTCAGACTCTCTAATGCTTCCAGGAGCCTCCAAATTTAGAAGAGCTCCAGGCCATATTCTTGAGAGTTCAGGAAGCCTCACCATTTCAAAACCTGACATCGAGATTTTTAAATGTCCTGGACTCTTGACCACCTAGTCAAAAAGGTGCTTCCAAATGATTAACACTGAACACCAAGACCCCAACTGTAAAACATATCTCATGCTGCTCCCAAAATCCAATCCACAAATCCCCTCAGTCTTTTCCAAGGGTAGAAGATGACTTCCATCATTTCCAAAAGATGACCATGGGAACAGGAACTGGTGAGGCCTAATCCCAAAGCCCCACAAAGAAAGGAAAGTCTCAGATCCCAGCTATGAAGGACAAAGGGGAAGTGAGAGCAGGTTGTTTGCCAGTAGCTTTCCCTGGAGGTAGGGACCTCCCACAACGTAAGAATGGGAAGTCAAGACTCAGTGTGAGTTTATCATGTTCCAAGGACCCACAGGGAAAGACAAGATCAGAATTCAAGTTTTTAGGATTCTGCCCAAAAGAGGCCTTGATAAGGGAGAGTCTGTTTGGAGAAGGTACTGCCTAAAGGCAAGATTTTTGGATTTCACTGACCAGTAAAATTTCAAAAAATGAAATTTGAGGACCCAACGTAAGGTTGCCAACTTTTTATTTTGCCAAATAAGGACATTTTAAAAGCCCAACTACCACCTACTCTCACCATCAGCTCCTGAAAGGAATAAGAAAGCCATAACCTCAGAATAAATATCTCAGCACACCTCCTGCCCCCAAAAGTTCTTCAAACGGAATACATTTCACTTTCTTAAAAAAAAATCAAGTAAATTTAGAAAAACTTTTCCCTCTTTTTCTCATTTCATCTCAAACTGGTGAAAACTCTGTCTCAGAACCAAAATTTGAGACTCACTGGGCCAGATGATCTCTCTAAGTCCCTGTTAGCGTAAGCCTAAAAATTAAGAGAAAAATCCTCAGCTTTGGGGATTCAGACCTTTCTAGAAAACCTGAGTGGGGCCAATGTGGAAGGGAGGGGAACTCAACAAGCATCCTATTCTTTTTGCTTACGTAAAGGCAGCCTGTCGATCACAAAGCACTGAATGAAGGTCGGTTGTTATTTTATAAATCAAGTGTTCAGTGAGCCTCCATCTCCATACTGAACCTCCTAAGTTTCTGTGAGCCCCTAAATCTTACTGTCCCCCCTTGCCTGTTCAAATAATTGAGGGAGAAGAGAAAGGAGACAACTGCTCCAAGTCAGGAATTATCTGAGAGATGAAGTAGGCCTCTGGTGAGTGGGAGAGAGCATCAAATCCATAACATGACATAGACATAGACCTACTGATGCTGTTTCGGCGGCATGGTGAGCAGCCCAGAGAGGACTGCCTCTACCCCAGGGAGCACTTCTTCCACTCGGCCTCCCAGATCATTGCTTCTTTCTCATTACTCTGACGGACGAGTTACGGGGGAGAATAGGCAGAGGGCAGGACATACACACAGTGCTGTGGCACACTGCATTAGCAGCTGGATCTTAATTCTAATCCTCCCTCCTACTGACTAACCATAGCAGCATCCTTTGGCTCCAGTTTCCCCATCTATTAATAAACCGTAGGAATCTTTTCCCTGTCTTTCCTACAGGACTGCAGTTAGACTGTGAGACCCCTGAGGGCACAACCAGCTCTTTTCCATCTCTATGTACTCGAAACCTAGCACAGTGCCCAGGAAAGAATAGGGATCCGTAAACACCTGCTGCACGGAGCTAGAATGGGACGTGGGTAGGAAAGCTCACCCGGGCTGAGCTGGAAAGCACTATATGACCTAACAAAAGGAGGGAACTATTATTCTCTGTGGGCTAAAATTCTGCACGGCACCATCTACCGCAGATATGAAGATGCTGCAAATTCTATTTGGAAGTAGCTGGTGATATAAATAAAAAGTTTTTTTTTTAATGCCCGTTGTTTCAAAAATAACCAGAATGTACAACCTATTAATTAAACTGCCTAACAAATAGCTATGTGATCACCTCCCAAATTCAACCACACCGTATGATTTCTTGTGCTGAAAATGTGTTTCTGCTGCACGTTGCCCGGCCCACGTTGCTTCTCGTACATGTATCTCATTATATTCAGAAGTCAGTGGGCAAACCCTGGTTTTCTCCCCTATTCCAGATTCCATTTATATTGAGAGTCAAGATCCCTTGCTGGCTGCAGTTTTGGCATGTATCAGAGTTTAGGACTCCCCAGTCTCTCTCCTTTTTCCTCTCCCTCTATCTACCCCATGTTCTGCCTCTGACGCTCTCCGTCACCCTCCTCCTCCAATGCATTATCTTCCCAGCCCAGATCTGCTTTTCGAAAACCACCTCCAGCCTCCGGCTGAGCAGCACCGGGCCCGGCCCACCCACTATGCTTGCGAGATCCTGCCTCGCTGCACGCACTGCCCACAGGACCAGCGACTGCTCAGATGGCAGCTGGGCCAGGCTGCCCGCCCACCAGTCCCTCTGCTCCTTGCCACTGAGGAACGCCGCACAAACCCTGGGAAGACAGAGCCACATTCGCCAGCCTTACCCACCACCCGTCAGTCACCTCTCCACCCGAGTTCTGCTGTCAGGCAGAATGCCAGCTCCCCCCACCCCCGCCAGCCACCCCACAAGGCACTGGGCTCCATGCTGCCCGGTTCTGAGGCACTGAGAAGAGCGAGCCTCTGGTGCTTGCTTGTCTCTCACAGCTTCGATCCCGTGGGTTGGTTCGAGCTAATGTCACATGGAGACCATGCCGGAATCCATACTGGTTTCACCTGCCCACTGCACAGACAGCCGCAGGACTTAACAGTTAGCTTTATCAGAAGTGTTCTAAGTGCCTGCAAAATCCAGAGCTCACTCTAGGGGCATCAGTTCTCTGGACACACGTCTCCAGTACTGACCCATGTCTCCAGATTCCTCCGCAATCCCCCTACCCCCACAAGTGAGGAAGTAATCACATTCTAGAAATTTTCTCCAACTTTTTGATGGGAGACCTCAAGGAAGATGGACATTCATACACTATTCTTATTTGTTAGGGGAGAAAGAGGGGACAAATGAAAGGAAGAAGAGGTAAAAGATTTGTTTCCCGACTATTAACAGAAGTGCCCCCAAGACACACACACACACGCACACGCACACACACACGCACGCACACACGCGTGCACTCATAGCCACGTCCGTCGTACTGTGAAGCACTCCTCTTTACCCGACACGTGAATCTTTCTCCCTAGTCCTCTCCAATGATAGTTTGGTAGCCCCCGTTCTTCCTAGCCAAGATGGCCAGGACCCCAGATTTTACCTTCCACGCTGGAAGTCAGGACCCAGCTGGGAGACACAGACCGCGGACCGGGAAAAAAAGAAGCAATACTCCTGACCCCGGAAAATGACCCAGGGTGGCAGATGCAGCTCCCATGAGAGAGGAGACAGGGAGAGAGCCCAGGAATCCAGAATTCCCCCAGCCCTCCAGGCAGGCTCTAGCGTCAGCTCTCTCCCTGCTCCGGCGGCACTGAGTGAAAACCGAGGAAATGTCTACCCATAGAGCTGGGTCTGAAATCCGAAACTGCAGGTTGGCTGAGTCCTGTATAAACACACTCACACCCCCAGCTCCTCGGTCTGATGGCTTACCCGCCCTCGGGCTCCCCACCCGCCTGCTCCTTGGAAACGTCAGACAGCCCTCTAGCTGCAGCGATTGATTCCTGGAGCCCTGAGCCCAACCCAGCCCTGCCTAGCGCAGCCACAGAACCGAGCACAGCAAGAGAGAGACGGTCTCTCCACGGTCGCTCCCAGCCACAGCCCCCTCCAGCAGTTCAAGTCCAGATGCTTAGGTGGTGCTCAGGGTCATAGCAATGGGGTGATGGGCAAGTTCAAGCTTAGGAGCAGAGACGTTTAGACTCTTCCTCCGTATTGAGGAATAATGTTCTCCTAAGGATCTGATTCACGGCAACTGGATCTGACATATACAAACTGAGAAACTCACTTTCCTCTCAGTCTCCCAATTTTCTGCATATCATTCTCATAGGGCAACCCTCTCCCCCTATGTGTCCACCCATAATAGAGTCAGGCCAGGTGAGAATGGGAAGGGATTATAGCCATCAGGGTGACAAATGCCTCATTTTGCAGATGAGAGCGCTGATGCCAGATGAGAGCGCTGATGCCAGGGTGAGGAAATGCCTGGCAAAGCCGGGGACTGCCTCCCAGCCCGATCTGGCATCTCATCTAGAAGGGAAAGAGGAAGCTTTAAAAGTCAGATGGAGGCCGAGCACGGTGGCTCACGTCTGTAATCCTAGCACTTTGGGAGGCCGAGGTGGGAGGATCGCTCAAGCTCAGGAGTTCAAAACCAGCTCTGAGCAAGAGCGAGACCCCGTCTCTACTAAAAAGCATAGAGAGAAATTAATTGGCCAACTAAAAATATATAGAAAAAATGAGCCGGGCATGGTGGCGCATGCCTGTAGTCCCAGCTACTCAGGAGGCTGAGGTAGGAGGATAGCTTGAGCCCAGGAGTTTGAGGTTGCTGTGAGCTAGGCTGATGCCACGGCACTCTAGCCCAGGCAACAGAGTGAGACTCTGCCTCAAAAAACAAAAAACAAAAAAAAAAACAAAACAAAAAATAAAAGTCAGATGGAATCATACTTTCATACAACTAGATATCACTTGGATCATTAATTGTGAGAAAAAAAATCACTTAACCTCTCTGAGCCTCGATTTCCTCATTTGTAAAATAAGACTAATGATGTCACCTGAGAGAGTAACAGTTAAATAAGGTAACACGTACAGAGCAGCAGGTACTCGGTAAACATCACTGCCCTCCCCCTTCTGTTTACTACTCCACTTTGCCTTTTACTAACTTACCCTCGCTCGGGAAGGTGATTCTAAATTACCTTTAGTGTTTACTGTTCCTTCGGGGCTTGGTTTATGTTTCTTGTTCATTGTCTTTCTGTCAACCTGATTATTAATACCCGCAGTTTACTCTGTACAGTGCTGGGAATGTCGTGATTCATTTCTGTCAAGGGAGACCTTTGAACCGCAGGCCAAGGTCACAGACAGTGTCACGCTGGCAAGCCCCTGCAGGTGTCCCTCCCTTCTCCGTCGCCAGGCTCCAAGCTGCAGTCTCATGAGCCCAACCACCTATGGAGTGTTTCCCTGCAGGTAGCCAGCCTCCACCTGAAACTCAGCATGGCGAAAATCAAATTAAAATTGACCGCCCACTGGCTAGTGATATTATGGTACAGTCATGCACCACAGAATAATAGTTTAGTCCGTGACGGACTGCATATACGACCCGTAAGATTATAATGCCGTGTTCTCACTATACAGCTTTTCCATGTTTGGAGATGTTGAGATGCACAAATACTTACCACTGTGTTCCAACTGCCTACAGTATTCAGTACAGTAACGTGCTGTACAGCTTTGTAGCCTAGGAGCAATAGGCTACACACCATGTAACCTAGGTGTGTTGCAGGCTATACCATCTAGGTTTGTGCAAGTACACTCTGTGATGTTCACACAATGGTGCAATTGCCTAACAATGCACTTCTCCGAACGTATCCCCATAGTTAAGCAATGCATAACCGTATTGATATGGAACTGCCCAAGAGAGAGTCAATGAAGATGGTACTAACTTAGTATGCTACCATTTGGGTTAAGAAATACTTTATAACTACCAATACGATTATATTTGCCTAGAGCATGAGTCAGCAAACTTTTTATGTAAAGGGTTGGACAGCGGGTATTTTCAGCTTTATGGGCCATGCAGTAGAGACTCCATTCCACGGTGCCATTGTGGTACAAAAGCAGCCACAGACAATTAACAACAAATAGGCAGAAAAGGATGAGCATAAATGAAGGAGAGTGCCTATGTTTTAATCAAACTCTACTTGTGGATGCTAAAATTTGAATCTCATATAATTTTCATGGGACACAAAACACTATTATTCTTTCGATATTATTTCAACCATTTAAAATATAAACACCATTCTTGGTTTGAGGGGAATACAAAATTAGGCGGTGGGCCAAATTTTGGGTCTTCGTTGGCCAACCCCTGGTTGCAGGGGTCCTCAAACTTTTTAAACAGGGGGTCAGTTCGCTGTCCCTCAGACCGTTGGAGGCCGTTGGAGAGTGCGGCGCACATTCCACACATGCGCACTGTGGGCCCGGGGCGAGTTGGCTGCTAAGCAGGACAGGCAGCGGCGGCAAAAACACGAGGTGGGCCGGATAAATGTCCTTGAGGGCTGCATGTGGCCCTCAGGCTGTAGTTTGAGGACGTCTGGTTTAAAGTATCTCAGGAAGGACACAGGAGACACTGGTAACAGTGATCACCTCCAAGGAGGGGCCTGGGGGTAGATCAGAGACGAGGCAGGGGCGAGACTTTCAGCGAATACTTTTCTGTCCCATTTGAATTCTGCGCATGCATGGTGAAAACTATTATTAGTGGGCTCCCCATCTGAGTTCACCTACCCCATCGATGTCAACGCTAACTCCCCCAGTCAAACAGGCTGAGAGCCGCCAGGTCAACTTTGACGCTCGCTCATTCCAGCATCTCACACCAACAGCATCAGGTGCGAAGTCCACTGGCCCAGGTCACCAAAGTGCCTCAGCCCACCGGCCATCTAGTACTCTCCCCTGCCTCCCGTCACTGTCTTTACCACTTGGCTGCCATTTATTAATACGCACAGCCTGGTACCCTCAGCTGACTTTTACTTGTGTGAAGCTGATTTCCAAAAGACAGACTGAAGCTTTTTAAGGACTGAACTAGTTATTGCAATTCCTTGCCTTCCCCCTCAGCCCTACACCGGTGCCTTGTACCTGGTAGCAACGCAACAAATAATCGTTTGGTTGCAAATCGCCCACCCTGCTAGAGACGATTAGGAAAAGAGGGCAAAGGCCCACCTACAATAGAAGCTGGTTCTGAGACATGTAGCACGGCAAGGGTGCACAAAAGTTCAAAGACTTTGGAAAAGATTCTAGTTAAAGGACATTTAGGGAGACAAAATATGTCTGAGTCGAGACTGGATCCAAATAAAAGGGGCTGTACTTTGGAGAAGGAAGTCAGGAAAAAGGCCATGGGGGGATTTTTCCCTAATCCAATTTCTGGTGGAATTGGGAATCGGGCCTACAGGGCTGGGAAACCCCTCATCCTCGGCTGGGGGATTTTGGTGATCCCAGAATAAGAGCCTCCCACATTTGGGAGGGATCTCAGCATCAAGCAGTCTGCTCGCCCACCCAGTGCAGGAAAAGGCCTCAGTAGCAGCTATGAAAAACAATCATCTACATGCTGCTTGAACTCCCGCAGGGACGGCACGCTCACTACTTTGCACGGGAGCCTGCCCCACTGTCGGAGAGTGCCATTAGAAAGCTCTTCTGCCCCCACCCATTGTCTCTAGTTCTGGAACTAAGCAGATTAGGACTTCCTGAGTGCATCACAAAAAACTAATGATAACTGCCAAATATAATAGAATTTTCACATATTTCTTCCTTCTAAGATGTTCAAAGGGTTTTTAAACACACAAAATCATCAACTCTTGGAAATGAAAATAACTTTGCTCAAAAATGTTTATTGAATGAAATTGAATATAGTTCCTTTTCTTGCTTCCCAATACAAAAGCACTCAGGTTACGCTGTAAAGGGAATCATTTTATTTCTTTATAGGAGGAAACTTCACCATCGCCCATGGCCACGTGGACCCTAAAATCCATAAACTCAGAAAGTGCATCCTAAGATCTAAACTGAATCCCTCATGTCAAAGCACTTCCCCTAGCCTCAGCCCATTCCCTATCCGTACTGCTCACAGTAGGCATTAAGTTGGTGCTACATGACAAAATGCTAACACCTAACACTGAGCCAATGCTGGACAGGTGCTTTATTGCCTCACCTAATTCTCACAGGAACAACGTGAGGTAGGTGGTAGCATTCCCATTTTACAGCACAAGGAGCTCGTGGTTAGAAGAAGTAGCTAACGTGCCCAGAGTCACACAGCTGGTCAGTAGCAAAGCCACGATTCAAAGTCAGGTCTGCTCAGCTTCAAAATTCACAGCCTTTTCCCTACAGTCCAAAGCTTCTGTGACAGTCAGTTATCTCTGCCAACTGCACCCTGTCCCTGAAGTGTACAGAAATTATTATTTGCACCATTTCTATCAGCAGCATGGGAGATGTAAACAGCATGCAGCAATCCTACGGTCCTCCACCAGATTCCACCCTCTTGAGGCATCCCCTCTTCCTGGGGTGGAGAAAACATAGCCAAAGACCATCTGAAGCCAGGATGCCAGCAAGGGGACACCCAAGGAGCACAGTGGCATCTCCCTGGCTCACATATGGTGCACAGCCCTGTGCTCCCCTGCAGCCTGCTCCTGCAAGGCCCGGCCCCAGACCTCACAACAGGGCTATGGCGTTCAGGCGCCCATGAAGCATGGCATTGTTTGTGGCAGCACAAACATAACATTTACCTGGGTCCTGGCGCCATTTCTCTGCAGCCCTGCTTTTGGTAAATATTTGGTTCGCTCACTCAGGAGAGGCCCCTTTGCCCACGTCCCAACAACCCCGGCTCTAGAAAGATGGAGTAGAGAATGCAGGAGACAGGCACAGAAGAATCGCAAATGCTAAAACACAGCCACTCCCCGAGTCAACAGCAGAAAATTACCAGTAGGCTTCTAGTAGGCTGTGTGAGAAGCTCTGAACATTTGTATCAAAGCCCTTAGCCCATTTTCAAAGCTCGGTTTCAAATCCTGGTACGGTTCCTCTCTGTCTAGAGCTCACAGTCTCAGTGATGCACCGTCCACACAGTCGTCAGAGCTCCCCACCTGCCTCTCTTTCTAACCTAGCGTGCAGGGTGCTGGAGAACGCCCAGCTGCCCTCCACCCCACAACACCTACCTCCAGAAACACGCATATTCCTGGGCTCGTCCGGCCTCAGTGACTCCCTGAACACAG
Organism: Cheirogaleus medius; assembly: GCA_008086735.1. Taxonomy (NCBI): domain Eukaryota; kingdom Metazoa; phylum Chordata; class Mammalia; order Primates; family Cheirogaleidae; genus Cheirogaleus; species Cheirogaleus medius. The sequence goes on from VBSM01002937.1 coordinate 5,344,266, forward strand.
GGGATGACCTCTCCACTGCTCAAGAATGCAAGCCGCAGCCAAGAGTTGAGGGCGCACACAGGATGTTAATATTGGAGACAGACACACCCCTGAGCCTACTGCTTCTCTTCAGTCCCCGCAGAGCAAATACCCACTCTCCTTGACTGTCTCTGTTCTGCACTGGCCCAAGGAGATCACACGGTGCTCCGCTGCCCCCATTCTCAGGTGGCTGTCCTCGAGACCTTCACCTGGCATTCTGAAGCCACCCACCCTTTTATCTGTCATCTCCCTGGGAGACGTGGTCATTAGCAGAGAGCACCATGTAGGTGTCTAATTAAGCAATCAGCAGCAAATGCAGAAACCTGTTGGAGTCACCGCACAGAGCATCCACCCCGGGATCTTCTTACAGGCAACTCCCTCCCCCAAGCTTCCCGGAGAGGTCCCTATTGTTTGCCTGGAACACAGAAAAGTGTCTGATCCTGCCCTCCTACTTATCTGCTGGCACGGACTCCCCAGCCTCCGCACAGCCCAGGGGGTGCTATTTCCATACAACACAACGTGGATGGCGCCCTCAGAATCCTGGGATACAGCAGCCCCGGGGGGTGGGAAAGTGGAGGTCCCCAGATGGGAGGGACAGGGTCTTCTGAGAAGATGTCCTCTTACCTGGCCACTTTAGGTGTCCCAGAGCCATAGCCTGCTGTCCTGGCATGCTGGGGTCGGGGCACAGGAAGCGAAGTGCCCTCGAGCAGACGGAGAAGACGGCAGAGGTGGAGGTGGCAGCTTGAGCCAGCGGCTCAGCCCCACTCCCCTCACCTGCGTCTCTGAGGCCTCTTGTCTGCACTGTAGCTCACCTGTTCCTGTTTCACCCTTTAAATGGAATGTTCCACTTGCCCTGGAAGCCCGGGGAGGAAGACATGCCTTGTTCAGGAAAAGCTTTCTTTTTTTAGAAGCTGAGGTCTCGGGAATTCCATCCAGCACTCCTGCAGGTGACAGTGGCGGGAATGGGCCAAGCGTGAACCCAGAGGAGGACCTTGGAAGGACAAGACTGACCTCAGCTGGTCACCACTCCCCCTGGCCTGGGGACAGCCTAACCCAGGAGCCTGGAGGGG
>VBSM01002937.1:5345453-5379328 GCA_008086735.1 Cheirogaleus medius
AGGGACAAGTCCACGGCTTCTAATTCCACGGGGGCTCAAATGACCCCAAACCCACACCCCGAGAGGTATCAGTGCAGGCCTCAGTGCCCTCACGTGCCCCGGGGCTCTGCCAGCTTGGCCGGCGACCCTGGCACACACTCCTGTCCTGCTCCACCAAGATCTGTGGGTTCTCTGTGGCAGAAACGGGAGAATGACAGCCCTGTCCAGCTGTTTTCCAACTCCTATGAGACAAATTGGATTTTGACTACAGCAGGAAAGGTTTAGGTTAGATACCAAGAAGCACTTGAAGTGGGTGATAAGAGGAAGTGTAGGACTCTGCGCCTTGGGCTTTCAAAGTAAAGTCAATTTCCCCTCTGCAGGCTCTGGCTTAACGCCTGTTTTCGTCACGTGCCTCTCCTGCTCAGAAACCCTCAGTGGTCACCTCTCCCCTGCCTGCTGCACAAGGACCCGCTCCTCAGCTTGGCATCCACGGCCCACCACAGCTTGTCCTCACTCACCTTTCACACATCACATTCCACTGCTCCATGTGCAAATTTGTGATCCAGCTAGACTGTGTTTCTCAATGTTTCCTAAGAAGGCCTTGAGCACCCCCGCTCTGGCCGCACCATTCCCCTTCCCTCTCCCCCGGGGTGTCCCTCTCCTCTCCCTCCACCAGAACAAGCCGTCTTTTTAGGTAGCAGATCTCAGCCACACTGATGATCTTATAACCTGAGCAACTTCTCTTAAAAATAGATTCCCCGACTCCATCTCAGACACCTGTGAAATCCAAATCTTCCAGGGGGAGGCAGGTAGACACGGCTTTAAGCCTGAGCTCAAATGTCACCTCTTCCGGAAAGCCTCCGTTAAACACCCAGCCCGCAGAAACGCCCTCCCCTGTGTAGTTATGGGCATGCACTGGTCATTCATTCCCTAGAGACGTCCAGAGCATCCCCAGTGCCAGAGACTAAGACAGGATGGGGTCCCTGCCCTCAGGGACCCCCCTCATCTAGAGACAGGGTACAGATAAAACAAACCAACAGAACCACCTCCCCATCACAGGTCGAGATGAGGGCGGCATGAACGGCGGGGGGTCGGGGGGTTGGCGGGTGCTTGGGAGAGGCCACAGCTCAGAGACAGCAACGTCTGGGGTAGGAGGAGGCTGGGCATTCCAGAGAGTCACGGTAAAGAGGTGGGAGAATATTGGGGTTCCTTGACTAGGTCAAGGGTCATGTTGGGAAGTAATAATAGAAACTAACCTTTACTGCATGTTTACTACGCACACTGTCGGGAATGCTTTATATTTATGGTCTCGTTTATTCCTCATAACTGAATGGAGCTCAGAGGGTATCTGGGGGCCAGACTGTGGAGTCCCACGATGCACGTAATGCAAGGCACCGAGTGGCCCCTGCTCGATAAATATTTTCTCATTGATCGATGGATAAAATGATCTTTGAAGGCTCGCTCCCCAGGGGAGGAAGCTAGAATCCTTCAGGAGCAACTAAAGCTCTGAAAAATATTTTTCTAACTTTTTAAACTATTAAAAGAAACACCAGGGCTAACGCGAGGAGAGGAGGGGCCCTGGTCGGGTAGGAACGTGGCTTTCCTGACACAGGATGTGGAGGGTGGGTGTCGGAGCACTCCCCGTCCCCACGAGAAACCCACGCCGAGCTCGGGGAGACGCTGTCATGGGCGAGGCCCGTGGGGCACCTAACCTCCCCGGCAGCCTTGCCGGTGCCCGGGCGAGGCCTGTGGGGTAGGGCTCCCCAGCACGACCCAGAGCTGGCAGAGCCTCCGGAGCTGACCTTGTCCCTCCTCCCCGCCCCAGAAGGTGCAGTGACTTAGCTAACTCATTCCAGAGGGATGGAGGGCCTTCTAAAAGGTCACAGTGTCCCCCGATCTCTATCTTTCCTAGCCGCCCAGTCTCTGGCTTAACCTTTCTCTGGCTCACTGGAATTTAGACCCATTCCCCGCTGGGGGAGTCAACGGAGATACCAGACTTCCTGGGACGAGAGTGACAACAGGCGGCCACAGGTGATGGGAGCCGCTGCCTGTTCCTTTGGCCTGCGCATCGGGCTGTCCCAGGGTGGCGCTCGTTCTGCTGTGCTTCAAACAGGGCGGAAGGACAGGGGAGCCAAACGATGACCTCAGACAGGGAAAGTGGCCTCTTTGTAACCACTTCCTCAAACACCTGCACGGTGAGGACAGAATCACATAATCTACCGCACAACCCGCAGCCAGAAGAACCAAGACTGGGAGCAGGAAACGAGTCTTCTAGTCTCCTCCTGCCTTGGCCAGAGCATTGGACACCTCTGGGCCTCTCTTCCTTCGCCCGGACAGTGGAACGGAGCCTGTGCCCACCGGTTTCAGCTCTTCTGAGCGTAAAATAACTCGATAAGTGTAAAGATGTTTCAAAAAGTGAAACCTAAAAGCAAACATAGGGTGCTGCTGGTGGAACACCGGTCGGTTGGCAAGGAGGCCTCAGGCTTCCCTGCAGCGAGCAGCCCCGGGTCCCGAGCGCCAGGCAGGGCTGTAGGGTGGGTGCCTTTCTCTGATGTGGGTCTGGGAAGGGGTATGACAACGACCAGTGATGTCCCCACAGCCAGGCCTCCTCTGAGAGTTTATCAGCAGAAACTGCCCAGCCAGGAATGACAGCCGGGCCAGAGCCACAGCCTTCGCTTCTGTGGTCAGCCCTGAGGGCTAGACACGCTCCCTTCAGAATCCCGGTGTCAGGGGACCAGGAGGCCCCTTCTCGCCCAGCTCAGAGCCCCAGCAGCTCTCCTGGCTAGACCTCCACCTGCCTGTGAAATCAGGCCCCGAGGGGGAAGCCTGCCATTTCTTCTTCCGCAGGAGTTTCCTCCTAACCGCTCCCTCTTATGGAACGGCGTCTATCAAACTGTGGGTTTGGGGAATCAGTTTGTCAGCATAAGCGGCATTTTTAAAATTTAGTGGCACAGAATAGAAAACAGCTTATGTTGCACTTGGTAAGAATAAGTATTATTTTGTGGTTCTTTTAAAACACACACAAACACGCTCAGCCATTCATCTTTCTACGCTTCAGTTTCTTCATCTTTAAAAGGGGGACAATGACAGTATCCTCTTCACACAGTTGTTGCGAGGACTATATTAGTTAGTATGCAAGGAGCATTTGGAAAACGCATGTAGAAGTGTTATTTCATAGATTTATACACACGTGATGCGTGTGTGTGCGTGCACACATGTGCGTGAGTATGCTTGCTTGCCAGGTGAATAGGTATCTTTCTGTAGGGTGGAGAAGAAAACTGACAGCCACTGGGTAGGAGAAGCTAAGAAGTAACTCTCCAAAAACAACGTGTTCATAGAGTCAAATTTCCCATGCTCGGAAGATTTCTCGGGTGTCTGTCTACCCAGCTTCAGGGAACAAGGCAGAAGTGCTTTGAGGAGCAGTGGCCGGGCAGGGTGGGTAGAGGGCTTGAGTCCTAAGTGCTTTTCAAATCCGTTCATTTGCTCCGTATCCTACCCAAACGGGTAGGTATTATTGTCACCCCTATTTTACACATGAGGAAACTGAGGCACAGAGAGGTTAAGTTAGCATACGGCTAAGAAGTAGCAGGGCTGGGATTTGAACTCTGCCTCCCAAGTCTGGACTTGCAACCCTGGGACTACAAACAGTGTCTGTTTCACTTTGCTGCCAACTCCTGGCACAGACGGGGAGAGCCAGACCTGGGAAGTTTCCGCCACTTAGGAGGTGGCCTTGTCTGTAAGAGGAGGGCTTCCTAGGCACTCACCTCACAACCAGTTTAATTTTCTAATGGCTTGAATTCAGGAGACAATCCCTTCAGGGTCCCACCATAAAGTCCCGAGCATTCTACTACAATAGCGGCGATAATGAACTTGGTTAACAGGGCTCATAACCATACAACGTGTTAAATACTCGATTAATTTGAGCAGTATAAATTTGACTAGAGAATATTAAATTTCTCCCACACCCTTTATTCTGCAAGACTCAGCTTCTTTCTGATTGAGTCTCATTTTATCTTCTCCACGGTCCAGAGAGGTCAGGAGGGGCAAGATTCTGCCGTTTTACAGCCCGAGGCGGTGGGGGGGGGCCCTCTGTGCACGACGCTCAGTGAGGACAGGGAAGGTTTCTGCTAGATGGGAAAACGGGAGGTCAGGTGGTCCCCAGCTGACCCTCAGTTCCTAGTGGCCCCTGGCTCTCCCGCCTGCCCTCGTGTCCTTCCCTTCCTGGTGTGGACACACACTGCCCCAGCACGAGACGCTCGGTCCATCTCCGGACGCGGCCGTGCGCTATGTTACGGGCCCGGCGGGCACGTCCGATGGGAAGAGAAGACAGGAAAAGGAAGACAGTACCGACTGCGATTCTAGACTGACTCTCCGCTCCCCCAGAGGCACCCACCGTCCCTTATCTTGCTGCAGAGAATTTCACGCCCCCCGAGCCGGAGACGGAGCAGCCTGTCAGCTTCACGGACATCTCCTCTGAAACGCCGGCATGCGTGTTTGCTGTCCCCTCTCGTGAGAGCCAGCAGTCTGCTCAGCCTGGCAAAACCCACGACTTTTGTACGCTTTCATTCCGTGGTAAGCCTCAAACATGTATAAATATTTTATATACGTATAGAAATATTTTTAACAGATGGGGAAACTGAGATCAAGAGAAGTTAAATGACTTGCTCGTTGTCATCAACTGTGTGACTACAAGTGAGGGCAGGTCCCACGAAGGCCAGGTACCCTCTGGAGCTGGTAGCACCTTTATTCCCCTATACATGCCCCATTCCCAACCCGACAGAAGCGGTCCCTCCCTCCCGGGCACCTTCTCCCACCCAGATATCATATTTCTGAGCCCGGCTTATCATCCTGGATTGCAATTACTCGTTTATCTCTGTCTCCCCCGTAGTGCTGAGTTCCTGGAGGGCAGTGGCCATGTCTTACTCAGGTCTGCATTCCTGGCACCTGGCATATAAACGTTTCTCAATACATGTTTGGAGAAGAAAGGGCGGGCAGGGCGGGAAGAAGGGAGGGAGAAGGAGGGACGGGGAGACAGGGATGAGGAGGGAGGGAGGGAGGGAGGAGGTGAGCAGGTGCGAGGAGGTAATGGTCATCTCAAGCCGATGCAACTGGACCTTGGCCCCCCGCCCTCTGCTGCTCCGACTCTAACTGGGGTGAGTGGAAACAGGCTGCCCTCCTGGAGCCCGTCCAAGACATAGACAGCGAGCACTTGTGACAGAGTGACCCTTCAGCACCCCCAAGAGCCAGGCTGCCCACCAGGCCCCCAGACACTGCTGCCCATTCTCCTCACTGTCCTCTCCCACCTCCAGAGAGTGAACAAAGAACAGCCACCTCTTCCCCTCAGGGCGTTCCTGTTCCCCGGCCCCTCATACCTTGGCGGTCCCTCTGTTACCTGGAGGCGTGGTCCTGTCTGGGGTGATGGAGGGATTTGGGAGAATGGCGGCCTGCAACATGAGCTGGGGAGACTCCTCCACTTGACCCCAACCCCAGAGCTAGAGATGGGCTTTGGGGGGTCCTTCTCGGGTAAGGAGCCACCGGCAGCGTCTGTGTGGATTCACCCCGAACACAGCTCTGCTCCCCAGGAGGCTGTGAGGCGGGAGGGAGGAGTGGCTTCCATAGGCAGGGGCTCCCGGAGAAGGCCTGGTGCCTACATGACTCAGGGAAACAACTAGAAACAATGACCTAACAACGTGCTTCTCTCTGGAATTTCCCTGGGGCGAGGAGACAGGGAGGCTTTCTGGGCAGCCCCGCTGTACTGAACCCCTGTGAAGCCCGACCACTCCTCCTCCTTTTCTGGAAAGTACCCGGTCCCCTACCTCTCCTCACGGGGCCCACTGCTCACGCATCAGCCACTCGCTCCACATGTGTTGGTGGAGACCTGCCGCAGGCCAGGCAAGCAGGGCTGGAGCCGGATCTCTCCAGTATGTGCAGGTAGAACGGGGGCAGGGGCAGAGGGGGCTCTTGGTCTTCACCAAAGATCCCTGAATAAGGCCCTTACCCTCTGCAAATCCTACCTGATCTCTTTTGAAAAACAAGTCCTAGAGCCAAATCTGGTGCGTGCCAGGCAGCCAGGCACCTGGAAATGAAGCAGGAAGCGATTCCAGGGGATCTTGTGGCTTTTCCTTTTGTGCCAAAGAATGGGGGGAGGAGGGTAGCGGTGAAGGGGGCTCAATCACACCAGGCTCTTTAAATGGACAAGGCTGTTGTGTCGAGACAGAAAGTTGGATGGTGTTACTAGGAGGCCACAGCTGCCCACAAGGACAGTAGAAGGAATCCAGCAACATCGACAGGACAGTCCACTACATAAAGCACCACTTAGTGGGAGCCAAAGGCATGGAACTCTCATTCTGATCCTACAGCTAATGTGCTGTGTGCCCTCAAGCAGCTCATAAGCCTCTCTGATCCCCAGGTAACTCATCTGCACACAGCCATAAAATGGGGGCTGGGAGAGGAGAGAAAGCAAACTGACTGTGCCCCATGCCTGCTTAAAACCTTTAAAGGATTAAGTGCAATCCCCTGAGTGAGACTGGCAAGGCCCTTCACAAGCTGGCCCACCTTCCAGCCTCCTCCCCAGAGCCCCCCGAAGTGCTCCCTGTGCTCCAGCCTCGGACCCTGCTGGTCTAGTTCCAGGCCCCATGCCGCCTTACACATCCTGGCCTCGGTGCATGCTGTTCCTTCTGCCTGGACTGCGCCCCTTCCGATCCCCCCATACTTTAAGGTCCAGCCTAAACCTGCCCCTGAAGCCACTCCTGACTTCCACCCAGTCTTCCTTCCTCTGTGTTTGCAAAGCACTCTGTGCATCTAACCTTATTTTTCTTAATTCTTTGTTTATAAGTCTGTCTCCCCTGCTAGACTGTGAACTTTAAAGGACAAGGACCATGCCAAATTCATCTTTCATTCAACAAACTTTTAATACATGTCTACCAGGATACAAAGGAGAAAGAGGCATAGTCTCATAGTCTGGTGGCCCCAGAGTTAGGACAGTGCAGGCATGGAGTGGGCCCAGGGTTCCCCCTGGAGCTCTGCAGGGCATGTTCTGCCTCCTCTCCTTCAGCAGAAGACTAAAGAATATTGGGAAGAGGAAACTAAAAACATAAACCACCACCACGTACTGAGTACTTTACCATGCGCTATGTGGGCACTGTTCTCAGTACTTTGGTTAGTCCTCAAATTAACTCTCTGACAAAACTCTTTATTACTCTGACTTCATAGATGAGAAAAGTGGTGCCCAGAGAGGTTAGGAAACTTGCTCAAAGTCACACAGCAGGTGGCAGAGCTTGCATAGGACCTCAGGTTGGTCTAACCAGCCCCTACCCTTAGCCCCATGCTGCCCAATTTAAGTACACTAGCAAGGAGCACCTATGTGTGTCCAAACTTCTTGTTTAAAAGGAGGAGATAATGATCTATTAACCTCCAGGTTCTAAACTACATGGCTTTAGTCCTAGCTGCCCAAGCATCCTTCTAGAAATTCCCTATGCCCTTCCTTTCCCATTGCAACAGGTGTTCCAGGCCAGCTCCCCACCCTGCCTCACAAAGCCACCTTCAAAGTGTCATTAGGGAATGATAGAAGCTGGCTGCTTAGCAGCTGGTCCCAGGCCCCTGTAGCTTCAACCACTGTCACTCTAATCCAGAGCTCTCAGCCACTGGGATTCTTCCCTGAATGGGGAGAGGGAGATGATGGGCCTCTGTGGTCTGCTCTCCACCAACCTCAGTCACACTCCTCAAACACGTCTCCCACGTTCCCCGACCAAGCATTTTTCTCTCTCAAAACCCAATTGTGGCTACTGCCCATATAAACTCCTATCCTATTTTTTTTATTCCTTTCTTCTGAGACGCTACCCCCAACCAAACTGTCCTTTTATTCTTTCTTCTGGGACACTCCCCACAACCAAGCTAACTGGCCCTAGGCATTTTGCATATGCCCTTCCTGTCTTCTTTCCACACTAAATCTAGATCATCTCTTCCAGGAAGTCCTCCCTGATGGACCATGCCCAAACCTGACCTTGCCTTTGGTTTGCATTTCCTTGGAACTTAATGTGTTCCCTGCATTTACATTGGTTGGAGCCATTTATATTGTATTCATTCACTTGACCAACATTCACTAAATGTCTACCACCATGTGCGAGGCATTTATTGTGTGTCTACTATGTGCCAAGCACTGTGCTAGGCACTGGACACTCAGTACCCTCCTGGAGCATGCACTCGTGTTAATTACCTTCAGACCCTTTCCCGGGGGAGGCCGGCCCCTGCACTTAGACACGCGTTCTCCCGGGACTGCCTCCTCTTTGTTCCATCCTGGCCCCTGACATTTACATAGGACTTTTACTTCTGCATCCTTATCTCATTTTGTCCGCAAAGCACCCCTAAAAGGCAGGATGAACACAGGTTACTATTTTACTTGAAAGATTAGGACGCTAAGGCCCAGAAAGATGAAGTGACCTGTCCAAGGGCCCCCAGCTGGTTACCAGCCAGGTCATCAATAGAATTCAGGTCCCCTGACTCCCAAGGCAAGTGGTCTTGCCCCACACCATGCAGACCAGGATCACCGAGAGCTAGATGGGACCACAGTGCTGACCCACTTCTCAACTGCTGTCACAGCCAAATGGACGTTCGGGAAGAAAAGAAAGCTGACATGAGAACAGAGGGCATTATAAAATGCTTGTGTAACTGGACAGCCTCAACAGGGTTATCCTTGTATTCCCGGCACATAAGAGGCACTCTGCACTCATTTGTCAAATGAACGAACAGCTTACTAAAGAAGCAAATGGCAGAGGGTATTAGCCGCCTAGTAATAATAGTTATTTATTGAGCATATCTTGTACGAGACATAATTCTAAATGCAACTCATTTGATCTTCGCAACCACCTTGAGATGGCTATTGCTGTGACTGCCCTCTTAAATGAGGAAACTGAGGCAAAATAAGGTTAAGTATCCTGCTGGAAGACAAAGTGGCAGGACTTGGACGGAACCTGGGCAGACGGACTGCAGAGTTGTGTGCTCTTGACCAGGTTAGCCCAGCACAGCTCGTCTGCCCCGGCCATCCACGGTGTCACTCGATCCTACTTACACGCACACCGAATGGGTGTTCCGACAAGTGCTGAGTGAGGACTGCCATCACGTTCCTGCCCTGGGCCCCGAGCTTCTGCCTGAGTCACCCCCAGCTGCGGTGAGGGGCAATAAGAACCCAGCCAGTGGGGAAGCGTTTCAGCTGGACAGGGACTTCAGGGTCCACATCCCAGAGTCCTGCGTTACCCACGGACCTGTCCCACAAAGGCCAGTTCTTGTCTCCGACTTTGATTACGAGGCGGGCCTGGCAAGAGCCAAGGCTGTGGATTTTGAAGGGCAGAAGACGGAAAGAAATTTTTAGTATCTCCAGGGCTGAAGTAGAGGGGTAGAATAGGATTCTGTCACTAGGGACAAAGGCATGCTGAAAAGATTTATAAATAGGATGGAGAAAGGGGCCTCAGTGAATAACCCCTTTATGGGGCAGGAGGAAAAGAGCAGGGCGGGGCAATGGGAAACCCCAGCTCCGGCTACATTTTGGTCCGCATCAGAGAGGCAGCTGATGCTAAGACAAGACAAGTCTCAACATCAATGAGACCAGGAAAGGAACCAAATAAAGAGGACTTAGAATAACATCCCCTGAGTTTGAGCTTCTCTGACAAAATCTTAACTGAGAGGAGTAAGATTCAGAAGAAATGACTTGGAATAGAGAGACTATCCCAGAAATCATAAAAGCTGAAAGTTTTGTTCCTCAAGGTGCTGAATTGGAAGTCGATTCTGATCCCAGTGCTTCTATCTGACCTGAGGCCAACAGCTCACTAAGCCATCCACAGACTCCAGCTTCTCCACATAATGAAAGGGTATCGCGTCACCTATACGTATCTTCATTCTTTGGCCTCTGCACTGTGTTAGGATAAAGGAGACTGGAGACCAGATGATGCTCGGGTTCTTTAGAAGAGAGGAGATACAGAAATACAAGATTTGATCAGAGCTTTCAGCAAGAGATAGGCAGGGGCCACCTCCAGGCTTTGCCTCAGTTACCCCAATTGCAGGCAGAGAGATGCAATTAGTTAGGTTGTCTTAGGGCTCCTGAGAGATAGGAGAGCCTTGCCTCGTGTACGGTGTACCCAGTTATCTGTGAGTTCAGATCTCTGGGGTCTGCCCACAAAAGCAGAATGGTGGGAAGAAACGTTTCCTGCGATTTAAGCAACACAGAGAAATTCGAACTGGGTTTAGATTCTGGCAGAGGGAGAATCCCCAGGGAGAGGGTAGCCAACTGTCCCAGTTTGCCCAGGACTTGGATTCCCGGAATGTGGGACTTTCAGTGCTAAAACCGGCCACCCTACTAAAGGACCTACACTTAAGTAAGCCTCCAGTTTGACAAAGAACCAATAAGTACCACGTGAAATGTTCACACTCAGAAATATCGAGTCCCAGGGTTGGGAGGCCGAGTGCCCAGCTGCCTGGCCTGGTGAGCCTGGCACACACGTTACCGTGGGCTACTCCTTGCCTCGCTGTGCTCTGGTTCCTCCAGAAGATCTGGATGGGTTTGCCTTCCCCTCTGTAGAACAAAATACTGTTAGAAACTACTCAAGGTGCTGGGAACTCTGAGCCCTGAGAAAGTTCCTTATCGGTGGTTTCTTAGAGTAACCTGTGAGCAAACCCAGAAGGAGGCCACAGAGCCAGACTGCTCTGGCTGTGCCTGAGGTCGCTTAGTCCTGCCGGGATCTCAGTGGTCCAGGTGAACAAGGGTTCAAGGACAGGCATGGGGAGAAGCAATGGTGCCATTTCCAGGCTGCCGATGCCCAGCACAGCTGAGCTGCCATTGGTATACAGGCTGGACTGAGCACAAAATGGGCAAAGTCCTCTGCCCACCATGAGCCCTGGTCCCCACCGGCCCAGCCCCTCCCTAACGACTCCAGCACAGTGAGCCTCACTGCCTCTGGCTTGAGTCCACTTAATTTTCTCCTAAGCTGCTTTGTGAGGCAGGTTCTGGGCACTCGACGTGTCCAGTCCTGCCGTGGCCGACTTTCTCCGCGGCAGAGGGCAGCTCCAGTTCCATGCCCCCTTCTGCCAATTGAAACAGAGCCTGGCTCCAACCATGCCCTTGAGCCTGTGCAGACCAGAGGGCATGAGTGAACGCTCAGCTCCTGTGTGCCTTAGACGCGATCTGGCCCGTGCTAGGGCCGGGGAGGAGGACCAAGGCTACAAAGTCGGGATGAACAAAGCTCCTCCTTCCTGCCTCTGCCAACGCACAGTCAGTTCTTAACTCACTGCCCACTGCGTGCAAGGCACCGGGAAAGAAACAGAGCTGGCTGAGACCCAGACTCAGAACCCACCGAGGGGCAGGAGGGCACAGAGAGTTGCACTCTGCAGATGCTTCCCAACTCTCACTCGAACGGTCGTACACATGGCTGCCCCCGTCTCTACCACCACCGCCACCACGCATGTGAGCACCACAATTTGTCATCTGAGCCCTAAGTCCAGTGCCTAAGGATCAAGCTAGAGAATTAAAAGACTTGAAGGAGAAATGTAATCAAACTCCTTTTCCTTCTCCTCGATTGGTTCATTCATTCATTCATTCAACACATATTTCAAGGGTACCTTCTGTGAGCCAGCACGGAACCAGGCGCTGGGACTCACCGGGGGCAGGGTGGGGCAATTCAATCTGACCTCACTCAGCATCCACTCCCCCTCCTCATCCCCAGTCTGGCCCCCTCCTTCCTATTTGATCCAAACGGGTCAAGGACCTGCCCGCTGCCCAAACCCGAGGGCTCTGTCTTTGACAGGGGGTGGTCCCGGCAGAAGCCCGCTCAGCACGACAGCGACTGTAGTACGATGTTATGGACAAAGCAGCTTCTTGGGTTTCTGCCTCTCCCCAGCCTCCCCTCCCCGCTCCTGGGATGGAAACCTTGCCACTCTCCACTCACGTGCTTGAGTCGCAAGGCCGAGTGCCCAGCAAAAGCAGGAGCTCAGAGATGCAACAGACGAGAGCTCAGTGAAAACAGAAATACAGCACTTCACCTCGTTCATCGTGCACCGTTCTTCCTCTTTCCACGCCGAGGAAGGCAGGGCCAGGACCTCCTGCTTGCCCGGCCTCCCGCCTCTCCTCCCGCCCAGTGCTGAGGCCTCACTCCCTATTTCATCGGCTTCTTTCCTTTCTGTCTCGGCCTCACGGCCCACAGAGGGTGTCTTATGTCTCTAGTGACCAGCACACGGAGAGGTGCAGGAACTGGACAGGGACAAGGAGCTAGCACAGAGCACATGAACTCTGATGCCCACAGGCCCCTTCTTGGAGCCCTTCCTGGCCTGCCATCTCCGGCCCTCTGCGGCCCAGGGGAGCGGCGGGAGCCTGTGGTTGATGGCACCCCGTACGTAGGCTTCTCTGCCCAGGCAGGTTGCTGTGTCCCATTGTCTAACTGCAGATTTCCATCTCTGATCTGCACGGGCAGATGGGCAAGCAGCTGTGCCAGGCCCCAGGGGACCGCAAGCTCCTGGGGAGGAGGCGCAGCCACCTGGCTCTCCAGACCAAGGCCTCAGGGGGCCCTCCTCAAGCGCAAGAGACAAATCAGTCCTCCAAGAAGGAAAAATACAAGAGCAGGTCTAAGCCAAGCCCATCTTCTCCACTCCCTCCCCACCTGCTCCCATTCCTGAGGAAAGGACAGAGCGGGTGTCAGAGAGCCAGGGTGGCTGGGTTTTCTTCCCCGTGTTGGGCATATCCTCTGGTTCACCCGGTTTCTCAGAGCGCGTTCTCTGACTTCTCTGGATGAAACCTCATTACTCTCAAAATTAGGGCTAGAGCCCTGGCTGCTTTCTGACAACCCGGCTGGGGCAAAAAGGAAAGAAGCTGCTCTGGAATGCTGCTTGGACCTCCTTATTGATGGATATTGGAACAAGTAACATACAGGCCTACACCTGCGATATACAGCCAACTGTCACTTGTCTGTCCTTGCATAGTGTCTGCAGACTGTCACGGCTGGGTACTGGATTGCTGTGAGTAGATGATTCCGAAATAACAATAGCTGGCCGGGCGCGGTGGCTCACGCCTGTCATCCTAGCACTCTGGGAGGCCGAGGTGGGTGGATCGCTCAAGGTCAAGAGTTCGAAACTAGCCTGAGCAAGAGTGAGACCCCGTCTCTACTATAAATAGAAAGAAATTAATTGGCCAACTAAAAATATACAGAAAAAAATTAGCCGGGCATGGTGGCGCATGCCTGTAGTCCCAGCTGCTCGGGAGGCTGAGGCAGGAGGATCGCTTGAGCCCAGGAGTTTGAGGTTGCTGTGAGCTAGGCTGACGCCACGGCACTTTACTCCGGGCAAAGAGTGAGACTCTGTCTCAAAAAATAAAATAAAATAAAATAAATAACAATAGCTAACATTTATTGAGCATCTACTATGTCCCAGGCACTGTACTGAGCTCTTTGTTTATATTAGCACACTTATTATTCATGACAACCCTATAAAGTAGGTTAGAGAAACTAAGGCAGAGAGGTTAGCTAACTTGTCCAAGGCCAAACGACTAGAAAGTGGTGCAGTCATAACCCACACCCAAGCAAGCCGACCCCAAAGCTTCATTTGTGCCCTCTGTGCTGCGCCATTTCTTGTATCTGCATATGCTTTGCAGACTGTAAACTACCATAGAAATACAGAGGGTTATTATTAGGTCACTGATAATAGAAAGAGCCGGGTGGTGATTATAGGGGATAGTCAGGGAAGATTTGTGTCTGAGCATTAATCTGATTAAATGTGGTCGAACTGCATTTCAGAGCTAATTGGAAAAATTATTTGCAATGTTTTGGGCTCTGACCCTCTCCAGGAGCTCAAAGACTTAAAATACGACTGGAAAATGATGCAAAGGACTCTTCCAGGACCCCCAACCTGGCACTTTCGGGGCCCCTGTCTTCCCAATCCACAGAGAGGCCAGAATAAGGGGACTGTGGCACCTGTTGCCATCCCAGAGCCTCCACAGCAACCCCTGCCAGAGAAAGAGGCCTCCTTCCAAAGCAAGAGATCACTTACTGTGAGATCAA
Source organism: Cheirogaleus medius (assembly GCA_008086735.1). Taxonomy (NCBI): domain Eukaryota; kingdom Metazoa; phylum Chordata; class Mammalia; order Primates; family Cheirogaleidae; genus Cheirogaleus; species Cheirogaleus medius. The sequence continues at coordinate 5,359,466 of VBSM01002937.1, forward strand.
AGAAGCAACGTCTAATTAGAGGGAGTCATTAACAGGCAATTAGCCTGTAATGGATTAATGGATCTAGGCAGTGATCATCGAGGCTGCTAACATCATAAAAAGAGAGACAACCAGATACCGTGTGCCTCCGGATAAGTGTGCACAAACAAATGGATTCTTGCCCCCCCATCCTCCAAGTAAGTAAATTAAAGAAACCTGAATTTGATCAAGCCCTAAATCTAACTACATTTATGGGAAATACGGGAATAGCAGAACATGTCAAGTAGCACAATGAGGATGCAATCAGCCACATCCAGAGTGTGAAAAACTCTGCAGGATAAATGACCCAGTTTCTTCAGCAAAACATTGCGAGAGACAGAGAGAAAACACCTGCACACTAGGAGTGGCTTAAATGCTAAAAAAAACCAATCACGGTGTATGGACCTCATTTGGCTCCAAATTAAAGAGAACACTTGAAAAAGTTTATACAATAATCAGGGAAATAGAAACACTAACAGGATATTTGATTATATTAAGGAATTATTCATTTTGTTTAGGTGTGATCATGATATTTTGGTAGCTTTCTAAAGGATCCTTATCTTTTTCTTGTAAATTCAAATCCCCTTATCTTCAAAAGAAGTCATTGTCTTTACACTTGATCTTTGCCCAAAAGGCCAAGAAACCATAGGAGTCCCTATCTTTAGAGATGAAATGATAAACTGTCTAGGATTTTCTTCAGAATAATCAGAGAGCAGGAAGGACTGGAATATACCTGAAAGGAGACTGCCCATGAGACAACTTCAAAATGAACAAAGCTCGGGTACATGGGGTTATTACATTACTCTCTCTACTTTCATTTTTTTTTTTTTTTTTTTGAGACAGAGTCTCACTCTGTTACCCACGCTAGAGTGCTGTGGCATCAGCCTAGCTCACAGCAACCTCAAATTCCTGGGCTCGAGCAATCCTCCTGTCTCAGCCTCCTGGGTAAATGGGACTACAGGCACGCGCCACCATGCCCGGCTAATTTTTTCTATATGTTTTTAGTTGGCCAATAAATTTCTTTCTATTTTTTAGTAGAGACGGGGTCTCGCTCTTGCTCAGGCTGGTCTCGAACTCCTGACCTTGAGCGATCCTCCAGCCTCAGCCTCCCAAAGCGCTAGGATTACAGGCGTGAGCCACCACGCCCGGCTTACTTTCATATATGTTTGATTTTCTTTAGCTTTTAAAAATGTAAATCAGACCCTCCCTGATCTTTACTGTGGCAACAGCGAAATGGGCTCCTCCGAGCTGGCCGGGCCCCTGGCTCTGGCTTCTGGGGACAGGGGCAGAGAACCCTCAGGCTGCTTTTCTCTTCCCAGCAGAACCACTGCAGCCGAGGCAGAGCCAGTGCTGCGTAAAGAAAGCAACCTTCTCTCCTGAGGTCCCACCACGAATCCTGGTGCAGCCACATTCAGTCTTCTGAGGCAAAGCCCAACACCCCTCCTACGCTAGACCACCCTGACTCCTGGCTCAGAGCTGAAAACCGAGAGCATCTCCAGCCCCTCACTGCGTTTGCCTCTCGGCACCCTGGGGTCCGGCAAAGAACTAGAAGCATCTCAGCAAAGCAGCATCTGCAGAAGCTGGATCCACGGCCTGGTTGCCTCTCTGCCTCCCCGAGGTACTAGAAGCAGGAAATGCGAGGAGGAAAGGCAGAGGCGTGGGAAGGACAAGGCCACAGGTGAGCCAAGCCCCCCCAGCCCACACTCCCCAGGCCTCCGCCAACCCCGCCTTGGGCAAACAGCTGGCACCTCCAAGGCTGCTTCTCCCCGAGCACTTCCTGGAGCCACTGATAACAGGGCTTATGGGACAGGAGAGAAGAGGGAGGAAAAGAGGAGAGGGATAAAGGTGTCTGGAGAAGCCATTTGGAAAGGAGGAGGCAGAAGGAGAAAGAACCATACCCAGCATTTCAGAGCTCAAACTTGCTGAGTAAATAATGAGGAAAGGGAAAGACAGAGAGAAAGGGAGAGAGAAGGCAGCTGTGAGGAGGGAGGGAAGAAAGACGGAGCGGGCAGGGCTAGAGAGGCCCCTGGGAATATATAAACTGAGTCAGGGGTTAGCCAGCCGCCCACCCCGTTCCCACGGCCCCGTGCCCCCGGCCCCCCGCTGCCATGCCCAGCCCGGTTTGTCAGGGGGGCCTGCCCTCACCACCCCAGAAGGCTGTGCAGGGCCGGGGCACAGACACGCCTCACACCCCAAGCAGCCCTTTCCTACCTCCCAGCAGCTGCTCCAGGAAGCGAGGCCAGGGCACTGATGCACCTGCCTCCCCAGGTGCCCGTGCTCGGAGGAGGCTCCGCCTCAGCCCGAGTCAGGTGGCCAATCAAGGAGCCAAAAGGAGCCCGCCCAGAGCCCGCCCTTTTGGGGCACATCACTGTAGGGGACAGAGGGTTAACCTAGTGTTCGGCCAAGGTGCTTGTTCCATATTCATGCCCACGCTGGGCAGTCACAAGATGACCATAGCACAGCCACCGCTGGGCTCCGTCCACCTCCCACCGCCTCACTCTCGCTGACCTTCAGGACCACGGGGCCTGGGGTCAGCTCGGAATCAGCCTGCGCCAAAGCCAGGGCAAGCAGCCACCAGTCCCCACTCTACCGGCACTGAGAAGTGGGCCGACAAGTCCCTCGCTGAAAGCCAAAGGACCTTGCGACTAATCCCGGCAGCAGTCCCAACTCTGAAACTCAAGTCCTGGCTCTGCCACTTGCTGGCTGCATGACCCACAGCAAGCCACCGATCCCTCCCTCGGAGCCTCAGTTAGAAAGTCACTGCCACCCCATCCCTCAGCCCACACCTCCAGAAAGACGGGAGCAAAGCGCTCTGGGCTCTCCGCAGAGAGGACGCTCTGTAAATGCGGGGTATCATTATCATAAACGAAAGTTCCTGCCCCACCTAGGAAGGAGGAGGCAGGTTTCTGCCAGGCTCTGCAGTGCCACCTCCGAATAAGGATAAGGAGAATGACAAACCAAGCCAGCGCACACCCAGGCCCCCAGGCCTCGGGCACCCTGCCCAGGAGGGCCAGAGCCCCCAGCTCCATCAGGCAGGAGCTGAACAGAGAAGGGGAAGGAAGGGATTTGGGCGGGGATGATTTGGCCCTGGGACTTGTATCTGTGGGCTGACTAGGGTTTCTCTAACCCTCCAGGGCTCGGTGGCTTGGAGGAACAGGCAATTCACACCCCAAAGGCTCCTTCTTCACCACCTCTGGGAGGAAGCTGTGGCCTGCAGGAACCCCCAAGTGAAAATAGAGCTCAAACCCAGGACTCTGGGAGTTCTCTGCTTCTCCTAGGAACAATAACAGTATGAACAATAATCTCTGACATTTGCATAGCTTTTTACGCACATCGACTATTTTTCATTGCAGCTTCACATAACCCAAAGGAGGAAACCCTATATTATTACCCCTGTTTCCCATCAGATTTAAACAGTTGCAGCTCAGAGGGGATAGTGAATTATCTGGAGTTACGCATCTGTAGGGAAGTGCCCAGAAACCCAGGTCCCTGCCTCTCCACTCCGAGCCCTCTCTCCCGCCCTCAGCAGTCCAGGTCTCAGCCTGCAAGGAGAGTGATGAGCTGCAGCCCAGGTCCTGCTCTCTGGGAGGAGTCCCCAGGGCCCCTTGCTCTCCAGCTGCTCAGGGCAGCCTCCCACCCCGGGTGGGGGTACACAGCGGCCCGCTTCCACACTGGGCAAGTTCAGCGGCCTGGGTCCAGAGTTTCACTGTCAATCAATTCCCTTGAAAACAAGAAACATCTACTCATTTTGTCCCTGATCATGGACAAGCCTTCCTAACCAGCCGATTTAAAAGGGCAAGGTCCCTCTGAGGTTGTGAATTCTAGGAGGTCCAGCCTTGGGCCATTGCTCCCCAGGTGTTGAACACAAACAGCCATGAGTGATAAGAAGGCAGAGGTGGGGGGCGGGGGGAGAATACTCTGTCTCTAGAACCTGCTCAGGGAGCCTCCTGGTTTGGGGTGGAGTAGACATGCAGTATGGACCAAACATGCTGCAGCCCCGGCACCTGAGAAAGCTCCCCGGTGGAGACCATGCTTCTGGGCAAGGGAACAAGACAGCACGGCCAGCCCTCCACCACGGCGGGAGAGCCCGGGGGAGGGTGGCAGTGAACGAAATGAATGGGAAGAAAACCCCCCTTTGCATTTGTTAAGTCAAATCTCAAATCTTTGTGCTAAGAAAGCGAGAGTCAAAGACCCCGACCCTCCAAACAACCTTCCAAATTGCCTATGAGATCCGTTTGAGCTCTCCCTAAGATCACCAGGAAGGAGGGTTCTGGGGCGATCATTCCTGACTTGGTCTTTTTAAAATTTAATTGACAAACTAAAAATGATAATTGCATGTATTTATGGGGTACAATGTGATGTTTGGATGCATGTATACCCTGTGAAATGATCCAATTGGACTGACATACCCGTCACCTCACATACTGAACATTTCTTTGCGGTGAAAACATTTAAAATCTACTCTTTTAGCAATTTTAAAATACACGATTATTATTGTATTATTATTAACCATACCATGCAATAGATCACCAGAACTTATTCCTCCTGTCGGACTGAAACTTCGCTCCCTTTGACTGTTTCTTCTTTCCACCCCGCCACGTTTCCCCGCCCCCAGCCAAGAGACTTGGTCTTGATAAGATCACCTATCCAAGAAACACACAGAGGATGCTTTCCTTCCTGTTGGCCTCCCAAGTGCTAACCAAGAAATGACACCCCCACAACCCGCCCCCCAGCCCAAGCCAGGCTGGGAAGGAGAGGGATCAGGCAGCTGGGCAGGGGGGTGTTTAGCTTGGCCTCAGCCCAGCGCAGCAGACAGCTCCACTCAACATATAGACACCCAGGCCGGGCCCCTTGGACCAAGTCCCTCCCTTCCTTCCCCAGCAGAGAAAGGCTCTAGAGAAGGCCCCTCTCGGAGCTGGGGGCAGGGAGGGCGGCTGTACTTCAGGCTTAGAGAAGAGTCTGAACGGGGATCCCACCTCTCAAAGCATCTTTAAACTACAGTAGCAGCTACACCCTTCTCTGCTCTTTGCCAGAGCAACTGGATTAGGGCAAGAAGACACTGAGGGACATCACGCAGCCCCCAGCTCCTGGCTTGGCAACGCCGGGCTGATGGTGCCAGTTTTGACAAGCAAAGACGAAAGTGTCCTTAGGAGAAAGTGGACAGACAAGGAGTCATGTCATCCTGCCCCGCCTTTTTGTCTGGGCAGTAAGGGCTGAGCCCCAGGGAATGGACGAGCTGGCTGCTCTGAGCTGGGCCGTGGGGACATGATGGTGCACAGGTGGCCTGGGCAGGACATATCTGTACCTGCTTTGCGACCCCACCCCCATAGCCTCTGCTCTGCCACAGCCCCTGTCACCTTGCCGCAACGACTTTGATGGCCAGCAAACAATTCTTTCAGGCCGTCTTTAAGAGGTGCCTCTAAGGTGTTCCAGGGCACAAGCCCCTACATATTGAGGTGGCCCAATATAACCTTGTCTAGTGTCAAGAGGGGCTTTCTAAGGGGTCCTGTCCCGAATCCCCCATCTGACCCCTTATGCCCTAACCCTAACTCTTCTGTCTCCAGTCACCAACTCAACTTTGCCCTAAGACTTAGATTCCCAACCCCACCCACTGCACCCCTGAAACATCTCTCAGTGTGACATCCTACACCCTCATCACCCACCAATCCTCCCTGTCCGTGATGCTGCCTCCAGACCATAGACTAAACGTCACCTGGCAACCTGCCTGGGCCAAGTCATCCCAGTCCCGCTGCCCTGGGGATGACAGAAGGCCTCCACCTCTGGTCTCCCTGCTCTCTCCAGGTGACAATTCAGCCGTGCCCTGCTCACAAACCTGCAGTGCTTCTCTGCTGCCGACAGGAGAGAGACTAAACTTCTTAGCTTGAAATGCAAGGCCTTTCATAATCCAGCCCCAACTTATTCATCCAATATGATCTTAACTACCACCCTACAAACTAAAAGCATAGATTTGCTATGCATGGTATAGGTCATTGGGGCCACAGGAATTCAGTGGAAGGAGAGGTCACTTCTGGCTGAAGCCATCAGGGCAGACCTCCTTAAAGGGCTGTGGTGTGTGTGTGTGTGTGTGTGTGCACGCACGTGCTGGGGGAGATATGACTCAGAATCGTGCACTGGGCCAGCTTGCACACGGTCCTGCCCTCCTCCTCCCTGCTTCGCCCTCCTAAGAGCTTGTATGCACAAGGGACATGTGTTGGAAAATATGCACGGATGCAGGAAATTCTTTTCTGTTCTGAAGATTTGTCAAACTGCAGGCATCCGGGTCAGTGACTGGGACAGAATCCCAAATGCTAGCAAGGGATAAGCTGTGATAAGTCCCCTGCTAGGGCTGGACCAGAGTGATAAAGAGAGCTGGCCTCCTCCACGGCTCCTGGCAGGGCAGTTCGCTGGGATGGCTTCCATTTCACCTGCCCCTGGGCCCTGCTCCTCTTCCAAAGGACTAACACTGGGAAGAAAGAAGAGCCTCTTTCTGGGCTCCCAAAATGTTCAGTTTAGAGCTTTGGAGGGAAGAATGTAAGAAGAGTTAAGAAAAAAAATCCAACCTCCTCTGCCTTCTGTGATTCTGGCAACTCGGCGCTATATATCAGTGGCCAGGCAGGGGAGTGGGACATGGAGCTGAACTTGGGAGTGAAGGGACAGAAGACCAGACCAGACTAGTGGACGCCTAAACTAGCCAGCTCCTCCCTTCCCAGGCAGTGTCTCGAGCCAGAAAACGAGGAGGCCAGAGCCAAAGGAATAAGAGGAAAGGGAATCAGGGAACAGAAGCCATAAATTACGGCTCTCCTCGGCTGCTAAGGAAGCCCCTTCGCAATGGCTGCGTCTCCATACTGGCCTGCATCCTAACTCCCCACGAAACACACCACCGCATAACCCTTCTGAGTGGGGTCCCCACATGCTTCGAGACAGAAGGAGACCAGAAAATGGAAAACAGAACTGAGAGGGGAAGAGAGCAAGTGAGCATGAGGATGAGGCAGAAGAAAAAGAACTAATAAGCTCTTGTTGGAATTAATTTCAAAAGAGCAAACAAAAGCAATTAATGTGGGGAGGCAGGATCCCTAGGCTCAGCTGCTCCAGGGGAAGCCACCTGGGAGACTGGAGACCTGGCTGTCCGTGCTGTGATTACAAAGAAGATGGGCGGTCTCTCCTGGGAGGGGTGGTCCAGGGGAAAAGACTTACTGATGCTCCAGGAGGGGGAGGAAGAGGAACTTGGAGTCATGTACCAGAGTGGTTACATGTGTGTTGTTCACACACCCAAAGACATTAACAGGGCAGTTCCATCAACTGCATCACCAGCCATAAAGCCATGCCGGGTGTGTAACCAGCCTGTCCAGCCCTCGAGAACAAAAAGTCACGGCATGACGGGCAACACGCTTGGTTTGCAGCCTCATTTCCTTTCAGCCAAACAACCCTACGAGGTAAGTATTATCCTCTCCATTTTACAGATGAGCAAACTGAGGTTCTAAGAGGTTGAGTGTGTAGGAGAAAATATGTGCCCTAAAATTCCCAAAGACCTAGATTTGAATCATGGCTCACTGACTATGCGACCCAGCTATGTCACCTTGCACATGTTAACATCTCTGAGCCTCAGCTTCATCATCTGTAAAATACAGATACTGCTCCTTCCTTCCCAGGTTGTTGCAAAAATTATGTAAGCTAAATTATGGAAATCTCCTAGTCTGCGCTGGTAAGTGCGCATACTGAGTTTAGCAAATGTTTGTTCTCTTCCCTCCACCGCCCCCTCCATTCAGATACTCACTAGTGTCAAATGTGTGAAAAAGTGAAAAGGGAATGGAATTTATGGAAGCCCTTTTATATGCCAGGCACTTTACTAGGTCTTTAGGGTTAGGGTGTGGAGATTAACAAGAATGACAGAGTCCTTGCCTTCCAGGAGTTTACAGCCTGGCAAGCCAAGCCCATAAACCACCGAATGCTGGCTCTATGTGAGTAAGAGCCATGCAAGACAAAGGCAAGGACGGGAGCCTTGGGAATTTGGACAGAGGAGGGAGGAGGGAGGCAGGAGGAGAGCTGTGACTTCTCTGGGCAACCAGGAAGGCTGAGAAGGGGTCACGTGACTTCTGAGAATGGTCATGATTTGGAGAAGCAAAGGTGAGACAGGAGCAGGCTGCTTCCGTGGAAATGACGCAGGGCTGGGGGGGTCTCTCATGTGGCCTTTCCCAGGGCAGACTCCGGTAGGATTCACAGGACACTAACCAATCCATGAACACCTGCTTTCAGTCTTCAGCGTGGAAGATCAAAGGTGGCTGCAAACGGCTGGTCCTCCCTCTGAGAGGTAGAGTCTGTCTCCACCACCTCCTGTCCCTTGTGTCTAAGCCGGCTCAGTTTCACCAACAGAATGTCACAGATAGGAAGCTGTGTGACTTCTGAGGCTAGGGTGTAAGAAGCCTGGAAGTTTCCATTTGGGTCTCTTGGAATGCTCCCTCTTGAGACATTCTCTCTCCTGAACCACCTGCCTCACTGAGAGAAGCCAGAGCCCTGTGAAGAGGCTGCATGTGGGTGCTCAGGGTGACAGGCCCCACTGAGCTCCCAGATGACAGTCAGCATCACTTTACAGCCATGTGAAGCGCCACCTTGGCTGTCAGGCCGGTCCAGCCTTCAGAGCCCGGCCGTGGCAGGAGACAACCCAAGCGAGGGCCCATCTGAGCCCAGTTAACCTGGAGAACCAACCCCAAGAAATAAGAATAAATACTTGTTCTAGCACTCTGGGAGGCTGAGGTGGGAGGATCACTTGAGGTCAGGAGTGCAAGACCAGCCTGAGCAAGAGCAAGACCCCGTCTCTACTAAAAATAGAAAGAAATTAGCCGGGTGTGGTGGAGAGCGCCTATAGTCCTACCTACTCGGGAGGCTGAGGCAGGAGGATTGCTTGAGCCCAGGAGTTTGAGGTTGCTGTGAGCTAGGCTGATGCCACGGCACTCTAGCCTAGAAGACAGAGCAAGACTCTGTCTCAAAAATAAATAAATAAATAAATCCTTATTAAGGCTACTAAGTTTTGGGTGATCTGCTATGCAGCCACAGATAACCAGAACGCCAGGTCTCTACTTCACTAACCTGGTTGTTACCAAGGAATTTGGGGCAAGGGTCATGCTGAAAATGGATGAGAGAAGAGGTGAGAAGAGAAGGAATTATGTGTTGGGAGAGGGAGAGATAGACCCAGCTCCCCACTCCCCTCGGCTCTTCCCAACATGATGCCAGATCAATAGAACTCATAATTCAATTTGCCCCCAGGGAAATAACTGGGGAAAAATCAGTACATATAAAGACGTTTATAGCAGAGCTATTCATAATAGCCAGAAATTGGAAACAACCCAATTTCTTGGTAATAAGAGAAAAGTAATACAGCAATGGAGTAACATGACAGAATTATTTATAGCTACTTCAGATGACAAATTTACAGACAACTGTCATACCTGGGAGTGTCTGCACAAAATAATATTAGACAAAAAGAAATGCATGACACAGGACAATAGCTACACACTAATGACAACTATGTAAACACGTTAAGAAAGATCAGGACACGTGGGATAGGCATATAGTTTAATATTTACTTACCCATTTTTAGGCAAAGTTGATTGAATACCAAGTACCAGTTCAACCTCACAAATCCTAAAAATGGGGTCATGACTGCCTGGGAGCCGGAAGAAGACAGTATTTTGGACTATTGGAACAAACTCTCTGTTACTTAGGGAATTAGGGTAGAACCCCAGGGCCGGGGGAGGGGAAGGGTGGGCTGGATGACAGGGATGGATCGAGCAGGAGGGGCTGTGGCATCTCCCCAGCAGGGTAGCTGAATGTTAGAAAACAAATCTGCTGTGTTTGCTGACACAGTGCAAAGAGAAGGACTCACAAAAGCCACCCATTATCCCATAATTATTGTCTCTCTCGTGCCTGCAATTAACGGCTGTCTGAGAGGCGGCTGCTGGGGTAAATAAATGTTCACCCGCCTCACAGTCAATCAGCCAGTTGAAGCGACAATTAGCAAGCCCACTGCAGACACTCCACCGCGGGGAGAGAGGGATAGGACGAGATCGCACACATCCTGGGCACACTCCTACCCCAGAAGCAGGAAAGGGATGCTCAAAGTGACATCCTGAGTCCCAGGATGCTCTGATCCCCAGTGCCACCACGTCAGAGGGGCCTGTGTGTTCGTGTCAGCCAGCCACGTGCCTGGGTGCTGCCACGGCTCTGGAGCGGAGCAGCCCTCAAACCGTGGGAGTCTATAGAAGGAAAGAGAGGCAAGAGAAGGCCTCAGAGCTGCTGGCACCTCCAGAGTTACAGCAGAAAAGAAACAGAGGGCAAAGAGAGGGATCCGACAGGGAGCCACCTTGATCGACTCCCTGACACGGTACACTGGCCTTTGGCTATTTTTCTTACGCGGCAAGCTCAGAAACACAGAGAAGGAGCTAAAGCAGAGAAATCGTAGGTGATTCTTTTGTCCAGAGGAGATGGGCAGGAGAGCAAGCGGCTGATAGAGGCCGCCCAGCTCCTCTCCCAGGGATGTTGGGGAGATGCTGAGTGTGACCTGTATGGCACACTCAGCGCCTGGTCACGGTGCTACAGCAGCCAGCGAGGCCCTCCCTCCTATCACAGGCTGCAGCCAGCAGGGCTCGGGGTGCAGGACAAGAGGATGCGGACCAGGCTGCCAGGAAGCCTCTGGGGTCAGAGAAGCAGATCATGCTTGTTGGGGATTATCTGGTCCAGTGGTCCTCAATCTTGGCTTCACACTAGAATTACCCAGAGAGCTTTTTAAAAATACTGATGCCTGGGTACCCGGCACAGACCAACCGAATCAGGACCTGTGAGAAATGCCCAGGAACGTGCATGTCTTTAAAGTGCCCCGGAGGATGCCGATAGCTACTCTAATTTCCTCAATTACAGATAAGGAACCAGGAATCTGGGGCGTTAATAACTCGCCAAAGGTGGCAAAGCCAGCAGGGAGCAGAGCTGGACTTAGAACCAGCTCATGTGATTGCAGGGATGGAGCCCTGGAACTCAAAACCACACCTACGGCAGAATCAGAATTCCATACACTGAAGCCACAGCCTAACACTAACGAAATGACATAGATCAGAGATGTAAAACCCAACATTTAAAATTTAAAAGATTCCAGTTGTACATATAATCCAGAGGTTTGAAATACATGTGCTCAAGAGCATGTTACTGATAAAATGGAGAAAACATAATCTGTATTTTTTTAAATCTATAATATTTTATAAAAACCTTATTATGAGCCAGGCATGAGGGCAGTCGCCTATCATCACAGCTACTCAGGAGATGGAGGTGGGAGGATCACTTGAGCCCAGGAGTTCGAGACCAGCCTGGGTAATATAGTGAGACGCGTCTCAAAAATAAATAAATAAATAACCTTATTATGAACATTCCAACAAATAAACAGGCAGTTTGTGATCAAATATTCTGGAAATAGTCTCTTATCTGTCCTCAGGAACCTGGTCAGTAGGACTGATTTCAAGACCTTGAAAAGTAGGATTCTCCTCCCTCTCCCCCATATCCTCATCCCTCCCCCTAGCTGAATAATTCAGAGCAGGGCTGCTCATATTTTAATATGCATATGAATCACCTGGAGGATCTTGTTAAAATGTAGATAGATTCTGGGCTGGGCACAGTGGTTCATGCCTGTAATCTCAGCACTTTGGGAGGCCGAAGCGGGAGGATCACTTGAGGCCAAGAGTTCAAGACCAGCCTGGGCAACATAGCGAGACCCCTGTCACTATTAAAAAAAAAAAAAAATCACAGATTTTGATTCAGTCGGTTGTGGTGAGGCCTGAGATTCTGTCTTTCTAATAAGCTCCCAGGTGATGTAGATGCTGCTGGGCCTTGAAGAGCAAGGATTTAGAGAGCCCCAAAGGTCTACCTGTGAACACAGGCACCCTGAATATGCTTTGGGTGCCTGTGTCCCTTCCCCGAGAGCCTGGGAACTTCAACAAGTGGAGAAGCTGCAGTGAGAGGTAAGGAAGTTCCCAACAGTACATGCTAAGCTCACCTGATAAGCAAATGCATCAGATGAGCAAAGAATAATGAAAGAGACCCACGGAGAGAGAGAAAAAAATGCATGGGGAGGGGGATTTTATTGCAGCCCAGTGCGGGTCAAGAGATTTTCCAAACAGCGCACCAGATCGCAGAGAGGCATTACAAAAAGGACTCCACGACATCAGTGAGGGTTCACATGTGTTTGGAACCAGTGTGGAGAGAGGCTTTGGGCTCCCCTTGACACTGACCTTCCCTCTAACTCAGAGCACATCTTTTGTGCAGGATTGGGGAGATCAAAGCCTGACAGCTGTCCACGGGAAAACAACCTGAGGCTTTCAGGACAATGAGCTCGATTCAAACACCCATGATTTGCGAATTTAATCTGACATAGGCATCAGAGTCCCATGGAACAGACCACATCTAGACTATTATGTTCAATTCTGGACAGTTCATTTCAAGAGAAGATTAAAAACTCCCACGTACTGAATTGCCTGTAGTCGGCAGGCACTATTCTAGGCTTTTTACAGGTATTAATTGAGTTAATCCTCTCGACAACTCTATACGGTAAGTATCATCATCACTCACGTTTCACGGATGAGTAAATCGAGGCTCAGAGAGGTCAAGGATTATAACCAGGGTCACGCAGCTGGTGAGTTCGGAGCCAGGTGCAAACCCGGGCAGACAGACCACAGAGACCGTATTTTTCCCCACTGTGTCACATGGCCTCTTGTTACTTGCCTGACTCTTGAAACGATGACAAACAAGGAAGCCCAGACGAGGATGGCCAGGTTGTGAAAATGCGTCGGCTAGTACCAAAGTGTGGAAGTCAGAAGAAGAAAACTTAAGCTCAACATGAAGGAAGGACACGAGTTGGTGTGTCCAACAATGGGAAAAGTTGCAGCCCTCCTAGTTGCAAAGGGCATTCGAGTGGCGGCTGGCTGATCGTGTGCCTGGGACACTAGAAAGGCAACTGCTGTTTGGGAGGAAAGTTTAACCAGATGAAAGATTGAGGCTCTGCGTCCCTCTCCTGTCTTGCTCTCTCCATCTGGAAAAACAGACTCTGACTCCAGGAGCACCGTGTTTCTAACGAGCTACCTTTAGCCAGGATCTGCCCGCCGATTCTGGTTTGTGTGATGGAGAGAAAGTGACAGCAACGCCAGCCAGCACTAAACTTGGCCAGGATGCCTGTAAATGGAGCCAGAGGAAGGATTGTAGGAAATATGCAAATGAGCTGCTACTGACACCTTGCTGTTCCCCTGACCGGTTATCTCATGAGGTTCTTGCGGGAGTGATGAAATCCTCCAAGGTGGCTGAAAACGGCTCACTCCTTCTCAAAGAAATATTAAAAATATATAGAGTCAATTATAAAAAGTATAATAGAGGCTCAGTGTTTCCTAACCCAAATCATACTGTGGACCAGCACCACCTCTCCAGGATCTGAGTGCTCTGGAAGTGAGTGACAGAGCAAAGTCTCCAAGCCTCCTTGGCAGAGGATGGCCAGATGTGACCAAACTGCAGGATTTCCATCCTGCAAATCCTTCAGCCAGTGACCGGGTAACAGCGATCCTGGCTCTGAGCCAGAAAGTGAAGAAATAATCTGAAATCTCAGCCCTGGAAAACCCTCCCCAAGCACGGTGCCTGGGGAAGGAGGGGTAAGGGACTTACTTACCAGGCACCAACTATTTCAAGGCACTGTGCTAATTGCTGCGGGGACATACACGTTCATCGGATAGAAAGGCATATGTGGACGGGATATTTCAGGACAACTTCTATTTCCAACCGGCTGTTTCAGCCAATGAAAGGACACTTTTGAAAATGGAACTTAATAAGTGTTGATGACTCTGGCCTTGGTTCTGACAACACCAAATTTGGAAGACGCCGGGCCCGATTGGGATGCTTGCTTCCTATTTAGATTCGAGAAAACCCTTTCTGAGGTCTAGACACTCTCGAAGTCTCCACGCTCACCACCTTGCCTCCTTTCCGCCAGACTTTCCTAATAAGGAAGCCAGAACAGCGTGGCCGGATGCAGCCCATCGAGAGGTGTCTGAGCTTCGCCCTGTCCCGGCCAGCCGACACAGCTTCCTTCCTCAGACCCTCGTCCCGCTCCCTTTGAGGCTTCTCTCCGCTGAGAACCCCCTCCCCACACCCCATCTCTGCTGGGCGGCTCTTCCCGAGGTCTCAGTTTCCCCCTCTTCTTCCCACTTTCTAAATCTGGATGCGCCACCACCAGGCAGGACTCACGGGATCTCAGAACCCACCTGCGCTCTGACGTGGGCTCAGCCTCCCCCGTAGCACAGCCCTGGAGAGCTGGTGGAGGAGGGGCACCCCAGCATCGCCCTGAACAGCACAGCAGGGCCCACAAGGACTCCTCCTGTCCCTTCTTCTCCCCTCCCCCCACAAAGCCACTGGAGCAAACTCTCCCTTCTCTGCTGAGTCACTGGACCTTCCCGGTGAGGGACCAAAGGTACTGGGGAAAGGCAGCTCAGCCAGCTCCCAGCTGCTATCCATGCTCACGTCTAGACACACACAGGGCAAGTGTCCACGGTAATAGGGGTCGTAAGGAGGAGCAGCAAGGTAGGTGGTGGAGTACAGGGGAAAGAAGGTGAGTTAAGCCCACCCTGCTAACTGCCACCAGGTGGTTACGTTGGGTATAAATGAGGACACTGGATTTCTGGATTCAGAGAAGGCCTGTCCTGCCAAAGGAGACTGCAGCTCCTAGAGAAGCTGCTACCGCATCAGACACCCCCTAATGGGGGAGGGGGGAGCAATAAGGACTGGCCCTGGGTGTGGTCTCTGACTCTCCAAGCTTTGCCTCAGCTTCCTTGTGACTTCCTTTCTGCACGGTCTAAAGGGCCCCCTCGGTTAGACCTGGAGCAGCTGACAGGCCCTCCCTCCATGCATATGAACACGAGATTAACAGACACTCTCCCTTCACCCCTCCAGAGGAGGTGGCATCTACCACCTGCCTCTTCCAGAACACAGGGGCTGGGCACCTGGGGAGGGACAGCCAGCTGGGCAGCCCTGAGTGGCCACAAATGAGCCTTGTCTGTAGGGGGTGCATGACCCAGTGGAGTCAGATAAATAATCGCACCCCCACCTCCATTATCTTACTGCCCACGTTCACACGCGGGTCACACGAGGGGCAAGAAGTGGGCTCGGACGGGACGCGCGGGAACATCCGTAAATTCTAATTCTGGTTCCTCCCCACTTCCCAGTGTGGCCTTGGGTAAGTGTCCCATCATCTCAGAAACAGATTCTTCATGGGTAAAAAGGGGTAATCAACAGTCACCCTGCTCCCAGACCATAGTAGAATCGATTAAAAAGAGAAAAGTCACCCTGGACAACCTTGGTGGGAAGACGGTATATTGGGTGGGTGTAAGGCAGAGTGTATGGGTGAAGCGATCAGGGGTTCCTACAAGAAGGATGCTCCTCCAGTTTCCCAGTGCGAGTGGGCTCATCTTCAAGAACTGGGCACAACCTCCTTGCCCTCTGGCACAACCCTAAGTTACTAATTCTCCTTTTTAGAAACCCACCACCATCTCCCCAGCCTCTTTCCATCCTGCGGGAGACAGAAACGTGCACCCTACTTGAGTTCCAGCAGAATTCCTAGCCGCACACACCCACCTTCCTGGCTAGCATGTTACGAAGCCACCGAGAGCCTGAAATACCAAATGAAGAGCCTTGGACACGATACCTTCTGACCGCTCTCATTTTTACAGTTGGAAATGCTGCTGCTCAAGGCAGTGGGTGCTGAGTTAACTCGCAAGATGCCCAGAGAGGCATGGACACAGCTCCCCACCCCTCTTCAGCCCCCCTCGGCTGCAGGCGCTATTTCAGCAAACCCCAGACTCTGCTCCCCGCCTTGCCTTCAACACAGCTTGCCAACAGGGAGTACGCCCACATGGAGAGGAAGTGTCTGTCGGCTGTAAATGCCTTGCCCATTCTTCTGTTTGCAAAGGGCAAAGTCCACAGGAAGGGAGGGGACAGGACCATATACTGAGCCCCCCATGAGTGGGCGGACCAGATCCTGAGAGAACGGCAAACAGGCTCAACTCACCCAGCACCATAGCAAATGGAACAGAGCTGGCCAGGCGCAGTGCCTCACGCCTGTAATCCTAGCACTCTGGGAGGCTGAGGCGGGAAGATCGCTCAGGGTCAGGAGTTCGAGACCAGTCTGAGCAAGAGTGAGACCCCTGTCTCTACTAAAAATAGAAAGAAATTAATTGGCCAACTAAAAATATATAGAAAAAATTAGCCGGGCATGGTGGCGCATGCCTGTAGTCCCAGCTACTCGGGAGGCTGAGGCAGGAGGATTGCTTGAGCCCAGGAGTCTGAGGTTGCTGTGAGCTAGGCTGACACCACGGCACTCTAGCCCGGGCAACAGAGTGAGACTCTGTCTCAAAAAAAAAAAAAGAAAGAAAGGAAAGAAAATAGAACAGAGCGGTACACGTTCCATCACACCATCTCGATTCTTATTCCAGCCTTATCTTTAATTTATCTCGATAAATATGCATAGGGTCACACATTCTGCCTGGGTCTTCCAGAGCCACTCTGCCCCTCCCCCTCCAGCCACTCCTAACCTCGGCCACCTGGTGCCAAGAATCCCCCCACTGTTCCCTCCCCAACTACAGCTGACCTTAGCCCACGGTCAAGGCCACACTTGGCAGGCCTCCTGCTGACTGTCATCTCCGTAGTCAGACTGGAGATAGACGATGAAAAACTGGCTTCTCTGGGGGCTGCTTGGAGGCTTTCCTGTCAGAAACATCTCCCAGAAGCCTGAGGCCTTTAGGCACGTCCTCAGGACCCTGACACGGAATCTGCCCTCACAGCTGCCAACCCCACGCTCTCCTCCCCCGACTTGCTCCCCTCACAGACGCTGAGGGGACACCAGCTGCTTCAGGCTCAGCCTCATCTTTCCACAGCTTTCCTCAGCAGCAGCCTCTTCAACGCCTGAGAACCAGCAAGAGGCTCCTGGTTCTGGGCCCAGCTCCAGGCCCTCGACTCTGAGGTGGCCGGGACAGATGCGTTTGGATCCCGAGATCTCCGTTTCTCTCTACGTGAGAATCTTGAGTTCTTCTCACAGCAAGAATAAAACCGGGCAAGGGATTATTCAGCAGGCGTAGGGTAGACCGTGAACCTGAGCCACAGAGACGCCGGTTCAAGCCTTGGCTCCAGCTTGCTGCCTCTGTGGCCCTGGGCAAGTTGCATGACCTCTGGGACTCGGTCGCCTCACAGACCAGAGCTGTGAGGACCCCAACAGGTGACAGGACACGTGGAAAGTGAGAGAGGCTTGAGGTCCTATACACACCTGAGGAGCTTCAGTTTGTACCCTCTCTTGGTGTTTCTCAGACTGAAAGTAGTGACTCATCTGTGAGTGTGAAATCAAGCTGAAGGGTAAGACTATCTTTAAAAATATATATATGTGTGTGCGTGTGTGTGTGTGTGTATGTATAGACCAGACAAGACTAGAATATAACATGCACCACACACCATAAGGGTAACGCACTTGTTGCTATTAATAGATTGGGATGAAAAATGTATTTCTACTGGTTGCAATAAAAAATTTTGATGAGGGGCTGGGTGCAGTGGCTAACTCCTGTAATCCTAGAACTTTGGGAGGCTGAAGCGGGAGGATAGCTTGAGGTTAGGAGTTCAAGACCAGCTTGAGCAAGAGTGAGACCCCGTCTCTACCAAAAATAGAAAAAATTAGCCGGGCGTAGTGGCATATGCCTGTAGTCCCAGCTACTCAGGAGGCTGAGGCAAGAGGATCGCTCAAGCCAAGAGTTCAAAGTTGCAGTGAGCTATGATGACGCCACTGCACTCTACCCGGGGCAACACAGTGAGAACCTGTCTCAAAAAAAAAAAAATCAATTAGGTTTTAATTTTAAAACTTTCTTGCAGATGTTTTCAGCTGTGTAGCTTGCCTTCTCCCCTCAGCAGACTGGGATGGCAAACTCTTTAGGGTAAGGGCCGTGTCTCTACGTTCTCAAGAATATCGACCTTCCCGGCACCATCCCTGCCACAGCGGGGCTGGGCGCAGACTGCAGTGAGAAGCTGTTAGCTGGCTGGAAAGTGTCCACTGAATAGAAATCAATGTGGGAGGAGAGGAGGGAAGCCCGCCGTGGACAGTGCCAGGCACCGTCCCAAACGCTGGCCCTGTGGGTCCACGTCAGCACCTCCATGTTACAGACGAGGAAACCCAAGCTCAAAGGGGTTCAGTTGTCCGGAGCAGGACCACGATTGAGATCTGGGTCTGGATGGTCCCTGGCTCTCCCCCTGACCCCGATGGCTTTACCGCTGCCAGGGAGAGCTCCTGCACCGCCCCATTAGGCCTTCCAAACGCCCCGCGTTGGCCAAGACAACTCACACCGCGAAACGCGCACACACAGGGTCGGAAACACCACATTCTCTCCTACCTGCCTTTCTCTGGCTTTTCCAATCCCATGGGGGAGAGCAGAGAGGGCTGTGCTGGGGGCATCTGGGATTTGTCTTCCTCCTTGTCCCGCCCTTGTCCTTCTCTGCCTCTTTTGAGGCTGATTTCCCCCTGCTCACCCCCCTCTCCCAATACCAGCCAACCGGTTACCCGGGCAACCCAGCTGGGAGGCTGCCAGTTACCACGGCAACCCAGCATGGCCGCCAGGCTGCCTCGCTTAGGAAGGTCAGGGGACCAGCCGGGCTGCAGAGCAGCTGGGATGTTGCAGGCAGGACTGGCCCAGGGAGGGGGGCCTACGTGCCCGAGAGAACTAAGTTTCTGCTGTCAGGGGACCACCTTTTAGTTTCCCAGGAAGTAGGCTCCCCCAGTTTGGGGCATGAACCACAAGCGAACCTCCCCTGTTCTGCTGCCCAAGCCAAGCCTGAGCCCTCCTACCTTTTCAACAGAGTCCCAGTCACCTCGCTGCAAGGAAGGTTTCTCAGACTGAGCAGCAACTGGCTGTCACTCAACCTAACCCCTGGGGCCCTCTCACCCTCCTCCCTGAGCATATCTGGGAGTCAACATTCATGCAACACGTGTGTGTCTGCATGCAGATGTAGTCTCTCCACGAAATAGGCTGGTAATAATAAAGAATAAAGAAGAGCTAATATATTCTAGTATTTACTATGTGCCCCACTTGTTCTAGGTGCCTCGTGTGAAGTTTCTCAATTGATCCACACAACAAACATATTATCCCCACTCTGCAGATAGAGCAACTGAGACTCAGAGAAGCTAGGGGACGTGTTCAAGGTCGCACAGGCATTAAACAGCAGAGCTCAGATGAAGTTGCATATGAACCGGCTTCCTGCAATTCCCTGAGCCGCTGACTCCTGCCCCTCCCTCAGCAATCGATCACTGGCCTGACTTCAAGGGGACATTCTGAGCATCTATTAAAAGATTATTCAGTGCCAGGTGTTTTATTCACATTATTTTATTTCATCTTGTCCTCGCCTCTGTGAAGGGTGCTTTGGTCTCCTCACACAATAGCTTAGGAAACTGAGACCAGAGAAGTTAATAACTTTCCCAAGCTAATGAGACCCAGCATAAGGTCCCTGCCTAGGAGAACCCTGTCCTGACCCTCCCAGGAGAATCTATTTCCTCCTTTCTTGGCCGCCAAAATAGGTAGCAAGTCTCCATCATGTACAGGACAATCGTTTGCTCACACTCCTCTGCTCCCTGACAAGACTGTGAATTTAAAGACTCATTTTTGCAGCTAGTACTGCCTGGTACACAAGGAGCGTACAGTGAGCATTTGTCAAAAGAAAGTTGTGGAGTCGGGATCCCAAGTCCTACTCATCTGCCACATTACCCTGCCTCATTCAGTTGGTCAAAAAGCAGTTATCATGGGAGGC
>VBSM01002937.1:5390358-5404920 GCA_008086735.1 Cheirogaleus medius
GAGGGGTGGGGAACTTCGGAACTTCAGATGGAGTAGTCAGGCAAGGCCTCGTGAGGAGAGGGCACTTGAACTAAATAGTAAGTAGGAGCCAGAGGTGGGGGAATAGGCGGGAAGTGCCCCCAGGCAGAGGGAATGGCAAGTGCAAAGGCCCTGGGGTGCTAATGCATTTGACATCATAAGGGAAAGGGAGGATGGAAGTCAGTGTAGCTGGCCAGTTATGGAGCATGAAGTCAGAGAGGTGGGCAAGAAAGTTTTTAGTGACTGATGAGATGAGGTGATGCATGTGAAAATACTTAGTAAACCATCTTAAAAACCATGCACAGAAAGGAATATTAAGATGGTATCTATAAGAAGAATTCTTAATTGATACAAGAAGGATTTGCATTCAACTTTAGAGAAAGATATCACAGGCTACAAGAGCCATGCGATATCAGAATACTTTCTAAAACAGATAATTTGTAAAAAAAAAAATTGTCTTTGCTTTAAGAATAAGGTTAACAGCCAAGCCGATGTAAGTGCTGGCAGATCTTGAGGTAGAGGATGGAAAGATGACCTCCCTCGGTGTAGAGGGATGAGGATTTCAAAGCAGAGAGGGAGGGAAAGGGGTTGAGATGCGGGTCCTCCTCCCCAGGCCGGGCCAGGGCGCTCTCTGCAGTATCAGCACCCCGGGCAGCTGGGCAGCAGCGCCCCACCTTCCCTGCAGGATCTGAGGCCAGACCCGACACAGGCCTGAGCACGGGTGCGGACCAGCCTGGCTGGGGGACGGAGAAGCCCAGGCCAAGGCAGAGGGAAGTGCGTCCCACTGGGTAGCTACGGACCACCCCGAGCCCAAACAGCAGTGTCTCCTGCTTCCCAGGTTAAATCTGGGCAATACCTTCAGCCTCAGGGGAAACTAAGGGCTCCCCTGGCTCAAGGAGGGGCCTAACCAATCCTTTAGAGGAAAATGCGGCACCCCTATACACATACCCATCACCTCCAGAATCACAAATGCCCCTGTCCATGGGAGCCAGGGTACAGCCGCCTGATTTCCTCATCGTACACCCTCCCCACACCTTCCCTTCCCTCTGGCTCTACGTCCTGCCTCTTGCAGAGCCCCGCGGCTCTGTCTCCTTCCTCTGAACCTTTGTCCCGTGTGTCTAGACGGCTTTGTTGAGCCATCTCCTTCCCTGTCCAGCCCAGCCCAACACTCCACCCACCCCGCCCAGGAAAGCCTCCCGTGCACACGCACACAGACACATGCTCCTGTCTGTATCTGCCGCTCTCGGAAGCCTTCGCACCTCCTGGCCGTTCACAGACCCGGCAACGCCCCCGGTGAAAACCAGACACTCCTCCCCTCCCGAGGAGGCATGAGTGACAAGGACGAAAGCAGGACCGACCGCAACATCAGACAGGAAGCTCCATCTTACTCACTTGATGAAATACACAGCTCCTTCCTGAGTGGAATCCATCTCCCAGCCCTTGGGCAAACCTGCAAGAAGCAAGAACATAAAGTGAGATACCCTGCAATCAGACTCTCTCCCAGCGCGGCCCCACCGAACCCCATGGGCACTCGGGAGGGCTGGGGCCAGGGGAACCAGGGAAGTTCACAGGTAAGCCAGCAGAGTTCGAACCAACCACGCCACCCGCTTCTGTCTGTTATGTCTAGCACCCAAATTCCCAGCAAATAAATGAGAGACACAGGAGTGGACAGGGCGTCCCCTGTCAGTGAGCAGTGAAGTGACCAAACGAATCACCGCCTGGAAGGATACACTCATTCATTCGACAAACCTTGACTGAACACCTACTATGAGCCAGGCCCTGTGCCGCCCACCCCCTGTGCCACCCCCGGATACAACAGTGGACACAGAGACGGTTGCCCTGGAAGGTCCTCAGGATCATCCAGACACGGCAGGTCACTTGCCCCGGATTCACAGACAACCAGCACCCGAGATCTGGCTAGGCCGTATCTCCAAATCCCAGACTTGGCTGCTTCTGGACAAGACACCAGGGACCTGAGAAATCAGTCCCAGGAAAACGGAGAGACGTTTTAAAAATTATTTGTAATCGCATCTCTGAAAAAAAAATTATCCATGGAAATGCTCAGAGGAGAATCACAGCATCTCAGAGCGAGCAAGGGCCGGATAGCCGAGGAAAAGCTGACGGTGGCCGGGAGGGGCCGGGCAGGCCCCACAGGTGACGGCAGCACCTGTCTCCCGAGAGCACTGTGCTAGGCGCTGTCTCATCCTGCTCGCTCTCCCAGAACAGCCACCTGCCAGCTCAAAAACCAGGGTTCCTTCACCCCCTGGCAGAGGGGGCGCCTTTTGAGAGACCCGAGAGGATCCACTGTCGGGGGGCGGAAGAGACAAGGAGCTGGCGGAGATCACTCCTTCGGTGGCACAAGACCCCCCACCCCGGCTGACGTGCAGGAAGACAGGTGGGGATTTCCTTGATAGACAGGCACTGCCACCTTGCTGTCTGACCAAACACCTGCCTTGTGAGTGAAGTTTCACAAAACGTAGCCATTAACTGTCGGCCTGAACGTCTCCTGCTGCCTTAGGGCACGAGCTGCCGAGAGCAGAGCCTGGGTTCTGGGTTCTGCAGGGTGGCGGGTCCAGTTTTATGCACTCATTTTATTGCCTGTATGTATCCAGGGTCAGTATTTCCAACATCAGCAAAACAGGGCGGCTAAGCAGGCCCGGCTCCCTCCCAGGACGGCCCAGAGGAAGATAACAGCAGCTACCATTCAGTGAGGGCTTCCTTCCTCCAAGCCACGCACTGCGCCTCCGTTTAATCTGCATGGCGACATTATACAGTAGGTGTCAGCCCGAACATTTTTACAGATGAGGAAACTGAGGCCCAGAGAGGTTAATCGACCTGCTTAAGGACACACAGGAAGCGTCTGGGCCGGGACGTGAGTGCTGGTCTGCTGCCTCCAACACCCACACTCTTTCCTCTGTGCAGCTCCATAAACGCTACTTGTTCCCCTCGGTCCCTGTGGGAGGACGCTCGCTCGCTGCCATTCGGGAAGGGCGTGGGCTGGCAGCCTCCGCAAGGAGAGGGATCCCCATTGGGTCGGAATCATAAATAATCCTCCCACTGTGATGTGCCCGGGAAGGAGGCCAGTGTGGATTATGCCCCCTGCCTTTTTCTAGCAACTTCCCTCCACGCTGCCCCCTCTGCCCGGGCAACACCAAGAGCGCTTATACCCGCGTCCAGGCGGAGTGCCCGCGGAGGCAGCTGCCCTCCCGGCGAGCTCTGGGGGCATCTTAACCCCTTCCCAGCCTCGGACAACCAGGTGGCTGCAGCCAGAAATGAAAGAACTGGCTCACGGGCTCTTATTCATCTTCCAGGCCTACCTAGGGTGACAATGAGGCGGGAGGACTCGAGCCCCGTAAACAGCTGAAATGCTGACGGCAACACCACCGCCAACCTGGTGGAAAACAGCCCTGGCGTTGGAGTCGGGAGGCCTCGCTTCAAGCTAGAAATACAACAGTGACGACGACGACAGCAGTAGCCCCCATTTGCAGGGCCAGCTCTCTCGTGTACTCCCTCCTGCTGCCTCCTGAGGCTCACCACCCTCCCCCCACCGTACAGATGAAGCAGCTAACTCCCGGAGGAAGCGAGCCACTTGCTCGAGACCACACGGATGGACGGTGGGGCCAGGACTGAGCTCAGGGCTCTCCGCCTCCAGAGCGTGTGCATTAACCACGACACCACTTCACCCGCCAGGTGGCCCGGAGCCAGGCACTTCCTCGCTGCTCTTCGATTTTCCTACCGTAAAATGAAGGAGTTGGAATCCGGGATCCCCGAAGCCCCTCCCAGCTTTAAAAGCGCAATGATTCCAGCCAAGACTCTAAAAGGAAATCGGCTCTGGGCAAGTCAAAGCCTCAATGCATTGTGCCCGGCAGGGCTGGCTGTGCCCCACGGTGACCACAGCTCCTGTAACCGGTGCCTGGGCCTGGTCAGGAGCTGGAAGGCACGTGGGGCGGGAGAGCGTCCCACACTGCGGTTCACACCCCCGCCTGCTGGCCCGTGGCAGCTTCAAAGAGCATGAACTGTTGCTCACTCGAAGTGCCCCAGGCCTCTGATTCCTGGTGTCCCTACTTCTTCACCTCGGACTGACATCCTTTCCTTTGCTTTTTTGTTGTTGTTGTTTTGTTTTGTTTTGTTTTGTTTTGTCTGAGACAGAGTCTTGGCTCTGTCACCCCGGCTAGAGTGCAGTGACGTCATCATAGCTCACGGCAACCTCAAACTCCTGGGTCAAGCGATCCTCCTGCCTCAACCTCCCAAGTAGCTGGGACTATAGGTGCACACCACCATGCCCGGCTAATTTTTTTCTATTTTTAGCAGAGACAGGCTCTCACAATTGCTCAGACTGGTCTCAAACTCTTGACCTCAAGTGATCCTCCTGCCTCGGTCTCCCAGAGTGCTAGGATTACAGGCGTGGGCCACAGCACCAGGCCTCCTTTGGTTGTTGACCTAGATGTGTCCCTCCTTTTCCACTGGCCCCAAAGGTCCCCAGGGGCTAGCAGTGGTGTCTTCTCCATAGTAAGCAATTAATGTCAGCCTTGTCCTTTCTTTCACATTTCTCCCCAGTGTATGTTACATTTAAATTAATTAAAATTAAAAATTCAGGTCCTTGGTCATGCTAATAACATTTCAGTTGCTCAGGGGCACGTGTGGCTCATGGCAACTGCACTGGGCCGTGCAGATAGAGAACCTTCCTATCTTCCGAGCATGACACGTGGTTCTAGGGTGCAGTGCCAGGGCTGGCTGGCTCTTGCCCGGTTCAGGAACCCTCAAGACAGAGGGGATCTTCTGACTGGGCAGAGGGATGAGAGAGGAGCAAAATCTTTGTTCTCAAAGGTCCGTCCCAGATACTAATATAGAGGTAGAAGCTTGGAGAGACCTTGAAGTGAGCACCAACCCGCTTGCAATACCCCCCAGATGGGGGTCCAAATGCTGAGTCCGTCCACGGAGAGAGGGAAAATTCAGAAGCAAAGTTAAGGTGAAGGGTTCCTGCTGCCCCCAAGCTATGGTCTCCTCCTCAGTTGCAAAGACAGGGACAGACGGGCTCCTTACCTGGGCAGGAGGAGTGTCCGCTCTGGATGGGTGATTTTGTACCAGGGTGCACCCAGCTGGTTGACTTTTCCTCATCACTACAGAAGGACCAATAAGAAAACGTCAGATATAAGAGAGGCTTCCCTGAGTGGGACACCCCTCTCCAAATTCACATCAGCGCTGACGGTCCCATCCCAGACACCTGAGATGGCAACATCCGCAAGTCATTCATTCATTCACATGCACAAAGGATTCACTGAGTCAACTCTGAGGATTCAGAGATGGAGGGCACCTGATCCCTGACCTCAAAGAATCTACAACCCTCTTGGACACAGACGTAAGAAAAGGCAGTTGCAATTGATGCAGTAGGAACTATAATCCCTGTTATAGCTATCCACAGAGCGTAGTACTCGCAGAGAAGAGCGTGACTGGGAAGAGGAGGCTAAGAAAGAGAAGCATGAAGCCTTCGCTAAAGAGGCCACATTTGAGGTGATCGCTGAAGTCAGGTGGGAAGAACAGGACGATCCTTAACCGGCAGCTTCTCTGACGGATAAGAAGAGGAGGAGGCTGAGTGAACCACGGTCCCCGGGTGTCTACGGTGCTACATAGTACCATACACGATACCCCCTCACATTAGGAATTTCATAGGTTATGAATGTGAAGTTCAGAGAAATTAAGTAATTTGCCCAAAACCACAACCAATAGGTGATGAAGCCAAGTTTCAGACCTAGACCCGTCCCCCACAAAACCCAAGCTCTTTCCAATATCTCACACCTGGCAAGGTGGGCGCCCAACAGTGCAGACTCTCCGGCCGGGCTCTATGTCTGATGGCAGATGAGCCCCTTAGCATTTGCCAACCCCCACCAACCAAGTGACACAGAACTTTCTAGAGCCAGATATAACCCAGCATGAAGCACCTGACCATCTTGGCCAATTCAGGTATGTGGAGGAGAGGACTCTCAGACCACCAGGTCATTCATCCAGGCTTTAGGGTAGGACTCTTGGGGCCCAGGACAAGACTCCACTCGATGGAGGTAAACTGACATACAATAGACTCCACTAAGAAAGACTCCACTAAATTTTTATTGACGTAAGATATACGATAGACTACATGAAAAGTGTATAATTTAATAAGTTTTGACATATGTATACACCTGTGAAACTATCACCCAAATTAAGATAGTGAACCCCCCTAACTTTCTAATTCCTCTCTCCCACCCTCTCAGCTCTTTGTAGCCTCATACCTCCCCTAGAGACAGCTGATCTACTTTACTATAGATTTGATTGCCTTTTCTACAATTTCTAGAGTTTTATATAAATGGAATCATACAAGCTAGACTTCTTTGACTTTTCTTTCTTCCCTCCTTTCTTCCGTGTTGTAGTGTTAGTAGTGCCTTCGTTTTATCGCTGGGGAACACCCCACTGCAGGACACAGCACAGAGTGTTCACCCCTTCCCCTGCTGGCGGACCTATGCGTGGTTTTCAGTTTCGAGCCATTGCAAATAAAGCTGCTGTGAACACCCGTGTACACATTTTTGGGGGAACATACACTTTTTTCTCTCTTGACTCCACTGATGTTCTCTAGTGTTAGACACCTGCTACAGGAAGACATTCCCCAGCTGACCTAGCCCTCTGATGAGCAGAGAAGAAACAAGTCACTGTCTTAGTGATCCCTGAGCCCTGGAGCCACTGGAGAAAGACCTCTAACCTACTGGTCTTGGCTTTGGTGCTAGGAGGCAGAGGAGAGGAAGCCACGGAAGGGGAAGGGGTTTGAGGGAAATCCAGCCAGTGCCTCACCCCTTACGTCTCCTCTTCAACTGCCCTTGGACCTTCCAGCCCTGACCCTCCCTTCTCGCACACTGCCGGCTCTCAGACTTCCCGTCTCTCTCCACCCCACCTGGATACCACGGGCAACCCACCACACCCTGACCTCACACCACAGCCCTCAACTTCCTCTCCCCTTGTCCTCCCACTACCTGCCCCTCGGCAGCCCCGGCCCAGAACAGTGCAGGCACGGTCTGTCTCTACTCCAGCGCTGGGCCGGTGTCACTGCAAATCCAGTCTCCAAGCTTAGCTGGGACCTGAGCACCCCCTAGAACCTTCTCAAGGCTCCCCAGCCAGGTGCGATTTGCAGGGTGTCTCAAGGCTTTCCCACCAACCTCAGGTCCGGGGCCTGCCCCTCCTACCCATCCCCCCAACAACGGATGATCTGATCTCTTAATGGAAGAAAACATAGAAAACATTAGGCGGGAGCTTTCCCAATACACCCAAGCAGCCCAGCCCCGAAGCGTACCCACTTTCTCACCCGCCCTTTAATCTTTCTCCACACTGGAGAAGAGGCAGCCTTCTCCCATGAAGCCTCGTCCCTCTGCCTGGGTTATGGTCCCCGTCCTCCCCATCTTTTACAGCGTCTCATTCTCCTGAGCAGCCCAGATTCGAATCTTCGACTTCTCTCTCCCGTGGGACCCATCCCTCCACCCTCTACTCCTGCTCGAGTCTTCGGTGGTCTGAGCACTCCCTGCCGATGCCGTCTCCCCCTGCAGCTTCCTGTCTCACTCACACTCCTCTTCCTCCTGACCAAACATCCCACCCGGAAGCTAGTCTCCCCTAGCTGTCCCCACTCCCTGGCGTGCCACTTGCCAGTCTCCTACAGTCTGGTTTCTGCTCCCTGGCCTCCTCTGAAACCACTTTCCTAAATCCCGTAGACACCTCCAGTCTTCGGCCATTTGGCTTTTCTGCTGCATTCAACATTGTCGAATCCCTTCCCCCAAACACCCCTTTTCCTTGCCTTAGGGAGTGGCACTCCGCCCTGGTCCTGGCACCGCCCCCACCTCTGTGACCTCTTGAACTTACTCTCCACCACGGCCTCTCTTCCTCTGTCCCTTCCTTAATGCTGGTGCTGCCTGGGGACCCTCCTGTCCTCTCCTTCACACACTGCTGGGTGGGTCTACTCCTCATGGTGACTCTCAAGCCTCTTCAGCCCCTATCCTGTACCCCCAGCTGTCTACTAGACATCACCCCTGCAGGTCCCACGGGGACCTCAAATGCAGTGTTTCCCCTCCAAACCTGAGCTCACCCTAAAACCTGCTCCTCTTCCCATACTCCTGATCTCTGTCAAACCCAAGCTAGAAATTCTGAGAAACAGCTTTGCTTCTTTCCTTTCTCTCCCCTCCCCAACCTTCAGGCAGCAGATGAACACTCTTACTTTCTGTTCCTAAAGGTGTCTCCCGTTCCTCCCTCCTCTTCACCTCTGTTCTCACCTCTTTAATTCAGATGCCTGTCAGCTGTCCCCCGGACTTTCCAAATTGCTTCCTAACTTGCTTTCCACACCTCAAGTTTCTCCCCTGCCTCCCGCTCAAACTTCAGATCATCATCCACGCAGCTGCCAGAGCGGTGGTTCTAAACGCAGATCGGACTGTGTCGATCCCTTGTTTAAAATCTCCCTTGGCTTTGCGTCGCCGACAGGCTGGAGTCCAACACCCCTGAGCCTCGCACATACGGCCTCTCATGGCCTTCTCCTTGTCCTGCCTCGCCCTCTGTGGGGTCCCACAGCCTCCACGCCATCTCCACTGAGTCCCTGTGGGTGCCCCAGGAAACCTGAGCCCCGGAACCCACCCGTGCCTTCCTTGCCACAGGCCTCTGCTTCCAAGGGCCCCTTCCCTCCTCTCTCTCCTCCAGAACCACCTCCTCCTTGGGGAGGCCCCCTGCCTCCCTGGAGAGCCTTAGTTCTTTCCTCCCCGTGTTCCTATAGCCTCATGCAAATGCCTCGAGCATGTATCATGTATTTCATAAATATTGATTTTTGTTTTCTCCCTATTACCTTAAAGGAAAAACCTGTATCTTATTCTTTCTTATCTCCACTGCCTAGTGCTACAGCAAACAAAGAGTAGACGCCCAATAAATGTTTGTGGAATGAGTGATGGAAAGAAGCTGGACAGCAAGGGAGAGACTGAGAAGAAAGAACAGCAGAATTAACCACCTGGCCAGAACTTCATCAGAACGACGAACCGGGCTTGCAGAAATTCAGATTCTAAGGCCTTGCCCCAGATCTTCTGAGCAAGAATCTCCCTGGGTAGGGATCAGGAATCAGCCATTTTAATAAGTTCTTGGGTGATTCTTGTGAACTTGAAAGTCTCATGCGACTGACCAAAGGGAGTCCAGTTTTCATAATGGAGAAGTTCCATTATTTAAAAAATCTGACCTGGGGTCAAGAACTTTAGTGGTGTTAGTTTCTAAGATAATATAATTACAACATCAATTATGATAACGGTGGTGATAATTACAGCGGAAAGGCCTAAAGCAAATGTGGAAACAGAGACCCACCAAAGAGAAGCCATTGCCTGCCTGAGCCCCTGCAATGACAGTTTGGGACCCGGGGAAAGCAGTGTGCTAGAGCCAGCAGGTGCCGGGCTGGGTCCAGCTCTGATTAACAAGTGGTTTTATCTCAGACCAGTGCTTTCCTTCTCTCTGGACCTCGGTTCCCCATCCGAACAATGAAGGGGTTGCTTCTAAGGTTTGTTTCAGTTCTCACGTATCTTGAAGAAGGGAAAGCTTGTCAAGTGTGGGTGACAGTCCAGGACGCTGTGCTTCTAGACTTGCTATATTATTGGGAGATTTCTATCCTGGCAAAAGATGACTATAGCCGAAGCAGGCCAAAAGAGAGGCAGCAGGGCCACTTTGTTATAATGAGATTGTGCCCGAGCCCATTTTGGTTTATGAAATTAATACAACAGCGCTAGAAGGCTCTCTCTCCCTCTGAAGAAGGCTAAGCACACAGTGGGCATCTTCTCCTCCATCTTGACCACAGCCCCATAAGGCAACAGGAAGGGAGAGGAGCTGCCGGCCTGGGGACACTGAGTCTGGGGTGAGGGAATAGCAGGAACTGAGTGGCAGAGGCGGGGTCCTCCCCACATATTGTCACTTAGCCTGAGTCTCCCTGTAGGAAAGTCTTGGGGGTTGGGTCGGGGGGAAAAGCCCACCTCTGGCCGTTTCAGCACGGAAGGAGCTGAAAGAAACTCGGGTCTAGCATTGGTCTAGTCACCCTCCCGGGGAGCCTGGGCTGAGATCTGGGCCGGGAAGGCCAGCACCTGCCTGCCTGCCCTGCCCGCCACTCCAGGCCCAAGGCGTGCTCAGCCTTTCTGGACCTTGACCCATTGAGGAAAAGGCGGGAGACATATTCAAACAGGCCCCCCTATAAACTTCTTAGTCATGCCGGCCGTTCAGCCACAGGGTCCCCCGCCGTCTCCAGCGCGCCCCCAGCCCCGCCACCTTTCAAGTTGGACAACTTTAAAGAAAAATGAGGGAGAAAAAAAAAAAAGGAGCGAGAGAGAGACCAACGTACTTGATGAAGAAGACTCTCCCCCCGCCGTCAACTCCGTAGGCCCACCGGCCCGGCAGGTCCAGCCAGTCTATCATCTCGTCGGCCATCTCGGCGTCCCCGCGGCCCCTCGCGCGCCCTGCCCCGGACGCCAGGCTGGCCGGGGGCTTCCTCGCGCGCCCGGGCCCCGGCTCTCCGCCGCCTCCCGGAGGCAGCGATGGGGGGTCCGGCGTGGGTCGGCCCGGCTCGCGGCGCGCCTCCCGGTCCCGGCGCCGACTCCGGCCTCTCCCCGGACGCGAGCCGGCCGCTCCCCGCGCGGCAGGGACAGGCAGGCACTTAGCCCCGGCCGGCCGGGAGCCCCGGCCCCAGACGCCACCTGCCTCCTGCTCGACTCCCGGCTCCTCTCCCGACCGTCTCGCGAACTTTAATGACGGGCAATTAGCGCGGTGAGTAATCCCGACGCCCCTCCTGCCGGGGCTGCTAACGGGCCCGGCGCAGCCGAGCGAGCAGGGGCTGGAGCCGGGGGACCCCCCCCTCCCCGGGGAGCAGGTCGCCGCGTGCGAGCGAGGGGTGTCGCCGCGCGCTCCGCGCTCCCACCCTGCACTTGAGCCCCGGCGGGGCGGAGCGGGGCGGGCCGGGCGCCGCCTCGGAAGGTGATTCTCAGCCCGGGAACCCGCCCGCCCGCCGAGCCCGAGCCCGAGCCCGAGTCCGAGCGCGCCGGGCGCGCGGGAGCCGGTGACACCGAGCGGGCTTGGAGTCGCCAACCTGAGCGACGCGTGCAGCCAGCGAGCGGAAAGGGGGAAGTGATCAGACCTGGTTCCACTCGGTGGGAGGTTAGCAGGGGGACAAAGGTCAGAGGCACGGAAGCAGCGTGGCCCGCCTGTGAGCGGTGGCGACGAGCCCTGGGAGTCTCTCCTAGCTCAGATGTCAGCCTAATGAGTCAAGCTAAGCCCTTACCTTTGTCTCGGAGCACTTCCTCCAGGAAGCCCGCCATGACTAAGTAGAATCGCAGCGAGACCTTAGAAATACTCAGAAACCAACAGCTTTTATCTCTCTTCTCCCCATCCCCTCCCCCAACTTGCACCAGAAATGGAAAAGGAAAAAAGTGTGTTGGGGGTGGGGAGGGGGGAGAGAAGGGAATGTTTCTGTGTACAGAATGCAGATTGCAAGCATTCCATGCGGGATATCAAAAACGGTACTGCTGGAGCCCACAGATCTGCTGTCTCGGGGTCTTTATCAAAGTAGAGGTCTGTTCAGCTTTCCCAGCTTCCTCAGGACCTGCCCTGGGGCTCCAATTGGGAGCACATTTTTCAATCCATGTGTGAGACCCAAGGGAATAATCAGACTATGGGAGACATGGCTTCTTGTCTCTAAAGGAAGCGACGTGTCCCATGGCAGTTGGCAAGTATCAGTTGAGGGAACATACTTCCTAGAAGCATTCTAAGGGATTTGATCCCTATCCCACCTAGGTAACACGTATGCATCCCTCCAGTGTCCATTCATGTGTCACCTCCTCCAGGAAGCCATCCCTGATACTACTGCAGACAAACTTACATGTCTATATGTCCATCCTCTATGTGTCATGACACTTTATGAATAACCATGTAGTGACACTTATCACACTGTAATTCCATCCTTGATTTCCTCATCTGTCTCCTTCTTTGGGCCATGTGCTCCTTGGGGCAGGCACTCCATCTTGTTCATCTTTATAGCCCCAGCACCTGCCTGGAGCGCCCAATCGATGTTTAATAAATGCCTGATATAGTCACTACTGGGAACTGCTCTTAACTCTAACCACAATCCTGTACTTTTGGACCTTCTTTAGAGGCATGCTGAATAGAGCCATCTATAACATGGGGTAGGTTGGGGAGGGCGCAGATCTTTCTGGAAAAGAAACAGCCAGTGAAACTTCCCAACCTGGAAGGTGTAAGGTGTACACATCTAATAGATGGTGAAGCTAGAAGGTGTCTCAGAGAACGCCTAGTCCAATACTCCTGTTTTAAACATGGGAAACAGAGGAGCAGAGAAGGGAAAGGGCTGGTCAAGGTCACCGAGCAAGGAGGTGGCTGAACAGGATCTGCCCACCAATGGCCCAGGCCAGAGCTCTTTCCATGACATCATTCTGCCTCCAACGCTGGAAACTAAGTCTGCCAACACATACAGGTTGATCCTGGCCGCCAGGTC
The DNA here is from genome assembly GCA_008086735.1 of Cheirogaleus medius. NCBI lineage: Eukaryota > Metazoa > Chordata > Mammalia > Primates > Cheirogaleidae > Cheirogaleus > Cheirogaleus medius. The sequence continues at coordinate 5,402,900 of VBSM01002937.1, forward strand.
TAAGTTGAGTCCATTCTCCAGAAGCGGAAGAGAAGCAGAAACCCACCATACCCAACTCTTTGCTCCCTTCTCAGTCCCTACTGATTTCTAGTAGAGAAAACCACATTTGACAGGGAAGCAGAGCTGCACCCGAGAAGCACGGAAGGACACGGAAGGGGATCTCGGTGCCCCTTCGTTCCTGAACTGGGGAAGGTTGGCGGATCAAAGGAGCAGACTCCCTGCCAGGCTCCAGTCCCCAGTCCCCAGCCATGTGAAACACCTGTAAGACTCATCCTGCTGATAAAGCACAGAGCCACCTGCCCAGCCCCTGTGGTATCCAAGGATCTAAACTGCCAGAACTGCTGCCAAGATGCCTCCAGGGAAAATACCAGCCAGCAGAGCACGCCCAGTCCAACCTGAGCAACCAGTAAGGGCAGCTGCTCAGGTTGAATGTGGGTGGAAATAGGGGACAAAATGACATGCATTTGCAAACACGTATAACACCGCTGCCTTCTCGGAGCTCCTGTTGATCTCTTCACACGACTTCTGTGTTGTTTGATTTCCAATCTGGCGTGGAGTTCCTAGGAACACTGGCCTAGACAAGAAAAGGCCAGAGACTTGAAATGTTTATTACTCATGTGAAATAAGAAGTCAGGTTTGAAAATATTTTTCTACCTGTGGCGTAGTCTCACGAGCGACTTTTTACATGCTAGTTCTTGTTTATCAATTATGATCAGCATTGAAATTGCTAGTAATGACATTTTAGCAAAAAAGCTAAAGATACGCAGGAAAAGAGTAGAAAACCCAAATAAAAACAGCTATTGGTTCAACAATTACCTGGAAGAGGGAAGGAGGGTTGATATATTAAAATGGAAACCATACATGCTTGGCGATCAAGTCAGAAATTTAACCGTTTGTTTTTCCTCCCACGGCAAATGTCTTTTATCTCTTTAAAAGGCAACAAAGCATGTGGATAGAATATATCAATAATACTTAGAAATTATTCTGATTGGCTTGTGCATTTTGAGATCTTAATCACTTCAATTTTGTTATGTTTCTGGTTTGGTACCTGGGATAGGCTGAAAAATAGCCACTCCAAAGTTATCCATGTCAAATCCCTAGAACCTATGAATGTCACCTTATTTGGAAAAAGGTCTCTGCAGGTGTAGTTAAGGATCTTGAGATGAGAGAATTATCCTGGATTGCTGGGGTGGGCCCTAAATCAAATGACAAGTGTTCTTGTAAGAGACACACAGGGGAGATTTAACAGACATAAGAGGAGGAAATAATGTGACCATGGAGACAGAGATTGGGGTGATATGGCCACAAGTCAGGGAATGCTGGCAACCACAAAAGCTGGAAGAGGCAAAGAATGTATTTTTCTGGCCAGGCAAGGTGGCTCACACCTGTAATCCCAGCGCTTTGGGAGACTGAGGCAGGAGGATCACTTGAAGTCAAGAAATAGAGACCAGCTTGGGCAACAGAGAGAGACTCCAGCTCTACAAAAAATTATCCAGGTGTGGTGGCACATGCCTGTAGTCCCAGCTACTTCAGAGGCTGAGGCAGGAAGATCGCTTGAGGCTAGGAGTTCAAGGCTGCAGTCAGCTATGATTGTGCCACTGTACTGCAGACTAGGTGACAGAGTAAGACCCTGTCTCTAAAAAAAAAAAAGTATTTTCCCCTAGAGCTTCCAGAGAGAGTACAGCCCTGCCAACACCTTGATTTCAGACCTCCAGCCTCCAGAACTGTGAGAGTATACATTTCTGTTATTTTAAACCACCCAGTTTGTAGTAATTTTTTACAGCAACCACGCAAAATTAACACAGTACCTATAATAAAATCATAGCTTAATGATGACTGAAATAAATGTCCATTATTTTTACTTTTCCAATATCCATTCCCTCCTCTACTGTTAATTAGGTCCTTGAGTTTCCTTTTGACCACTCCCCTCTGCCACTACGTGGGTTGGGTGGGCTGGCTCCGTGAGGCGGGGGTGGGGTGGGGGTGACACAGATCTGGCCAATTGGTTTTTTTTTTTTTTT
>VBSM01002937.1:5405020-5428504 GCA_008086735.1 Cheirogaleus medius
AAAAAAAAAAAAAAAAAAGGTCTTAGTGATCATCTAGTCCACAGCCCACATTTTTCCCATGGAAGATGCTAGAGAACTCAGAGAGGTACCCAGAGTTGTGACAACTCCACAGCAGAGCTGGGACAAGAACTCAGGTCTCCTGAAAACCTGATCAGTAGAAAGCTCGATTTGGGGACATTTGCTGTATCATTTAAACATACCTGGCCAAGAGATTCACACAGTTCCAAGAAGATTGTAACAGATTCCCCTGCTCTATAAAAGAATACGCGCAACAGTAATCTGTGTCGAGTGCCACTGTTTAACAGTTACGCTCACCTGCAAGCCAGCTCACCAGCCACTGCCGATTTTCACACAGGAACTTGGAGGCACGAGGCGGCAATGGCCATCCCTGCTGGCATGAGAGATAGGGTCGTGTCAGTGTGCAAGGCCCAGCAAGACTCGCCGCTTAATTAAACTCATGCTTCTATAAGGGCTTGAAAGAGGGGGGTTTTGTTATAAAAACTGCTGGTCTAGTGCTGGCGTCCAGAGGAGTGCAGGATTCTGAGGTTTCCCTACAGCCAGCTGTAATGAATGACATCGTTCACTTAGGTATGGTTCTAAGTGGAGGGGACACAGGAGTGAATAAAACAGAATGTCTCCGCTCTCGCAGAGTTCACATTTCATAAATAGGTGGTCTCAGAGGGTGAGAGGCCTATGGAGGAGAGGGGGGTGGGAAGACAGTGGTGGCTGCTGCCCCCCGACGCCGTGCCCCTGTTACAGAGCGTGGTTGGGAAAGGCCTCGCTGCGAAGAAGGACAATGGAACGAAGGCTTGAAGGACGGGAGGAGCAAACTGTGCGACACTGGGAGAGCAAGCTCTAGGCAGAGGAAATCCAAGCGCAAAGGTCTGGAGGCAGGAGCACCCTCGAAGTATGTGAGAAAGGACAAGGAGGCCAGTGTGGTTGGAGCAGGGTGGACGAGGGAGAGAACAGGAGACGGGGATGGAGGGCTTGAGGGAGGCCAGATCATTCCGGGACGTCATAAGGAGCTTTGCTTTTATTCTAAAGGAGATGGGAAATTGTTGGTGGGTTTTGGGTGTAGAAGTGACATGCTCTGCATGACTTCGTTGTTTTTTAGAGACCACTGTTTGGGACAAGATAGAAGCAGATTCCAGCTAGGAAGCTGTTTCCATAATCCAAACAAGACATCGTGGGGACCTGGTTCAGGATGTCGGAGGTAGACGCAGTGAGCAATGGTTAGACTCTGGTACCTTCTGAAGGTAGAACTGATAGGATTCGCTGATCTACTGTCATCGGGGTGTGAGAGAAAGAGATGAGTCAGGATGACTCCAGGGTATTTGGCCTAAGCGACTGGAAGGACAGAGTTGCCATTGATGGAGATGGGGGTAGGCTGCAGGGAGGACAGGTGTGGCAGGGGGTGGGGGAAACAGAAGTTCAATTTCGAGCATGTTGAGTTGGAGATGCCTGCGAGATATCCAAGTAGAGACGCCAAGGAGGTGACTGGATACACAGGACTAGAGTCCCTCTGGAGCAGAGACATGCATTTGGTAGTTTTGGGTGATTAGTTGGTATTACGGCCATGAGGCTGATTGAGATCACAAAGGAATTGAGTGTAGATAGGTAGGAAGTGGAGATCAGGGGCTGAGCCTGGGGTGTCCAACTTTTAGAGGTCAAGTCAATGAGAAAGAGCCTGCAAAGAAGACTTAATAGAAAGAGCCTAGTGAAATAGGAGGAGAGCAAGAGAGCGCAGGGTCCTGGAAGTGCACCTTGTGTGTATGCACATCACTCACACAGAGAAGGAATGTTCGGTGAGTGATGCTTGTGTTCTGGAAGGGCTGAGGCTAGGGTGGATTCTGTCTGAGCAGGAAGCGACTTGTACTCCTGTGTGAAAGGGTGGAGAGACAGCTCAGGTTATCTTTAAGTGGGTCTGAGCACAGGCCTGGGAAGATGATCATTTTGGCTAATGAGCCTTTGCTTGCTGTATAGAGGTGTGCCTGAAATGTGCTTCCTTCAGCTCCATCTTTCAAAGCCTCTGCTCCGGCTTCTCCCGGGAATGATGCCAGCCCAAGATGGCTGGAGGATTTCTCCTGCCAGGACTGTGTCATGGAGCAGAGAGCTGGCACCGGCGGCTCCCCAGAGGGGGAGGGGAGGGTTGAAACTATCAAGCCAAGAGATGTGGGCTGGGTGGAACTGACAGGAACGGCCTAGTCGTCAACCTGCTGATATTTCCTCTCTGGGTCTCTTCTCGACTCAACAGCTTAGGTAGGCAATGCTCTTTCTGTGCGGACTTTAATGTCTGTCCTGGGGTTTTTCTAGAGAATGGCAGCTCGTGCTGACTTTGGCATTTCCTGGAACTAACACAGCACTTTGGTTTAGTTTAGTCCAATAAATTAATAAGGTACCATTATGCCTCCAATCCTATGTAAAAACTCTTCCTGCCTTCAGCCAAACAGCTTCTTCCCCTCTCATCTCTGCCACCCACCAATCTACCGGCCAGTCCTCTGCACTCATCAGAGACCTTAGCTCCTGACTCAGCATCTTCCTCTTCCTCCCATATCTCCCTCTCCTCCTGGGTGATTTCAGCGCTAATATGAACGAACTATCCAAAGTCCTAACCTCACAATACCTTGATATCCTCAACCCCAAGAATATTCACCTCCCCTGCAATACGCTACTCACACCTTCGACTTTCTCATCATTCCGATTTGCTCCAACGTGGAAAATATAAAACTCTAACGTCCTTTCTGAATGTAATTTTGGTCCTTCTGACACCCTCATTCCTCTTCCCTTTATACCTGCTCCTTGCCTTCTTCCTACAGTATATTTCCTTCTAGCCTGTCAGCCAAAGCCTGTTTCTCTTCCTATATTATTCAGTGCAAACTCATGGCCTGACACCTCACCCCTCACTAGCCAGTGCCCTTGTCTGCATGCCCTCAGCCACGTCCACACTGCAACACTCTACTCTGGATTAATTTGTCCACTTCTCTGCTCCTGTGCCCCCCCTCACCCCGCCCTGCAAAATCACACCAAGCCATTGGGAGAATTAAATTGATGCCCCTATAAATTCACTTTCTAGCCTTCCACATGCCCCTTGCTGTGTCTACAGTCCCTCTCAGCAGTGGCCTTCATCAATATTCCAGAGGAAAATAAGGGCAATCAGAAAGGAACAGCCTTAACTTTCAGCAGAAAAGAACACCTTCCCTTCAGTCTTCCTGTGCGCACTGTTACGACCTTATCTGTATTTCTGCCCATGTCTCTCTTTCCTCCTATCCACAGCTAAACTTTCTACATGTTCCCAGCCCTACAAGTACCTATCGCTTTCCATCTTCTCAGAAATCCTACTCCATCAATTATCTCCTCTCCCTTCTATTTTCAAGTTCTTCCTCCCTTCTAATTCTTTCCCTCAAGCTTATAACTAAGCTCAAGATTTCCAACATAAGGAAAATAAGCCTGTAAAACCCAACCCCAGCGCACCTGACTCCCCCCCGGCTGCCATACGACCTTCCTTTCACTTCAGGTTTCTTAAAGGAGTGACTTTGAGATTGGATTATCTCATCCCACCCTCCCCTAGTTAATCATAATCTGGTTTCTGTCCCTGCAACTCCTTGAAAATGGCTAAAACTATTCTGGCAAGGATAAACATTGACTTCCAGGTTGCTAAATCTAACAACTTTTCAGCCGGGCGTGATGGCTCACGCCTGTAATCCTACCACTCTGGGAGGCCAAGGCGGCGGATCGTTTGAGCTCAGGAGTTCGAGACCAGCCTGAGCAAGAGCGAGATCCCATCTCTACTAAAAAATATATAGAAAGAAATTAGCTGGACAACTAAAAATATACATAGAAAAAAATAGCGGGGCATTGCGGCACATGCTTGTATGTAGTCCCAGTTACTCGGGAGGCTGAGGCAGGAGGATCGCTTGAGCCCAGGAGTTTGAGGTTGCTGTGAGCGAGGCTGATGCCACAGCACTCTAGCCCGGGCAACAGAGTGAGACTCTGTCTCAAAAAAATAAAACAAACAAAAAAGCAAATATAAAACTGGATAAAACTGCCAAAACGAAACATTTCAGGGATCTGGAAATAAACCAAAGGCAGACCAAAAAATGAAAAGTGTTTGTTTATTCTTAAAAAATTGCTAAACCTGTCGTGGTGGCTCACGCCTGTAATCCTAGCACTCTGGGAGGCTGAGGCGGGAGGATCGCTCAAGGTCAGAAGTTCGAAACCAGCCTGAGCAAGAGCGAGACCCCGTGTCTACTAAAAAATAGAAAGAAATTAATTGGTCAACTAAAAACATATAGAAAAAATTAGCCGGGCATAGTGGCACATGCCTGTAGTCCCGGCTACTCGGGAGGCTGAGGCAGAAGGATTGCTCGAGCCCAGGAATTTGAGGTTGCTGTGAGCTAGGCTGATGCCGAGGCACTCTAGCCCGGGCAACAGATTGAGACTCTGTCTCACAAAAAAAAAAAAAATTGCTAGAGCTTTAGGTATGAAGTATTAAAGAAATTGGGTTTCTCAACATTAGTCTTTACTTTTTGAGCTGAATAATTCTGTATGGTGGGGCTGTCTGGGCACTGTAGAATGTCTAGCATCTCCGGCATCTACCTACTAGATGCCAGTAGCATTCCCCCTGTTGCAATCACCACAAATGTCTCCAAACTTTTCCAAATGTCCCTGGGGGGCAAAATCAGGAAGGAAGACAATTATAAATCTATACGCACCTAGCAAAGAGCCCCAAAACACATAAAGCAAAAACTGACAATAGTGAATGTGGAACTAAACAATTTGGTTCAACAAATATAGTTGATGTTTTGATACTCTTCTCTTGGAGTACCAGTTGACAAAAACAACTAGACAGAAAACCAGTAGGTATATAAAGGACTTGACCAGAAACTATCAGCCAACTGGGCCTAACCAACATATAGAAAACATGTCACCGAGCAACAGCAGAATACATATATACTTTTTTCAAACATATATGGACCATTCTACATGATAGACATGTGCTAGGGCATAAAATAAGTTTCAGTACATTTAAAAGGATTAAAATCAAAGTATGTTCTCTAACCACAATGAAATTAAATTGGAAGTCAACAAGAAATTTGGGAAATCCCAAATGTTTAACTTGGAAATTAAACAACATACTTCTAAATAGCCATGGGTCAAAGAAGAAAGCACACAGGAAATTAGAAAATATCTTGAACTGGATGAAAATAAAACAGCTAACACAGTGCTTATAAGAAAATTTGTAGCATTAAATATTTATGTTAGGAGGAAAAGAAAGTCTTGAGTCAGTGGTCTAAACTCCATCTTAAGAAACTGGTATAGACTAGATTGGTATAGACTAGGGAAATAGAAAAAAAAAGAAATTAGAAAAAGAAGATCATATTAAACCCACAGAAATCAGAAGGAAGAAAATGGAGTACAAATCAGAAATTAATGGACCAGAACACAAAACAAAGCAAAACAGAGAGAAAAATCAATGAAACCAAAAGCCAGTTCTTTGAAAAGATCAATAAAATTGATAAACCTCTAGCCAGACTGATAAGGAAAAACAGAGAAGACATAAGTTATCAAGAGCAGGAATGAAAGAGAAGACGTCACTGATCTTATAGACAAGCCAAGGATGCCTGCCCCTACCACTTCTATTTGACTTTTTATTTTTTATTTATTTATTTTTTAATTTTTTTTTTTTTAGTTGGCCAATTAATTTCTTTCTATTTTTAGTAGAGACAGGGTCTCACTCTTGCTCAGGCTGGTTTCGAACTCCTGACCTTGAGCGATCCTCCTGCCTCGGCCTCCCAGAGTGCTAGGATTACAGGTGTGAGCCACCGCGCCCGGCCTCTATTTAACTTTTTACTAGGTATCCTAGCCTGTACTATACAGCAAGAAAAAAGAAATAAAAGGCACACAGATTAGAAAGAAAGAAGCAAAACTACTTCTATTCTAAGATGTGATAATCTATGTAAAAAATCTTAACATCACAGGATGTAAAATATACAAAAGTAAATTATATTTCTATACTAGCAGAAAAGAAGTATAAACTGAAATGAAAAAAGTACAATTTAAAATAGCAACAAGAAACAGAAAATATTTAGGGATAAGGTAACAAAATATGTACAACATCAGTATATCAAAAATTACAGGCTGGGCGTGGTGGCTCACGCCTTTAATCCTAGCACTCTGGGAGGCCGAGGCGGGTGGATCGCTCAAGGTCAGGAGTTCGAAACCAGCCTGAGCAAGAGTGAGACCCCCCGTCTCTACTAAAAATAGAAAGAAATTAATTGGACAGCTAAAAATATATAGAAAAAATTAGCTGGGCACGGTGGCACATGCCTGTAGTCCAAGCTACTCAGGAGGCTGAGGCAGGAGGATTGCTTGAACCCAGAAGTTTGAGGTTGCTGTGAGCTAGGCTGTCACCATGGCACTCTAGCCAGGGTAACAGAGTGAGACTTTGTCTCAAAAAAAAAAAAAAAATTACAAAATACAAGAGAAATTAAAGAAAATTCAAATACATGGAGAGAGATATAGTACAATTATGGATCAAGACTCAATATCGTTAACATGTCAACTCTCCCTAAATCAATCTATAGAGTCAATGTAATCTCATTCAATGCCCCATCAGGCTTTCTTTTTTGTTTTTTGTTTTTGGTAAGAATAAGCTGGTTCTAAAATTCAAATAGAAATGCAAAGGGCCTATAATAACCATAACAATTTTGCAAAAGACCAAAGTGATTTCAAGATTTACTGTAAAGTTTACAGTAATCAAGACAGTGTGGCATTTCTGTAAGAACAGAGACACAGATCAATGAAACAGAATAGAGGGCCCAGAAATAGACCCACCTCATGACCAGTTGATTTTTGACAAATGTGCCAAAGTTATTTAATGGAGAAAGGATAGTCTTTTGAACAACTGAATATCCATATGCAAAAATATGAAGCTCAACCCTTACCCTTCATATAATATACAGAGGTTAACTCAAAGTGAATCATAGACTTAAATGCCAGAGCTAAAACTATAAAATTTCTAGAAGAAAACATAAGCAAAAATATTTGCGATCTTGGTTAGGGAAAGATTTCTGAGATCTTTGGAAAAGCATGGACCACAGAGGAAAAAATTGATAAACTGAACTTCTGCAAAACTGAAAAATATTGCTCTTCAAACAACACTATTTAAAAACTGAAAAGGCAAGCCACAGACTGGGAGAAAATATTTGTAAAACATATATATCATAAGGGACTTATATCTAGAAAATATTTTTAATAACCATATACATACAAACCCAGATAAATACAAATAACTTGGCTTAAAAAATGGACAAAAAAATTAAACAGACATTCCACCAAAGAAGATATTTGCCAATGCTAATAAACATATGGAAAGATGCTCCATATCATTAAACATTAAGGAAATGCAAACGTATGCCAAAATAAGATGATACTACAAATTCATTAGAATAGCTACACCTAAAAAGACTTAAAATATCAAGTGTTGGCAGGGCTATGGGGCAACTGGAGTTCTCATGCACTGCTACCAAATGGTACAGCCACTTAGGAAAACTGGGAGTTTCTTACAAAGTTAAACATATATTTACCATATGATCCAGCAATCTCACTCCTAGATTTATAAAGAAAGAACGAAAACAAATGCCCACACAAACACTTTTATGCAACTGTTCATAGCAGCTTTATTCATAGTAGCCACAAACTGTAAACAAAGCGACTGTCCGTTGTGCAGTGAATAAGCAAATTGTGGTGTCATACAATGGAATACTACTCAGCAATGAAAAGGAAGGGACTACTGACTGATACACTCCACAACACAGATGACTCCTAAAAGCATTACACTAGATCGAAGAAGCCCAACACAGAAGGGTTCGTAGTATATGTATCATATCATTTTTACCAAACTCTAGGAAAGCTAATATAGTGTTAAAAAGCAGAGCAATGGTTGCTAAAAGCTGGAGGTTAGGAAGGGGACTGAATATGAAAGACCACGAAGGAACCGTCTGGGTGATGGAAATGCTCTATATTTTGATTGTGGCGATGTTTAATTAGCTGAACATCTTTATCAAAACTTATTGAATTTTACACTTAAAATTGGTGAAATTTATTATATGTAAATTATACCTCAATAAGCTAAGGAAAAAAAACAGGGAGGGGGCTAAGATATTGGTTAAAGGATACAAAATTTTAGTTGGGAGGAATAAGTTCAAGAGATCTATGATACAACATGGGGACTTATAGTTAATAACAATGTATTATATTCTTGAAAACTGCTAAGAGAATAGATTTTAAGTGCTCTTACCACAAAAAACAGTAAGTATGTGAGGTAATGCATATATGTTCATTAGCTTCATTTAGTCATTCCACAATGTAGCCATATTTTAAATCATCATATTGTAGATGATAAATATATATAATTTATACATGTTGATTAAAACAATAGAAACAATTTTAAAATCAATGTCCTTAACCATCTTGGAAAACTAGACAGGAATGACATCCTGCCTCATGAAAAAGTGCCTTTCACGACATGGATCACGTTTCCATGAACCTCATGCTATCCCTTGAAAGATCAGTAATGAAGACGTTACATCCACTGATTGAAAGGCATCACTAATGATGCTAGCTTTTCAAAAATATCTCAAGTACTATAAATAAAAACAATGTATACACTGAAGACAGATGTTTTACCATTTAATTGCTTCTTTAAAAGAAATGAATCAATAAATTACTCAATTGTTTTTTTTGGGAGAAAGCCTGTCTACTGGAAGAAAGAGGCTGTGGAAATTGTCACGAGTTAAAAAAAGAAAAAAAAGCATATTCCTTCACCTAAGATATTCTAAGGGTCACTGTGCTGAGGACCCTTCCACTAAAGAGGTCACAGTCTACAGGATAAAATGGAAGAGCAAACCACGACTACAGTTCAGTGTGATATGAACAGTGATAAAAATGTATACAGGGTGCTGTAATACTGAAAATAAGATAAAGAACCCTGCAGATACAGAGATGGAATCATCATCAGGGAAGCCTTTAGAGAGGCCATGAAACCTGATCAATGGAGGTAAATATTCCCAAAGAACCCAGAGGGGGCTGTGCTGAGCAGGGGGTATACGAAGGGGCGTTGGGGTAACATCATTTGTCATCCATTTGAAATAACCTAGGAAATTAATTGCAAGAACATGCACCTGCTTCCACCCTTTGGCTTCCCAGCAGGATCTTTCTTCTGTAATTCAATATTCCTCTAAAATAATACCTTCCCTCAGATGATACTGGGTTACACCCAGGCCAGCTGAGCTGTGACTTTCAGCAGCAAATTGTCCTGGGAAAAGAAATCTGTTCAGGGGTAGATATCTAGAAAATGTGGCAATCAGAAGTTTTTTTTAAAAACCCTCCTATGTAATTCCTAGAGGTAAAAAAAAAAAAAAAGAAACCCCTATGCTCCCTACTCAGTCAAATCAAGCAGAAACAAAAGAAGGGAAAAGCGCCACAATAATACAGTGGAAAGTTGCCTCAGTCGCTGCAGGAACAGGGAAATTATATGCAAACACAAGGGCCTTCCATTCTGCACACCGGGAAGTGGCTCAGGGACAGCCCCTCACCTGGGTTTGTTGATTTCAGCTCATATGGAGCCAGTACCGACCTACCAAAGGGCAGTCCTAGATGTCTACCTGGACTTGGCTACTAGTTCCGAGAGGGAAACAGGCAATGCCAGCATGAAACTTCAGCCCAATAATTCTTGAGGCTTTTCCCTCCTTTCAGCCCAGTCACATGTACAACTGTCATCAGACCCAGTGATTCTCCAGGCTGAAAGCAACGTAGTGCTCTCTCCCTCCTCCCGCTGAGAACGACTGCCCTGATGCACAGGAATGCAACAGGAAACTGAACGCTGAGCAAACACGTAAGTGGGATAAAGAGCGAACTGGAAAAGCCCTCACACACAGAACTCAGCAAATATCAAATGGCAGCCTCTTAGATCTCATTTCCAATCTCCTAAATGTGTGGTCCCCAAGCCCCAGGCTATGGACTGGTACCGGGCCCATGGCCTGTTAGGAACTGGGCCGCGCAGCAGGAGGCGAGCAGTGGGCAAGCAAGTGAAGCTTCCTCTGTGTTTGCAGCCGCTCCCCATCACTCGCATCACTGCATAAGCTCCACCTCCTGTCAGATCAGCAGCGGCACTAGATTCTCATAGGAGCACAAACCCTGCTGTAACCTGCGCATGCGAGGGATCTAAGTTGCACGCTCCTTATGAGAATCTAATGCCTGATGATCTGAGGTGGAGCCAAGATAGAGATGCTAGCGCTGGGGAGCGGCTGCACATACAGATCATCACTAGCAGAGAGGTTTGACTGCACAATAAACGTAATGTGCTTGAATCATCCTGAAACCATACCCACCCCTGGTCCGTAGAAAAACTGTCTTCCATGAAACCTGCCCCTGGTCCCAAAAAGGTTGGGGGCCGCTGTCCTGAATCACCATACTCGTCTTATTCTCCCTCTGGGTAGATCAGGAAGAATCAGTTCATTTGTGTTCAAATACAAATCGTAGTTCTCCCATAAGGAACAGCCCCCACTTCTGGGTAGTGACCACAAAGAAGTGGAGTCACACTGGGCCTGGCAGGCCTGGAATAAGCAGGGCAGGGCGGTTTTCCAGCATGTTTATACACAGAGGCAACCACCTCCAAGGGAGCGAGAGCCATCAGATTAGCAGTAACAGGCATCCGTCAGGCGTTCCAAGATGGTAAGTAACGCCATCTGGTGGAATACCACGGCATTGCTGGAAACCCAAAGCCAGTCTTTTGCAGACGAGAACTTGAACCCTTGGTGTGGTGGGAAGAACACTGCGGTACTTCAATGCAGTATATTAATGCTGGAAAAGAAGGGTCTCAGCTGATTTGCTCACATATTAAATTTATAAATTAACATGCACCTGATTAATGACATTCATATTAATTGATGTGGCATCCCCAGCCAAATTGAAGGTTGTAATTATTTTCTACAAATTTAGTTAGAGCTTACCGCAGCTCTCTAAGGACTTTTGAGTTCTGTGAGTCTACATCATCTCTGATTGTGGCACATTTTCTGATCAGACACGGCTGTGCTGATGAAACTTCAGTAAAGGTTATATGAGAGGTGTCTTTAAGAAGTTATAAACTCATTCAACAAATAGTTATTGACTACAACAACGAGGCACAGTTCTAGGCTCTGGGGTCATAGAGTAAACAAGAAGATCCCTGCTCTCATGGAGTTTAAAGACTAATGAGAGTGGGGATAGCCAAGAAACAGGTAAAAATGTTAAAAAGATGAGGTCAATGAACATAATTTAAAAAGATAACGTGAGAGGGAATGTAGGGCTTGGGGGTCAGGGTTTCAGAGGTCTCTTAGAGGTGATATTTGAGATCTGAAGAGGAGCTAGTCTTCTCATGACAAAATTTGTTCTTAAAAACACCCATTTCAGAACATATATCCAGATGAGTCTCTTTCAAAACTCTTATGGGACTCCTCTTTGGTGCTTGCCTTAAGGGCCAATATATGAACCCCATAAAGAAAAGAAGGCTTTAGCTCACACCTGTAATCTCACCCATTTGGGAGGCTGAGACAGGAGAATCACTTGAGGTCAGTTCAAGACCAGGCTGGGCAACATAGCGAGACCTCGTTCCTAAAAAAAAAAATGAAAAAAAATTAGCCAGGCATGATGCAATGTGCTTATAGTGACAGCTATTCGGGAGACTGAGGCAAGAGAATCAAAATCAACGAGTTGGGTGGGTGCAGTAGCTCACACCTATAATCCTAGCACTCTGGGAGCCTGAGGTGGGAGGATTGCTTTAGCTCAGGAGTTCGAGACCAGCCTGAGCAAGAGACATCTCCACTAAAAATAGAAAATTTAGCCAGGCATGGTGGTGGAGTCCTGTAGTCCCAGCTACTTGGGAGGCTGAAGCAGTAAGATCCCTTGAGCCCAGGAGTTTGAGGTTGCTGTGAGCTACAATGACACCACTGCACTGTGCCCAGGGTGACCCTCTCAAAAACAAAAACAAAAACAAGGAGTTTGATGCCACAATGAGCTATAATCATGGCACTGCGCTCCAGCCTGGGCAACAGAGTGAGACCCCCTCTCTAAAAAGAAAAGAAGGCTTAACTTAAAGCAGCATTATTCAGCCTTACTATTGCTTCTTTCTTTGACCTTGGACATTGTTGGGATGTTTCTGAAAGTTAATCCAGTCTCACAGTGTAAATATTTACCCAGCATTTTGATGGGAAAATGTGCGATAAGCTCTATAGAAGAGTCGAGAACTCTGTGAGGTCCTTTCTTCTTATTGAATAGTAGTATCTCTAGCAATTGTGCTCCTCTTTTGCTATGAAGGTCTTCATCATTCTTCTTCTAGGTAAGGATCTATAAAACAGTAGTGAAAATAAAATATTCATCAAATAAAGGCAGGAGGAAACTGGAAGAAAAGGATAGTACTGAGATGAAGGGAAGGGTAAGAGATTAAGAGAACAAAACTTGAAAAATTGCTCAAAGCGGTTTCCCTTAGTGTAGTTTTCTAGGTCTTATGGTAAGTAGATTCTCAGTCTCATTAAATCTCTAGGGTATCCTCCCCATGGGTCAAGCAACCTACATCCCACAAACCTAGTTTCCCCTCTTTCCCTGGCGAGATGAAGGAGTCTGTGAGTGGTAAACACTGATGTAACTGAAATTGCTTACATAGTAATACATAACCCCCCTACCCTCAACCGCTTTCTCCATTCCATGTGCAGAATGACTTCTCTTTGAATTCCCTGTTGTTAAACCTGTCACTGAAACACAGTAGTTGAAAGCATCATTGCTCTTGCTTGATGAATACTCAAAGTGAGCAGGGGCAGAAGAGATCTATGTATCCTATTACGTTATCGATCTCTCAATATCATGCTGCCTTTGTATTTTATGGGCATAACTGACCAACAAAAACTTAAGTCTCGCTGGAGCAAATCCAGGAAGGAAAAGACTGTTTTGTATTGATCACAAAACATTTAACTAAGTTCATAAGGAAAGACTCCAAATTACCAATGTAGAAAGATTCCAAACAGCTAACATTTGTGTAATAATCAGTTAAATAAAAAAATACCAAAACCTCTTTTACAGATAAAAAGAAATTAAGTCTCTCAGATGAAAAAAGCACCTTGGGAAGCATTTTGTTTTTTAATGTACCAAGAATGCTTTTGTATATCTTTGTATTAGATACTTTTATAAATAGCATGCATTTTTGAGAAAAAATGAAAAAACTTCCATTTTTATTTTAGAAAGGTGCACAGAGTCCAAAGGAATTCTGCCCGAGACCACCAAATTCCCAAATTATCAAAATTTGAGGTCAGCAATTAAATATTTGCTTTAAACTTTCTATGAAAGTAGAAAAAAAAATTGCACAATTTCTATAGGATATCAGGGTAAGCATAGCAATAAATCTGGCTTAATATGAATGCTATTTTCATCTATTCTGGGGGAGAGAATGCTAAAAATGCTTCAATTAACCCCAAGATAGAAATAAAATTATAACCAGGGATTATCAATTCAATTGTACTAAACATTAACTACAAATAAAATGTTAGCTTCTTTCAGTTCAGAAATATATCTTTAATAACTTATTTGTTAGCTGTGAGGATCCAAATGCCTGAATTTAAAATGCTATTTACTCCTTAATCCATTAATAGGCCATAACTCAAATGTTTGTCTTTTTTCCAAGGTAAAAAGTTTTTTTGCTCTGATGTTACCATCACATTCACTCAATTTTGTAAATGGGAGATCATCACGATTTACAAAACAATGATTATCATCATCAATAATAATGCACAAAATAGAGATTTCACCTTGCTAGGTGAAACACTAGGCTAAGCCCAGCGTATGAATTTTACTGCTTCTATGAATATTGTGTATTTTACTGTTTGCTTCACAGCAGAACTGATGGCTGGGGCCAATTTTAGAATCCATTTCTCAGTCTCTTAGAAGGGCCTTTCCTACTCCAAGAACCTAGTTTTTCTTTCTATTTCTAAAATGTGGTTTGCAATTATATTTATCTCCCTACCATTCCTTCCCTTCAAGTAGCTGAGGTACAATTTATATGTAACATAACCTTTTTAAACCACAGAAATTTGTACAGCACCTCTAAGTTACCTGTTCTAATTCTGAAAATCCTGTTCAGTAATTCCAAAACCAATGTAAAACACTATGAAATGCAATATAAAGTTGAACCAAAATATCACATAACATTTAATAATTGCAAATGTTTATTACAATTTACAGATTAGTTAACAGTTATATACACAAATATAATTTTAGCTATAAAACTTCAAACTATTGAAATCACTGGATCTGTAGAAGTTAATTTAGAAGTCTTGTGCCCTAATGTCACCTCCCTTAAATTATAAAAAAATAAAATCTGATAGTTTTAAGTTAAAGATGAAGAGGTGTTGTCACAGTTCACCACTGAGAAATGGAAATTTTACCTGTCTGTACAAAGCCTTTCACATGCTACACTGACACTGAAAGCACCATTACAGGACTTTAAACGTGTAAAATGTTTGATTAAAACCTCCAAGGATTTTTTCTCTGTAAGACTGTGGGGGTTTAATTTGTTCTAACAACTAGGATTGGGATGAAACTAATAAGAATTTTGTTTGTATCCTTCAGTCCAATTTTAAAATAGTCCTTTCTGAGGCCGGGCGCGGTGGCTCACGCTTGTAATCCTAGCACTCTGGGAGGCCAAGGCGGGCGGATCACTCAAGGTCAGGAGTTCGAAACCAGCCTGAGCAAGAGCGAGACCCTGTCTCTACTAAAAATAGAAAGAAATTAATTGACCAACTACAGAAAAAAATAGCCGTGCATGGTGGCACATGCCTGTAGTCCCAGCTACTCGGGAGGCTGAGGCAGTAGGATCGCTTGAGCCCAGGAGATTGGGTTACTGAGAGCTAGGCTGACGCCAGGGCACTCACTCTAGTCTGGGCAACAAAGTGAGACTCTGTCTCAAAAAAAAATAGTCCTTTCTGTCTTTCTCATCACCATCTGATCACTTCTTCTAAAGGAGAGCAATATATGGAAGAATTCTTAACCAAGCTTTTACTTATTTGGTGGTGAGGTTAGAATACAATGGGGTACAAATTTTCCAAAATCCAATGAAAGATGTCCCATTATTTTCAAATACACAGGTGCTAGATTTCAGAAACACAAAACACAATCTAAGTCTCTGAAATAAAATAGTATACTTCCATCTGGTTTTAAGAGAATACCAATGTTTTCAAAAAGCTTTTTTTTTTGGCCAGGCTCACGCCTGTAATCCTAGCACTCTGGGAGGCCGAGGTGGGAAGATTACTTGAGACTAGGAGTTCATGACCGTCCTGAGCAAGACCCCCTCTCTCCAAAAAATTTAAAAATTAGCCAGGTGTGGTTGCACACGCCTGTAGTCCCAGCTACTCAGGAAGCTGAGGCAGGATTGCTTGAGCCCAGGGGTTTAAGGTTGCTGTGAGCTATGATGATATCACGGCACTCTAGCCTGGGTAACAGAGTGAGACTCCGTCTCAAAAAAAAAAAGCTTTTTTCAAGGCAAATGATGCTTGCTTTCCACCTGACATAGCTGGTGCTTTGAAACTAGCCTGTTTTCATGGTATTATACCAGACTCTGTAAATACATTCCTTGTGATATCAAAAGTGGAAGTACACAAAATACACAGAATAAGGGTTCTACAAAAATTTGACCAACTTTTACGGGTTGCACTCTCAGTATGCTAATGTATGAATATATAAACACTGGAGGCAGTTCTTAGAGCAAACCAGATAGAAATAATGACCAGGTAGATTACAAACTGAGGTAGTAACCCTACAAGCACTTCTGTTGAAAAATTCATCCCCACAATGAAAAACTCAAAATGAAGAGGTCATCTATTTTACTTATGTTTTCTATTATCTGTGACAGGAGGCACGTGGAATAAAAAGACCATGAAAGAGTTGGTTGACAATCCCTCAACCTAACAGATGCACATCATGTGAAGCTAATTAAATAAACCAAACACAACTAGTCAATGCAAAGACTCTGATTCAAAAGTAAACTTTGGGCTAAAGTTATTAAGACTTCCTAATTGTTAAATCTATAATTCTATCCTTTCCTGAAAGTATACGCCTTCCCATTACTTCTCTCATTATTAAAATAGAACACAATAAATCCAGATATTGACTTAACTTTATATTTTACATTTCAAACTTGAAAATTCAGAACTGCCCATTTCCAAGTTTACAGTGTCATCCTGACAGGTTTCAAAAGTGACAGTGCTGAGGCATGATGATATTAATAACACTGGTTTTCTGTTGAGAGCACACACAACAAAACCAAATTACTCTGAGATGTCCCCTATCATCTTCCTAGGAAAATACTAGGCTTTTAAGTTTAAAAATAAATGTCTATGATCCAATAATTACTTTCTAGAGTATTTTACAATTTCTACCTGTTATAAGATACAAGGAAATACATTCAACTGGGAACTATGGTAACATATACAGAACCTTCTCCGAAGAACAGCTTGCACAGAAATTAAATATATTAGATGTTATAATTTGGCAGAAAGATAAAGTTTTCCCAAAGTAGCACAGAGTACTGCACATGTAGATCTTGTGGCAGTCCTTGGAAATATCTTAGGTAGAACCTAAAAAGAAATAAAAATCTACCACATATTTTCAACCAAAGTCATTTTTACAAGAAAAAAATAGTGACACAAGATAAAGTACTTTAAGTTGGTAGCATACACAAGACTTTTTTTTTTTAGCCTTAAGGTAGACAGGCCAAATCACTGAAATTAAAAAATATAGAAGTCCATTAATTTTACAATGTTGGGAAAGAAACAAGAAAGAGCCCAAAGTTTTTAAACAGGCACACATAATTTAAATTAGGACTGAAAATGGGCTTTAAGCCCTATAAATATTGTTTCCCAAGAAAATGAGTTTTGAAAGTGCAAAATGACAACACCAAAAGGTCCCATTTTTACCTCAAGCAAGCAAAGGTCATTTAAAAATGCATCCAACTAAATCAAGAAAGGGAGGATTAGAAGCCATACTATCTCTTCCTTCATTATCAGGCCTGGCTTCAAACCTGAATGTTTCTAAGTGGGATAGGTTGCAAAAAAAAAAAAAAATTAAACTAGACCACTGGTTCCAAGTTACATTTCCTCTAAGAAAGGGTCAAAGGACAGCTGCCAATATTTGTTTTTAAAAGAAACCTCTCAAGTAAGAGGTGGTGTATGCTAGGGCTACAGGCTGTCAATTCATCTTAACATTGCTGGAAAACATGAAGTCCTTTGAAGCATGTTTCCTGGAGTCTATTAAACATTCTCTCTCTGTGCTCAAATGTCAAGCAATATCCAATAGCATCTTCTGTTTCTTGAATTCGTTTCTGGAACCTGCATCCATCCCTTGCAAATTCTTCCCATGGTCCTTTGCGATCCTCATCACCACTTATATAATACTCAGTAACTTCTTCAAGGAAGGTTACCTATAAAGACAAAGACTAATTTTAGTAATTCTCTAGGACTTACAATTAACATTGAGGTCAATAACCCTTGTGATATTAGTTCTTTCAGAATACAGAATATCTTACAGGAATATTTGGTCTCCACTATGCCTGAAGTTAAAAATAAGAAAAAGAAAAAATCCTGACTAGATGGCATTTGAATAAAACAGTGAAAAAATGCCACCTGAATCTTTCATTTATGTATATGCAGATATAGCTCTTATATATGTGTAGATATCTCTCTCATGTATCTACACACACACACACATACATAGTTACACATACACTCACCCCAGCCCTAGGCCTTTTGGTGTTAATAAAATTAATCCAGATGAACTGAAATTTTCTTGCTATTAATTCCTGCTACTTTTTAATCCTTGGGGAAATATCGTTCTGAAATATTCTTCCCATAAAATGACAAAACAAAATATTACAGAAAATAACCACTATATCCCTTGAAGTCAATGTTTTTATCATAGCACAAAGGCTTTAACAATATTTTTGTTTATTTCTATTCTTCCTTTTTCCTTTTTAAAAAATTTTTCACTTTTCAGTCATTTCCAATTATTGAATCATATATATATACACATAGTACTATTTTTATTATTACTTTGGTAATCAGAATAGAGATGAGAAAGTAACTTAGTAAACAAAGTACAGCAAAATTAGAATCTTTAGGCTGTTACTATAAGAGACTTTGTAGGTAAGATTAAAAAACCTCTTTGTATTCAATATGCTATCACTATACATACATGAAATTGTGAATATTAAAATATACATGACATGTAATGAGTGGCAATTTCTACTTATTACTACTTACTCCCTACTTAATTTCTAATAAAGAAGTTTATTTCTAAGATATCAAACTCCAAAAGTAAATACTTGCTTTACAGTATGTTCAGTAGTTACATCAGCTAATCCCACCGTGGCCTACTACTTTCATTCCCTTTACATCAGGCCAAGGAATGCCCCTGAGGACAATTAGCAGGTATGTAACACCTTACCAGATATTGCATTCTAGTCTTAAATATTCCTTATTCATTGTATCATTAATACAAATAATAAAAATTCATATAGTGTTTACCATATGCCAGGCTCTTTTCAAAGAGCTTTACAGTTTTTACCTCATTTAATGCTCACCTCAACCCCATGAGGTATGAACTATTATCATCCCCATTACACAGATAAGAAAATGGAGGAAGAAAAGTTAACTGACTTGTCCAAATCACAGTGTTTAGTGAGGTAATCAGGATTCAAATACCAAGACTGGCTCCACAGTCCACACTGTTATGCCATGGCACAAAGTATTTTAACTCCTAGAGCTGAAAGCCTCCTTCTAAGAATTAGGCACTACCCATTATGCCCACATACCTAAAGAATGGCAAGTTAGTCAAAGGCTCTCACAAAACTCTATCATATTTAGACATAACCTTTTATAAGTTTTGCTTCTAGTTCATAGTCAACAACCTCATCTATCCCGCTCACTCATTTTACTCAATGAGCAAGCTAAAATGAAACATGAGATTGGCCTTAAGTCCCTGAACAATAAGAGCTATTGTTTAAAGATAAGGCACTAAATTACGAGTTTTATTTACTCATCTCATTTAAATCTTGCAATAACCTGTCAACAGATATTATTATTCCCATCAGATAAATCGTGATTCAAGGCCATGAAAGTCAAGTAACTTCCCAGCCAGATTTGAAGTCTGGCTCTGTTCCAAATCCCTTGGCCTTAACCACTCAGGAGTAAAGAACACAGGTCTCCAGATGCCAAGTGCTCATTCCATTGCCCCACTTTGTTTCTTACCTATTCACTCTAAATAGGTCATTTTGTAAGAGGCCTCTTAAAAGGATAGAGAAAAGCTCTTTTATCATGGCATTTATAAAGTGTGAACTAAAATTTAATTTTTATCATGACTTACTTTGCTTCTTATAGGTAATACACAAGATTACTACCATTTAGAGATATTTTCTACCCCAGGGATAGTTTCAAAGTATTAAGCTGGCCATTTAGAGCCAATATATTATGGTACTGTTCATGTGAAACTCCCTGATGCTACAGAATCTGAGGTCAACAATAACTCACTCATTCTACTCCAATAGGGATTAGAATAAATAAATAAATAAATAAATAACTCACTCCCTTCTCCTTCCAAATAAAAGTATAGGAAAATAAAGAAACTTTCCCTGTACAATAAAAGACACCTTTGAGTTTGGGGGAATTCCTTTTCGATTAATAATTTTAACTCAATAAATAACAAAGAAAAATAAAGTGATTGAAAAGACTCCCAAAATAACGTTAACCTGACAATGTAATGAAAGAGTAAAATACCCCATGAAGTTAAGACTAGCCTGGGAATAGGATGCAACTACTAAAGGTAAACCAACTAAGTGGCCATCATTGTTTATTACGATTATTAACCTGTAGCTGGCCACTGAGAACTAGTGTTGCATTCCTAAGAAAAGGCAATACCATTTTCTGTGTTCTTCTTGACTGTCAATCAAAACCATGTAATGTCAAAAAGTTTTTGATACTAAAATTAGTGTTTTCTTTCATGGCAAACAACCAGATAAATCTGACTTCCTACTTGGTATCATCATCCCCTTAAGTTCTAACGGACGGGAATGAAGACACTGTTACCATGCAAATAAAATATTAAGTGTTTGCAAACAACTTATTTAAAATTGTTTCCTAGGCTCAAGCAATCCTCCTGGCTCACCCTCCTGAGCAGCTGGACTATAGGTGCACACCACCACGTCCAGCTAATTTTTGTATTTTCTGTAAATAAAATTAGCTGGATGTGGTGGTGTGCACCTATAGTCCCAGCTGGTCTCGAACTCCTGGCCTTAAGCAATCCTCTGGCCTCAGTCCTCAGCCTCCCAAAGTGCAAGGATTACAGATGTGAGCCGCAGTGCCTGGCCCCTAGTCTCTAGAAAAATTAAATAGTGTATATATACACAAGGTTTAATATTTCTTGTTCCTTTAAAAAGTGTGAGAAGTTGAAGCTTGTAGGGAAACAGCCCAGAGCTACCAGCCCAAATAAAAACTCATTTTCCTAGTAACACCTATACAGTGGCATTTTCGTTTTAGACAGGAACTATGTATTTGCGGGGGGTGGGGGTGGGGTGGGGGTGCAGTGGTGGTGGTGAAGAGGAAGTAAGAAGAGGAAGGGTCATTTAAGCAATAAACATTTCTCTATCCAAGTATATGAGCTTAGAGGCCTTCCTCAAAAATATGTACTATTATGCCTCCAAAAAACAGTCATGCTGCTATATTTAACTGTGCGAAAAGTCAGGATAATCAGACATGTTAAAAGAAACAAACCTTTTTTCTTTTGATATGCATGTGTCTTTCTCCAGAAAGACCCTCACGCTGTACCAAGTCTGGACATCCACTTTCTTGGCTCCCTAAGAGTTGCACCTTACAAGAAAGTAAGGTGTGACACTCAGAAATGGCCACAATGGACTCAGACGGTCTTTTTGAGTCATGACAGCCTTTCTGGTTTTTCCCTGATGTTTGAAAAGGAGCCTTAAAATTTAAAAGGTTGTAGGGGTCATCAGAATTACAGAAAGAGTTCCACAGTTTGAGACTCTCTGCTTCATCTGCACTAGATTCCCAATCATCTTCCTCCTCAGAACTAGGGTGAGAGGTCTCAGAAAGGCTTCCGGTCTGGGAGGAATTCTCTAAATCAGACTCATCAGACAAATCCTTCTCTGACTCAGAAGCGTCTTCAGGAACAATTCTGGCAGCAGTCTGAATTGTTGCCGTAAAGTTCTGGGGATTATAAGGATCTACACTGTAGAAAGAGTTCCAAAGGTGAAGCCCTTCAGGGTCTTGTTCAAGGTCTGATTCTGACAGTGAGTTATCACTATCAAAACCATCATCCTCAGCTTCCTCATCCCAATCCTCACCTTCGGAATCAGAACTTGTTTCCAGGTCACTAGATGCACCCCCCAAAATATAATCTATCAATTTGTTATTACAAGCTGGTCTGGCAGAAAGGGGAAGGTCTTCAACTACACTTATTTGGTCCTCTCTAGGCTCTTTTTCCACAGGTACCTCAGAAGATGGACAGCTCTCCGAAGGGTCCTGTTTTTCCAAGGCCAGTGGAATCTCTTTAGTCGACAACTCTGTTTTTTCTTCAGTAGGTTCCTGGGTGCTTCCAGGAACGGCTCCAGCAGCGGGAACAAACTGTGTTGGGTCATCTCCGCAGTGTCTCAGGTCCATCCGGAGAAGGCTGTGTTCCTCCTCCAGGCTGTGGTAGCCATGATCTTGGTCAGGGGTGGGTAACTCTTGCCCCTTGCTAGCCTGCTGAAGGAATTCCAGCCGTTTCATGCGAAGGTGGTGAATTTCTGGCAGGCCTTCTCTAGAAAGAGGTGGGCATCCCTGCCACGAGGCTGGAGAGATCTCTGCACTCAGCGGCTGGGGCTGACAATCGTCCTCAATCTGGCAGCTGCTCTCCGGGGATGGCGTCTGGCATTCAACTAGCTCGCCATTTCCAACGCTGTTCTCATAGCCGAGCTCTGGCTGGGACAGGCAGTCCAGGTAGGTGGAGTTCGGCAAATAGGAGACTACGTTGAAATTGCCCAAGCGCTGAATGCTCAGAGGCCCGGAGAGCGAAAAGCCAAGTTCCCGGTCAGAGTACAGATGGGACTGAAGGCCACTCGGCAACAGCTCCATCTCCCACAGCTGCTGCTCTAAGACGAACACATGTGCGGCAGGGTCCAAAGCACTTCCCTTGGCTGTAAGCTCCAATTCTAGGTCTGAGGACGAGCAGTGCCAGCGGATCCCTTCCTCTAGCCAGTCCAGGGGACCGGCAACCGAGTAGTCCGAGGAATCGAGCCGCTGCGAACTCAAAGATTTCTGCGCCGTGGGGCCGGCTGCTTCCTCGCGTCCCTTCAGGGCTTTCAGAGCGCCGAGGCCTCCAGCAAAATCCAGCCATCTGGTCGGAATCACCGCACTGACTTGGATTTGGCTCCAAATCAGCAGCTTCTGAAGCAAGCTGGGGAGCGGCGCAAGGAGCTGGGAAAGCAGCTTCGTCCAGTAGCGGGTCCGGGCCTTGGGCTGGGCAGAGGAAAGCCGCGTGGGGTCCGGAGGGGCAGGGAACTTGGACGAGCCTGGCTGCGGCCGCGGAAAGAAGAAGGAGGGCAGCCAGAACCGGGAGCCCGCCCGAGGGGCGGACCGTTTGCGCGACCCGCCAGTCCCCGGCTCCATCTCCTTTTTCTCGGCGGTCTCTCGCGTAGGATGGAGGAGGTCGACGGGATTCGGAGGCCTACACGGTCTCCGCCTTGCCCAGCGGCGGGGTCGGGGCTCCAGGCCGATCCCCGGGCCAGCGGGAGAGCCACAGAGGGCAGCGGGCGGCAGACCACGGCGCGGGACGGCAGGCGCAGGAGGCGGCGGCTGAGGCGACTTCCATCCTGGCAGGAAAGGACGAGTCCTAGTCCGCTAGAGGCCTCACCACCATAGAGAGGGGCCCTCCCGCGGCGACGGCGGCGACCTTTCCGGAGAGACGGACCGTTACAAAGCCCCCGAGCAGCGCGGCACCGGAAGGGCCGGGCGGGCGGGTGCGGGTGGAAGCGAAAGCCAAAATGGCCGCGGGGCCAGCGCGGAGGTAGAGCACCCCGGGCCGCCGGCTGAGAGGAAGGACGGCGGGCGTCTACGCCACCAGCCCCAAGCCGCCCGACGTCTTTCGCAGAGCCCCGGGGGCGGACCTTTCCGCACACTTCCGTGTGGAAGCCGATTGGCCGCGCTAGATGTCCCTGTCGGCTTCCTTACTCTAAGCAGAGCGCTCGCGCGGGAGGTTGCATCAGCCGGCGCGGGCTGTGCGCATGCGCGCTCGCTTCCCCACGGTCTCCTAGGAGACCGCCGTCACTGGCTTTTGAGTTCAAAGGAAAGGTTTAGGGTGGGGAGAGGGTTTCAGGATAACCAGGAAATTCCCCGTAGCCCCTTTTTTTTTTTTTTTTTT
>VBSM01002937.1:5460409-5476511 GCA_008086735.1 Cheirogaleus medius
CCTAGGCCTCCCAGAGTGCTAGGATTACAGGCGTGAGCCACCGCGCCCGGCCAAGGAGTGCTACTTTCTTACACTTAGCAAATGTTTCCTGAGCCCTAATGTGGGCTCAGTATTGTTCCAGGCCCTGGGCACAGAGTGGTGAATAAGACAGACAAAAACACCTGCCTCATGGAGCTTTCCTTCTATACCACTCTGTTTCATCCGGTATCAACTTTAATATTCCGTATTTCACACCAAAGCATCTCGGGACAAGAAAGGGGAGCTGGGAGCAGGGAACTAGGCCTTGGGCCTGGGCACCAGCCTCCTGCTCTCCCCAAAGGATGGGTCCACCCCATGGAAGCCCTGAGTGACGGGGCTGGGGAAGGGCCTCCTCTCAGGCCTCAAGAGTGGACAGCTCAGATTTGATCAAACTCAGAAGCTGAGAGTTCAATAAAAGGGACTCTGAGAAGCTGAGCCCAGGATGAGGAGGGTCTCACATACCTTCCGGCTCCTTGAAATTAAACTGAACCTCCAGGAGATGGGAGCTAGATGCCACAGAGCTCACCTCCCACTCCAGGTCTGAGCACATCACCTTGTTGCTTCAGTCACATCATCATGCCATGCCTAAAGTTCTAGCACTTTCTCCTACTGTCCCAGCCCAAACCTCAAGAGGGCAAACCTGGAGCCGACTCTGAAGTGGTCTGGCTTGTGGGCAGGCGGGAAGAGGTGCGCCTCACCTGAAGGATGACGCTGTCTGGCTGGTGGAAATTCGGGGCGCTCCAGCGGGCGCTGGGGCTTTCCTGTGTTGCTGGCCACAAGCCCAGAAGTTTCCGGCCACAGGTCAGGACCCTGAGGAGGAAGGAGGGTGAGATGAGCCACCAAACCCACTGGTTAAACAAATGGTTTTCCTCTTGCTCCTCCAGTCCAAAAACCTGCCTTTTCTCTTGGAAGCCACCACCCAACTCCCCTCTCTCATTCTCCCCGCAGACCATGGCCTCTTCCTTCTTCCAAGTCTAGAACAGCCCGCCCCCTGCAAGAGGCCTTTCTGAGCTCACACACCCTGGTCTGGGTGACCTGGTGGCAGGGTTGCCTCGCTGAGGTCAAGAGGCTGGGCTACATGACCTCTGAGGTCCTTCCAGAGACAAGACCGGATCATATGTTACCCACGCATTGCTATCCCACGCCCCCACGACAGTCCCACACCACCGGTCCTGCCCAGTGGCTCCTGGTTACATCAACAGTCCTGGTCACTAGTTCTGGGCTTGGGGACCCTCTGGACTTCACCGGTGAACCCCACATGGCCAATCCTCCCAAGGGGCACTGGCCAGTGCAGCAGCCAGGCCCATTTCTCTGTACCCCTCCTTCCCTCCCAAGGCCAAGGAGCTGCTACCCTGGGGCTCACATACTGCCTGAAGTTGAAGAGCGGGGTAGTGACCCAGCCCAGGGCCTCGGGTAGCCGCCGCTGCTTATTGGCCTCCGAGGAGCTCCCGGGCAGGGGGATGGGCAGAGCATAGAGTGTGGCACACAGCAAGGTCTCCCGAGGCAGCCGGTTCACCTGCACCGGGAAGCAGATCCTACAGGGGACAGGAAACCAGATCAGGAGAGGCTACCCCGTGGCTTCCTGGACAGGTGGCCCAGGAAGTCCAGATGAGGCTGAGGATTCGGCCTCCCTCTTGGGGTGTCAGACATGCTCCCTGGGGAAGCCTTCCCGCAGAACCGGGACAGGTCCCAAACTAGGCAACACCTCCCCTGGCTGCTCCCAGAAGCACAGCAGGGTGTCCCAGGAGCCCACAGTGGAGTGAGGCAAACACCCGGGCTCTGAGGCTGCCCATGGCGCCTGGTCAGAACTCGCTTAGCCAGAGCCATCTCGGAGTGCAGGTGATGCGTGACACTCCCATCCTGGGAGCCGTATGGGGTCACCTAAGCTGCTCCTTTTATCCTCTTCTTCCAGTTGACAGTCCCCAGCCCTCCCCCACTTCCCACTACTGAGAGTCTCAGGAAGAAGCACCATGTTCCCTGCCCGCCGCTTCCCCTCCCCCACAGCCCTCCCACCTGTCCTCACACAAGCCTCCTAACCCCAGGGGCCCCGCAATGCGCTGTTCTCAACCTCACCCCCAACCGCGCTCAAAGCCAAAGGGATAAAGAGAAAAGGCTTCTCAAAGTCTCCAGTGGTGAGAAAGCCAACTGGCCAGGCCAAGAGAACGGAGACACAGAAGCCCAGATGCTCTCTCCAGGCTCCTCTGCCTGAGCCACACCCAGCCAGGCCTGCTAAGTTCAGGACAAGGAGCTGCCGGGTGGGGAGAGGTCTGGAAGGGAGGGGAGCTCTAGAAAGAGAGGGAGGACACACATTACCTTGCGGGAAGCTGTCCCTGGGCCAAAGTCCACCCTGCCACACCCTCCAGGCCAGCCCAGAGCCCAGCAGCTTCTATGCCAGAGGGCACAGGGGCAGGGTGGCCACCCCCAGGGTTAGCAGTGTCATGATAAAGCAGCCTCCCTCCACGGCCCCTCTCTGCTCCAGGGGAACTTCCACTGAGTGAGGCACCCCTCCCGCTGCCCGCTGCCCAGCACTGGCAGAGCCCTGCTCTGTCCCAGCTGCCTGTACCCTGGGGGGCCACAGCTATAATTAGGGCCCCTCCAGCAGCCAGCAGACATGCCAGGCCTGGGCTTGGCTGGAGGTGACAAAGCACGGCTGCCGGGCCTATTTTGAGCGTTAGCTGATCCCTGTCCTGCTACAGTGGGAGAGAGGATCAGCTGACCCATAGCTAGCGGGAGAGGGAGCCGGTCCTGAGCTCTCTCTTTTACCCAGGTTCGTGTCTAACTGAAACCAGAACCTCTAGAAGAAGCCAAAGCCCCCGTCTTCTCAGTCCTATTCCAAAACCTCTCCCGCGGACCTGCTCCTGGAGTCAGTCAGGATAAGCACCGTGTGGGCTGCAGTCCTGAACCTCCTCCCTGCCTGAGAAGCCCCTCTGCTTCCTGGCAACCCGTTCAACATTACATCACAGGCTGCCTCCTCCAGGAAGGATTCCTGGTCTGCACTGGGTTCCATTCCTGGTTCCTCCACTCACAACCTCGGGCAACTTAACTCACACATCTGGGCCTCAGGGGGACACAGCTTCACTTGTGTGATGTGTGTACACACCGTCTGTGTACCTTTTGCTCTGTGGCACTGTGCTTAATGCACTTAAACTGCGTTATACAAATAGTACTTCCATGCACAAGTATCCCCGTGTGTTAACTACCTTGTCTGTGTTAACTACACCTGGAACAGAGAAACCGGAACCAAGCGGGTTCCCGAGCAAAGAAGATGAAGAAGAAAACATTTGCCATGTACTAGGCACTGTGCCCAGCCCTTTATTGACAGTGTCCTAACTGCTCCTTAACAATCCTGTAGGGCAGGCCCCATTATCACCTCCCTTCTAGGTTGAATGACCTGCCCAAGGCTGCACCCACAGTAAGAAGGAAAGAATGACCGGTCTGAAGCCTGAGCTCTGAACCCCACACTATGGCACTTTCTCCCAAATGCTGTGGTCTTGACCACGAAGGGCCACATGGCTGGGCTGTGCTAACAGGATGCCCTTCCCGAGGCTGTGGGCAGGGGACCAGCCCTTCGGGATTGCAGGTGGAGATCTCAGACAAGACGCACAGTGAGATCTGCTGGGCAGGCTGGGCTGCCCCTATACCTCCAACACTGCATGGGAAAAGATCTCAGGCCAATTTGGGGGGCCTCCTGGGCCAGAACACTGTACAGCACCCAGTAAGGCCAAAGACTCCCCAGGGGAGGGTGAAACGCAGGAGTTTCTCCTGCCCTGGCAGTTGTTTGCTTAAGGACCTTTATGGACACCTTTATTGCTCTAAGAATTATCTAAGTGTGAAGGACAGGACAAAGGGTGTCTTTTTTTTTTGAGACAGAGTCTCACTCTGTTGCCCAGGCTAGAGTGCCGTGGCATCATCCTAGCTCACAGCAACCTCAAACTCCTGGGCTCAAGCAATCCTCCTGCCTCAGCCTCCTGAGTAGCTGGGACTACAGGCATGTGCCACCATGCCCGGCTAATTTTTTCTATATGTTTTTAGTTGGCCAATTAATTTCTTTCTATTTTTAGTAGAGACGGGGTCTCGCTCTTGCTCAGGCTGGTTTCGAACTCCTGACCTTGAGCGATCTGCCCGCCTGGCCTCCCAGAGTGCTAGGATTACAGACATGAGCCACCTCGCCCGGCCGACAAAGGGTGTCTTCCCAAGTGTTTGTCTATAAAATGACCCAGCCCTTCCAGGATTTCCACAGGCTCTTTGTCTACGTGTCTCAGCATCCTCAGCCTCCCCGGCACCCTGCGAGGTCTCTTTAATCTGTAGTCCAAATACCTAAACTGCAGTGATGTTCTGCAAAGGAGGACTCAGACACGGCCAGAGTGAGGAAGTGAAGCTGGGGCGGCACGCAAGGGATTTTCTGACCGGAGGGAAGAGACAGCACGGCCCAGACCAGGCACGGTGCAAACACCTGCCACCAGCCCAGGCACCCTCTGCACCATTTCCTTCCTGCTTCGCGTGGCCAACGCCCACCTTCCTGACACCAAATTATTAACAAATGGCGATTGGCTCTATCTTGTGCTTGTGGTTTCATATTTATATTTATAACCTGCCTATCACAACTGCCTCTGAGTTAAACAAATGTCCCCACTTCTCAGTTCCAGAAACTGAGGCACAGAGTGGCTAGAGAAATCACAGGCTTAGAGACAGAGCTAGAAAGAGAGCCTTCCTTCTGTGGCTCGAAGCCCATTATTCTTTCCTCTAGACGACCCTCCCTTCTCTCTCTGTAAGGGAAAAGCAGTCTCCTCTCCCTAGTCTACAGAAACTTTGGGCAGAAAGGAGAGGATGAGAATCCCTCAAACTAAACTGTTTAAGGGATACAGGATCAAACCAATAAAATATTATTAAAATTAACAACTGGGCCAAGCACAGTGGCTCATGCCTGTAATCCCAGCACTTTGGAAGGCCGAGGCAGGAGGATCACTTGAGCCCAGGAGTTGAGGCTGCTGTGAGCTATGATGATGCCACTGCACTCCAGCCTCAGACCCATTTCTCTAAAAAAAAAAAAATTAACAACTAATGTTTATATGGTCTTTTATGGTTTACAGAGAGCCTTTATGGATACTTCTCATTACATCCTCATGACAACTTCAGAGGTAGAAATAATGGTACACGTCCCCGCATTTAAGAGTCAGGAAGTGGAGACTCAAGAGGCTGGATGACCTGTCTGGTTAGGGTTAGCGAGGGAGCCTGGTTTAATCCCTAGATCCCTAGTCTGGGTCTGGTTATCTGGCCCCAGGGACATTCTCCAGGACACACAGGTCTGGGGAAGAGCTTACTGCTGGTCCCAGATGATGAGGTGGAAGAGGTACTTGGAGAAGTGGGCTCTTCGGGTCTGGAGGGGGCTGCACAGCTCCTTGCCACCGTGGCTGAGGGAGCAGGAGAGGTAGAAATCTTCGTAGCTACAAAAGAAAGGGGGCAGGTCAGGACACCCAGCTCCCCAAACCCATCTCCATCTGGCGACTATGATGGGATGTGAGGAAGTGTGCTCAGGGACAAGCAACTCATCGGGGTCCCTCTGCTCGGATTTAGGCTCCATGCTGAGCCTCGTGGTTTTCATATTTGAATGGGAACCGGCCATCCAGCCTCCTCCTCACAGAAAGCTCCAGCCCATCAGGTGTCTGCGTGTGTGTATCCCTGTGCGCGTTTCCGCGTCCGCGCATGCGCAGGCGAGAAGGGTGGGGGAGGAAGACGACATATGCCGACATGAATGCCAACACATGGGGGTCCCTGTGGCTCATGACAGGTGCCAGACAGAAGAGGTCAGAGAAGGCCCCGGTTTCCCAGGCTGCCTCCTTTGTTCTCCGCCAATCGCCCAGAGGAATACATTAAGTGAGGAACAAAGAGAGAAGGGGAAGGCAGGGGTGGGGGAAGGGGGCAGCAGGGGAGGGGGGTGGGGCCCAGTGCCTATTCCCTCAGGCCTTAGATGTGAGGACCCAGCAGAGGAGCAGAGGATTACCAAATAGACGTCCTCCTCCACCCACCCCTGCAGGCCTAGGGAACCCAAGACAAAGGGTCATCCCCCTCCCTTCCCCCACCCCTGCCATCAGCCGTGGGGCATGCACTCTATCTGGGAACCGGCCATCTGTCCCCAGCATCCCTCAGCTGGCCTTGGAGCTGGAGGGGGCAGGGATGAGGCAGCCAGCAGTGAAAGGGAATAGCAGGATGCTCTCCATCTCCTGGGGACCTTCTCTTTCCTCCAGGACGACAACGTCCCAGCCCAGGTCTCCCTCAGGCACGCGGCTCCCAGCCTGTTGCACCACCCTCCCCCGACACAGCCTAAGCCTCAGGACAGCGGGGTCACACGCAGATGGGAAAAAGCCCGCAACAGTCAGACTCAGCTGGATCCCTAGAGGCTGCTCAGCCCTGGGCTCACCTGGTCACCCAGGTGATGGGGATGCGGTGGGTGGCATAGACGGTGAAGGCCAGGGCCCCGGAGAAATGACAGGCCTCCTGGACCAGGTCGTGCTTGCGGCTCCCGGGCACGGCCGTCTGGAAGTCCGCGTTGAACGTGTTGCAGTACAGCTCCACCAGGTCCAGGATGGCGGCCGTCAGGGCTTCCACGGCCTTCTCTGTGAAAGGAGGGGTCACAGGGGAAACTGGCAAGGCCTCGACATCCCCGCCTTGTTGCCATGGGATGGCCTGGGACAGTGGTCCCCAAACGCCAGTTGGTTTGTAAATAGCTGTGACAAAGTTTACCCGTCTGAGGTGAAATGAGAAAAATGCGGAAGCATGTCATGAGCTTTTCATAAAAGGATCGTTATTCAATTTTAAACACGGTCCTTATTTTTACATATTACTATTTATTTAGTGTTAAAATGCCCTTTCTTTTAGGAAATCGTGGTAATAATAATAATTGTCAGTTATTTCAAAAAAGTAATTGTTTGGCCAAGTAAAAAGCTGGCGGTTCTCTGCTGGTCCCCAAAATATTTCTGGGGACATTTTATAGGTCCAGGAAATCCAAAAGACTGGGAATCGCTGAGAGAAGCCAGTGATACAGGTTTTAGGGCAAAGTTCTGCTCAAAGGGCTCGACAGGGGAACCCTAGAGAAATCCTAGCGAAAAGTTCTGTCTCCCCCTCGCCCAAGGCCCATTCTGGAAACGCAGGGGTTGCCAGCCGGGGAGGACAAACGCCAACCACCCGAGTGGGAACTTTCCCGTCTGGATGGCAGGGCTAGCTCTGCCTTGCCTCCCCGGCACACACACGCCCACGACCTCGTCACCATCTCCAGGGACACCACCAGGAATGGCTAGTAAAAATCCCGAGAAAACACTCCGTGGAAAGAAATGTGCTCTCCAGCTGTGTCCACACCTCATATAGGAAAACATGTGCGCATACACACACACACACACACACACACACAGGGCTGCCAAACACATAATCCGGGGGCCGGGGAGAAAGAGGAATCTGGGCAGAGTCCGCCGTCTGCATCTGCCCACTGGGTAGAGACGAAGAGTAAGTGGCTCCCTTACCTCGGTTTTCCCTCACAGCCAAGACGCTGGGATCCTGTTGGGGGAAAAGCAGAGGGAGGGAGCTTCAGGGCCATGGCCTTTCTCCTCACAGCTGGAAGAAGGGCTTTTCACAGCTGCGCTCGCTCAAGTGAACCAGACTGGGCTGAAACGCGAGGAGCAGAGATCCCCCAGGGAGGATAGAGTCATGGTTTATCCCCGACCTCAGTGATGGGCAGAGTGAGCTGACGGAGGGCAGGAATCATGGTGTTCACCCAAACGAGACATCCCAGGCCTCAGGCCGCTCCGCTGCAGATCCCGAGGTGCTGGCCTCGTCTGCAGAGCACACAGCCCCCACTGCGGAGGAGAGGTTCCTCCTGGTTTGGTTCTGCACCCGGATGTACATGCCAACTGTCAGGTGACGCTATGGGGACGATGAATAAATACTGGCCTGGGCTCCCAGCAACCAGTTCCAAGGGACAGACTCTACCCCACCCTCAATCTCAGAAAGAGTGGACACACTCAGCATCCGTTTTCCAAGAACTCTTGTGGCTGAACCACTTAAACATGAAAGATGGAGGTGGAGGGGGGACACCTACTCACCCCAGCACCTGGGAATTCCGTTACCTGTGAGTATTTTCCTCTCCTCTGCCCCACGCTAGTGCCCCGGGCCCCTTTACCTTCTGAATTTTAGGCTGCATGCGGGAGGGGCAGGGGG
The DNA here is from genome assembly GCA_008086735.1 of Cheirogaleus medius. Lineage (NCBI taxonomy): Eukaryota > Metazoa > Chordata > Mammalia > Primates > Cheirogaleidae > Cheirogaleus > Cheirogaleus medius. The sequence continues at coordinate 5,468,636 of VBSM01002937.1, forward strand.
GCAGCTGGTTGAGAGCGTTGGTGATCTCGGGGGTTTCCACGGCAGCCAGGGCGTTGCAGATGGCCTTGACGGACTGGACCACCCTGTCGGCCTTCAGTGGGAAGTCCCCCTGTGGGAGGCGGCACAGTGAGACTGGCAGGCTCTGCTCTCGTGCTCTGGGCCTCCGACCCCCTTGTCTTTAAAGGAACGGGTCAGGGAGAGCAAGGGCTCATAACCCTCGGGGCAGCCAGCGGAATCCACGATTTATTCTCAAATAGCCAGCATCCACGAACAATCTCTCCCACTGAATTAAATGGGCCGTGCCCACACTCCCTGACTACTTCAGCCATTCCTCCTCTTGTTCCCAGCCTCTGTCAGCTACGGTTCACTTATGCTATATAAATGCACACACAATCTCCCCCACGGACCTGCAGTTTTAAGAAAATTGACCCACAGGGAGTAGCAAGGAGGTCAAAAAGACCATACTGAGGCCCCACGTGCCCACCCAGACTTGTTTCTCATAACTTTCACCATGGAGTTTCCAGACACATCTCGTCTCAGTTCCGCAGACAAACCACACCCTTCCCTCCTCTCCGCACTTTGGCTCCTGCAGTTTTCTCCCTTGGAATTCCCTCGCCTGTCCGACGCCCATTACCTATGTAAATTTAAATCATGGACCAGCTGAAAATCCTGCCTCCTTCACAAAGCCATCTCTGGCCAGTCCCTCTCTCTAGCACACGGCAGAAGCCCTTAATTCATTGATTACCATCCTGTTCTGTCTCCTAACAGCTTTATGTTACGATTCCATTTTTTCTAACAAGAACACAAGCTCACCAAAGGCTAAGACAATTCTTACACTTCTCTACCCCCAGCAGCCATAGCAAAGGGCCAGACTGGCTGGGTGCAGGTGTTCAGAGAGCTCCCCCTCATCCCCGTGAGTGCTCAAGCAAAAGGGATTGTGCTCCCCCTCATCCCCTGTGAGTGCTCAAGCAGAGGCTGCTAGCGAAGGGGTTCTGGCGGTGAGGAACTAACCGAACCAGACACAGTGCTGAATCCCCCAAGAGGGAAGAGTCTACAACTACTGTTAACTGGATCGATGAGACAGGAGCTGTTTTTGAAGCTCACTGTCAGATTTTCTTTAGCTTCGTGACGCTTGGGGCAAATATGGATTCTCATGGTTTTGAGGCTCGAGACCCCATGTGAGTTCAAGTGGGGAGAGCTCTGGCCCCTCCCCACATTTGGAACCCTCCCCCTCCCCCTGGTTTGCTACCTGTGACACCAGCACGACAGAACCTCTCAAACCAGAGGCCCCTGAGCACGGCTCCTAGGACGCACACGCCAACGCACATCAAGGGCGGCGGCTGGGGAGACAACTCTAGGTCCCTCAGCTTTGGGGACATCCTAGAGACGGGGACCAGGGCACGGTTCCTTCTTCTATAGAGGAGCACACACTTGCCACCGCCCGATACCCGGCGGTCTGGGTTTGCCCGTGAGCCGGGGCGATGGAGAGAAGTGCTCGGCGTGCAGATTCTCGGTGTCTACCCAGATCCCGCATGGCGCTGGCTGATCCCAGGAGGACTGGGAGGAGCAAGGGAGGGGGCCCTGGATTTGTACTCACATCAGCCAGCAGGAAGGTGTCCACCTCGTTGTGGTACGTGTCGAACAGAAGACTCAGGGCCTGCCTAGGGAGTCGGGGGCAGGGAAAAATCGCAGGCGAGGTCATGAAAGACCCAGTGTCCTGGAAACCCCATTTTCTCCCTCCCTCTTCTCAGCTCAAGGATCAGACTCTGATCGGCAGGGGTTCCCACTCTTTCCACGTGTCCCGTGGAGACTGAAGGAGGGAGAGTTGTTCTCCTCCCCTACTTCTAGCCTAGAGAGTGACGGCAAAGTACCAGAGGGAAGAGACGAGACATGCCCTGGGGTACTGATCTTCCCTGACAAGCCTCGTGGGCCCCACCCCGACACCTGCGAGAATCCCTGAGCCCTGGCAGAAAGGCAGGCGAGCGTGTCTGCCGGCGCCGTCTCACCTGCTGATGGTCTGCTTGACTGGCCTCTCTTGGAGATGGACGAGGTAGTTCAGGGTGGAGGGGCTCTGGTCATCATTTGCCTGTGTAAGAAGTGCCCTATTCAGAGACGGGTGGGGCCCTTTGCTCGGCCCAACACTCCTGCCCCGCTCCCACCTAATGTGTCCCATGTCGCCCTCTGCCCATCCCACCTCCCCAGCTCTGTGCAACCATCAACCACCCCCGGCACGAACCGTCCGAGCCAGGTCGCTGCGAACCGCCTTCTGCTCCATCAGCTGCAGCCGGATGTCAACGTCAAACTTCCGGCAGTACTGAATGTACTCGTGGCTGCCCAGAGCGTGCTTGCTGGCGGGGTGGGGGAGAAGACCGTTAGCACCCTGAGGGACATGGTGGGAAGGGAGATGCATACCTGAGCCTTGGGAAGAGAGAAACAGGAAGAAGGTGGAAGTGTGGGGTGGTACCTGTGTGGTACCTTGGCTCCTGGAACATGTCACGGTAGAGCTTGGGGACAGGAACAGAGGTCTGTCTAAACAAAAGCCACCTAATACACTTAACCCTTGGTCTGTCCAAATATTGACTCTCCAGGTATTTATTACCTGTGTTGCTATCACTCGTTCACTCCAGGAGTAGGAACTGTTGGAGAGAGTAGGGGGAACAGAGGGACATCTCAAGGGGCAGTTACGTAAGCCGAATTCTCTCGGCTTTGGACAACCGGAAGGAGACATGCTGGGAGCCAGCCTGTGCTCAGGCTTCAGTGTGGGAGCCCAGTGAGTGACACCTTCTTCCCACGTGACCACCTAGGGTGCTGGGGCCAACCAGAGCAAACCCACCGAGATCCCAGGCCTGTCATCCCCATCGAAGTTCTATTTCTATCTTCCTTCTGTGGGTCCTGCCTGATGGTGAATATGCACACAAATATCTAGACTTCCAGAAAAACACCCACCTGCATACCATTCCCACTGCTCGAGCGCCCACACGTGAGACCCCCCCTAGTTTCAAAGAAGGAGGCCTAGGGAGTCCCCTTGCAATCCAACCTCTTCCTCTCTCCCAAATCACACCTTCATCAGAAAGGAAACCCACGAAAAGGGGCAGAGTGAGAACCACCTCCAGGCCAGCACCGCAGGCCTGGGCCGGGTCCCAGCAGCTGGGTAACAGAAGCCGGAAAGGGACTTCCTTCCGAGGCAGAGCTGGGAATCTAGGCCAGAAATGGAGGGGAGAGGAAGGAGCAGAAGGGAGGGGCATGCGCAGAAGCCGGGGGAGGTGCAGGGCCTGAGTCCAGGACTTAAGGGGGTTCTCTACACCCTGAGGGGGCTGGGCCTCCCATCTAGGCCCCAACCTGCTAAGAATGAAGTACACCCAAAACCTAGCTGTGGAGGGCCTGGTGGGAGGGTCTGGAAGGAAGGAAGAGTGTGGCGGCCGTGGGGGAGGTGGCAGGAAACCCAGCCCTCCCCAGGGACAGTCTCAAGGTTCTTATCTGAGAGCAGCCTGCATCCTGGACCAGCATTCCCCTGCAACATCAGCCCCCCCTGCCAATCTGAGGGCTTCCTTGGGAACTAGCAGTTTTCTAGAACCCCCACCCCACCCCTGGGGTCCTTTCCATCCCCACCCTAGGGCAGTTGTCATGTGTCATAGGCTTGAGGGCTGGGCCAGGAACCTGCGCTGTGCTTTTCTGTTGGGTGGGAGGGAACCTTGGAGTCCTGGACACAGGTCCCCTGGGGGCTTGCGTGACCTTCTCCATGGAAGGCCTTCCTCTGCGTGCATTCAAGTCGGAGTGGCCGTCCTTCCCTGCTAGCCATCACCCATTTCTCATTGGGCCATTCCCACATTTAACCCTCAGCACGTCCTGCAGAGGACATTGAGGGGCAGGCCTCACAGCTAGTCAGTAGCAAGCCACAATCCAGACCCACGTAACGGTGTGAGTGGGGGCTCCGCCTTCCCCGCCGAGTCCCTTGTTCCCTCTGGCAGTGGCAGGCTGCCTGGGCTCTCCTGGTCCTCTAGGCAAGGTGTGCGCACAAGCGAGTACCGCCTGGAGCACGTATGAATGGTGCCCCTCTCCTTTTCCTGAGCTTCCAGAGGAGGACGCAGAGGCCAGAGTGGGCCCCACCATATCCCTGAGGTTGAAGAACTCAGCCAAGAAATGAATCGTCAGTCCTGACTGCCAATGCTATGCTCCAGCCATGGCTCAGCCAACCTTGCATCTGCTTCCTTCAAGTGCCAGAGGTGGTGGGCAGGAGCCAGCCTGAAGCTCGGGGGCAGAAAGCAGATCTCCTTATCTCTCTGCTGCCACTCAGCTGTCCCACCTGAGGGCTGGTGACCTCGCCCCTGCCTCACCTCCACCCCGGCCCTCCAGAGAGCCCCAGGGAAGTGGAGAGGGGTGGCCCCAGCTGGCCCACATCAGACTTTCCAGGGAGGCCGCTTTGCAGAGGGCACTGGACGGAGAGGAGCTGGAGGCAGGCGTTCGAGAGCCAGCAGGGGAAAAGGCACGTTGGCAGGAGAAGGGGAGAGACAGCAATTGTAATTTCTCCCCCACGATCCAGCCCCTGGCCATAAAGAAAAGGCACCATGCACCATCGAGAGCAGGAGATACAACCCTCCTCGGTCACCCCGACCCCATCTCTGCCCCCAAATACACACATCTTGCCACAAGCCGAGGTCTGAAAGCCTATATGACCCAGCCTTTGCCTAATCCCAGCTCCGAGCGCTTTCCACAGCCAATGTGGCTCAGGACGCCAGCCAACCCTGCTGGAAGACAGGCTCCTGGGGAAAGTGCAACGTGGCTGAGAGTGTGCCCAGAAAGCAGGAGTCCTGACTGTGGGGCTGGGGCAGAGCGTCCAGCCCCGAGCCCAGCACCACACCCCCATCCTACCGCCCAGACGGGAGGTGCTGCCTCCCACTCCCCTGTGTCCACTGGTCACTCACTTCTGCAGGAACTCCTCCAGCCCACAGGGCTTCAGCACAAAGTCGCCCACGTCTATGGCCCTCAGGTCATCGTGGGTGTAGCACAGGGTCTGGTAGATGAGCAAGTCTACGGTGGAGGAGCCTGCGGGGGGGTGAGGGGGGCGACGAGGGTGGGCGCTGGCCAGGCAGGGCGGGCTTCCCCACCCCATCTCCTGTCGCCAGCACCACCACCAGCTCGACGAGGCAAGCCAGCAGTCTGGGGTTGGGGAGGGTGACTGTGGACTAGAACGCTGGCCCCAGCGCCAGTCCCCCAACGGAGCTTTCCCACCGCCCTGCATCTGGGGGGCCGCGAGGTGAGGTGGGAAATGAGACCGAAGGACGCCACAGTCCAGAACATGGTCATCCCCACGCCCCCCCCCCCCAAGGGATGCTCTCCGCCCCCGAGGAACTTACAGTTGCAGGTAAAAGTGAGTGGCTCTCGAAGGCTGTCACACAACACAGTCACCTTCAGGTTGACCTCATCCCCCAGGTGTTCTGGGCTAGGGGTGAGGGCGCTCCAGACATACCCGGTGAGAGAGTAGTCTTGGATGTCAGAGCCAGACCGAAGGCTGCACAGGAAGAGAGGGAAAAACGCCCTCCCTGTGCCTTCATCGGACAGAGGCCTGCTGGGACCCTCGTGCCCTGCAGCTCGAGGCCCCGGTGTCCCCACTTCGCCCAGCCCTCAGGGTCTGCAGGCCAGGATGGGGACATGGGGGAAGCAGCTCTGGGAAACTTGCTCCCTGACACATCTGCTACAGCTACAAAATGTTTCCCACAGTTGAACAGTGGGGATAGTTTTAAAAGGACAAAGCTTTCCATGCTAAGTTTAACGGAAAATTTTTATGAATCCGTTTCCTTTCTCTTTTAGTTCCAGATAACACTCTTATCTCCAGCTTGGGTTCATTGGCTCCTAAGGGCAACTGAGGGCCAGAGTCTAAAGGGGTCAGGACAACGTGACTGTTTGACCAAGGATTCGTGAACTTTGTTAAAAATGTGAAACTTCTCACGCCTGTAATCCTAGCACTCTGGGAGGCCGAGGCGGGAGGATCGCTCAAGGTCAGGAGTTCGAAACCAGCCTGAGCAAGAGCGAGACCCCGTCTCTACTATAAATTAGAAAGAAATTAATGGGCCAACTAAAAATATATAGAAAAATTAGCCGGGCATGGTGGCACATGCCTGTAGTCCCAGCTACTCGGGAGGCTGAGGCAGGAGGATCGCTTGAGCCCAGGAGTTTGAGGTTGCTGTGAGCGAGGCTGACGCCACGGCACTCTAGCCTGGGCAACAGAGTGAGACTCCGTCTCAAAAAAAAAAAAAAAATGTGAAACTTCGAAGATTTGAAAAAGCCTGCAGACACTTGTAGGAAGCATCCCATAGCTATGGATTAAGATTTATTTAACACAGCGCTTCTTGCCTACTAAAGAGAGTTCTGAAATGGGTGGCCCTCCTCCCAGCCCCCACAGCCCTCCCAGCGCCCCTGCCCCATTCTTTTCTTTAACTCTTACATATCCAGCATGTGGCAAAACGCAGCGACTTCCTCATCTCTCTCCTCGGAGACCTCAAACAACTCATGGCCATTGGCGACGGTGCGGGGCCGGGAGCCCACCTTGAAGAGAAGAGCAGCTGACTCAGTGCCTTTCCCCCTGGTCTCCCCTCCCTATCAGGCACTCCCAGGGCTGGCCTCTTAAATGCTAGGTGGAAAGACCTTCCATTCGCTCAACAGTCGGTGAAAAGGGCACAAGAAAATACGGGGTAGCCAGGAATACATTTATCTGCTGTCCCAGGAGACCAAGAGCCAAGTTGCAAAAGGAGTTGGAGCTCTGAGCACAGAAGCATGGGTAGGATGCACAAGAGTGTGGCCGAAGCCCTCCAAGAGTCTGCTAAGCTCGCTGCGGCCGGGTCAGACAGCGCGCAGCGTGGCCGGGCCGCTCCTGCGCGAGGCTTGCTGAAGGATGTCCCCAGAGGCACGGCGGGGAGCTGCCTTTCCCAGCCCCGCCACTGCAGCTAGGGCAAGTGAGCTGCCCAAATGGTCCCCAGGGAAGGCTGGCCCTGGACAAAAGCCTCAACATCCACAATAAGCCCCAGGGACTTATAAGCAGAGAGAGACCAAGAGCCCTTAGATGGAGGAGTGACTCAGACACATGTGCCTTCTCGGTACACGCTATTTGAGGAAGAAAGTGTCAAAGCAGTGGCCTGGGCAGGAAAGAACCTGATAGAAGGCTTGGCTGCTCCTGGCTCCCAAGTCTGCCTGTTCTGAATAGCTGGAATGTCGGGGAGCAGCCTTGGGGGAGCAGGCCTTGGCCCCACTTCCTTGCCCTAAACGTGCATGCGGCATGGAATTCTCAGACCAGGTCCCAAGCTGTCTCCCATCCCAGACCTGCCTTCAGTCACCCAGGAGGGGTCTAAAGAAGCCCTAAACAAGGCCTGCAGCCGGGTCCTAGGGAGGAGGAAGGAAGGGGGAGGGGAGCTGGGGCATGACAGGTTTCTGCCTGACGGGCAGCTGGGGAGGCCACACCGGGACAGAGCTTCTGCTCAGACGGAGTCCCAGCCTGCATCCGGACCCAACAGCTGCTTCCGGGGGAGCACGGCCTCGGCTGTGCACATCGGCTCTGGCCTCAGCCGTGCGCTTCGTGACACCTCGCATCGCTCCTCCTGGCCGGCTACTCTCGTGTCTTCCCTGCCCCCGCGGGCAGGCAGCAGGAACCGAGCTTTTCACTTGAACATCCACAGGGTTTCCTCTGGGTGACCCTCTCTCCTCAGCCTCGCTCCCCTGGGAGTGCAGGGCGGTGGGGGGCGGGGCGCACAGGGGAGGGTAGCCGTGGGGGCAGTTGGCATGTGAGGCCCTGGCTCTGCCAAGTTCGTGCCTCTGTCCCAGTCAAAACAATAGTACCACTGTCAGCGATTAACGAGAGAGAGAGAGAGAGAGAGAGAGAGAGAGA
>VBSM01002937.1:5502459-5518421 GCA_008086735.1 Cheirogaleus medius
AAAAAAAAAAAAAAAGGGGGAAGAAAAAGGCGTGCAAAAGAAATCCAGAAGAAACAACCAAGGTGATAGAAGAAAAACTGGAGACCACGGAGTGTCAGAAACTAGGGTGGGAGGAAGGCGTCAGGAAAGAATGACTGGACAACAAGTGCAGTAGGAATATCCAGGAAAGTAGGGGTGGAAACTGCCCTATGGGCTGGCAGGAAAGTCCCTGGAGTGTGTGGAGTGTGAGCAGTCATAGTTAAACCAAGCTACAGAGGGTTAAAGAATCAGAGACACAATCTTTCTAGAAGCTTGGCAATTAAAGAGACAGAGAAATGTAAGGCAATGGGTAGAGGGGAATGCGGGATCAAGGGGGAGAGTCTTTTTCTTTTTGAGATGGGAAAGGCTTAAACATGTTCACATACTGAGACCAAGAAGAGAGAGAAATGGTGATGAAGGAAAAATGTCCCAGAAGAGGTGAGAGGAGATGGCACCCAGCTGTAGGAGGGTAGAGTTGCCTCAGGTATCTTCGAGAGGGCAGGTGTGTTTGTAAACCGATAGGCCTAGAGGCTGCTAGATGTTGGCGGCTGCTTAATAGTCTCTAAGCCATGTGCTGAGAAAGGGTCAAGATGGGATTGAGAACTGAAGGAAAGTGGTTAAGATTAAAATAGTCACCGAAAGGAGTGAGAGAGAGAGAAAATGGAATTGTCAGCAGAGCCGAGGATACAGCTGGCATTGGATAGTCTAATACGTCGAGGCTACAATCTGAATGTTTTCATTTTCTTTTGCAGTGCTTGGAAGCCCAGACACAGAACATTGGGTCAGGGTGGGGGTTGCGAAATAGGCACAGTAGAGGCATAAAGGGGAAAGGGGGCTCCTGACAAAGGAGAAGGGGTCCAAGGAGGGAAGCGAAGCTGAGCAAAGCCTGGGGATCTTGAAGACAGGGGAGTGAAGGGACAGGGCTACCTCTAATCTCATTCCCTCTCCAATATTTTCTTCAGCTCCACAGCCAGAAGGATCTTTCCAAAGCAAACATCTGCTTAAAATCCACTAGCATGTAGGGCATGAGATTTTTGCCTTTGGTTTTCAAACATCTGTATTCCCAGTATTCCCAGAGCCTAGAACAGTGCATGGCATGTAGCATGTGCTCAATAAAGTTTTGACAAATGAATAAATGGATGGCTCCCTATAACTCTTTTTTTTTTTTTTTTTTGAGACAGTTTCATTCTGTTGCCCAGGCTAGAGTACAGTGGTACATTCATAGCTCACTGCAACCTCAAACTCCTGGGCTTGAGCGATCCTTCTGCCTCAGCCTCCCAAGTGGCTGGGTCTACAGGTGCATACCACCAAGCCCAGCTAAATTTTCTGTTTTTTTGTAGAGAGGGAGTCTCACTTTTGTTCAGGCTGGTCTTGAAATCCTGGTCTCAAGCAATCCTCCTGTCTCAGCCTCCCAGAGTGCTAGGATTATAGGTGTGAGCCACTATGCCCAGCCCCCTATAACTCTTAAGGTTTAAACTCCCAAAGAAAGTCTACCAGGGCTGTCATAATTGGCCCTTGCTTTTCACTCTAGACTCAGAGGATGAGGACTTTGTCTTGTTTATCCTTGTATCCCCAGAATAGCACCTGCCACAGAGTATTCAATAAACATGTGTTAAATGAATAACCTCCCACATTCCTATGAAAACTCCATACTTTGGCGTTATTGAACTCTCTGCAGTTCTTAGAATACACAGTAGTCTCATCTAGGGAACTTTCTACAAACTTTTCCCACTGCTTGCAAAGGGCCTCCTATTTCCAATCCCCATCTCTATCGTCTTCCCTTTATATGGCTGTCTTTCCACATGTTGGCAGAGTAATGGCCTCCCAAAGGAGGAAATGTTCACTTCCTAACCCTGGGACCTGTGAATGCATTATTTTACATGTCCAAAGGATATTACAGATGTGATTTAAGTTAAGGACTTTGAGATTGAGGGATTATCCTGGATTATCCAGGTGGGCCCAAGCTAATCACACCAGCCCTTTAAAGCTGAGAACCCTTCCCAGCTGAAGTCAGAGAGTTGGGTTATGATGAAGAATAGTCAGAAAAACACAGCATAGGTGGCTTTAAAGTTGGAGGATGTTGTACCCCCATAATATGCTGAAATAAAAAAATAAATAAATAAATAAATAAAGTTGGAGGATGGAGGTCTTGAGCCAAAGAATGTGAATGGCCTCCAGAAACTGGAAAGGGCAAGGAACGGATTCTCCTCTAGAGCCTCCAGAAAGGAACACAGCCCTGCTGATACCTTGATTTTAGCCCAGTGAAACTCACATTGGACTTCTGATCTACAGAAGTATAAGATAATAAATTTGCAATGTTTTAATCCACCAAATTTATGGCTATTTGTTATAGCAGCAATAACAAACTAATATACCCTACAACTAATTCTCCAGGAAGCTTCTCTAAAGTGCCTCCTAAGAGTATCCAGACACACCCAATAGCTACCTGGATTGTAACAGTAATCATAGATGTTATAGTTGTTTGTGTACTTTTTTCTGAATTGAGGAGGGGACAGAAAAGGAGGGCAATAAGCTCTTTATTTTTTTTTCTTTCTTTTTTTTTATTTTGTTTTTTTGTTTTTTATTTTAATTTTATTTATTTATTTTTTCTTTTTTTTCTTTTTACAATAAGCTCTTTAAAGATGAGAAAATCTCCATTGTGTTTACCTTTGAATTTCTAGGCCTAATTCATTGTCTGATTCAAAGCTGGTACTCAATAAATTCTTGGTGAATGAGTGAATGAATGAAGACCTGGACCTAGTATACAGGAAGAAAGAATGACTGAGCTGGACAATAAAAAGCTTGAGAGTTTGTTATTTCAGTGGTAATAATAAGAACTAGGTTACTGCTCAGGGAGCAAGTGGCTAAAATCAATGGGACAAGGTGATGGAATCTGTTTACCTGTGCTATTAATACATTCTCTCAGAGCTCTGCTCTAGGCTAGGACTAACTAATCTGTAAAACAAATTCAAGTTAAAATCGAAAAACTCAGTGTCTGTAACATTTTATTTAAAAATCCTTCAGTAGACTTTTTTTTAGAAAGATTCAAATATCTTTGAGAGACGGATGGGGATTGGAGATTGGGTAGGGGTGCTCTGTAAATATTTTGTGAATGGGTTGACTTCTTCAGTCCTTTGGCTCTTATGGCTTTGAAGTCAATCCCGCTTCCTTATACCTTTTCAGTGACCCGCAGCATTGAGGGCTGCAGAGTTCAGGGAGCATTTATCCCAGCGTCTGAGCTCTTGATGCTGTGCAAGATTCCTGGGATGTTAGCCTCCCGTATTTACAGAGGGGAGGGAGAGAGGAGAGGGGTTGGAGGGCCTATCTGAAACCCAGGCTACTCTAGTTTGGTGTCATTAGGCTAAAAACACCATCAGAGGCTTCTCAAAACAACTTCTGTATGCCATGCATCTTCCTCGTACTTTGTAATGGTCTCAGCTCCAGAGACTGTTTATAGTGATGACAGAAGACTGGGTCTCTGAGTAGTCAGCTATACTTGGTGTTGGTTGGGGAGTTCTAGGAAGGCTCCACAACTCCCCCCATCCTCCCCCCAACCATACAGAGTCGATGGTGATTTTTTTCAAAGGCAGGTAAGTCTGATGAGTAGGAGGGTAAAAAACATCTTTTTAAAAATTAGTCGGGATTTGGGGCTGGGCGCAGTGGCTCATGCCTGTAATCCCAGCTGAGGCAGGAGGATCACTTGAGCCCAGGAATTCAAGTTTACGGTGAGCTACGATCAGGACACTGTACTCTAGCCTGGGCTACAAAACAAGACCCTTGTCTCTAAAAAATAAAAATAAAAAAATTTTAAAAAATTAGTGGAGCTCAACAAAATGAAAAGGCAATCTACAGAATGGGAGAAAATATTTGCAAGCCATTTATATGATCAGAGGTTAATATTCAGAATATATAAAGAACTCATACAACTCAATAACAAAAAACACAAATAATCTGATTTTTCAAATGGGCAAAGGACCTGAATAGACATTTTTTCTGAAGAAGACATACAAATGGCTAACAGGTGTATGACAAGGTGCTCGACATCACTAATCATCCGGGGAATGCAAATCAAACCCAGGTGAGAAAATCAATCACCTCACAGCCGACAGGATGGCTATTCTTAAAAAGTCAAAAGATAAGAGATGGTGAGGGTGTGGAGAAGAGGGACTCTGTAGACTGTTGGTGGAGATGTAAATTGCTAGAGCCATTATGGAAAACAGTATGAAGCTTCCTCAAAAAAAATTAAAAATAGAACTTACAAACCAGCAATCCCACTTCTGGGAATATATCCAAAGGAAACGAAATCAGTTATGTCGAAGAGATATTTGCACTTCCATGTTCATCGCAGCATTATTTATAATAGCCGAGATATGGAAACAGCCTAAGTATCTGTCAACAGATGATTGGATAATGAAAATGTGATATATCTGTATAAAGGAATATTGTTCAGCCACAAAAGAAAGAAATCCTGCTATTTGTGACAACATGGATGAACCTGGAGGATATTCTGTTAAATGAAATAAGCCAACCACAGAAAGACAAATACTATATGATCTACTTACGTGTGAATCCAAAAACAATTGAACTCATGGAAACAGAAAACAGAACAGCTGTTGCCCGGGGCTGGCAGGTGGGAGGATGTTGATCAAAAGGTTCAAACTTTCAGTTGTAAGATGAACACATTTGGGGGATCTAATGTACAGCATGGCGACTACAGTATTGCATTTTACACTTGAAATTTGCTAAGGGTGTAGATCTCAGGTGTTCTCACCACACACACATAAGGTTAAAAACATTAGTGGGGGAAATTAAGAGCCAGGATGCCCAAATATAGAATGTGAGGTTAGCCTGCCCTCTAGTGGGAAAATTAAGTTCAAACAGTCTACATAAAGAGAAGTTTCAAGAAGTACTCCAGGAAGATTTTATGCTGAATAAGGTACTAGATAGCACCTGTGGTGGTGGCCTTAATGCAACATTGGTGAAGCAGATTCTTTTCATGCTACATCAGGTGGTACTTTGTAATGTTAACAAGTCAAATTTTTAATAGCTTGTTATTGTCTATAGGATAAAATTCTCCTTAGCCTGATATAAGCCTGGTCAGCTGTCCCTAATGTGGCCCTACCTCTACCTTCCTCCACTCCAGCCAGATTAAGTTATTCATCATCCACTAAATACAGCTGCATTCCCCACATTTCTTCCAGATTTACCGTTTTCCTCTTGCGCTGTGGTTGGCTGACTGCTGTGGAAATAACAGGTACTCAATAAGCAATTTATTGATTGGTTAATCCCATTTAGTCTATTTAACTTTAAACAGCTGCTTTTAGGCCGTGGTCACCCCTGTAATCCTAGCACTCTGGGAAGCCGAGGCAGGCGGATCGCTCAAGGTCAGGAGTTGGAAACAGCTGCTGGTATCTTGCAGCAAAGGGAATGTGATGTAGCAAAGCCTTAGGGCATGAAAAAACTCCCCTTTATCTATTGCTTGGCCCTTTAAGGAGGCCTGGACAGACACCATTTCCCTTGCTTAAAAACTTAGTGGTATAATTTATTTCCACATGTCATTCATAGAAATGGAGCAAGAAGCTTTTCCTTATCTAACATAGTGGGTGTTCAAGAAATATGGCGAAAGAAATAAATGTCTGTGTTTAGCTTATTACATTTTCCCTCTGTACACCTCCGACAGCCACTTGTTTAAACTCGACTCTGGTCATGTGGTTTCTGCACCGAAAACTCAAGGCCTCCCCCTTATTTTATAAATCCCTCCTTTCTGTCTATCCTCATCTCCTGCCACTCCACTTTATGTTAAAATTGTTTGCTTTTGTGTCTTCTTTCTTAGACTGTTAGCAGGATCCATATCTTACTCATCTATAGGGCTAGCATGGAGCCTAAGCCATACCAGATGATCAATAAATGTTTGTTGAATTAAATCACTCTATCCTGGTACATTCTGAGTGTGTTCCTTCTACTCTTACAATGGAAAAAGTAAGAGAATGGTCAAACTTTAGTTTTAGAAGGTATCTTAGAGGGCATCTAATCAATTTCCTTCATTTTATAGATGTGGAAACCCAAGCCTATTTAGGATCACACAATTTGTTGGTCTTTGTTCTAAAAGAATCAGACAATTGTAGGAAAGAAATATTCATCCAACTGAGGCTGAGCTATTTTGTTGTTCATTGTGTTCAGAAGCCTCTAATTCCCAGAAACAAAAAATGAATTTCCTTATCAGTTTTTGATATGTTATAATCCTATGTTCCACACCCTATGCGTCAGGGTTGATGAAACTGATTTTAGGAAAAACTAGGCTGATCTGGAGATTTTTATTCTTAATACTCCATCCTGTTCCCACTGGTGTGCACACTGCTTGAGAAGGATTCATCTTGTGAGTCTGTCTTCAAAACTGCAACTTGCCTGAAAGGGGAGGAAAGGCAAAAGTTCAATCCAAATCCAAGTTAAAGATCTAAACTCCTTTTCCCACAATCTAAATTCAGACCCACCTTTCCACAGTCACTTCTATAATATTTTCCTATAGTATTAGCTCCTCCATTCATGAATCAAACGTGTCTTTCCTTCTTTTGTGCTAAGGTAGGCTTATCTAACAGCTACATCATCTGGTGAATGGAAATGTATTTTTCATTTATGGGAAAGATGATGTAATCTGGTCCAGTAAAATGATTAAAATTAAGAGTGCCTCTCAGGATAGATGGAAGATCGAAGAAGTGTAATAAAAAAATAGGTTGCAACTTTATGTCTGAATTTTGAATATTCATCTTGGTTGTCTGTTTTTCTGTAATTTACTATCATTAATTTTGTTTTAGAGAGTTTAGTAGATATTGGCAACTTATTGAAATATGAAAGCGCGTGAAGATCACGTGTCTTACATGGAGCAAAAAGGAAAGGAAAAGCGAATGATTGTTTTACTTTATCTTGCTAAAAGAAAAAAAAACCCCTTAATCTATTTACAACATAAATTTAACATGCTGAGAGCAAGCAACCTATTACAATTATATTAAATAAACAGAGGAGAAGGTAAGCTCCAGAGCGCCCGGATAGCTCAGTCGGTAGAGCATCAGACTTTTAATCTGAGGGTCCAGGGTTCAAGTCCCTGTTCGGGCGTGCGGGTGTTTTGCACTTTAATTGCCACCCAAATATTATCGCACCGAGATGCCGAGCACTGAGGAGTAAATAACTCACATTTTAAATTAAATTCGATTTCTAAAAAAAAAACAATTTCCTTTTCATTGATTTCAGAATATGCTAGATAAGCATGTTCTCAGGGAGTAAATAATAGAAGCAACTATGTAAAGTCATTTCATTTCTTGACAAGTGTAGGGGTTTTGCACGGTTTCCCAGCGAGAAGGAATTTGTTTCTTCATTTTGCTAATAATTGAGAAAGTGGGAAAAAAGCAAGTTAAAACGAAGCACCTTCTATTCTCATCGCAAAAAAAGAAAGAAAAAAAGCTTACGTGAGTTACGCATTCGGTAATTATCTTTACACGTTGCATGACGTTTGCCTATTTCAGAACATCTTATCGTGTAACATAAACATGTGCAATTCTTAGTTGTCAATTAAAGAAAAACGGAGCACGCCCGAACAGGGACTTGAACCCTGGACCCTCAGATTAAAAGTCTGATGCTCTACCGACTGAGCTATCCGGGCTCTCACAGGAAGGAATCCCTCCTGTAATGCCTTACATAAGAATGAGAAACATTCTGTAATGGCATCTTGTGTTTTGCAAAACTACTTTACATTCCAGAAACCTCGTGATTCACGCGCCAAAGGAAAACAGAAATCCCAAATCCTGCGCTTTTCACCAGCATTACCAGCTAATTCAGAGTTGCGAGACATTTATGTGCCTAATAACCATTATTACGTAGGATTTCTTTGGTTTGTAATCTAACAGGTTCGGGATCCAGAGAACGATGAGGTGTTGTCACTTCGGAAGCGCTGTAGTGATAATTAGATCTATTTTACCAATGACAACGGGGTGGACATCAGTACTGAAACCTACCTGAACACAGAAAATAATGAATCTGTTTAAGAGAGAACATAAATATGCTCTTCTGAGGCTATTGGTTTGAGCCGTGTAGTATAAAGTGTGAAAAAAAGAGGGAGAGTGAGATCGTCCAGTAAGTCCCCTGAAGGCTTTTAAGTAAATTTAATCACATGGCTGAATTAATGAAAAAAAAAAGAAGTACTAAAAAATATGAAAAGAAATATTTAATTAAAAAAAAATAAAAAGAAAGTAAATTTAAGCGGTGCAAACCCTGGAAGAGGTCACCAGCAGTGACCTTGGGGGCAGAAGCCCTACTAAGCAGAGAGACAGGAGAGCTGAACGTGGCAGAGGAGACAAGAGCGGACTGACCTTGGCATTGCAGGCTCTCCCCTTCCGCAGCCATCCGTAATTTATTTGAGCACTGCTCTCTGCTATGGGGCTAGCCTTGAAAACCACCCACAGTGGAGCTTTGAGAGTGGGACACTAAAGAGTCTTCGTTAGCTCATGTTGTTTTCCCTTAATTTCATCCCTAACTGCTTTCGGAGTGATTGCTCTGGTCCAGCAATTCTACTTTTAGGAATTTGTCCTAAAGAAATAATCAGGGATGTATATATAAAAAGATCTGACTACAGGAGAGATCGTCGTGGTATTTTAATCGGAAGTGATATAAATGGCTATATAAATTAGGATACAGCCTTAATATGGAATGTTATGCAGCCATTAATGATCGCGTTATGGAAGATAGGACTTGAGAAAAATTGCAAAATATTGTTAAGTTAGGAAATATTTCAAATCAATGTTTTTTTTGTTTGTTTGTTTTTTGAGAAAAAGGTGCATACATGTGTATTGAAAAACTGAAAAGATAAATGCTTCTACAAAGCCTGGGGGGTTCTGAAGTTAGGAATGCTGTTTGAATCCCTCTGGGGTTCAAGGAAGAAGATGCCATAGGAGAAGGGGACTACAGAAAATCGCTTTGTATATGTAAAGTGTTGTTCCTTAGGACGAGTTGTAGAAAAAAGGAGATTATATTCCTCTTTATACCTTTTTGTATGTATAAAGTAGTTCATTGTATTTTTTTTCCAGAAAGACTATAGACCAATAATATTGACTTCTACTTTTTTAAAACTATAAGGGGCCATAAAAAATCATCTACTTCTTTCCTGTCTTATGTTGTATGGAAAAAGAAAAAACAAAAACAAAAAAGAACTAAAAAAAAAATCATCTACTTCAGCCATTTTATTTTACAGATTAGGAAACTGAAGACCTGCAGAACTGTGTTAACTTTCTAGTTTCTAGAAATAGCTAGACTATAACCCAGATTTCCTGTCACTTTACTAAATCAATGGTTTGTGAACACAGTTCTTAATAAAGGAAATGGTGATCAGTAAGAGTCAGTTATGAGTTTTTAAGCCAATTTAACTTTCTTTTTTTGGTAAGGTTATTTGACTGGTAGAAAAGGGAAATACTACAGTTATGTTTTTTTTTTTTATTATAGCAAGTCATTTGATGAGGTTTTATGAAATCCTTGGGAAAAGATGGAGAAAGGTTGCCAGATGTTAACACTGTTAGGTGAGATCACTGGTGATTTTAAAAACAATACTGGAAGATGAACAATCACAAATCAGTGTGAACCATGATGAGAAAAGCTCTATTCTTAACCATGGGCTAATCAACATATTTATCAAGGTTTTCTTTTTTCTTTTTTTTTGAGTCATTCTTGCTGTGTTGCTGGGGCTAGAGTGCCCCTGGCGTCAGCTTAGCTCACAATAGCCTCCCAAGTAGCTGAGACTACAGGTGCTCACCACCACTTCCTTCCTGCTAATTTTTTGTTTCTATTTTTAGTGGAGATCGAGGCTCACAATCTTGCTGGTGGTCTCAAACTGGTCTCAAACTGCTGACCTCAAGCGATCCTCCCTCCTTGGCTTCCCAGAGTGGTAGGATTACAGGCGTGAGCCACCATGCCCAGCCAAAGTTTTAAATGAAGACAAATTAAATGTGTTGATCAATGTTTTGCAAAAGTGAAAGGGTTAATCTCTCTTGACCCTTCGGGAGAGGCTAACTACAGCTCATCCATCACCGCACTCACCACATTCTCCTCACATGGACAGTCTGGCTCTTCCACTAGACAGATTCCAAGTCATACTTGTTTTGGAAACCTCTACCATGTTCCCCCCAAAATAAGACAGGGTCTTATATTTATTTTATCTCAAGAAGATATCCTAGGGCTTATTTTCAGGGGATGTGTTATTTTCCCCTCAAAGCCTCAGCTTGCAGCTCACACAGGATGGCCGGGACCTGACAGGGGGAGCCGACCTTGTTGGTGGGGCTGCCCGAACCTTTCCGGTCACCTCTGGGATAGTAGCTGTCATGATGGGGCAGATAAGAAGGGCTGCTCATCTTCTTTGCCGTTCTGCAACGAAATGCATGGGTTGTGCAGATACGCTAAGTAGCCACCCCCGTCACTAGGTCTTATTTTCGGGGTAGGGCTTCTATTGCGCAAATGCTTAGAAATCCTGCTAGGGCTTATTTTATGGGTAGGTCTTATTTTCGGGGAAACACGGTAGGTTGGTACTTGTTACACAGTAGGTGCTCAACAAATACTTGTTGATCTTAAACTGAATTGCATGTGCATATCATAATTCCAAGTCTCCAGCAGACAACAGAAAGGGATCTAAACTAATCAGGTACTTTTTTAAATTAAAAAATTAATTGCACAGGCTGGGCGCGGTGGCTCACGCCTGTAATCCTAGCACTCTGGGAGGCAGGGGGCAGGGGGATCATTGGAGCTCACCAGTTGGAGACCAGACTGAGCAACAGCGAGACAGTCTACTAAAAATAGAAAGAAATTAATTGGCCAACTAAAAATATACAGAAAAAAATTAGCCTGGCGTGGTGTTGCGCGCCTGTAGTCCCAGCTACTGGGGAGGCTGAGGCAGGAGGATCGCTTGAACCCAGGAGTTTGATGTTGCTGTGAGCTAGGCTGTTGCCACAGCACTCTGTCCTGGGCAACAGAGCAAGACTCTGTTTCAAATAAATAAATAAAACCAATAGAAATTGCAAGGCAATATATTTCAGCCCAGAAAATACTCTAACATTTAGAATCATCCTGAAATAAATGAAACGAGGTATTTGGAGGGAGGTAATGCCATTTACCAGCAGAGGTTGTAGACAGCCACCTTGAGAGGTTTGTTGAAGGCCCTTGTGCCTTGGGAGAGATGAGACTAGGTGACCTGGTTGTGTGATCCAGGTAAACTCCATCGGCACTCTTCTTCACACCTCTCTTTTAGCACTTACCACATTTCTTGAATTATTGTGTATACCAGCCTTATCTCCCCCACTGAGCGTCAGCCCTAAGATGCTCTGTTCCCCCTCGGGCCACCCCTGGGGAGGGGCTACGAATCTGATTAAGCTCTCAGCTTTCTTCCTTCTCTGTTTCCCGATGTCCTATCACTTTGATCTTGGACTTCTAGCCTCCAGAACTATGCGAACATAAATTTCTGTCGTTTAGGCCACTCTGGTATTTTGTTGTGGCAACCTTAGAAAACGAATACACTTACTATACAACCATTCATTATACTTTTATACAATTCAGTACAGTACCACACAACATTACAGCAAGGAAAATTAACTAACTATAACTACACGATTTAAATAATGTTCAACGTTTGTCAATATTGTCTGGGTAAATATCACAGAACCTTGGAAGTTCCCCCAAGGTTCTCTCTAGAAACTTGACGTCGACTCTCTCCCCGGACTAGGAGCTACTCTATGGTAGAGAGAGCTCACTCTAGTCCCCTGATTGCCACATCTATGGTTTCCGGAGGCCTCTACCGGAAGCTCTCGTGTGCGAAGGCCTGGAGGGGGGGAGACCGGAAGTTGCGCCCTCAGAACTCGCCATTTCAAAATGCTGCTGAGGCCTTAGGGCCTGTGACTGCCACCCCCACCCCCCCACCCGGGCTCGGCAAGGGGAGCGACTCATGGAGCGACCGTAAGGTGTGGCTCCCGCGTTTTGTCCGCGGGGTGCCGGGAGGCCGGGAGCGGGTAGTGGAGAGTGAGGAGCAGGCAGCGGCGCGGCCAATTCCGCCGGCCTCGGAGCGGGGGTAAGCGGGCGGGTGGAGCTTGGGGCGTGGGTGGCGGCTTTGGGACGGTCGCGCCAGGCGGAAGGAGGGCCGGTGGGGGAAGGGCCGTGAGATGAGGGCCTGCGGGAGATAAAAGTGGAGGTCGAGTGACGTGATATAGTTTCGGCCAACAGGTGACAAACCCTAAAAGCGAAGTAGTAGGATTGACTATGCTTTAACTGGACGCAAAGTCTGAGGAATACCGAGGCACTTTGGAGAAAGGGATTGGGAGAGAGGGATGCGGGCAGAGTCGCATTGACGTGTCTTAAGATTTTAAGAGAGTAATTTTTAGGGCTGCGGACCGTCTGCCTCTGAGGCACTTGAGTGCCTGTTGGAAAAATGCTCATTTTTTAGGGCCACACCCAGACCTCCCGAAAGAGGATCAGGGGATGGAGCTCAGGGAAACGTATTTCAGTCAGCACACTTCCCAATGATTTTTGCACACGCTAAACTCCGAAAACCTCTGTTTTATGGCGACACCTCTCGAAAGTGCTGCTGCTTTGTTCCTTCATCAGGAAAGATCTGTGTTAAGAAGTTCCTCCAAGCCCTGGGGTTTGGCACGTGGAACGAGTATCTGTCAGAGATACTCGGGAACCTCTTGGTATTAAGTATTACCGTATTTCAATTTAGGTTGAGCTCCTTCCTTCCTCATATATTAGTTTTCTTTCTTTTCTTTTTTTTAAAGATGAAATCTAGTTATGTTGCTATCATAGCGCATTCCAGTGTGGAAATCCTGCCCCCTGCCTCCTGCCTCAGCCTGGAGTAGGCCACCGCACCTGGCTGGTTTTTTAAGTCTCTATAACAATCCCCCCACTTCAACCCTCCGTTTCACCCCAGGTCCTTTAGAATTTCCAACATTCTGGATTTGGCTAATTGCCTTTTAGTATTGTTTACTTATTTCTTCACCCTCCATTTCCCCCACAAACTTGTAGTTAGATTTCAATTCTTTCTTACTTTTCGGTCAAGAACATTTAATAGGTGGTGCTGGTTGCTTCCTGTTGCTTCACATCAAGTAGTACATGATGTGTGAATGACCCTCTTTTAGCGATAAGGTTTGGGAGGGTCCAAGTGGTCAGCCTGAGGCATGTGTTTACCCCACCCCTGACTTTCACTTAAATGGTTTTAGCATCTCTTGATGACTGTTGAGGAGGTGACAACCTGAGACTTGAAGGTTTAGGATGAGTCAGTCTTACACAGAACTTACAGTGCTCCAAATGAAGGAACAGTGTGTGCAAAGGCTCTGAAGCAGGAAGGAAAGGCATGCCTGAGGTACAAGGAGCAATGGGAAGAGTAGGGCAAGATAAGACTGGAAATGTGCTGAGGGGCTAGACCACGTGTTTATCTTTAGAGCAGTAGCAAGCTATTGAACAGGGCTTGACACTTCAGGAGTTTTTTTTAAAAAAATCCTTCTTGCTGTGGTGTGGAGTTTGTATTGGAATGCGCTTAAAAAGACCAGTCGAGGGTCTGTTGCGGTTACCCAGGCAAGCGATAACACTTTGGTTTGAGGATGTGGTCATGAAGTTGGAGAGAAGGGGTGGTTTTATTTTTATTTTTAAATAGAGAGGGGAGTCTCGCTCTTGCTCAGGCTGGTCTGAGCTCCTGAGCTCAAACAATCCGTCCGCCTCAGCCTCCCAGAGTGCTAGGCCTCCCAGAGTGCTAGTACCTCGCCGGCCAACAAGTAAGATTTTCACTAACCAACTGCAAGGTTTTGCCCAGGTTTTGCTTCATGGGGCCCCGGGCTCAAAACTAATGTGAGTTAAATACAACTTATTTGGCAGTTAATGTGTTAAAAGAGAATACTGTCAACTATATACGAGCATTTAAAAACATTTAGACAAAATGGAGTAAGAAGCTTGAATATCTATTAGAGAAATTGAGGTAACAATTAAAATCTTCCCACAGAACACCAAATTATAAGTCTTAAGGTGAGTTCTACCAGTCTTTTAAGGACCAGAACATCTCCATTTTGTAGAACTTTTTTCCACACAGTAGAAAAATAAGGACCACCCAATTCATGCTATGAGGCCCACATAACCCTGACATACAAATTAGACAAAAAAGTGACAAAGGCAACTTACAGACTCTTTCACTTGTTAATATAGATTTTAAAACCTAAACAAAATATTAGCAAATCCAAACCAACATTGTACAAAAAAGTGTAATATGCAAACATCAAGCTGGGTTTATCTCAGGTGTGTCAAGAATTAATATTACAAAATCCATAAATAAAATTCAAAGTTCACCACATTTATAGGTTAAAAGACAAAAAATTTATCATCTCAATAGATAACAGTGTATTCTATAAAACATTCTTCTGAGAGAGAGAGAGAGAAATACAGATTCACAACTAAGAATTTGATATATTCTTAATGAGGAAGAGAAAAGGAACCTTTCTCAGCTGATAAAGAGTAGCTAAGCTATTAAAAAATAGAGCAAGCTGGGCATGGTGGCTCACTCATGTAATCCCAGCACTTTTGGAGGCCAAAGTGGGAGGATTGCTTGAGGCCAGGAGACTGAGGCCACCCTTGACAACACAGCAAGACCCCATTTCTAAAAAAAAAAAAAAAAAATCTGAGCATGGTGCTGCACACCTGTTGTCCCAGCTATGGAGGCCGAAGCAGGAGCATCGTTTGAGCCCAGGAGTTCAAGAACAGCCTGGGCAATCTAGTTTTCTTCTCTATAGCTTTTTTTTTTTTAAAGGAAAAGGTAGAAGGTGAAAAATTTCAGTTAAACCATACTCTTCAATTCATGCTAACCTCTTTTCCTTGATGATATATGTCTGTCTTAGTTTAACCCATTTTGTAGGTATGTAATTGCTGTTCTCTTTTTGGATTGGATACATTTAAAAGCTGTTTTAATTGACACTGAAAATGTTTATTCTCATTTTCTGTGGTCCCTTCTCAAGACATGTTCCAACATGTTGCAGAGGTTTTCCTGGAAGTCCTCTTGGAATCTTAAATCTATGACTTATCTTGGTAAATCCCCAGTCCTGGGTCTGTCTGCTAGAGGGTGCTCTTGAACATTGCCCAAGAGGAGGAGGAGATACTAAAGAACTAGCTGATATCCACTGGGGAGGTAATGATTGGAAATTTGACTTTCAGTTAAAGCGATTTACTTGTTAAACCTCAGTGAGGAGGTTGGAGCATGCCCGAACGTGTTTCTGTTTCAGACTTCACCTGAGGGAAGCATAGGTGCTTCTTAATTAAGCTCTTCAGTTTTTGGCAGGATCTGAACTAGAAAGTGATCAGAAGGTATGAATAACCTCAGCATTTGTGTAGGATGCTCTGTTATATGTGTCTTTTACTTCTGCTGGATAAATGCCAAAGAGAATTTCTACTTTAGAATTGATTTTATAAATGTTTTTTCCTTTAGTTTTACCCACAGACTGCAATTTCTTCACTGCCAAAATGACTTCATTTTCCACCTCTGCCCAGTGTTCAACATCTGACAGTGCTTGTAGGATCTCTTCAGGACAAATCAATCAGGTAAATAAATCATTTTTGGGTATTCCTATTTTTCTTTAAGTTAAAAAAAATTGAATTAAGGCATATAGCTGGCTTTACTGACTTAGATTTTATACAGAGCAGAAATGATTATATTAAAAAATGACATATTAGGGCAGTGGGTAAGCAGTACAAGCACTCATAAATTTGACGTGACCGTTGACTAGATAAATATTTGGAGGTTCCAGATTGCTCCAAATGGTACAGTTTGAAAACTAGCATGTTTTAGGGTAGAGGTAACTAGTGGAGAATTTGGGTCTGGGTTATATTTGTTTTCTGTCATCATCATTTTATTGTAATTAATATGTTTTCTTTAGAAATCAACTTTAAAT
>VBSM01002937.1:5521727-5533221 GCA_008086735.1 Cheirogaleus medius
TACTGATCTGACAAGATATGGCAAAGGTTGTGGTTTTTGGCAGTCTTTAGTTTTTGTTGTCAGGCATCCAAGCATGAGAATCCTCTCTTCATGGTCTTCCCCAGCTCTATTTGTCAGTGTTTTCTTAACATTAGTGTCTCCGTTTTGATTCTGGTAATTTTAACATACTTCATCTACATTTTAGATAATTTTTAAGTTTTGAATGATGAACTTGACTGTCTTCCCTTCCATTTTATGAACTCTGAAAAAAGCCAGATAGATTAAATTTTTATCTGATAAAACATTTGGATTCTATGTTTTATGTACTTACAGTGCTGGTGGCTTATTGAACATTGAAGCTTTTTGGCTTTATTTGCCAAAAAGAATTAAGTGAACACACATCACAAGCCTAGAATGGTTGTTTATGTGCCCCTGGACTTGGAAAATATTTTATGATCCAGGTGAATTTAAAGTTAATTATTTCTAATAATAGAACAGACTCCTTTATTTGGACTAGTGAGAAAATTTTAAGAGGATATCAGGTGAATTCACCACTTTTTCTCTTTGTCAGATCAGTACATTTCTGTGCTAAAAAGTCTGGGTCTGTTAATTGCCAGAAAAATAATGATTAGATGGACATAGTAGTTGGGAGCAACTCTCCTGTTGTAGGACCCCTTGCACAAGCACTGGCAATCTTGTAAATATGTTATCTCTTTCTCTAGAAAACTAATTTACTGGCCAGGTGTTGTGGTGCTCAGGAAGCTGAGGCAGGAGGATGGCTTGAGCCTAGGAGTTTGAGGTTGTTGTGAGCTAGACTGATGCCATGGCACTCTGGCCTGTACAACAGAGCAAGACTCTGTCTCAATAAAAAAAAAGAAAGAAAACTAACTTACCTTACCTCCTCATAATTAATTTGTGTTTTTGGCAGCCAGTGGACAGATCATTTCATGGTATTTTATTCCCACACAGGTCATGCATTATCTAGGCCAGTATATAATGGTGAAGCAACTTTATGATCAGCAAGAACAGCATATGGTATATTGTGGTGGAGATCTTTTGGGAGAGCTACTAGGACGTCAGAGCTTCTCCGTCAAAGACCCAAGGTAAAAAGAGTGAGGGCTTGCAAATATTTTTGGGTGCTTATACCTAGCTAGATTATAACGTAATCTCCATAGGTTATTAATGGTTTTTTATTACTTTAGTCCTTAAGTGCTTAAGCAAAAGGCCTACATATGTTAGGTAGCCTATGAGACACTGAGAATACAGTAGTGAGTAACTTGGATGGTCTCTGATTTTGTGGACTTTTCAAAGTAGTGAGACAGTGGATACTCTTCCCCATCTTAATCAAATTATCACACTAGTACATGGTAAAATTACACTGTGATAAGTGCCACAGAAAAGAGGTACATGAAGCAGGGAGTGGGTGGGATTTAGAGTGTTAGGAGTCAAGGAAAGGTTCTTTCAGTGAAATTGGAGCTGGGAGCTGAAGGATAATTATAAAGTTGATTAGAGCTGTGGTCCCCCACCCTCAGGCCACCCCTAGGCTGTGGACCCGGTACTGGTCTGTGGCCTGTCAGGAACCAGTCTGAGCAGCAGGCAAGCAACTAAAGCTTCATCTGTATTTACAGCCCTGTCCCACCCCTTGCATCACAGCATAAGTTCTGCCTCCTGTCAGATCAGCAGAGGCATTAGATTCTCATAGGAGCATGAACCCTGCTGTAAACTGCGCATGCAAGGCATCTAGGTTGTGCTCCTTATGAGAATCTAATGCCTGATGATCTGAGGTGGAGCTGAGGTGGTGATGCTAGCACTGGGGAGCAGCTGCAAATACAGATTATTATTAGCAGAGAGGAATCATCCCGAAAACCATCTCCTCATCTGTGGGAAAACTATCTTCCATGAAACTGGTCCCTGGTGCCAAAAAGGTTGGGGACCACTAGATTAGAGGGGGTTGAAGGAGTGCTTCAAGCAAATTTGACATCATGTGTATAGACCTGGGTAGGAGGGAACTTGATATGACCAGGTTTAGAATTTTGTATAATAATTGTTGGAGAAAGAGGAAGAGTGAGCAGATGAGAGAAACGTAGAATTGCTTAGCAGTTTGAGGTTGATGATGAGCCTAATAATAATCACAGTAGAGTTCATCTGACCAGTTGCATGGGTTATATGATCGTTAGCTTATATAGTCAAAAGGTAATTAGTAGTTAGAAACCATGGCTTTGTGATGACTTTTTCTTCTAAGCTCATTTTGTCTTAACTCCTTGCCACCACCACTCTCCAATTAAAATCTAAAACTTAACTCCTAGAAGGAAGAAATAGTTTCCAAAGGAAATCTCCCCACTTGGGTTCCTATTAGCTAATGAAATAAAATATAAATTTCTTTTAATGGGGACAGAGTAACACAAGGGCCTGGGCATTAACTTCTTAATATTTAAGTAATTAAAATCTATTCTGGGCCAGGCACAGTGGCTCACGCCTGTAATCCTAGCACTCTGGGAGGCCGAGGTCGGAGGATAGCTCAAGGTCAGGAGTTTGAGGTTGCTGTGAGCTAGGGTGACGCCACAGCACTCTAGCCTGGGCAACAGAGCGAGAGACTCTGTCTCCAAAAAAAAAAAAAAAATCTATTCTGGGGGAAAGATTCTGCCTCTCTGTGCTTTATAGAGAAAGTTGGGAGATAACATACCATAAATATATTTAATATTCAATAGAAAACTACTGATGCCTTCAGAGTAGCATTTGGAGTTGTTAATTTTTTGTTTTATCTCTTAAACAGCCCTCTGTATGATATGCTAAGAAAGAATCTTGTCACTTTAGCCACTGCTACTACAGGTATGTCACATCCTATTTCTGCAGTCTGTATCATAGCTTTGAGTTCAAGGGGGTCAATGATGGGAAGGCAAGGAGGGTGAAGGTGGAAATGGAATGCTGTGTTTGGCATGACTGGGAGGAATATATAGTACATGTCACACAGGTGGTCAGTACTGTGCTACTTAACTTGTAATTGTGAAAAATCTCAAACATACTGAGGATAGAGAGATGCTTACCTCCTAGACGTACTGTTAACATTTTGTCACATTCGCTTCATCTAGACATACTTTTAAAAATCTCTAATACTTAAGGTCTTTTTTCCTTCAAACATACAATACCATTATTACACACAATAAAATTAATAATAAACAATCAATAATAAGTCCATAATCCTAACAGTTTATGTATTGTTTCTCCCAGTTATCTCAAAAATATCTTATATTTGGCCTGTTCAAATCAGGATCCAAAGTCCACACGTTGCATTTGGTTGTATCTCATAAGTGCCTTTAATTTATAAAACTTAACCCTCTTGTTTACATGTCATTTATTTGTTGAAGAACTGAGTCATTTTTTCTGTAGAATTTTCTACATTCTGGAGTTGGCCGATTGTATCCTTGTGATTGTGTTTAATATGTTTCTTCATCCCCCCATTTTCAGTAAATTAGTAGTGCTTAAACAGATTCAAGTTTAAATTTTTTGCCAAGAAAGCTTTATAGGTGGTGCTTTGTGCTTTGATGTGTTTTGTCACATCAGACCCATTATAAGGTCTGCCTGTCTCTATCTTTTAGTCAGGTTAAGATTCTGTGAGCTCAGGTGGTATTAGTCTGATCTATCCCTTATAAAGATCCTCCAAGAACCTTTCACCTAATTGTGTTAGCTTTCTGTTATCTGAATGTCAATTTTTCTAATCTTTTGCTTGATTCCAGACCTTTTAAATACTACTCTTTGAATTTAATCTATTAGGTATGTGCAGGAAAGTGGCTGCCTTGGGGTCTGAGGTCTCCCAAATGGTGGTGTGTTAGAGATAAGTGAATAAACTGGGTACAACTGAAATGTAACTTTGTCTCACTCATCTTGAAATAATGAAAGTTCCCCCCCCTCCCCCCACATGAAGCCCTTTTGTGAGCTTCAACTTAGATTTTAGGTAATATTGTCCTTTGAAGAAAGCCCAAGTTTGTCATTTTTGTTTTTCTGAGCCAGTCTTGCTCTGTCACTCTGGGTAGAGTACAGTGGCATCAATGTAGCTCACCGCAACCTCAAACTCCTAAGCTCAAATGATCTTCTTTCCTTAGCCTCCTGAGTAGCTGCAACTGGAGGCGAGTGCCACCACACATGGCTAATTTTTCTATTTTTAGTAGGGACAGGTTTCACTCTTGCTCAGGCTGGTCTTAAACTCCTGAGCTCAAGAGATCCTCCCTCATGGTCTCCCAGAGCCACCACGCCCTGCCTGTAATCTCTTTAGATTGGCTATCTTTTGATAGTTTACTGAAATAGGTTGAAAAAAATTTCACTCCCAGTGAAGATTTAGTTGTTAAAGTCTGGGAAAGAGACTTTGCTCTCATGTGGAAACATGATTTTGAACTTACATTGAATTTTGAAGCCTATTGATTTCATTGAGTCATTTGCCCACTTTACCGGCTTCATATAGCTGTAAACTTCTGTTCGAGAGGGAAGGCCTTGCAAATGATAGGGCAGCTTCATTAGAATTCAGTCACTTGTGAAATATGGCTTGTGAAATAACGTGAAATATGGCTTTCCTGGGATCATCACTGACAGCTTGAAATACTTGGAGGGGCCGGGCGTGGTGGCTCACGCCTGTAATCCTAGCTCTCTGGGAGGCCGAGGCGGGAGGATCGCTCGAGGTCAGGAGTTCGAGACCAGCCTGAGCAAGAGGGAGACCCCGTCTCTACTAAAAATAGAAAGAAATTAATTGGCCAACTAAAAATATATAGAAAAAATTAGCCGGGCATGGTGGCACATGCCTGTAGTCCCAGCTACTCGGGAGGCTGAGGCAGGAGGATTGCTTGAGCCCAGGAGTTTGAGGTTGCTGTGAGCGAGGCTGATGCACTCACTCTAGCCTGGGCAACAAAGTGAGACTCTGTCTCAAAAAAAAAAAGAAATACTTGGAGGATTTTATAATTGCTGATTTACTCTTTCAGTAAAATTTGTTTTCTTTTTTACCCCCTTTGGCCATCCCAAAATTTGTTTTCGAATTGATCTAGTCTCTGAATATCTACAGTGGGTATAATTCTTACTTTTTTCCCCCCTCATTTTCTTTCTTGTACTTTCTGCATAATTTGTGCATAATTTAACATGCCATATATTATAAAGAGCATTTCTATAAGCAAACATTTCAGTTGATGCTCACAACAATCCTGTGAGGAGAGTCAGTAGATGAAGAAATTGAGATTTTGCTTTGTTTTTTTTTTAATAGAATGGATTTACCCAAGATAAGGTACCACTGATAAGTGGTAGAACAGATTTCTTCCTATGGTGTCATATAAAGATGTCTTCTTAACCCTTGCTTGTAATAATTTGTTCCCCCAGTTTTTTTTTTTTACAAATTCTTTCCCTCTGAACATCAAATCTTTAAAATGTTTTTATTCTTTAATTTTTCATTTAAAAAAATTCAGATTTAACAAAAAAGTTGCAAAAATATAGAGTTCCTATATTTTCTTTACCTAGACTCCCAAATGGTAACATTTTATATAACTATAGTTTAATGATCACAACTAGGAAATTTCTCCCAAGTAATTCTGATTATCTCCTCTGACTTGCACTTGCATTGGTGTTTGTGGTTGGCCATCTCTGTTGGTTTTCATAAATTGGGTTGCATGTGTTTTATTTGAAAGGACAAATGAGAAACGTGCTTTTCATATAATTTATTTTACACCTTTGCAAATGGGTTAAACATTTTATTTTGATGGTTGAAGAAAATGCCAGTATTTAAAGTGTAGCTGGTTCTTTCTAAATCATTTCTCCAAATTTTCTCTTGTATACTAATAAAATGAAATAGATATGACAAACTTTGTATTTATTTTAAATTTTCTTTTTTTTTTTTTAAGACAGAGTCTCACTCTGTTGCCCGGGCTAGAGTGCCGTGGCATCAGCCTAGCTCACAGCAACCTCAAATTCCTGGGCTCAAGCGATCCTACTGCCTCAGCCTCCCGAGTTGCTGGGACCACAGGGATACGCCACCCAGCCCGGCCAATTTTTTATATATATACTTTTAGTTGTCCAGCTAATTTCTTTCTATTGTTTTAGTAGAGACAGGGTCTCGTTCTTCCTCAGGCTGGTCTCAAACTCCTTGCCGCCTCAGCCTCCCAGAGTGCTAGAATTACAGGTGTGAGCCACCACGCCTGGCCTAAAACTTCTTTTTTACATTGTGGTTTCCCCAGATGATTTCTTTCTGCTCGTAATTGTCTTAACCTAAGTAAGGTAGTAAGGCTTTAGAAATATAAATGACATTAGTAATAAAATTACTTTATTAAAAAACTGCTGCACCTGTATTGTGTGTTAATGGAACTTTGCTTTGAAGACCACTGTGGTCAGAAAATGGCTGTCTCTTGAACTTTTTAGTGTCTCCCTTTATCTATAAAAATGCTTCTGGAAATAATGTTCTTTATAATTACAAGTTTGAACATGTT
Organism: Cheirogaleus medius; assembly: GCA_008086735.1. NCBI lineage: Eukaryota > Metazoa > Chordata > Mammalia > Primates > Cheirogaleidae > Cheirogaleus > Cheirogaleus medius. The sequence continues at coordinate 5,528,162 of VBSM01002937.1, forward strand.
TGCTTTGTGGAAAACAACTCAATTGTCAGACCAGTTGTAGGATCTGTTTTCTTTCTCTAGCAGTCTTTATTAGATGAAGATGATGTTTTCCACATGTCCTATCTCTGAACCTGGTAGTGGTTGATGAACTTGATCCACAACAGACTTACTTGAGTGCATCTCAGTTACATATAGCCTCATATAATGAATGGTCCAGATTATTAAATTGTCTGTAGCTTGTTCTTTTCCTTTAGTCAAGTTTTAATCTTCTGCTTGAAAAATTTCTAAGTCCTTGAAATACATTTCTCTCTTAGACCAATGCAGTATCTAAGAATTTCTCTCTGTTTGGGTTATTGTTTTGTTTCTTTTTATTGGCCTTGAGAAAAACTTTATCTGCCTCTTCTTTCTTCTTAGGAAATATTTATAGTAACTGGGGAAAAAAGACTTGATGAAAAACATCTAATCTGTATATATGCGATGGGAATTTAAACCATGAAATTATTATTGACACTTAAAAATGTAGGTTTACACGAAGACGCTATTGTTTTATGAAGCAAGTTTTGGGAAAATTTCCAGATTTTAAAATCTCATAATCCTGTATAACTTTAACACTTGAAAATCAACATTAAATTTAAAAAGCCATACACTTTCTGTTGTTTATATGCTAGGCAAATTTGGTAATACAGGAAGAGATGACAAAAATAGTCTCCATTATTTCCTGCTTGGAAACACTTTTCATGTAAAATTTTGAAAACCTGCTATGGAAAAACATTTTTAGTCATTTTTCACTTTTCCCCAGATTATATTTTGGTAATACATTTTGAATATGGCCTGTCTTGGTCTTTGTCATTTTTATCAGTTTTGATTTTTCCTTTCTTGTAAATGAGAGCATTGTCCAGTGGACATGGAGAAGTACATCTTTAGGGACCAAACCTGGCTGTAGGGTTGTTTTCTGAGATCCTTTTTGTGTGGAAAGAATGGTTATTACCAGGGAAGGTTTTCCTTTTGTTTTACTTGCTATCCAGATGCTGCTCAGACTCTCGCTCTCGCACAGGATCACAGTATGGATATTCCAAGTCAAGACCAACTGAAGGTAAAATCACCACACGGTGACTTCTTTTGTTGTACAGAGTGGCCCCTTCTCTGTACCTATGGATCTTGGACTCCCAAGACCTTTCCGTGAATGTGGTAAGAATTTAATAGGAAAGGTTCTTGGGAGCTCACAGACCAGGGACAGAGTGAACCTTCTCTGTTCTGCCCATAACAGAGTTCCAGTCTCTGAATCTTTCTTTGGGATGTAGCACTTCTGATCTTCAGTTCTTCCAGTTGCATTTTCTTTGGGTTTGTGTGTGTCTGTGTATGCCTGTGTATGTGTGGTGTGTGTATGTGTTTGAGGAAACTGCTTTATTAGATTTTAACAGGTTTGTTGCAGTTAAGTTCATGTCAGGCCATTTCCTAACGCTTCCCCAAACCTGGGGAAACTTTATGATCATCTTGGTAGATGGTGAGGGTTTCACATGTTTTCTGAATTATGCCTAATTTTGTAGTAGGCTAGAAGCTTTACACAGATAGCCTGTTGTTAACCTTTGCATAAAGGCCAAAATGTTGTTTTTCTCCCCAGGTTTGGGATTCTCCTAGGTCTGTTCACAGTGGGTTGAGGAGAGGTGTTGCCTTTACTTGATGACTGTTGTGAACTCCAGAGTTCTCTTTTCTTGTGTGTAACCCATTGTGTTGCACACTAACTGGTGAGCCAGAATGGAACTGCTACATCCCCTGGTCTCAGTTATTTCTACTACACTGATAGACACCTTTCCCTTCTTTCAGCAAAGTGCTGAGGAAAGTTCCATTCCCAGGAAAAGAACCGAAGAAGGCAATATTCCCACACTGCCTACCTCACAGCATAAATGCAGGAATTCTAGAGCAGGTATGTTTTAGATTAAGGCTGTGTAGACTTATTCTCTCTCTTTCTTTTTTTCTGTCTCTTCATGTGAAGTAGGAGAGGTATATGTCATAATTTCTCATTCTTTTCTGGAAACCTTTTATCATCATTGTTAACTATGAAGATGGTAGTGCTTTTTTAGCAACCCATGACTACTAGGATGGTGTAAGACCCTTCCATTAGCTGGCATGCTAATAGAAGATAGCTACACCTTTATCAGTTTGTTACCTGGTGAATTTTCTCTGTATATGAATTAAGTTGCCTTGGCCATTTTAATCTTGGTACCCCTGTATATATTTGATTTGGTTAGAATTTTTATTTTGATTTGTCTGCTTGAGGCAAAGGCTAATTTTCATAGATTTTTAAGTTTGCAAAGATGATAAGATATACTTAGTATCATAGGGCCAAGAATGAGTTATGAGAAGCCTCTTAAAGGTTTAGCTTCCCTAATCTAAAATGCTCCAAAATCTGAAACCTTGTGAGTACTGACATGACGCCACAAGTGGAAAATTTCACACCTGACCTGATGTGACAGATTGTAGTTAAAACTTTGTTTTTCAGGCACAAAATTATTAAAAATAGTGTATAAAATTACCTTCGGGCTATACGGTGTATATGAAACATAAATGAATTTTGTGTTTAGACTTGGGTCCTAGCCCCAAGGTATCTCATTGTGTATATGCAAATACTCCAAAATCTGAAAAAATTGGAAATCTAAAACATTTCTAGTCCAAAGCATTTTGGAAAAGGGATATTTAACCTGTAGTTTCTTTGCCCTTGGATCATAATCACCACATCTTTGCCATCCTGTTAGATACTGATATGGTCAGGCAAAATGGGTTAACTGATATTTGCCCTAAAACTCCACTTTGTAAAATACCTTCTAAAATCATGTGAGGTTTTTTGTTTTGTTTTTGGCAAAGATTTATAAAATCAAATTCCCCAGAGGCATTTTATGTATTGAGGATTTCTAGTCTAGGCACCTGGCTCACAATTGGACCAATGGCAGGTTAGGTCTCAAGCTATGTCCCAGAAAGTTATGCAGCTGAAGTTGTTTTAAATTAAATTTGAAACAATTTATTATCTTGAATTGTTTTAATTTGCATTTGAACATAAACTGAATTTTGGGCTACCTCAGAACTGTTCCATTGTATGTGATATTAAGTGCGTAATCTTACTTCTTTAAATCCAGGTCCTTGCTTATTTCTCCTCAAAAGGCTGTTTAAAAGAACAGCCAATTTAAGAGACTATATGTAGTTTGTGATGGAAATTTTGGGAATAGTTTAGTATTTTCAAGAAGGATTATAGATAGGATGGAATTTTTATTTATGAAATGAATGACCTAATTTCATTCCCTTCACAATAAGTTGTAGAGCTTGAATAGAGAAAAATACTTTAATATGGCACCATCTCAGGAATTTGTTTTCTAATAATTTCAGCAGTGAGTGAATAAAAATATAGTTGAAGTTTCCCTGGCCGCAGGTGTGCTTTTTAGTGGGTAGGATCTGCATAATTTGTAAGTGGATAGGGTTAGCTTATAGTCTGACAGGGACTCATTTGTTGCAGAAATTCTTTTTTTTTTTTTTTTTTGCCTTCTCAACCCAGCTTTTCCTGACTCCAGAAGAACCGGGAAGAGAGGCCTTATTGCAGAAATTCTTTGAACCATATGTACCTTAGCACATTTAAATGCCTGTGGTTACCATCACCAGGCCTAATGCATTGGGAAGAGGTAAAAGGGAGCGAGAGTAGGAAAAGAGTAGAGCACAACAAAAAAGACTGGAGGATGAGAAAGAAAAGAATTTCATGTGATAACAACAAATTATATTAGTAACTGCCTTGAATGTCATTCAAGATTTACTTGCAATGTGTGGGGCCTTAATATTTGTGGTATTTCTAGATTCTTAACTCCAAAAGAGCCCATTGATCCAGAAATGGCATATATATATGTATTTATTTGGACAACCTAGAGTTAAGTGTTTTATAATGGTTGTTACCTACCAAAACATGGTATGAATTTCATTTCTCAATATGAATTATTGAGAAATGTCCCAAAATATGTGGTACCAGTGAGACTGCATTGACAACCTTGTATTGCCCATTATGGTCTGTACCACCTAGTGTCAATCACAAGGGGTTAGGCCATTATGTATCACCATTTGCGGTGCAGTGGATCAAACTGTTATCAGGTGTTATATACTAGAGTAAGTAATTTTTAAGTTATTACAGTTGATAGAAATGTTTACAATGCCAATAAATGACCATTCAGAAGTCCTTTAGAAGTCCTTGTTCAAATGCTTTCAGACTTTAGATTCCTTGATAAATGATTATCTACTTCTAGTGTCATTACCTGCTAATGAAGCCTAAACAGGGGAGGAGATTCGGGCTCTGACACTAAGACAGATACTTGATTTCTAGTTCCTTCTTACTGAGAATAGGAATCTCTTTCTACCTATCTTATAAAAAAGTTGTAAGTATTCTAAAGAAAGTCTTGGTTCTTAAGTGTTATATACATAGTTATTATCATTTGACTTCTATAGGTGAAGACTTGATAGAAAATTTAACCCAAGATGAGACAACTAGGCTGGACCTTGGTTTTGAGGAGTGGGATGTAGCTGGCCTGCCTTGGTGGTTTTTAGGAAACTTGAGAAACAACTATATCCCTAGAAGTAATGGCTCAACTGATTTACAGACAAATCAGGTAAATTTCACATTTGAAGGGGAACTTTATTTTTCTTTTGAGAGTAACATTCTTGGTTACTCTTGATCACACTTTGTATTCTCTAAGAATTCTTCTTTGCTGCTATGACATTAAATACCATGTGAATGCATCTGATGTGCAAATCTGTGTCTTTAGCACTGAACTCTCCCCTAAATGCCCAGCTTCCATGTCCAGCTGCCTACTTAATACTTCCACTTAAAGGATCTGACATTTAACATGTTCAAACCAGAACTCTTGATTTTTTTTTTTAAAGAGATTGGGTCTTGCTGTGTCACCCAGGCTAAAGCGCAGTGGCCTGATCGTAGCTTACTGCAGCCTCGAATTCCTGGGCTCAAGTGATCCTCTTGCTTCAGGCTCCTGTGTAGCTAGGACTATAGGCATGCACCACTGTGCCTGGCAAGCTTTTTTTTTTTTTGAGACAGA
>VBSM01002937.1:5538447-5551313 GCA_008086735.1 Cheirogaleus medius
TTTTCCTTTTTAATTTCCTTTTTTTTTAGCCTTGATTAATCACCTCTAAAACTTTTTAACAGTTTTGTTTTGTTTTGAGACAAGAGTCTCACTTTGTTGCCCAGGCTGGAGTGCAGCGGTGCATTCATAGCCCACTACAGCCTCGAACTTCCCGGCTTAAGCGATCCTTCCACCTCAGCCTCCCGAGTAGCTGGGACTATAGGCTACTCTAGGCACATGCCACCATGACTAGCTGATTTTTTATTTTTTTGTGGAGACGGGTTCATCCTTTGGTACACAGGCTGCCCTCTAACTTCTGGCCTCAAGCATCTTCCTGCCTTGGCTTCCTAAATTACTGGGATTACAGGTGTGAGCCACTGTGCCTGGCTACCTTTTTGCCAAATTTTATTACATTTGTTAATTACTAGGAAAGAATAAGATTATCTCATCTTCGTTCTTCAGCCTTTTGCACAATAAAGGAGTACGTTTAGAAAAGTAATCCAGGCTGGGCTTGGTGGCTCATGCCTGTAATCCTAGCACTCTGGGAGGTCTAGGTGAGAGGATTGCTTGAGCTCAAGAGTTTGAGACCAGCCTGAGCAAGAGTGAGACCCTGTCTCTAGAAAAAATAGAAAAATTAGCTGGGTGTGGTGGCGAGTGTCTGTAGTCCCAGCTACTTGGGAGGCTGGGACATGAGGATCATTTGAGCCCAGGAGTTTGAGGTTGCAGTGAGTGCTGACGACAGCACTGCACTCTAGCTAGGGTGACAGAGTGAGACCCTGCCTCAAAAAAAGAAAAAGAAAAGTAATCTAAAAGAGGGTAACAGGGTAAATCAAATAATGTAAAATTTGCCCAGATGAGATAGAAAGCCAAAATAACTTTCTTAAAGAATAGCCATATCAGATTTTGGCTTGGAAATGGCAATTGTGGCACTATCAGTGCAAAACTTCCAAAGACTTTCTTTCACATGGCTGTAGACTTTGCTCCGATCCTAGTGTAGATCACTGGAGTGGAATGTCTGATCTATCGTAAGCTTCGTGAGAGGATGAGAACTCAGCCTACCCTCCCTTTTCTCAGCATGATGTTCACCCCCAGGTGAGTATTAATTGGCTGTACTTATCTTTGTAGGATGAGTGGCAGTGTACTGAGTGCAAGAAATTTAACTCTCCAAGCAAGAGGTACTGTTTTCGTTGCTGGGCCTTGAGGAAGGATTGGTATTCAGATTGTTCTAAGCTAACCCATTCTCTGTCCACATCTGATATCTCTGCTATACCTGAAAAGAAGGAAAATGAAGGAATTGATGTCCCTGATTGCCGAAGAACCATTTCTGCTCCAGTTGTTAGACCTAAAGATGTTTGTATAAAGGAAGAAAACTCCAAACTTTTTGATCCTTGCAGCTCGGTGGAATTTTTGGATTTGGCTCACAATTCTGAAAGCCAAGAGACCATCTTAAGCACCGGAGAACAGTCAGATATCCTTTCTGAACAGAGAACAGATACAGAAAACATGGAGGATTGCCAGAATCTCTTGAAGCCATGTAGCTTGTGTGAGAAAAGACCAAGAGACGGGAACATTATTCACGGGAGGACAGGCCATCTTGTCACTTGTTTTCATTGTGCCAGAAGACTAAAGAAGGCTGGAGCTTCATGCCCTATTTGCAAGAAGGAGATTCAGTTGGTTATTAAGGTTTTTATAGCATAGCTGAATCAATGAATTACAGAGAAATATTAAGAGGGCCAGGTCATATATCAGAATATCAGTATTGAGCATTTTTTACTCCGTGTGACCAATCGCAACAGTTCATTTATTCATGTAAACATTTGTGTTACAGGACATTTTTGCTTCTAAACTTACATGAAATTTGAGAGCGAGTTCTTTTAAACTAACCTAAGTCACCAAGTCTAACCTAAGTCACTTAATTCTCCCTCCAAAGATGAGGACTTGGAAGGGAACAACTACCAAGGCAAACATAAAATTACATTTATTCATTCACTTATCAAATTATTTGAACATCAGTCCTTTCTTTAGTTAATTGTATTACCCTACTCTGCTGTTAGGAATGTTTTTAGGCATCAAGATCCGAAGTAGCTATTAGAAAAATATTAGAGCTAACAGTGAAAATACAAATAATCTGATTAGTCAAGTTATGAAGTGCTGTGGATCACTTTATGTTGTAGTCTGGCTTCATGGTTCAGAGAAAGCAAAAGAAAAAGTCTTGAAAAACAAGAGATTTCTTCCATGCACATTTTAAAAATTGAACTATGATTAACATATAATAAAGTGTTCCCTTCCAATGAGTTGTAGAAATCTGAGTAACCACCCCAAAAAAGCTGTATAACATTTCTGTAACCCCAGAATATTCCCTCATGCTCCTTTGATTGAAGGCAGTCCTTCAGTCATTCATGGCTCTCACCCTAGATTAGTTCTCCTTTTGCACATCTTTAATTTGACATCTAAATTTAAAAAATGTAAGTACTTACGAAGGATATACTATCCAATATGTTGTATGTTATATATATATGCTTTAAAGATTTTTTTTGAGACAAAGTCTCACTCTGTTGCCCTGGTTACTAGAGTGCAGTGGTGTCATCATAGCACACTGCAACTTCAAACTCCTGGGCTCAAGCAATCCTCTTGACTCAGCCTCCTGAGTAGCTGGACTATAGGCTCGTGCTAATTTTTCTATTTTTTTTAGAGATGAGTTCTCACTCTTGCTTAGGCTAGTCTCAAACTCCTGAGATCAAGCGATCCTTCGCCTCCCAGAGTATTAGGATTACAGGCGTGAGCCACTGCACTCCGCTAAAGATATTTTTATCAAAGCCTTGGAGCTGTAGATTTAGCTGATTAAATTTGTAGAAAAAGTCCTGTCATATAAACTGGCAAAGCCTGTTCTCATTTTAAAATTACTCAGCTACACTCTTCGATTTTGAGGTGGGAGGATTGCTCAAGGTCAGGAGTTCAGGACCAGCCTGACCAAGAGTGAGACCCTGTCTCTACTAAAAATAGAAAGAAATTAGCTGGACAAGTAAAAATATATAGAAAAAATTAGCCAGGCATGGTGGCACATGCCTGTAGTCCCAGCTACTCGGGAGGCTGAGGCAGTAGGATTGTTTGAGCCCAGGAGTTTAAGGTTGCTGTGAGCTAGGCTGACACCACGGCACTTTAGCCCAAGCTACAGAGAGAGACTCTGTCTCAAAAATAAATAAATAAATAAAATAAAATTACTCAGCTGAATCAGACTTAACTTTCCATCGGAATACGTCTTAGTTTTAATTCATGTAAAAGCATTAACATAAGTCTCTGGTACAACCGTCTCAATATCAGTTCTAAAATAAATAGATAAAAAGAGAAGTCACAGAATTTTTAACCAAAGCTATCTTTGCTTTGATCTCTTAGTCCTTGTTGTCTCTTGGGAGTTGTTCAGGTTTTGTTTTGGTGCCTCTGGAGTTGTTTATACCCTGAGGCAATGCTCCATAGTAAGATTCTGAAGGGAAGCGAGGCAGCCTTTTTTTTTTTTTTTTTTTTTATTTCAGCATATTATGGGGGTACGAATATTACGGTTACGTATATTGCCTATGCCCCCCTCCCCCCTCGAGGCAGCCTTTTTTTTTTGAGGATTAGAGTATGGTAGTTGTGGAAAGGGAATTATAGAGAATTGGTAGATCTGAAGAGGCCATTATCAGAGGACATATTTTAGTACAATACATATGGAAATTGAAGATCTTTAAATTGATTTCCTTATAGCTATCCATGTCGGCTTACCCCTTGGGAAAATCTTGCTGTATCCTTAAGGGTATGAATATGTCATTTTGAAGACCAAAGCCCCAGAATTGTCAAACTTAAGGATCGTAAGAATCACCTGAGTTGCTTGTCAAAAAAGGTTCAACCCTCTAGAAACTGATTCCTGAGGTCTGGGCCAGGGATTTGCATTTGGTGCAGCTTTCCTGGAAGTTTTCTACAGATCACACTTTCGGAAGCTCTGTCCGAGAAGGAAGGGTTTTTCCTTCCTGTGTTTTCTAGGCACCAAACAAAAAAGTAGAACAAGATCCCTTTATTATCGCAGTTAGTTTTCAGAGAGGAAGTTTTATTAAAATTACAGAATTTTAAAACTATAATGCACTCATGTATTCAATCCTTCTTATTTTGCATATGAGGCTAAATGACACAGTTAGTGGTAGAGTTACTATTAGAATCCAGGTCTCTTTTTTTGTTTTGTTTTTTTGGGGGGGCTTGTCAGACATGAACCTGCGACCTCTTGCAGCCCAAAGAATCCAGGTCTCTTTGACTATTGAATCTTTAAACAATACTTGTTGCCTTCTTATTATTTATTAGATATTTTAAATGATGGTGCATGTTGAATTTGGGACAACTAATCTTAAAATATAGATCTTTTAATAAGTGGTTTTAGAGAATGTGATTCGCAGCCAAAGTAAGCCTTGACTTTTAACATTTTCTCCCACAAGAGAAAGGGCCTGTAAATGCCAGGCTTTCTTATCTAATAAGGAAACCACTGTGAGGACATGTAACAGGGAGAGAGGGACATGAACCGTTTTCTCCAGTATTTCTCCTTCCTTGGTAATGAAGGTCAAGTCTCTGGCTCTCTCTAGGCATCAGGGAGGAGAGTCCCCCCCCCCCAATAAACAGAAGCAGTTCTTTGAGTTAATTGTTTTATTAGATCATCGATGAATGCACTAAAACTGTAGAAAGTTAAATCAATTTTCTGTTCACCCCCAATAATACTCTGTTTATAATAGTTTGATAGCCCCTAATTTTGTTTTATTTTTGTTGGTCAGGTGCTTTTGCGAGTGTAGGCAGGGAGAATTGGGGGCCTGCACTTGTCCTCTTATATGAAGAAGCAGTGTTTTGTAAAACTTAACTAAGAATTAAATATTTTACTGATGTTTCAGATATTTAATGTAATTTTGGTATATCTTTACCCAGCACAGAATCCTCTTATGCTACTTAGCTTTCCTCCTTTTCCTGTTTGCTCACCTGGGTTTTCCACTGTTCCCATTAGCACTAAGTACTTCTGCTTAAAACATTCTAAGCTACGGGTTTGAGCCGAACTTCTTCTTTACCTGCAGGAAACTTTAAACTATCTTCTTGATCTGTTTTTGATTTTGTTCTTTTTTCATTGCCACATGGTACACATTTTTTTACTTAACTGCCACTAAAAGCAAAGCATGGTTTTTATGCGAAATCTTCAGTGTTTACTAGTATACTTGACATTCGTATTTTAGTTGTAGTTATGGGGACCATATCCTCTGGTTTTCTAGAGATACTGCTGGTTTGTTCCTACATTTCAGTACCCTATTGATTGTCTCCATCTCTCTCCTTTCACTTTCAAGTGTCTTCATTTGGATGTTAAATTATATGGCCACCAGTGTTTCTGCTATATCATGCCATAGACTTATGAATAGTGAAATCATACCACATTAGCATGAGAGTTCTTATTTTAGTTGTAATTTAAATTAATATTTATGTTCATGTTCTCTTGGACAAAAAGTTCAGAGCAGAGATGACAAATCATTAGAACGTCAATGAATTTCTCTATTACAGCTAAAAATGTCTCCTGTCTCTTAATATTAACTCATCCTCCTTGTGGTATACTTAATAGTAGTTTGTATGCTTCTGTATTTAATACTTAAACCAGACTTTATCACAATCTTAGACCAAACCTTTAGTGGTATACCATTTTTCCACAGTCCATCTGTGGAATATAGGTTTGTAATCCTAGGCTTGAGCCAGGCCAGCCTCCAAACTGCCACCAACTTTTGTCACTTGAATCACTGCCAAGCATTTGAAATATGTGGTTGTGTTAATAATTATAATTTATGTATATTAGATGTATGTAATGCTTTGTGGGGTATTATTTGATTTGTAAGAATTTATTTTTAAAGGTCAAGCTCATTTGTAACTTTTTGTGTGTGTCAATTCAATGCAATGTTGGCTGTCTTGAAAATTCATTAATGAGAAATTGATGAATGTTCTTGGGTTCTACGAAGTTATTGTGATGTTACCTCTTAATTCTCTTTAGAAAGTAAGAAACTTGTTAACCAGTTATTTGGTTTTTTTCCCACAGAATTATGTGAGCTTCTGAAAGTGTATGGCTTTAGATACTGTGAATGTTTTCCATTTAGTTGGTTATCTACTTTAATTGTTCAGACCTATATTCTGAAGAAGAATTGATTTTGATAGTTCTCCCGTTCATTAGTGTACATGTGCACACACACACTGTCAAGACTGATGTTACATGCTCTCAAGACTGATATTACGTTTGCTAAAATTGCTGTAGATTAGGAACTAGCTGTGTTTAGAATCTGCACTTCAAAGAACCTGCAAGCTCTCCCCGTGCCAAAAGTAAAATGCCCAGTGTTTACAAATGTCTGGAATTTTGCACTGCCATAGGGATTGTGGAGGTTATTGTGCTAGAATTTCTCAGTTTTCTGAGTAAACAAATTGCAGTTTAGTGTATGAGGGGAAATATTGAGGGCCCTAAGGCTAAACTGGAAATGAGGAGTTTCTGAGTTAATGGATTAAGGTGGCTCTCTAGACCTAATTTGGGGACAGTTTTTCCTGATTATTTTGAGATATCTTTTCTGTTGACAGAACTTCCCTTATTGTCTGCCATTTCTATATTCTGCCTTTATTATTCTCTCCTGTGGGAGAATGTCCTGTAAGCATTTTGAGATCTTTTGATATAACGAATGTGCAATCCTAAGTAATGCCATCATTGGTGAGTGTGGCATTGTTAAAGAAGCTATTACAGTAAACCTACACTTGGATTTACTACCGGTAACCTTTTAAATGACTGAAAATGTTACAGAGAAAAAGAGGCATATCTGTAGAAAGAAGTAGTTAATATTTCTTGGTACCTTATTTGAAATCCAACGTGCTGCTTCCCTTGCAGGTTGTTTTCCTTTATGTGAGATCCTCATTTAATGCCTTCTGGGAGCATAGCATAGCTCGTAGAACTCCCCATTTCTTAGGGTGGAGAGGGTCAGAGATACCTGAAAAGGCCAAATAGTGCTAGAAGAGCCATTCCTTCTTCAGCGCAGTTGCTGTAATTTGTCGTGCTTTACTGAAAATTGGCATTGTCATTATAACACTTTGAGAGTTTATCAGAGCATCTAATTTCTTATCTGAAGGTGGTGTTTTTGTAAAACAGTTAAGTACTTTGATGTCAACAGATGTTTCTTCTTCCTCCCTCTTTTAGTGTTGCTCTTATATTCTCTTAATTCAAAGTTATTAGCTATTTCTGAATATTGTTTTCCTACCAGAGGCCTTCTGCATCACCCCTTGGATGGTTGTAATTATATTATCTTTAGATAAAATTCCTCTTTTCCAATCAGTCTTGGGGAATGTTTCTGTTGCAGAGTTAAGGGTGGATTCTGGCAATGAGGAAGGGAAGCTGTGAGGGTAGAGCTACTATCTAATAAAGTAACAGCTTGTAGTTAAGGCTGCCTCTGAGTGTGTGCTGGGGAGATGGGGGAATTGGCTTCCCTATTGTCTCAGTCCCAAAAAATTGAGGTCAACCTTCTTCCTTCCTACAGGAGGATTGTTTTTTTTTTTCTCTGTAGTTTGCCTGATTTTTTCATTTCCTTTTCAGTAAGAACCAAAATATCTCCTTTGGGGTTTTTTTTCCTTCTCTATTTTAAAACCAACAACAACAACAACAAAAATGTTTCTTGGCACAGAAGTCGTAAGCGACCTCTGAAGACGACTCTCTTTAGTCTGTAGCTGTGCACTGTTGAGTGCCTCTTGGCCAGAGGTAGAATAAGTCTTGGGTCCCGGCCTTGATCTTCTAAAGCCTGATTTTTCTCATCTATGAAATGAGTACAATATCTACCCTTTCTACCTCGTAGTTTGTTGTGGGGATTAGTATGGGGGAGCAACTTTAAAACTTATACTTGCCTTGAAGAGATATAAGAAGCTATTATCTTCTTGGTAGACCAAGCTCTGGGGTATAGATTGAGAATACCTCGCGTCCTGGGAGCTGAGCGCTAGCTCTCCTGTATGCCTGCCTAGCAGAGCCTGTGTTGCTTACGACAAGCCCTTTTGCCTGTGCTTCCAGCGTAGATACCTTGACGGTAAAGCTCTTTACTAGAAAAGAGTTCTGTCTCTAGGTGTTCTGAGAGAAGTAAATTTGGATAGCAGATTCTATCCTGATAAAACTGCCTTGCTGTGGTCTTTATGCACAAAAATTCCCTTTCTACGTACACTTGAGTAGGTGGCGTAAAATGCACTGCCAATATAGAGAAAACATGTAATTTTCCAGGTATTTCTGATCAGGTAGTCACAATCAACAGGAGTAGCAAATGTAGTTTCATAAAGTGGGGGGGGAAAAGGCAATTTAAAATAACTTTGAATAGTGACCAGCTCACTCACTCAACGAGGAAAGAGGGAGGCATTTTCATGCATGCTTGCCTAGTTATATTTATAAGCACCACTAAGTTAATAACTCTGTATCTTTTTGGTGTTTGCACTATGTAATACTTTCAATACCTTTTGATTTTGTTGTGCTTTTTTGTGTATTAAATGTTTTTCATTTTGTCATTGTGTGTTGTCATTATTTGGGAAATACATAGTTTTATTTGTATACAGAGAAAATCTCATTTTCTGTTATATACTATCTCTGGTTTGATTTGGGGACATTATTGGACTTAAAATCAACAGCAACATTGGATATTTTCCCCTACTTACATATTAAGAGTAATTGATATATTTCCTTTTCAGGGTCCCAATCCTGATGGAAACCCTCAAATTGTGCAGAGTATTTTTTAACATTGAGCTTGTATTTTTGAATTGGGGCCAGTACTAGAGGTACTGAGGGTTTGTCACAAAATATGAGTGAATCAATTGGATGCCTAGCATCTGCTAGGATCTCTAGCAGTGGTTGTTAAATTTTCGGTGATTATAGACCTATTTGAAAAGCTAATGAAATTTATGAAACCTCTTCTTGCAAATAGTACAACGCTTCATGAAGAAGTAGCGGTTCAATTTCAGGGCTTCATTGAAGCCCTTGATCTATGGCCCTAAGATTCTGTTCTTGGGAGGGATATCAGAGAAGAGGGAATGGCCCACGAAGAGGTTGATAGCACATATGCTTTTAAAAGGTCAAAATGTTGCAAAAGGCTACAGTGTTGAGCATAGACTGGGGTGCTGGTTAGACCGGAAGCAGGGATGAGGCTGTGGCAGCAGTCTGGGCTGGGAATGATGACACTCCTACAGTAATGGGACTAGGCCGGACAAGAATACTGACTTGACATCTGTTATTCTGCAAGGTGTTTAAATCTTACAGATGTTAAATAACCTGTCCAAGGTAAATAAGAATTACAGTCAGTGGTTAAACCTAGTATGTTTGAAACAAGAGCTCAAAAGTAGAAAGATTTGAGAAAAACTCAGGTGGAAAAAGTAGTGGACTTCATGAATGAATGAATGAATGAATGTGGTGGGAGAGAAGGGGGGAGTCAAGGTTGGCTTGGGCAATTGTGGATGGTGGTGCCATTCATTGAGATGAAGCCTAATGTGTAGAAGAGTAGGTCTTTGATGGTGGTGATAGGAGAAATGGTGAAGATAGGAGAAATGAAGAGTTTAGTTTTGGGTGTGTTGCCTTTGTGCATGTGAGAACATCCAAATGGAAACAGACCTCAGGAGAGACCTGTGTGTAATTATTAAGTACCTACTGTATATCATGTATCATGGGGATACAGTACCTAAAAAATATATGATCCCTGCTCTTATAGCTTTAGGGGTCTCAGTTAAATACATAATATTAACATAGTGAATGTTCTATTGTGAGACTATGAGGAATAGAGAAGGTGGGCCTAATTTAGTGAAGAGCTTCAGAACAGCCTGAAGAAAAGGGCGGAGATCTAAAAGAAGGCTAGGAGTTATGAGGAAAGAGTGCATCTGCGAAGAACAGTAAAAGGTTAGTGTGGCTGGAAGCTTGGACGGAGAGAGTTGAGTATAACAGAGCAAGTGTTTGGGATAAGTTTGAAGAAAGTCGAGAAACAGGGACTCTGGAGACCAGGGGAGAGAACAGACTAGGACAATTGCCTGAGACTGCCCTGTCTATAGAACCGGGATTTTTCAACCTCAGCAGTATTGACGTTTTGGATTGGAAAATTCTTTGTTAGGGAGGCCTGTCCCATGCATTGTAGGATGTAGCAATGTCCTTGGCCTCTACTCGCTAGATGCCAATAGTACCTCCCCTAATTATGATAATAAAAAATGTCCCAAGGTATTGGTAAATATCACTTAGTGGGAGAATTGCCAGTGGTTAAGAACCGCTGGTCCCAGCCCCTGAGTGCTACAGGAGAAAAATCAAGCAACTTGCAGACCGGCGTTACTCCACATTCATGGTCCTGACCTGGCCTCTCAATTCTACCTGGTTCTTCTGTTTCTATCATAGTGAAGTGATGATGGTTCTAACCTGAAAGAAGAAGGTGAAGACAGGTTAACTTCTTTTTATTTTCTTTTAATTTTTATCTTTATTTATTTTTATTTCTTTTTCTTTTTCACTCCTTTATGAGAACTAGTTAACTTCTCAGCCTCCAATTACGAGATAATAGATGTCAAGTTAGCACCTACTAAGTGTTCAGTAATATCTGTTGTCATTTACAGAAGGTGAGTGATAGGAACCAAAAAGCCTTACTGAAATTGAAAAATAGTATAAGAGGAGAGGACCAAGAGTGAAAGGACAGGTTGCTAAATTGAAACAGAGAGAGAAAGACTAATAAAAGACTTCAAAGTTTCTGGTAGATTGTATTATTGTCAAAACATTGGCTACTTTTCTCTCCCAGGCCTTGGAGAGGATTGTACATCCTGTCTCACTGGCAGGAGGCTGGCCAGCGCAATGCGAGTGGAAATGAAGCATGGTACTTCTGAGCGGAGGCTTAGGGACCATTGCGTGGGTCAGTCAATGCCATTTTCCCTCTGCATGAGGCTAGCGTGGCCCAGAATGGGGCTGCTCCTTCAACCTGGCTCTGATGGAAGAGGACAGGCAGCAGAGCCGTAGCTGTCCTGCCTTTGTTAATAATGTCAGCCACTGAGATTTGGGGGTTTGTTACCACGGGGTAACTTAGTCTAAGCTGACTGGTATAGAGTGGAGCATCCCAGGTGAGGTCAAGTCCCGGGGCATAACTGAGTGGCTGAAGTCGTATGAAGATGAAATTCTTTGATGCGAGGCGGTCAAGGTCCTGTGAGGCTGAGGTGTTGGATGGGTATGAAATGGGTATGCTGTCGACGGGGATGATGCAGGATATGGGAATCCAAAGTCTCTGATGAACGAGGGAGTGTAAGGAAGGCCATCAGGTAGCAGCAATATGGGAGGAGTGAGGGGAAGTATAGATCTAAATCTCAAAAACAAAGACAACAAAATGTGTTAAGAATAGTGGTCTGGGTATAGTACTGGGGAGACCCCAACCCACATCCTATACTGAAAGTCCATGAGGTACGGGGAAATGACCACCAAGATCCTTTGGGGAGGGTGGGGGGAAGCCAGGTGTCTTTTCAGGTAAAGAAGCAGAGGACAGAAGAGTATATGGATGTAGGCAGAGAGATGTTTACCATGAAACAGAATGAGAGATTTGTAGTTCATACGTTTTTGGGTTGGGTGGGGGAGAGAGAGAGAAAGAAACTGACCCTCTTGCTGGGTAACCTCAGGCAGTTCACTTCATGTCTCTTAAGCCCTCTTCTGTGACACATGCATGATGGACAAATAAGGCGAGGCATGTGAGGTGTCTATCACCTGACATTCCGTCCTCCTCTTGCTGGTACATGAGGATGGGGTGGAATTACAGCTGCTTCAAACAGAAATGACCAAGCAAATCTCTAGCCTCTACCTGGCAGATGTAACCTTATCTTCCACCAGAGGGCACCAGTGACCTATGAAAATCTAAGAGGATGGTCCCTCTGCCCTTAAAACAACATAGTTGAATCTGCTTCAGGATAACCCCCTAGGGTCAAGTCTTTATTTAAATATTCATCCTCCTGGTGTTTTGAGGAATCATTTGTGCGAGTCCTCTAAAACCCAGGAGGAAAAAATGGGGTAAAGGGTAGAGAAAATGGTGCTCTAACTCCACACCAGCCACCGAAAAGTATTGTATTTCTGTTTTTTATTTTGTCCATTTTTGCCATTCGGTCTCCATTTCCTCAAGACTGTCTGTAACCTAGTTACAAATTATTCTCTCAGTAATAACCTATTGCCATTCCCTTCTTCCTGGTTTATTCCAGTGAACTGAACTGCTGTTTGTTCCCTTCGGTGTGCAACCTTCCTCTTGCAGCCCCTATCAGGGCCGGCCTGTCTTCCAGCAGACAGTAGGGGAGGAATCTGTTCCTGACCCTCCGCGGAGCCTCAGCGGCCGTTTCCCTGAATCCCTTCATGGTGAGGGTCTTTGTGGTGTTCGACAGGTGCCCATCACAAAACACTGTGTTCTGGGGAGAAAACTCTCCATCTGAGGAAGCGGGACAGCCTTGGCCACTGACCACCATAGCCTCCCTCAGACCTCACAGACTTCAGGGGAGCCAGGATAGCTGGTGTGTACCTCTCCTGCGTATGAATGTGGTTTCGTTTGTTCTTTATCTTTGTTCCTAAATCTGACAGGGCAGGAAATACAGCCTCAGGTCGGCTTTCAGCATTGCACCTGGGAATGCTGGCCCAGGCAAGTGAAGCCAGAAAGCAAATCAAAAGGGTATATACCATGTATCTTATGAGGACCACAGAACCACGAATATTTGGCATGAACAGGACTCCAGAAACCTGACAGAACCCCTCATTGTCCAGTGAGGAGAGACAACATGACCAGGGTCACGTGGTTTGCTAATGGCAGATTATCTACTCCAGCAGAACTAGAATTCAGGTCTGTCGGCAGACATGCTAATTCTTT
>VBSM01002937.1:5561772-5575423 GCA_008086735.1 Cheirogaleus medius
ATTTGATGGGGACCGGGAAGAAGGTGCAACATGGGGGTTCAGAGGGAGGGCGGGAGGGGCAGCTGGGCTGCACGGGGAGCACCTTCCAAATTACACATTTAGGCCATTCGGGGAACCCGTGCGGAGACCCGGCCTACCGCTCTTCTCTCATCATGTTGTCCTGGGCAGTCTCTCCATTCTCATGGCTCAACCCACCTTTCATACGTGCGTGCCTCCCCGTTCTGCACGACGTCTTGCAACCTTAGAGGCATGGATTGAAACCGCTGCTGGACACTCCCACCCGGGTGTTTCACACACTCCCCAAGCTCAAGATGTCTAAGCAGAAACCATCCCAGCCTCTAGTGGATACTTACTGAGTCGCGTCCCTGACCCCACACTGGAGCCAAACTGGAGTCAGTTCTCTGTTCCTCATCCCCCCAGTTCCTCGTTCATCCCGTCTGCAACTTACCTCTTTCTCCCTCCCCACTGCTGCTATCTTGGTCAACTTTACTTTTCCTTTTTAATAGACTTTATTTTTTTAGAGCAGTTTTAGGTTTGCAGCAAAATGGAGGAAGGTACCGCCTGTCCCACACACGCACAGCCCTCCCCCATCACCCTCCCCCTGTAGTGGTGCGTTTGTTACAGCCGATGAACCTACACTGACAAATCATCGTGACCCAGAGTGCACAGTGCACAGTGGGGGTCCTCTTGGTGCTGCATATTCTGTGGGTTTGAACCAATGTATTATAGAGCAACATGTATCCACCATTATAGTATCACACAGAGTAGTTTCACTGCCCAGACAGCCTCTGTGCTGCACCCGTCCGTCCCTCCCTGCCCTCGGCTCCCGGCAACCATCGATCTTTTCACTATGCCCATAGTTTTGCCTTTTCTAGAATGTCAGATAGTTGGAGTCATATAGCACGTAACCTTTTCAGATCAGCTTCTTTCACTTAGTAATGTGGAAGTCAGTTTCCTCCACGTCTCTTCATGGCTCGGTCGATAGCTCATTTCCTTTTAGCGCCAAATAATATTCCATTGTCTGGATGTACCGCAGTTTATTTAGCCATCCGCCTACGGAGGGACACCTTGGTCGCTTCCAAGTTTTGGCAATTACGAATGAAGCTGCTATAAACATCTGTGTGTGGGTTTTTTGGTGGGCATAAGTTTTCAACTCATTTGGGTAAATACTAAAGAGTGTGACTGCTAGATCACATGGTGAAAGTATGTTTAGCTTTGTAAGGAACCACAAAAAGTGTTTTCCAAAGTGGCTGTAGCATTTTGCATTCCAGTCTGCAGTGAGTGAGAGTTCCCGTTGCTCCACACCCTCGCCAGCATTTGGTGCTGTCAGTGTTCTGGATTTTGGCCGTTCTAACATGTGTAGTGGTATCACGTTGTTGTTTTAATTTGTATTTCTCTGATGACATGTGATATGCAGCATCTTTTCATGCGCTTATTTGCTATCTGTATTTCTTCTTTGGTGACATGTCTGTTAAGGTCTTTGGCCCAGTTTTTTTTTTCCAGCATATTATGGGGGTACAAATGTTACGGTTACGTATATTGCCCATGCCCCCTCTCCCCCCTCGAGGCAGAGCCTCAAGCATGATGAGGGTACAAATGTTAAGG
This sequence comes from Cheirogaleus medius, assembly GCA_008086735.1. Lineage (NCBI taxonomy): Eukaryota > Metazoa > Chordata > Mammalia > Primates > Cheirogaleidae > Cheirogaleus > Cheirogaleus medius. Next base: position 5,563,378 of record VBSM01002937.1, read on the forward strand.
TTACGTATATTGCCCTTGCCCTCCCCTTCGAGCATGACCATCCCCCAGATGGTGCGCATCGCACTCGTTATGTGTGTCTATACCCATCCCCTCCTCCCCTCCACCTGCCCGACATTTGGCCCAGTTTTTAATCAGCTGTTTGTTTTCTTATTGTTCAGTTTTAAGAGTTCTTTGTATATTTTGGATAACAGCCCTTTATCAGACATGTTTTTTGCACATATTTTCTCCTAGTCTGTGGCTCGTCTCCTCATTCTCTTGACAGTGTCTTTTGCAAAGCAGACGTTTTTAATTCCGATGGAAGTCCAGCTTATTGGTTCTTTATGTCATGGGTCCTGCCTGTGGTGCTGTGTCTACTCTTACATGGACCACACCAATGGTCTTCTGACTCCTGACTCCCCTGCCTTCCCTGCCCTGCACTTTGAAGATCTCTACACACTCTGTTAACATTGGCCTTTCAGTTCCAGGCGGCCAGGCTCCCCTCAACCTCAGGCCGCACCTGCTGCGTCCTTCCCCCCACAGCTATTTGCCCAGCCAGCTCCCACCAGCCTTTGACCTCAACTCAACGTCACATCCAAAGGAGAGCCTTTCCTGTCCCCTTCCATTGCGTGATCTCTCTCCGGCCCCTGTGCTTCTGCTTCCTTCCACTTCCCACAGTCATAAGGTGCAGTTTCCCTGCTGTTTCGAGATTTAAGTTCCACGAGGGCAGGTGGAATTTCTTTGCCGGCCACTGTCTTACCTCCAGAGGCTGGCACTGTGCTTTGCACATAGTCGTAATTATCTTTTTATAGCAAAAGTATTATACCTCTAGCACCATGTGCCAGCAACCCCCCTAAACAGCCTACATACTTACTCACCTGCCCTTGGCCGTGACTCCATGAGGGAGTGTTTGATTATTGCCAGTTGGCAGACAAGGTGTCTGAGATCCCGTCTTCCCGAGATCGCAGAGCCACTAGTGGAAGAGCTGGGGTTAAAACCCGGACAATCTGGCTACAGAGTTGGCAATCTTTATAGTAATGGGCTGCTTCTCAAGCACGACACATCTTTGTTGAATGAATGACTGCATGAGAGAGCAAAACGGAGACACAGACCATTGGGAAGTGGTGTGAGGACACAGGTGGTTAAGATCAGAGTGAACGAAATCCCCGTTTGCCTCCGAAGGGCTCCTTAGTGACTACTGCCTGACTGCTGGACTCTGGAACAGGGACCTGTACCCTGCCTCAGCCCCGCCCTCCTTCTAGGGACTAAGTAGTAATTGTCCCACAACTGGTGGGACAATGCATGAGTCCTCCGTGAGGGGTGTGTTGGAAGGATGCCACGGGGCACATCAGTACTGAGCCCCCCTGGGGTACAGCCAGCCTGGGATGTGGATAATGGCCGCTGAGATATCTAGGACATCAATTAAAAATATTCAGCCAGTCGTCTCCAGCAGCTCTGGCTCAGCTACAGCCCTTTGGAAGAGAGGACACTGGAGTGTCCAGAGGGCCTGAGGTCATCGCCCCCATCCCTGCATCTGGTCCAGTCCCTGGCCACATCGGGGGTCTCTGTTGTTGCAGACACTTGGGGAATTCTCACAGCCTTCCCCAGTCACCCTATGTCAGGAAATTTTGTTATCTAGTTGTAATATATAAAAGTAATTTTCCCAGACAGTGAGACTATAATTGAGGAGCCCTGGGGAATGTTCTTCTCTCTGGAGAACACCTGGATATCATAACCTCAATCAATGGGGCTGCTTCTCCGGGCAAGCTTGTTCACTCAGTGAGCCAAAGCAACAGAGTGAGACTCTGTCTCAAAAAAAAAAAAAAAAAAAAAAAACAGCAAAGTGCCTGGCATATAGCTAGCACCCAAGCATCTCCTCCTATAGGAAGCCTTCCCTGACCTCTCCAGACCTCATCAGGTGCTTTCTTCACTTCTACGTACCAGCCTCGGTGCATGCGTGATTCAAAGCTGTGTCAACAACAGTGCAAATCTGGCCAGTCGTGGTGGCTCATGCCTGTAATCCTAGCACTCTAGGAGGCTGAGGCGGGCGGATCGCTCAAGGTCAGGAGTTCGAAACCAGCCTGAGCAAGAGAGAGACCCTGTCTCTACTAAAAATAGAAAGAAATTAATTGGCCAACTAAAAATATATAGAAAAAATTAGCCGGGCATGGTGGCACATGCCTGTAGCCCCAGCCACTCGGGAGGCTGAGGCAGGAGGATTGCTTGAGCCCAGAAGTTTGAGGTTGCTGTGAGCTAGGCTGATGCCACGGCACTTACTCTAGCCTGGGCAACAGAGTAAGACTCTGTCTAAACAACAGTGCAAATCTGACAGTCTCAGAGCTTTGTGGGTGTTCACTGAATAGTCAAACTGCAAATATGGAATCTGCAAATGCCAAGAGTCTACTATATTGTGATATTTTTATCTTTCTTGTCCCCACCCCTTCATAGGCTCTCAGGCCCTAGTCCCTGCCCCCTCCTAGGCTTTCAGGTCTCAAGGGCAAAGCCTTGGTCTCCCCAGCTTTAAGAAGTGCTCAATAAATCTTTGATTGGTGAGTAACTAATAAGTAAATTAGTGCATGCATGAATAATTGAATAAATGCATAAATGAATGAATGCATAACCTAGCGAATGTATGAATAAATGAACGAGTCAGTTAGTGCATAAGTGGGAGAAATAGCTGGATGATGAATGGAGAAATGAGCAGAGGACTAAAGCAGCGGCAGTGAAGGAATGAATGAAGCAATGCTGCTTTCCTTTCTTCCAAAGGGCTATGTGATGATGATAACCCAAGCGGTCCAGTTCCAGAGCCCCGGGAAGAGTCACAGCTGGGGCCGCCTGATGGAAAGCCCTAAGGGACAGCCGAGCCGCTGGAGCCCTCCAAATTACTCATTCTGGAGACTTCTCCTCCCTTCCTTCCAGCCACCATGCACCCTCCTCCAGGGAGCTACAGGTGCTGAGGGACAGTGAGGCAGGGCAGACCTCCAGGGGACAGGTAGCTAAGTCCACGGCTGTCCTGTCTTCTCCAATACCCCTGCCACAGGCCCTGAGGACCCACCGCCTCCCCCGACACCATGTCCCCGAGCAGGTGTCTCTCCTGTCTTGTCAGCAACAGAGTGGCTGTCAGAAGTTTGCATTATTTATCTGCTCGGTAACATTTGCTGGGATTTAGTGTTTAATAACTGTCACTCCAATGTATCTTCTCTTAATCCCTTCAGATCTGCTGCTGTAGCAATTTTAAATATTTATCAACACTGCTCGTGTGTTCGCTGGTTGGGTTGCAATTTTCTTGTAATTAAAGATTTACAAGACGGTGCTCAAGACTTACGAAGGATTGGTAGAGATCAAAGGGAGAGGCGAGGAGAGATCTGGTGTTGGAATCTGTTGCTTGGAATCCAAAGCTGCAGTTTGATCTCCTGGGAAAGGTGGAAGCTCATTCACTGGTTCCCATAGCCCTCTCCTTTTCCTCTCTTTCACGCAGCTGAGTGCTCAGTCAGAGTAAGTGGGCGTCATGGTAAGACACAGGCCACAGCAGCACACACATATAGTCTCAGCTACTTGGGAGGCTGATGTGGGAGGATCTCTTGAGCCCAGGAGTTCTAGGCCAGCCTGGGCAACATAGTGAGACCCCATCTTGAAATTTAAAAAATAGGAAAAAAAAAAAAAGAAAAGAAAAAGATCTAGGCCGTGGTATGGTCCTGCCTTCCTCAGGAGTCCACACTATGTGCCAGGCTTGGGCAAGGTGCTAGGGACAGTCATGAGCAGGACAGAAAAGGTCCCTGCTAACATGGAGCTTACGTCCTAGTGGCAGAGACAGACAATAAACATGTAGTCAAATAAATTTTAAAAAATCATTTTAGATTTTGAAAAATGCTACCAAGGGAATAAACAGATAATGACTGAGGAGAACAGTAGTATCAAGGTTCTTTATTGCAAGCAATAGAAACTGGCTCTGGAAAACTTAAGCAAAAAGAAATTTTGGGAAGGACAAGGGAGTTCATAGAATCAAAGGAAAGAAGAAAAGAGAAAAAGAACAAAAGGAGGCACAGGAACCAGGGTTATTGTGGGTCTCTTTATGGCAGGCACTAATGGTCTCTTCATGGGGTAGCCATGGGGACAGATGTCTCCTGAGAGTGTCCTGTGCTTTCCACGCTCTGCTCAGGAGTCGCAGTCCAGGGACAGTCCAGGGGAGACCAGGGAAGCTTGATTGACAGTTTCACCAGGGCCGTTTCCTTCAGGAGAGGGGTGGTTACCCCAAGCCAGATCTGGTGATGGTACCGGAAGAGGGGCTATAGGTGATGCGCATGCAGAAACACCAGGTGCACATTGTCCCAGACCTTTCTGAGGAGACCTGAGCTGAAAGCAAAATAGCGAGGGGAGCCAGACAGGGGAGGCGGGAACACCAAGCGCGGAAGCCCTGTGGCGGGAAGGAGCTCAGTGGGCTGTCAGGGCTTGGGGCCCGGCTGGGTGCTGCCTTCCTTCTTGGATTGGGCTTGGGAAAGGGGCCCATCTCTAGTCCTCGGAGCCTCCCCGGGCCATGTGGCGGGGTCAGAATTTTGTTTATTGCAAATGAAATAGAATAGACTAGAAGGCCCAGCTCCAAAGGGCAATCTCCTAGCCACCGTGACAGGGAACTCGTCAGGAGGGAATTCTAGTCAAGTCAAGTCGTGTTTCTGGAGGTCTGAGGTTCTGGGTTCTGCAGACCAACGACGGATAAGATACGTGTGTCTATTATGGTCCTCAGAGCCCTTGTAGTCTCGTGGGGGAGAAATAAACAGATCATCACGACAGAGCAGTGAGAGAAGTCGAAAAGTTGATTTGAAACCTTCTTTTCTGAAACAGGTGTTTAGTGCTGTGAATTTCCCCCTACGTACTATTTTAGTGACACCCCACAGATTTTGATATGTTGTGTTTTTATTTTCATTCAATTCAGGATATTTCCTAATTTTCCTTTTCTTTGGCCCATGGATTGTTTAGAAGTGTGTTATTTAGTTCCCAAATATTTAGGAATTTTCTATTAATAGTTACCTTCCTGTTATTAACTTCTAATTTATTTCCATTGTGGTCAGAGAACATACTTAGTAAGACTTAAATCCTTTTAATTTTATTAACTTTTATCGTATGGCTCTGAAGATGATCTCTCTTGATAAAAGTTTCATGAGTACTTGAAAAGAATGCGCACTCACGTCGTAGGTGTGTCGATTAGGTCAAGATGGTTGATAGTATTGTTCAAATCTTCTGTGTCCTTGCTAATTTTCTGGCTACTTGTTCTATCAATTATTGAGAGAAGAGTGTTAAAATTTCGGGCTATAATTGTGGATTTGTCCCTTTCTCCTTGCAATTCTATCAGTTTTTGCTTCATGTATTTTGAAGCTCTGTCATGATGAGGTACATCATGTTGAGAATAGTTATACAACAAAGAACTATCTCCCCAAATGTTAACTGAGAAAGTTGAGAAACCATGGTTTAGGGCGAATGGTACTACTCCACAGTACTTAGGAAGACCTTTTACCCGCTCTGTCCACTGTGGATCAGGGGCTTTTCCAGTCTGGAAACAGGGACTATTCCCAGCTGTGTGAGAGTGGAGCCTTGTTTCCTTTCATCCTTCCAGACGGTTCTTTCCCGGCCTCACATAGATCCCTCACTCGCCACTCAGCTTTAGCTCTCTCGAGTGCTCCCTGCGCACAGTGCTCTCCTGCCTGTGGCTTCCAGCTGCCTGTGCCCCCAGCACTGTCTTCTCCACTCAGGGAATCCGTCGGGCTCCACTAGGACAGTGCCTGGCAAGTCCCTTGTGCCCGCAAGCCTGGGCACTCGTCGAATGACCTTGTTTACTCCCCGTCTCTCAGGGGCTGCTGTCTTTCACCATCTGCTGCACCAGGTGTTAGGAATGGTTGTTTCCCACACGTTGTCTGTTTTCCAGTTGTTCTGGGTGGGAGGGTGGGTCCTGGCCCAGTTACTCCATCTTGGCCGAAAGCCGGTCTCCTTGGATCTGGGGGACCGATGTTGAGATACTGGGCGGAACCTGTGTTCAATTTAAGAAGGGAGTCCCAGTGCAGGTCCTGAGGCTTTGGGAGCAAGGACATGCTCTCTTTGGCAGAGCACTGTTCTCCTTTTGAGAGAGAGTTGTGGCTTTTTGCTGGTCCTGATGGACTAAACCTCTGACCACTGGACGCCACGGGAGCGCGTGACCCAGGCTACTCGTCACGACCGACCAAACCGTATATATTTGAGCATACTGAGCCTCACCCTGTAATCCAGTACAAGTGACAACGAATGGGACTGGGCCGAGCAGATCCCGGTAGCTCGTGTAACTCGTCTGAGCACGTCGCTCAGGCTCTGAGCGTGCCCCGCCTCCTGCCACCCTGCCAGCCTCTTCCCACCTGCACCCTGGCAGGCCGTGGGCGGGGCTGGCTGGGGAGGGGAACAACCAAGACTGCTTTGCGGTCTTCATGACGTGCTGGCCCCACTCACGGTAACTGCACTCAGCAGCGCCCCCGAAAGTCGTGAACAGAAGTCCTCCAGTGGCCAGTGCTTGGAGCAGCACAGCTTGTTGACCGCTCTGCCTGGCAGGAGAGGAAGCCCGGGGTGAGGCCCTCGCTCATCGGTGGGCGTTGCTAACGGCTGGGGCAGGTGGCCGGACACCGGGAAGGGGTGAGATTCAAGGATTGGTGACAAGGAAGTTTAGGAAAAAAGATATCAGTATGTGGATGGGCCTCTTGGAATGGGCAGAGAATAAGAGAATATTTGTGTTTCGTGTGGATATTTACCAAGCGCCTGTTGCTAATCAGGTAGACAAGACGGTCCACTTTGAGGATGCTTATTAGGCTTTTTCTCTGGTGAGCCAGGGTCTGCTCAGTGGGCTGATGGACAGAGTGGCCCTGGTGGCTCAGCTGAGGGCTTGGCATACACCTAACCACGCGGACTCACCAGGACTAGCATGGTTGCTGACATCGGTGAGTGTCCAACATTCCAAAGCAGAGACCAAGCCTAAGCCCCTGATTTGGTGCCATGCCCTTGGGGGGACCAGCCAGCTGCTTACGCCAGCTTGGTTATTCCAGATCCCATCCATCCATGGAAAGGTTCTGATTTATCCTCCTGAAACATACACTCCTCGTGGAATGGAGATCTCTGCCAACCAGTCCCTTTCGTAACGATGGGGTCTGCGGACGTTTTTTTTGTTTGCTTGTTTGTTCTTTTGCCTAAAGATACCTGGTGAGCTAGGCCGTGGCAGGCAGACCTTGCTGCCATGGTGTGTCATCAGGAAGGTCCAGAGACAGCCTGGGAAGTGGTACGTGAGCAAGAGCCAGCCACAGGGAAGAAGGAACAGCCGAGCCCTGACACATCCATGCTTTGCGCAGGGCTCGGTGTTTGTCCTGCTGATGCGGGCACGGCAGCGTGGCAGCGTGTGCGTGCGTGGTGCATGCCAACAGCTCATCTTTCCAATCAGCTGGGGAGGCCTGGAAGGCAGGAATAATTGCAGAGGTCTTGGGAGGAAGGGAGGAGAGCGTGAGGCAGTCTCTGACCCCGTTTATCTTCAGGGTCTAGCAGAGTTTCTCACACAGAGAAGTTTCACTTGTCAAATGAGAAAAAAGGAAAAGGAAATGGATGAAGGAATGTGTACATCCATTGAGTTGGAAGGGATCTCAGAGATTCTCTAGTCCCATCCCCAGCCACTGCGGGGAGTCTCTGTTGGCGTCCCCAACTGGTGGCTACCTGGCTTCTGCTTATTATTTATAGTAACGGTTCCAGCTAAGATTTGTCAAGCACCTGTCATTGTGAGGTGCTCTACTTTATAGGCACTAATCCCATATAAGCCTCAGAACCCCAGGAGGTATTATTATGCTTATGGGCCAATGAAGAAACCGAGTTTTAAGTAACTTCCTTGAAGTCACACAATTAGTAAATGACGGTGGCAGGAATTGAAGCCGGGTGTACCTGCCTCTGCAGCTTAAGCTCTTAAGCACCGTGCTGTACCGTCTGAATATATATTGTGACACAGCTCACACCGCCTCACACGATACCCCGTGCTATTTTTAGCCAGCTTTGGCTGTTAGAGAATCATCTTATGTCAAGCTGAAACCGAACTCCCCGTATCTCACATGCAGTATTCTAAGTATCCTCTGTAAAACTTCTGCGAGCTATCCCCCTCCTACTTCCACCCGACTGTCCTGCAGCTGTCTGAGGGTGGCTGTCACAGGCCGCAAGCGTGGGAGGGTCCCATCTAGACCTCCCACGCCGGGGCCCTTGCTGAAGGAGCTCAAGTTTATCAATGTCCTTAGCATGCGGCTCTTAGGCTGAGCAAGGTGGGGTCAGACCGGTGCAGAGAGTTTCATGACCTCCTGTCTAGACACTGTACTGCTATGAATGGCATCTCACCGTGCATTAGCTGTTTTGGCAAGAGAAATTTTCCACGGCTCTGGCCTGCTTGGCTGAATGCCGGTGGAACTTCGCTCAGAGCAGGAAATGGTACGAGAGGGCAAGAACAGCCAGCTCCCCTGGGTCTGGCCTGGGTCCTGTGTGACTCTGGTCTACAGGTCTAAGGACGGGGGCAGCGAGGGAGGTGGGAGAGGTTGCACACGGGCTGTGGGGTGATGCTTGGCGATCGTCCCTTCTAGAGTGGAGCCACGGGGTGTGTGTGTGTGTGTGTGCGTGCGTGTGATAGAGCAGGGAAATGTCCTAGAATTAGGAGCAACAGCTGTTGGCGCCTGTCTCAGCCTCAGCTCTCTGGGTCCCTCTGTTCTCACTTTGGCTGTGACCGAGTTTTGTCTCACTAGAAGCCCATCTTCCAGACTGAACTGAGCTCTGCACCTGAGGTGGTTCCCCCATTCCCTCAACCCCTAGCGCAGAGAGACAAATAAGAGGCTGCACCTACGTGGAAACCCAGGAGGTGCAAAGGCCTCGGTGCTGTGAGAGCAGGTCCTGCGCAGCCTCTATGTGCTGGGCGTCACTGCTCTCCAATGACGCACTCCGCGCATGTACAGTAGCGCCACGCTAATTGCCTCGGATCTCCTCTAATTAAGATTTAACACGGCTCCTGCTGGACAGAGAGGAATGAGGGAGAGAAAAGGTCTTGGATACTCTATCTGACCTCCTCAAGTCCTGAGATCGGGAAGGGTGCGGCAGCCAAAGTGTACGTAAGGGAAGGGTGGGGTCACTGGTCCGGTCACTGGCCCGCCGATGCCTGAAGCTGGCCACCAGGGCAGGGTGTCCTGCTGTCCCTCACCTGCCATCTCACGCTGCCCTTCTGTCCTGGGTGTGTCAAGTCCCTTTTCTGAGGGACCCAGGGTGGCCATTGAGAGAGGGGATCTGAGAAAGAAAGAGAGAGAGAGAGAAAGAAAGGAAAGAAAGAAAGAAAGAAAGAAAGAAAAGAAAAGAAAGAAAGCAAGGGAAGGAGGGAGAAAGAAACAAAGAAAAAGGAAAAGAAAGGGAAGAAAGAAAAGAGAAAAGAAAGAAAGAAAGAAAAAGTCTGAAGCCAGCCTCCTCAGAGACCTTCCCAGGTGTGCCCTTGCTGGGCCTGTCTACCTGGAGGCGGGGGAGGAAGACCTTCCTGTGTGCTCTCTCATCACAGGTATTTGTGTGCCCAAAGTGTCATAGCTCTGCAGCCTGGTGTTTTGCCTCTAACTGGAGCAATGCTCGCTGCTTTATCAATAGCAAAGCAATTTTATGTGTGGGAGCAGGAAGAGGCCTGGATTCCAGTCCCAGCTGTGTGACCTTGGGTAAATCGCCTCGCCTCTCTGAGCCTCTTGTTTCCCATCTGCCACCTGGGGAGACAAATGCTGCTCTGCCTACCTCACAGGATTGTGGTGTGGTCACTGGCCTGGTCACCTGCCCATCAGTGCCTGAGGTTGGCCACCAGGGCAGGTTGGGACCCCAGAGGCATCTGGGACTAGGGCAGGCACTGTGGGCTTCCATCCTGACATTGCCCCTGGCTAGCTGGGCAACAGAGGGCCACATTGCACACCCTGCCACAGGAGAGGATGGTGCTAGAGGGTAGAAAGGGCTTGGGCTCTGGACTCAGGCAGACTCTGGTTTAAATCCTGAACCCTGTAAACATTCCGGACCTCAACTTCTTTGTCTACATAATTAGGTTAAAACCCTCCACTTCAGCACAGAGGATTTTGGGGGCAGCGAGACTACTCTGCATGGAACTTTATGATCACGTCATTGTACATTCGTCCAAACCCATAGACCGTACAACACCAAGAGTTTATATGCGAACCCAGACATAAACTATGGACTTTGAGTGATAACGATGTGTCAGTGTAGGTCATCGATTGTGACAAATGGACCTCTGCTCGGGGATGGGGGCAGGGCTGTATGGGAACTCTCTGTGCCATCTGCTCAGTTTTGCTGGGAGCCTGAAACTGCTCTAAAAAATGAAGGCTATTAAAAAACAAACAAGAACAAAACAAAATAAAGCAAAATGATGACATTATGAACTTAATGCTGAGCATTAATGCCCTCCTCTCCCCTGAATCATTGCTCTTCATTATTAAAAACTTAAATTTGTTTACTGCTTTAGATTAAATAAGCAGCTCCTCACCTCCTGGGAATGTTGGGAGGATTGAAGATAATGTGCACAAAACACCCGTCTCGTGACAAGAAAAGTGACAAGTAACAGCAGCAGGTAATAAATATCAGTAGCTCTAGTTGCAAAGAGACCTGCCTGCCCCTCCCGCCCTCTCAGGGATGGCCCGGGAGTGAAAAGGCAGATAGGTACAGAAGTTCTCTCTCGGCTTCTGCATGCTGTTTTAGTTAGAACAATATGACAATGGTACTTACACAAAATTCCCTAATCGTCTGTGTTCCCAGAACGTACAAGCTCTGGTGCCCTGGGGCAAGTGCTGGCACTTCTGGATGGCTCCTTTCCTGCCCTCCTCTCCCCTGAATCATTGCTCTTCCCTTCTGAATGTTCCCAGTTCAGGGACTTGCTGGCAGGAGAAGATTCAGGACGCTACAGGGGAGATTTTTGTCTTGCTAAGTCTCTACGCTCCACGGGGAATGGCCAATTAGAGCCCAGGCTGGACAGATACATCACTGTCGACACCTGGATCCTGGGGCCCCTGGGCCAGGCTGGCTCCCAGGGAGACGTCCATAGATCACAGCCATCTGTGGGCAAGAGGAGGGCGACGGGGATGGGTGGTGGGAGGCGGGAGGGCCAGAGGGGGAGGAGCGTCGTCATTGGTCAGAGCGGGGAAGTCAGGGCGGGGCTTGAAGAAGCCGCAAACTCTCCATTCCTCGGGGTCTGGGGCAGGGGAAGCCAGATCAGTTTAAATACACCAACAATCCAGAGCCTTGGAATAGCTTTCCAAGGAAGCCCAAAGGTTTGTGTTTCAGGTTTCATTTGCGTGGTTCCACTGCTTCTTCTTCTTCTTTTTTTGCCTACCTTTGTTTTCCATAATTTTGGGAAGACACTAAAAGCCAGAAGACGAGAAGGAAGTCGAAAGGTCTGGCCGGTTTTTAACTTGACATGGTTGCATGTCAGAGCACTTTGCGGTCCTGTGGCTGGGAGGGAAGGTGGCAGTCTTATAGCCACCCGCTCCCCCAGGTCTCACCAGCAGTCTTCGTGTATTCACTCACACATTCATTCACTCCTCAAAAAGCTTTTAATAAAATCTACACTGAGCCTGGCAGTGTTCGAGGTGCTAGGGAAAACAGCGGACAAGACTCTGCTTTCTTTACGGAACCGAGTATTTTAGGAATTAAGTGAAGCCAACAGGGAACACACCCAGGATGAGTCCTGAGATCAGCCCCAGGGCATTACTGAGAAAAGGTCCTGACCCAGAATTGGAAGAGGTCATGGAAGGCTTCCTGGTGGAAGTGACATCTAGGCTGAGACCCAAAGGATGAGTAGAACTAGCTAGATGAAGAGGAGGGGGGCCGGGCGCGGTGGCTCACACCTATAATCCTAGCACTCTGGGAGGCCGAGGCGGACGGATTGCTTGAGCTCAGGAGTTCGAGACCAGCCTGAGTGAGACCCCATCTCTATTATAAATAGAAAGAAATTAGGCAAACAACTAAAATTAGCCGGGCATGGTGGCACATGTCTGTAGTCCCAGCTACTCTGGAGGCT
>VBSM01002937.1:5583100-5600945 GCA_008086735.1 Cheirogaleus medius
AAAAAAAAAAAAGAAAGAAAGAAAGAAAGAAAGAAAGAAAGAAAAAGAAATGATAGGCCCTAAGTAGCAGTTTAAAATTTAAACAGAAACAAGTATTATTTTCTACTTAGGATTAAAAGGAAAAGACAGTCTGAGTGTACAGAAGAGACCAGGCTTAACAGCTGTCTTGTTTGCTCTAAACCCAGCATGTGTCGCTGCCCGCACGCCTGGTCTGGTGTGGAAGCTAAGCCTTCAGATGCCACCTTAGGCTGTGTTAATAGACACATGGAGCTGTGACGAGGGGAGGGGATGGTCCCACCGTCTTTCCCTGGCTGGAAACACACCTGAGCCAGGTGTCCAGCTCTGTACCGGGGAGAGGCTGCTCAGCTTCTAGCCATTCCCCGACATAGCAACCCACAAAGTGCCTTTTTCTCCCCATCCCCAACTGGCTCTGTCCCTGCAGTGTCACCTGTCTTTGCAGGAGAAAAGATGTCACGAGCCACCTTCCTTTCCCCACCCCACCTGACTCCTCCGGTGTAGTCAAATGGTTCAGGACCTGGGAATTCAGTTGAAAGACAGATGAAATCTCTATCACTGACCTTTGCCCCCCAGAAGAAGGGATTCAGGTTCAGGGGCTCAAGCAGCTGTGAGCCCCACGGCGGCTGAGATGCAGCAGCCCGTGAAGAACCAGGCACGGGAGCCTGGGAGCCGGAGCAGCATCCTCAGGGTCGCGTGATTTCTCCCCGTCCCCAGGGGCTGGCGGCTCCCAATCCTTCTCTGGGTTTCCCGCCTGTAACCGAGGAGTCCGAGGGAAATGGAGGTAGCAAAGAGATCCAAGGCAGCAAGTGGTCCCAGGGGGTTGGGAACCCTTCCTTTCCAACTGCGGGTACATTTACAAGTCTTTCGGTTGCTATTGACCGAGCACGGGGCTCTTTGGGAAGTTCTGGGTGGCCGTGGAGATGCGAGAGCATCACAGGGCTCTACAGGCTCCTACAGGGCCCTGGGTGCTTATTTAAGGGAACAGCACCTTGCTTCTCCGAGTCATGTGGGCCAGCCGAGAAAGGCAGCAACTGCAGACCTTCTGAGCGGAAAGGCGAGGTGACTCTAGTTTTCCACGATCAGTGCAGGCCCTGCCCCGCCTCTCCCCACCGCAGAGCTTCCGGATCACGGGGGACGGAGGACAGGCTGAACCACAGCGGGCCAGCTCCAGGCCATTGGCAGGGCTGCGTAGAGCATGGCTGTGACGACCCTAAAGCTCACTGGGCAAGAGCCCTGTGGGGTGTCGGGGTGTCTAGCTGGGCGCCGCAGGAAAAGAGGAGCATGTGTGTGGGTGGAGGAAGCATCTCTGCCTTCCCCACCCCCAAGAACTCACCCCTGGGAGAAGCACTCACTCGTGCATGCGGCTGCGGACCTCAGGGCAGTGGGTCCCTGGAATGGGGGGGGGGAGCTGAGCAACCCACCAGGAGAGTGGGGAGCAGCAGAGGGACTGTCCCCCAGTCCCATCCCAACTGTCTTCTGGAGCCGCACCCTACACTGCAGTGGTCTGTAAGAAAGCTGAGGCCGGAGCAGGAGGAGCGGGAAGTCCTAACCGCAGGCCTCCGCCCCGTGGTTCTCAGTGTTGTCTCGAGTCTATGAACATCAGCGTCACCTAGAAACTTGTTAGAGATGGTGGTTCTCGGCCCCGCCCAGCTCTCGCAGATCAGAAGCTCGGGGTGAGCCCGGCCACCTGTGTCTAACAAGCCCTCGGGGTGATTCTGATGCAGCTAACGTGTGAGAATCCGGCCCTAGGGGAAGGCGGCTTCTCCCCTGGCTGTGCTGAGAGCCCCGCTCCCTGTGCGCTTCCAGGGAGAGGGGCACTGCCCCCTGGCCTCGGGCAAGTGTTCTTTTTCTAGGTCTGGGGGGCCTGGGCTGTCACCGGTCTGGCTTCCACCTGTGTGTACATTTGCAGTCTTGATGGCGTCTTAGGCTCTGCCTCCGACAAGTCGGTACATGCGTTCTGTGACATTTGGGGGGCCCCTCGGGCTCGTGTGTCGCTTTCAGTCGGTCTCGGGGAACCCGCGCTTTTCTCCAGCCCATCTCAGGAACGCGGCGCTGTTGCCTGGTGCCCTCTGGCTCCGGTGCCGCCCCCTGCCCTCAGCTCCTACGGCTCCCGGCAGCTGCTCCTCTTCACGTGACGAGCACCGCAAGAGCAAGCCGGGCTCCTTGCAAATTAGACTAAAATGGAACAGAAAGATAAATGCGGCAAGTTCCTTATCCCACGGCCCTCCCCTCCCCAAATCCTCCATCACCCCTGCCCCCTCCTGCCCCAGCGAGCCAAAGTTCTTGCTGTCTTGATGATTTGCAATTCTCGGCATGACTCTGCCTCTTGGGTTTGTTTAATTAGAAATAGGCTGGGAAGTGCTTCCTATGCTCTGGCATGTTAATTGCTTATCAGAGAAGGAGAAGGGGCGACAAGGCTTGCTGATGGAAATTTCCGTTCTCCCTCCTTCTCTGGGTTGGTCTCCATTGTTCTCGCCCACCCCTCTCCTGGCCTCCTGCTCTGCCTCCCTCCCCACTGCTCTGGCCACCACGGCCGCGTCTGGGGACCGAGAGCAGGGGCAGAGGCCAGAATCCAAGCCCAAAAAGGAAAAACTGTCCCCTCTTTCGCCACGTCCCTGTTCTCCCTCTTACGGTACCCCAGCCGCCCCCCTGCCACCCCAGGCTTTGACGAGATGCCAGAGCAGAGAGCTCGTCAGTGAGACTCAGTGTTCAGAGATTATTTTCCTTTCATTTCCTTCCCCCCGTATTATTACTATTATTATTTATTTTTATTTTTTACAAAACAGGAGAAAAGAGTGAATTGGGTCGGGGGAGGTGACACATCTCTCCACAAAGGTACAAAATTGCCTATAGAAAGTCCACTTCGGAGTGCCGAGCCGGGCTGCCGAGACCAGGCGTTCCTGGGCGTCCCTCTCCCCAAATGTCCTTCAGATGTGGCTGGGGGTCCCTGCCACGGTGAGGGTGGTCCCCGAGATGGAGAGGAGAGGCCTCCTTCAGCCCTTGCCCAGGAAGGGGAGGAGCAGGCAACTGAGACTGTACAGACAAAGAGAAGAAGCAGGGCTGCATCCTGTGCGCCAGGGCCGGGGACACGCAGGGGACAACCAAGCAGGCCCAGGAGCCTCTGGGCAGGTCGACAATGGGAGGCGGGAGGCTCGTACCAGAGTCCTTCCCGTTCCTGGTCGACGTTCCTCCGAGCGGCAGCAGAGCAGCCCAGAAGGAAAGGGCAGCTTTTTGGAGGCCACAGGAGCACCCCTGGGGGCCACAAAGCCCCGTCTGTCTTGGTCCAGCTGCCAGGCCTCAAGCACGTGGTCCATGTCACTTTCCTGGCAGGGCGTCTGGCCCAGATTGCTTCCCTTTTGGTGAAAAGTAGTCCTAGTTATTTCTCTACCGCTGAGAACTGGCTGAGCTTCAGGAGTTACGAGACGATGGTGGTGACAGCGCCTCCCCTTGCGAGGATCTGGACAGCTTCTTCCCTGGATTCCAGGGCAGCACAAGGGGTGCAGACACCACCCGCACAGAGGGGGCTGTCCAGCCCCAGAAAGCCCAGGCTGGAAGGAGAGGGCGCCCCCCCGCCCTCTGCCTGGGTCGGCCCGTGCCAAGGTGGGCCGCTAGCCCAGCTGCCAGCAGGAGGACAGCGAGAGCCAGGATGGCGATGAGCCCAGGCTGGTCCCCTAAGGCTCTGTGGCAAGGAGTGGCCTCTTTAGTCCTGGCCCATACACAGGCCAACTGGGTGTGGGCATCAGCAAAGGCCACTTGCAGGCAGGCCCAGTACTCCGTGGCCTGAAGGAGGCGGGTGATGTTGTAGCTGTGTGTGCCACGGGGCAGGCGGGCCAGGGCGGTGGCCCCGTGGCCCCGGAGGGAGGAGGCGCTGGACCAGGTGAGGTTGGTGGACACCGTGTTGGGTGGGGGCATCCAAGATAGCAGGATGTGGTAGGGGTGGGTCTCCTGCACCCGGAGCTCCAGACCCCGTCCCTCGTCCCTGCCTGGCTGGAGGAGGGCCCGTCCGACAACCACACTGACCGTCTTAGTGTCTGCCCCCACCAGGTTCTGGGCCACACAGGTGTATAGTCCTGCCTCTTCCACTGTCACCCGCCGCAGCTCCAGCGTCCCCTCAGGGTACACCCGGTACCTCCTGCCCGCATGGGCAGGTGTCAGTCGAAGCCCGGCTGGAGTGACCCAGTAGATCTCGGGCTCCGGCTCGGCCAGCGCGCGGCAGTGCAGCACCGTGCTCTCCCCACTGGCCACCTGGAGGCTGGGGGGGAAGCTGCGGGGGGAGATGAGGGGCAGGCAGTGGTCCGTCATCTCCCGGAAGGGCACCTCGCGGACTGGGCGGCGCTGGAGGTCCGGCGGCTCCGCACACAGGGTGGACTGTGGCTCGATGAAGCGGACACGGGTGCCCGTGGCATTGGCCCAGCGGATGACGCAGTCGCAGCGGATGGGGTTGCCATGGAGACCCACCTCCTGCAGGTTGGGCAGGGACTCCACCGTCTGCCGGTGCAAGGCACTGAGAGCGTTATTGTTGAGCATGAGGGTCTCCATCTGGGGCAGGTGGTGGAAGGCGCGGGGGTGGATGAAGGACAGCCGCGGGTTGTTGGTGATGTCCAGCTTGGTCAGCTCGGGGAGGTTGACCAGGGCGAACTTGTCGATGGAGACCAGCTCCTCCATGTTGTTCAGCCCCAGCTCCTTGAGGTGCAGCATGTTGGCAAAGTCCCCCGGCCCTACCCGCTGCAGTGGGTTCTTGTTCAGGTCTAGGAACTTGAGCCCGGGCACCTGCTCCAGTGCCCGCCTGGGCACCCGGGCCAGCTGGTTGTCATAGAAGGAGAGGCTCTCCAGGCTCTGCAGCCCCTCCAGGGCGTAGTCGGAGATCTCCCGCAGGTGCATGCCTGCTAGCACCAGGCTGCGCAGGTTGGCCAGCGGCCGGAAGTTCATGTCCAGGATGGCGTCCACCTTGTTGCCGCCGATCATGAGGATCTCCAGGTTGGGCAGCATCTCGAACCAGCGGCTGTCGATGGCCCTCAGCAGGTTGGAGTTGAGGTGCAGCCGCAGCAGGTCGCCGAGGCCCGCGAAGGCGCGGGGGGCGATGCGGTAGAGCTGGTTGTGGTTGAGATAGAGTTCCTGCAGGCCGGCCAGCCCCGCAAAGCTGTGGTCCTCCAGCCGGGTCAGCTGGTTGTCCTCCAGGTGCAGGCTCAGAAGCTGGGGCAGGGCGTGGAAATCACAGTCTCGGGCATCCGAGAAGCTGTTCTGGGACAGGTCCAGCTCCGTGAGGTTGGCCAGGTAGCCGAGCTCACTCTGGTCCACGCGGGCGATGCTGTTGCCCTGCAGTAGCAGGGTCTGCGTGCCTGCAGGGAGTGCCGGCGGCACCGCCGTCAGGAACAGGTCGTTGCAGTCCACGGTGGTGGCCTCGCGGTAGGATGAGCGGGGCGTATACCAGGGCCGGATCTGGCAGGCACATTGAGGGGGGCAGGGCACGCGCCAGGGTACCACAGGCACAGCGGCAGTGGCACCAGCCACCCACGCTAGCAAGAGAGGGGCCACCAGGAGCCTCATGGTGGGGCGGCAGGGCAGGGGAGCATCCACAGGAAGAGTCCGGAGTCCTGCTCTTCGTGCTCTGCAGGCCGAGCGTCAGCAGCCCTGCCAGGGCCTGGGGAGCCGCCCTCCCAGGGCAGTCATTCTACACGGAGACGGTGCGGCATCGCTTCTGACCCTCCTGGGTGCCGCTCCTCGTCCTTGCCCACCGGGGCGGGGCGGGCTCACGCATGGCCACGCCTGTCAGGGGCAGCCCTGGAAGAAGAGGAGGCAGAGGTAAGGAGGCGGCCCGGAAGCAGCCTTATCTTCCCCCTCCTCCCGGGCTTTGTGACTCAGGGAGCCCAGGGAGCTGCAGAAGGCATGGCCAGGGCCAGCGCTCTTGGGTTGTGTCCTGCCGTCCTTACGGCTTTCGTGTCTTTTCCTATGACCTGCTAATGGGGTGAGTGACCGGGAGTCTTCGGGGAGGAAGAGGAAGTGTGTGTGTGCACATGTACCCATGCATGTGTTCGTCTGGGACAGACGGAGAGTGGATGGGCTGGAGTTCTCGTCACCTTCAGAGTCCCGAGCCCAGAGAGATGTGTAAGAGGCTCTCTAACCTTTCTTATCTCTTTCCTCCCTTCCTCTTTGACTCCCTTGGGTAAATGGAAGATAAAATGAGAGTTTCCAGAAATTCCTCTAGCGGTGCAGGCAGGAGGTGGATAGGGGGTGCCGGAAACAAGTGCAGCTTCTGAAATCTGGGATGGGCACCCCGGGACTCTAGAGGCCGACAGACAGTGGACCCGACCCCGTATCCAGGCAGGCAGGCTGGGGAAGTGGGGGTGGCCCTGTGCCTAGGCCATCCTGGGTGGGGGTTCTGCTTTGGTTTTTTGTCAACTTCCCCACCGTGGAGGGAGGGGCTCTCCCCTTCCCAACAGCCTGGTGGAGCTGCCCAGGAGGAGGCAGTGGGGATAAAAAGCCTGGGTCTCAGCTCCTCAGCCCTGCAGGTAAGACCTTCTGTGACCTCACCTGGCCCCTTCACCTGGCTTCTCTTGCTGTCACTCCACTTACCCGCTGTGCACCAACGTCTCGGGTTGAAGTTACCCTGACATGCCATGACCCCTTCTCATGGCTCCTCTCTCAGACACCTTCTACTTGTTCTTCAAGACTCAAGTTCAGTCACCTCCTACGGAAGGCTTCTCCAAAACCTCCCCTCCCCCGGCTGGCCCAGGGGCTGGCTTTAGGCTCTTATAGTACCCATGCTTCCTTCTGTCACGGTCCTGACCACATCACGTGGAAGGCTCTCTCCAGCTAGAGACCTGTCTTGCTCACTGTTGCGCCCGTAGCACGGGATGGGTGCCCAGCGCGTGTTGATTGCATAAATAGATCTCTGTGGCTCCCGGGCCCCTTTCCGCAGGAGATTGGACCCCTTCCAATCTAGAATCCAAGCCACTGCTATTCCCTCCATCCTGGGTGTGGGTAGCCAATCCGGCTACTCTCTCAGGTTCCCTGGGGCCAGGCTGCATTGACCTGGAGGCAAGTCCAGCCTTGGCCTAGAACCAAAGATGGAAACAAAAAGTGACCAGACCCTGGGTTCCCTTCTTGAGCCTGGTCTGATTTCTGAGTGGAGGTCTGATTCCAGGTAGACTTTTAGCTGCCGGTGTCAGGGGAGCGTGCAAACACTTATTGAGCACCTACCATCGTCCAGGACTCTTCAAAGACTCTGGATGTCTTATTTCATTTAACCTTGATTACAGGTCTATGAGATAAGCATGAATACCCCCAATTTGCAGATGAAGAAACTGAGGTCCAGCATAGCTTAAAGAACTTGGCTGAAGTCACATAGCTGCAAGATACAAGGATCAACCCACGCCCAGTGGTTGTGCTGTCTATACCTCACATCTCTGCGCCCATGTCTGTCCCAGGCCCGCCCTGGGCCCCTGGAAGGTCTGGGGTGCACTGGCTGCAGCAACAGCAGGCTGGGTGCCCATTCTTGTCCCCGGGAGTGATGACTCCTTACCAGGCAGCTGCAGAAAGCTCAGGCTGTGTTTCCTGCCACCATCCAGAGGGGCTCTGCCCACCTCACCCCACTTCCAGGACACTGGAGCTGGGGCGGGGAGCAGTTTCGGGCAGGGTACCCCTCCCTGAGCAGGAGAGCGAGCCTGTTTACATTTGACTGCTTCCCACTTTCCCCTGCAGCTATTTCTGAAGGTGGGAAAAACAACCGTGACTTAAAAGGCTCAGAGGTTTTGCGTAGGGGTATGTGTGTGCACTGATTACCTAAAACTCAGGGCAAACAAACACACGTGCACACATGCATGCGTGCCTGCACACATGTGCCAGGGGAACCCATCCACCTAAGCCAGTGGTTGGGGGTCAAGGAGAGGGGAGGGAATTTTGTGGTGTTCTACTGGGTGGAGAGGAAGCAGGGAACAATCTAAGTGCCAAGAGGTCCCTGTCATGGAACTGGATCTAAGGCCAGCGGTCCTGCCACACTTACATGCCAGAGATCCCGACTCCCGCCTAGACCTGGTGTGACAGAGAAGACCCACCAGCAAATGGATCAGGACCCACAATCTTGCCCTGCCACTCGCCACCAGAGCACCCTGGGCAAAGTTACTTGACCTCTCTGAGCACCTGTTTCCTTCTGTATAAAATGCATTGTCATTAGAATTCAACAAGGTGAGTGTGTCGCATACAGAAAGAGCTGGATAAATGTTAGCTCCCTTCCGGCTCTTGTCATCTCTCAGGGTTGGGAGGCTCTCCTGCTATAGGACTTCTTCGGGGACAGTAGAAGTGGGGTCCCAGGGCTCAGCAAACCTCCCTTCGACTTACCCTGGGGGCCCAGTACTGCCCCAAGGTAGGGTGGGGAGCTGTGAGCAGAAATAGGTAACACGGTCACACCTTTAGCAGTGCCACTCTGCTTGGGCAGTCAGGACCAAAAAGGCTAGCCAATTAGGGGAGCCCAGGACAGTTCACAAGTGGAGGGAGAGAGCGGTGAGGGCTGGAGGAGGTGGAGAGGGGTCTTCGGCGAGGCCCGGCATCTCGCAGACCTTTAGACCCTACCTGAGCCCCGTGCTTCCCTCTCCTCCACCAGCACCTTTGTTCTCAGCGCTGAGTCAGTGCTCAGCTGCACTCAGGGGATCAAGGCGCCATTTAAAACTTAACTGAGAACCTCCAGGGACTCCTTCCCCTCCAGCCCGGGCAGTTCCCTCCTTCTTGCCTCCTCTGGCGGAGCTGGGAGGATGAGGCAGAGCTGGAGGCTCCTGGGCCTTAGGATCCAGAGAGAGGCAGTGGCTTGATGGCTCATGTTTGCGTAGCACCTCTGACCCCAAGGCCTGGCAGGAGCCCAGACAAATCCTCCCCCTCACTGCTGAGCACGCAGCCCCTTCCAGGATGGAGCTCAGAGCTGCCCACTCAGCTGCCGTCACCGAGTAAGGCTGCCTTGCACGTGGCCCACTCACGCAGGCTGACTGGCAGTTTCTACCGGGGAGCTGCAGAGAAAGCTAATTGTCTTTTATCTACAAGCTCCAGGGGTGATCAGGAGTTCAGACTATCACGTGTACATTTTCCCCAACTGGATTTCAAGCTCCTTGCATCGGAGACCTTGACTTCCATGCCTTTTGTGTCCCCAGAGCCCCAAGTGTAGGGGTGGCAAGCAGAGGGTGCCCGCAGGCGGATATGAACAGCGAGCGGGGTAGAGCACGTGCGCGTTGCATTTAATCCCCCACCAACCGTGTGTAGGCAAAGAAGGGATTGTTTAGTCCCATTTTGCCAGGGAGGAAACTGAGGGTCAGAAAGGTTAAGTGACTTATCAGAGGTTGCACAGCTTCTCCGTGGTAGGGCTGGGATTCAAACCCAGCCTGGCCAACGCGGATCAATGTCTGCTCTACAGGAGCGGAGGGCGGGGCTGGCGCAGAGTGGGGGCCTCGGTTGCAAGTCCCTTCAGTGATGAACCTGGGTCCTCGGCTCCTCCCCACCGCCTGCCGTCTGCTGGGCCCCTCAGCCCCTGGTTCTTGACTCCTGCCTAGAGTGAGCCCCTTGGGGGACCGTGTGGGGAAGAACACTGTTCCTCTGTGAGTGTGGCTGGGCCTGGACCCACAGCGACAAACAGAGCCAGCTGCTGCACACAGACCTCAGCCTGTCTTCTGACTGGGGCTGGGGACTGCCCCCTGTTTTGTGCAGGGACTCCTGGCCAGCCATAGGCTTTGGGGACAGGAGACAGAAAGCCCTGGGTCCACAGTCCAAGGCACAGGATTGGTTGCCCACTGCAAGGGCGAGTTTTCTCTCGGAAGGGCTGGCTCTGCAAGCCCCGTCTGACCTACCTGTCTGGGCTGCTTCTCTGGATTCAGCAGGAAGTGTGGCATTGATCCCTGACACCCCCTGTGATACTAAGACCTCTGGCAAAGCTCTAAAGGAAGAGGCTTGGAGACGCTGTCCCCAGGAGCTGAGCTGTTTTCTCCCTTCTCTCCTTCTCCAGCCCTGCCCTCAGCACAGCACCCGGAATAGGTGGGTGCAGAGTCTCGCCCTCCCCTCCCCCTTTCTCTCCCTGATGGTCTCCCACCCAGCCCCCAGGAGCCCAGGGTCTGGAGGGAGGATGGCAGGCGTGATCGATGGCCTGGCTTTGGCTGCTTCAGTGCCGGGTCCCCCCGAGCTTCGGAGACAGATGGGCGGCATAATTGAGTGTAGCGTTGATAAACTCCGGCCTCCTCCCTGGCAGATAAGCACTGGGGGGGAGGGACACAGAGGGAGGGGGAGGGCCAGCCTCCATCTGTACACCTGGCCTCCAGCTCCTCCCGGGAGGTGAGCATGGCCCCGCGACCCCTGCCTTTCATTTAATCACACACAACCAGGACCTCGGGGCTGGAGGAGACCGCGGCGTTTATCTAGACTTCCGGAGTCCACGTCCATCAATGACTTCCGCGGAGGAACGCTGGAGCACGAGGAACCTGGCCTTTGCCATCAGAATTTGGGCCTGGCCTTGCCACTCCTTGCATGACCTTGGGCAAGGTACTTAACCTTCTGAACACCCGGGGCCCTCGCCGAGGAGATAGGGTCAAGGTCGTGCGTTGCTGGGAGGAGTACAGGATGCGCCCGCCAAGCCCCAGCACGGGGCCTCTCGCTCCGTCTCGCCTCGCACTTCTCATCTCACCTTTTGCAATAAACCTTTAAAAACACTGTCGAGGCATAAATTACATACAGGGCACTGATCCCAGACCCAGCGAATTTCTCCATGTGCAGATACCAGTTCAACCGCCACCCAGATGCAGCTGCAAATATTCCCAGCGCTCCAGAAGGCTCCTACGTGCCCCTCCCAGTCATATCCAGCCCCAGTCCTGACGTCTGTCACCATCCCTCGGTTTCGTCTTTGCCGCCCAGAATCCCCCCTCTTTTTCCATCACAACTTGGGACCAGCGTCTCTGGAATTGGGTTGCTCTGGCAAGAGGGAACTTTCAATTCACTTAATTCGCCCTCCTACGTCCAAGTGGGCCAGAGCGTCCCAGGGCCTCACGCCTACCCAGCGATCTCCAGGAAGAAAGACAGGTTCCTCTTTCTCGTTCCAGAGTTCCCGTACCTAAAAGCTGCCCCAGCGCCGGCCAGCACCCGCACGGCGGGGCCGGGAGTGCCATGCTGCCTCGATGTGCTAGGCAGGAAGACGAAGCAGGGGTGGCCAGGAAAGAGAGGCCAGCCCCGCGCTCCTAACCGCCCCTGGGCATCTCTACTTGCGGTCTCAGAGGCTCCTCATGTCCGGCTCGTCCCCGACCCTGCATCTCCTCCCACCAAACCCGCCTGTGCTTCCTGGTCCCCTCTGTAGAGAGCACCACCAGCCACCAGCGTCCAAGGCTGGGAATCTCCACCTTCTTGATCTGCCCTCTTGCACTCACACCCCCCCAAAACCCTCACGCCACCTGATCTCCCCAACCCTGCTCCTGACCCTTACAGCAGCCGCTTTGGGGCTCCCCTGCTCACTCCAGGGTGACCCTCTCACGCCCCGCTCCCGCTAGAGCAGATTTGCTATTTCCCCCACACTCGAGCCTCTCACTCTACCCGCCATGCCCGTCCCCAGCCTCAACTATCAAACTCCTCTTCAGCCACAAAACCCCATCCTGGGTGCCACCTCCTCTGTGACCCTTTCCATCAAAGAAGGAGGGTGGTTACGGCCACAGCTGTCCCCGAGACTCTGAACAAACCATGGTCGCACCTTCCCCAGTGTTACGCTATGAGCCTGTCGTCCCAGGCTGTGAGCTCCTCAATGGAAGGGGGCCGGGAGGGGGGAGGGCTTGTGCTGATTTCTGTGTCCCCGAGCCTGGGACGGTGCACTCTCCTTGTGGGGGTGCGAGGTGCTCTGCCGTGAACTGTGAATCACAGCCCATTAGTGAGTCATGAAAACCATGTAATGCGGATCACAATCTGCATTTAAAAAAAATGAAATAGAACAGAAATGTCAAAATGCATTGCATGTAGCAGATCAAGCATTGTTTGGAAGAGTTTTTCCCCCGTTTCACACACGTACGCACACACGTGGACAAGGACAGGGTCCAAGCCATTTTTCGCCTTGGGCTGCAGCTATAAAAGCTTGAAAACCACTATTCTGCTGAGACTCTCTCTTTTGGCGAGGCGAGTCCCTCCCGCTCTAGCTGACGCTACTGGGATGAGGACACAGAGCGAGGTGGCAGAGGGAAGATGGGGCAATCCTGAGGGCCTTCCAGCACCAGGACTTCTATCTGCTAGCCACGTCGCGTGCCTCATCCCACCCTCCCCACGACCCTGCGAGGGAGGTCCTTTTAAGGCGAGAAAACTAAGCCTAGCGAAGTGCCACAGGTGGGATGTGGAGGAGCCAGGGCCCCAACCCACCTGCATCTCATTCGCCAGCCCTTGCTATTTCCACGATTCTGAGGCCGGAAGCTCACCTGACCTCCAAGGGTGGAATGCTGGGGAGGGGCTGGGGGAGGGGAGGGACTGGGGGAGGGGAGGGCGGGAAACCTGGAGGGCATCTCCTGGGCATTGGGTGTCCACCCTTGTCCTCCCCTCCCTGGAATGACAGGGGTCAGGGTTTCACAAAAACCCCTTGCTAGGCCTAGGAGGGAGGGGACTTCTCTGCAGGTAGAAACCTCTGTGTTCCCAGGTCTCCTGGCTGGCCCAGGCGGAGGGTGTCGGAGCTCTGATGCCTGGAAGGGAGCCTGCCTCGTTATTTCTTAATTAGGAGTGGAGGGTGCCAGTAGGTAGCACACGCGGTCACTTCTGTCTGAGTTCACTGCACCAAAACAGGCTGCAGGGGAGCCGAGCCAGCCTGCCGGGGCACGGACAGCAGTGCCAGGCTCAGACCCACTGCCACCCGCTACCAGGGCTTCTGCCGGCCCTCAGGGAAGCCTTCTCTGCACCCCTGCACCCCTCTCCTGGGCTCCTATGGTGCCCCAGCGTCCCTCTGTCACAAACTGGCTGGCTGTCTCCCCCGCCAGACTGTGTGCTCCTCGGGCAGGAGCCGTGCTCCAAGTTGCCAGTTCTTCCAACAGTCTGGCACACAGTAGGAGCTCAGGGTGTCTGGAGAAGGAAAGAAAGAGGAGGGGAGGGGAGGAGAGAAAGGCAAGGAGGGAGGTGGGGGCTGTCTCAGAGCTCAGAAGTGCAGGTGGGTCACCTGCCTAGCAGGTAGGCAGTGTCTGGGCTTAGACCCTCCTGCCTCTTTCCTGGCTAATGGGAAGGAGGCAAATATCACCCCAGAGCTGTCTTCCTGGACACCCCCTGCTCCCCGCCCCCCGGTTCTGGCCACTCCATGTCCACCTTAGCCCTTCCCTGGTCACTGGCCCCCAGGTGAAGGCACTTTTCTCTGATGCACGTTTCTGCCTCTGGATCTGCCATGATTCTACGATGGTCTTGACCCTTCTGGAGCTCTCTCAGACTGCCCCCCAGAAATGCTCCGGACTCCACCTACCTCTCTGCGCTTAGGCTGGTGGTCACAGTAAAGGTGTGGAGTCTGTGCTGCCCCCAAGTCCTGCTGCTGCATGGTCTTCGGCACCCTCAGCTTGAGCCCCGCCTCGTGGGGGAACCTGAGCAAGATGTCTATAAAGTGCCCGGTGCTCAGTTTCTTTCCCTTTTTATCCACTTCAATTTGTTGGAGGCTCATTTCTCTGGCTGGGCCACGCCCGGGCTTCTAGACCACCTTGTCCGGGCACGTGGTCTCTAAGGAGCACCTCTCCCTAGGAACCCAGTGCAGGTGACACTCTTCCCACTAGGAGCTGCCCTCTCCTTTGTCAGCTAGAAGCACTTTCCGGGGGCTGCAATGGGGGTCCTAGCTCTCATCTTCAGGACGGCTCTAGGACTCAGTGCATGTATATATCACCCACGTCCCATATAACTCTCGCCCGATAAACTCAGCGCCAGCTCCTCCTGGCCTGGGTGAGCACCCGCCCTGTCTCCCCAGGTGTTCTCTGGAAGGCCGGGAGGGCTCCTTCCAGAAGTGTTCTAAACGTCCCAGCTTGATAGCATCCCACAGACAGTCCACGCTGCCCACAGTCACAGGCAGATGGGCAGCCAAGCCCAGCCGGGGCCCCACGGGCTTCCCCGGCCGCCCTGCCTAGGGAATGAGGGGTGGGCGCTGAGCAGACCCCAAACCAGTCTTTATAAGGCTCCCAACAGCAGCCAACCCCCCACGACACCCCGTTAGCCACAGTGGGTCTCTGGGAGCTAGAGCCGAGGGCTGGGGAAGGAAAGACCTCAGAGAGGGGCAAGCAATGGTCTTCCCTGTCCCATGTCCTTGCACATACAGGGTCCTGGCCAGAAGTCCTTTCCTCACTTGCTTACCTAGGGAATTCCTTCCAGCTCTGAAGAATCAGTGCTTGCTGCACCTCCAAGAGGTCTTTTCTGACCACGCCCGCTGCAACTAGAGTCGATAGACCCCTGGCTCCTTCCTCCACCCTCAACAACCCGCACCGGGTTGCCTCCTCTCCCTCAGACTGTGCAGACTCAGGGCCCCAGGCACAGTCAGGGAAGCACTGCTGGGGACTCCAGCACTGCTGGGAGGTGACAGGGCTCCCTCCCACAGCGTCATGCTGCACAGGGTGGGACCCTCAGGGCGGGGTGGGGGCAGAGGCTGGGCAGAGGGGCGGGGGCCCTGGCGGCGGAGGAGAAAGGGGGCAGGGCTCGTGGGGAGCAGACCAGCTGAACGCAGAGAAAGGCCAAGCCCCTTCTAACGGAAAAGGAAAATGAAATCAGAATGAAAATTGATGAGGCGGAGAGAAAAGGAGACTCATTTCATCAGCAGGTTTGCCAGATGCAGCTCGGAGATAAATCACGCTGCGGAAGGAGCCCCGGTCCCGGTCCCCGCGCGGGCCGGCTGCCTTGTCCCTCTGTCAGCTGTCTCAGGCAGGCCCGGAGATAAATGGCTGCAGCTGCGGCCCTGGTGGTGGGTTTTTCCGCCTAACTGCAGGAGGATGGCCTGTCCGTCCTCGACACCTCCTCCAGGCCTGCCCCGACCATCCCATCCCCAGCCCCACAGCCTCTGGCTGGGCAGGCCCCTCACTCCCCTTGCTTGTCTGGCCTGTGGACAGCGTTTCTCGGAAGCTCTGTCCCACCTCCCAGCCCTCACCCAGCGTCTCCGAAGCCAGAATGGAAGAAGTGATGGTCAGGGTGTGGAGAGCTGTGGCCGTGGTCACAGCACAGGGCAGGGCTGGGCTCTCGCCCCAGCCTGGGGCCAGATTTGGATCATGTCCTCTTCCTCCTCTAGGCCTTTGGGTTCCTCGTCTGCAGAATGAGGGAGGTGGGCTGAAGCAGTGGTTCTCAAAGTGTAGTTCCTGCACCAGCAGGATCAGCGTCACCTGGGAACTTGCTAGAAATGCAGGTTCTTGGGCCAGTCGAGACCTCTGGAATCAGAAACCCTGAGGGTGGGCCCTAGTCACCTGTGTCCGGACAAGCCCTGCAGGTGGTTCTGCTGCACACTCAAGTTTGAGAATCACTGGGCTAGACCATCTGTAACGTCCCTGCCAGCTGAGATCAGAATTCTACCAACCAAGAACAGCGGCACCCAGAATGCTCAATTAAAAAAAAATGTATATATATATATATATGATGAGCTATTTATACCCCAACAGATTAGAGTCCTCTGTCCTGCTACAAGGAAACTCTATCACGTGAGCATTAATAGAGCCCTGACTGTATGCCAGGCACAGTACATATGTGAGGGGCTGGGGCTACAAAGTTACGGGGAGGGGAGGGATTCACAGGTTAAAAAAACAAAACCCAACCAGTGCACTAGGGCAGGATAACAGTTGTCACAGAGCACGGGCAACAGGGCACAATCTAGAGGAAAGAGCACGATTCCGCCTTGGGTAGAAGTTGGGCAAACATTCAGAGGACATTTACTAAAAATTATTGAATTGTACACTAAAAATTGGTGAATGTGATGGTATGCAAATTGTACTTCAACAAAGCTGTTAAAGCAAATGCACAGGGGGAGTGTCGCCTGGACACGCAGGCAGTAGACGTGCAGATGGTGGAAGGCATTGTACACGTACAGGGGGCACCAGGAGCGAAGGGCCTGGGATGAAAACACATGAAATGAACTCCAGGCAGTGAGCGGCTCCCTCGGGTCCCCAGAGCACGGGCGATGTGATGACGGTGCTGGAGCCGCAGGCGGAGCCAGAATGGTCTGGACACAGCACGGCAGGCAAAGACAGCCAAAGAGGGTGTGGGAGGCAGTCACGACTACAGCCAGCCACAATAATAATCTATCAGGACCGGATGCAACTTGTAGTTAAAATTCTTCTGCATCCATAATCCCGTGTTGCTGTGGTCTGGATGTGCCCCCCAAACCCATGCGTTGGAGACTGACTCCCAACGCCACAGTGTTGGGGCCTTTGGGGAGATGTTTGGGTCACCAGGGGCTGGATGGATGCCATTATGGGTTTTTTTCTTTTATTTATTTATTTTTTTATTTTACCTGGACTCCCAAGAAGAGTGGAATGGATGGACGCCATTATGAAAGGGCTTGACGGAGGGAGTTTGGTCCTTCTTTGCCCTTCTGCTGTCTGCCGTGCGAGGACACAGCCTTCCTCCCCTCTGGAGGACACGGCGTGCACAAGGCGCCATCTTGGAAGCAGACGGAAGCCCTCACCAGGTGCCGGCCCACTGATCTTGGGCTCCCCAGCCTCCAGAACTGTGAGAGATAAATCCCTGTTCTTTATAAATTACCCAGTCTGTGGCATTCTGTTGTAGCAGCAGGAATAGACTAAGCCATGCCCTGTGAAGTCAGGGGTGCCGTCACACCACCATGCTGGTGGAAAGGACAGTAAGTGACTTGCCCAAGATCACACAGCAAACAAGCAGCGGGGCCAATGCTAGGAGAGGCAGTCTGCTCACAGTCCCGTCCTTATTCCCCCGTGGGAGGGCAGTGAGGACAACAATAGCCACTGACTGCGCCTGACTGGCGTGACGACACCGAACGCTACGACAACGCTGGTTGGAAACACCAGCCTCGCTTCGCAGATGTGAGAGGTCAGGTCCCTTGCCCAAGGACATTCAGCTGGTAAAGCCACCGCTCACACTTGGCTTTGGCTGGCCCGAAAGCCCATGCCCTAAACACCCCGACCCCACGCCACCCTCCTTCCTCCCCCCAACCCAGCGCACAGCTCTCCTGCTCCTTCCTCAAGCCCGGAATGCAGTGGGGAGATTTCCAGTTGCCTTCTTCTTCTGCAAGCTCCGCTGGGCCTGGGCCAACCCAAGAGAAAGAAACTGGCCTCTGGCATAAGCCCAGCAGCCTTTCTCCTAGAGAAATCCCTTCCCAATCTGGCAGGGGCGCCCTCCCTGCTGCACCGGTCCGTGTCCCCCGAGCCCAGTGCACCCGCCGGGGGACCAGTGGCTCCCAGGGCCCAGAGCCTGGTGGAAGGAAACGTTCCCATCTGTGATTGATAACAGGCATAATTCAGTGACTGCGGCAAGTACAAAAGAGTGTAGGTTAAATCAATATTTAGAAGCTTTGAAATTAAACTAATTAAGAGCAAGCCTTAATGATTTTTTACTGTCTGGAAATAAAAAAGATGAAAAGCCCACCTATATCTCATGATTTTACTTTAGTAGCTTGTAAGACTTTGGGAAGAGCAGAAAACAAACGGTGCTCCCAGCCGAGAGGGGAGCACCTGGTCCTCGGTAACAGAGGACGTGGAGGAGACCGCAGACAGGAGGGAGCACAGTCCGCAAACAGCATGTTGTAAGAGGCCACTGGCCTGGGAGTCAGGGACTGTTACGGTTTGAATCGTGTCCCCCCAAAAGATGTACGAAGTCCTGGCCGGGCGCGGTGGCTCACGCCTATAATCCTAGCACTCTGGGAGGCCGA
>VBSM01002937.1:5601045-5612450 GCA_008086735.1 Cheirogaleus medius
AAAAAGATGTACTGAAATTCTAACTCCTGGTACCTGTAAATGTGACCTTATTTGAAAACAGGGTCTTCACAGATGTAGTCAAGTGAAGATGAGGCCATTATGGAAGGCCCTGATCCAATGTGACTGGAAACGTCATAAGAAAAGGCAATTGACATGTGAAGATGGAGATGCACGGGGAGAATGCCACGTGCCACAGAGACGGGGACTGAAGTGCTGCAGCCGTGAGCCACGGAACACACCGACTGACGGCCGACCACGGGAAGCTAGGGAGAGGCGAGCAAGAATCCTCCTCTGCAGCTTTCAGGGGGACGATGGCTCTGATGACACTTTGATGTTGGACTTCCAGCCTCCAGAGCAGTGAGACAATAAATTCCTGTTGCTTTAAGCCACCCAATTCGTGGGACTTTGTTAATGGCAGCCCTAGGAAAGCAACACAGGGATCCTGGGTCGTGGTCCCCACTCTGGTACTTCCTAATTGTGCAAGCTCAAGCAAGATGCTTAACCTCCATGAACCTCAGTTTTCTCCTCTGAAAAATGGGGATAAGACTAGCGCCATCTGTTTTTTGTACAGAGATGTACAGATCAAATGCAGACATGAGTGTGAAACGTGCACGATGAGCTGTAAGTGCTATCCGAACATGACCCAGGCTCATCGCTTGGTGCAGAGAATGTGGGAGGGGACTCAGGAGCCATGGTCGGACGGGCAGGAAGTTTCCTGCCTGCTCACGGGACCCTTCTAAAGGTCCAATCAGATCACAGGTGCGAGTTCAAGTTCACTCTGCATCCCGGGAGATACTATGTATGTGAAAGGTGTTTCTATTGTTGTTCTTAGCAGGGATCCTATTTGCTGACCACTTAACCCTAGTCATCTCATCTGTAAAATGAAAGAGTGGACAACATTTTAAAGGTATTTTTCAGCCTTAGTCTATGGGCTTATTTATATATTTATATATAAACATAATTTTTAAATTGTAGTGTGTCTTGGTAGCTCCAACTTCTCATCCTTAAACCTGTCTCCGGAACCCAGAGCAATTCAGGGGGTGTCACCTAAGCCCTGTGGAGAGAGGCCAGGGGTGCTCTGGGGCTGTGCTGGCCTCGGCCCCCGGCTGCCTGGGTTCAGGGAAGGGGAACCGCAGCGGTTTTCCTCTGTCCTCCCTTGAGCGTACCAGGCATGAAGGGAACAGCAAATGCAATCTCTGTGGATCATGAGATGGCTGCGTCTCAAGCCCGCGGGCTCCCAGAACCATTCATCTTAAATAATGTTCCTAGTGATCGTCCTTAACGCCAGAGCTCTGTCTTGCAGTGCCATGGAGCTGCCCTGCTGCTCTGCCGAGCCTCTTGCGTGGCTCCAGGGATAGGAGGTTCTCAGGTGGTTGCTCAGAATTTCATCCCAAATGGGGGGACCAACTTTTCCCCCATGACAACCAACATTCTTCCCACTGAGGCGAACGAGCACCTGTTGGCCCATCAGGCTCGCGTGGACGGGCAGCGTCAGTCTTGTTATCACTGTGAGAATGAGATGGCAGCATCACCGGGACAGCCAGGTCATTATCACAACGCCAGCACCTGAGATGCACCACCACACGATCACATCATCACTGAGGCCAGCCCACTTGCAGCTGGCCATCTCTGTTAATGTCACCGGCCCCACCTGTGTCACCTGCATCCCCTGCTCACTGCCATGACCACATATCCCTTTGACTGCCCTCCACTGGCAGCGTCATCTCCTCTGTCCACTGCCACAGTCCCGGTCATCACAGGGACCCTAACCACCATCAGTGCACGTGTACTGTCTCGTCGCTGTGATGGGTACAGAACCGGGAACAGATATGGATTCTGCCATCGGGAAATATACATGAAATGGTGAGACCCCAGTAATGCTAACATGAGAACAAGCGGGTTCATCTGTATGCTGAGGTGCACCCTAAAAGGAGGATGACCATGGACGTGTGATGCACACATGTAGAGCACGAGAGGAAGGGGAGTGGTGTTGGAAGGGGAAGCAAGGGACAGGCCTAGGTGTGCTCAGGAGAGCTCTGTGTTCTGCTTGGGGGATCGAAAAATAAAAATGACAGTCACTTGCCTCTTGTTTTGTGGGTTTTTGTTTATTTGTTTGTTTTTTGGAGACAGAATCTTGCTCTGTCATCCTAGCTAGAGTGCTGTGGCATCAGCCTAGCTCACAGCAACCTCAAACTCCTGGGCTCAAGCGATCCTCCTACCTCCTACCTCAGCCTCCCAAGTAGCTGGGACCTACAGGTGTGTACCACCACTCCCGGCTAATTTTTCTATTTTTTGTAGAGATGGGGTCTCGCTCTTGCTCAGGCTGATGTCAAACTCTTGGCCTCAAGTGATCCTCCCACCTCAGCCTCCGAAAGTGCTAGGATTATAGGCGTGAGCCACCGCTCCCAGCCACTCTGTGTTTTTCAACTTTGGCTGCCCCATAGAGTCATATGGGAATCTCTTAAAAATAAATACCGATGCCCACATCCCGCGCCAGAGCCATTAACTCAATCTTTGAGGGGGAGGATCCGGGTACGGTAAATATAAAAAAGCTTTCCAAGATTTCTCCGTAAATTTTATATCAAAAGAAAAAAAACCTGTCAACAAAAAGTGAACCCAGTAGTAGTTGGTACCGAAGTATTTATGGAGAAGTGTCCTAATGTCCTCGATTTACTTTGAAATGCACCAAGAATAGGACAGATTGACGGACAGATGCAGGGAGAGGTGATAAAGCAGGTCTAGTAAAAGGTTCAAGGAAGAATCTAGGTGGTGGGTAAACGCAAAGTGCTCACTGTAAAATTTATTCAGTTCTGCTGTATGTTGGAAAATTTTCATAATAAAACATTGGGGGAAAATTTCCCAGCTGGTTCGATGTGAAGCCAGGACTGAGAACCGCTGCCTCCGAAGGGAAAAATCTAAAGCAAACGGGTTTCTCTTTTCTCTACCCTCCACACGTGAAAGAACACGCTCCCTTCCTCATCAAGCCAATCAGACTCCGGGCCAGGGCTCCCCAACCCTGCTCCAGACGGGCACACACAGACGAGCGTGATGTACACCGCACCAGGGGAGATGGAGGAGGCTGCTCGTGCAGGGAGGGAGACGCCCCGCTGCCCCAGGCCCCGCAGGGCTGCTCTGAGCGCCGGGACTGTGTCTGCAGCCCACCCTGCAGCCCACCGCAGCCAGACCCATGGGCCGGCTCTGCCCCGAGTCTCCCAGTTCTAAAGCCCTGGCTCAGCATCCTTAGCAAGGGTGAAATCCCTTCCCAGCAAAACCAGAGTGGGAGCCTGACGCTGCGGTATGTGCGACTATGTGGGAAGGGAGGGGCGGGCAGGCGGTGAGGGAGTGGCAGGGAGGACGCTGGAGAAGGGGCCCGACCCCCAGGCCTCATCTGTATGCTCCCGCACACCCTGGCGAGTCCTGGCGGGGGAGCGCCATGGCAACACCGTGCTCTTTAAACATAGGAGTTTGTGCTGCCATTGCAGAGCGGCATTAGGCAATTTAATTAAGGAGCTGGCAGCAGACAAACTTTGTGAGTTAAAGGCATTTTATTAAATCCCATTGTATTATGCAGTTCAGTTCCCCCAGGAGCTGCGGAGCTCAGGGAGGACTGAGAAGAATGGGCTGGGGTTCTCTTTGCTTTGCTTTGCTTTTTCTGGTCTCCCTCCTGCTTCATGCAAACCTTCACTGAGAGCAGGGGGGGCCCCCGACTGTGATTGCCTGCCCCCACCCCGCGGCACCCCCGGCAGCAGGCCTTGGCAGGAGGCCCGCGGGCATAGCCCGGGGAGCATAATCGCCACCGTTGGCCTCATGCATTATTGTTCACAGGGAGCTGTCATCTGCGATTTCGGGGCGAGGCCTCCAGCCCCAGCGCCGGTGCCCAAGGCACCGCGTTCCTGTGCAGGACCGAGCTCAGGGCTTTCCTGCATCGTTTCGCTGAGTTCCCCCACGCCCTTGGAGTTGGAACTGCCGGCACCCCCATTTTACAGATGAGGACGCTGAGGCTGAAAGAGGTTACGTAACTCGCCCCAGGTCTTGTAAGCAGTACACAGCAGGGAAGCAAGCCTAGATTTGCCAAGAGGCCATGTGCAGATTTTGAGGAGCCCGTAATGCCTGATCGGTGCCAGGCGAAGCGGGGCTTCGGGGCTTCCGGCAAAGTCCAGAGAGAAGGAGCTATGCATCTGCCTGTTTAGTGGGAGCCCCCACAAGGCTCCTGCTCCCAGGCCGGGCAGGGGTCTTTCGGGCTCTGTGAGCCTGATGATGCCCCTTGCCCGAGACTGCCGTCCCCTGGTGGGGCAGCCTCAGCTCTTGCCTGGGGGGGGGGGTCCCCAGCAGGTGGAGGGGGGTCTGGCGCCGGCCCCTGGTAGCTCTGGGGAAGCCCACCTGCCGCCAGGTTCCAGCAGGCCCCAGGCCATGAGGCCGTCTCAGCCTCCTGAAGCGGCTGGGGGAGCCCAGGGCTGCATGTGCCAGTGCCAGGGACTCGCCGAGCAAGGACCAAAATGTCACTGAGCCCCACCCCGTGCACGGCATCCAGAGATGAGTAAGACAAGGCGCCGTCCTCCAGACCTGCACGGAGGGACATCCTCTTGGGCTCAGTTTTCTCAATTCTAAAATGCGGGTGACGACATTGCCTTGTATAGCTACAATGAATGCAATAAAGCCAGCTAATGTCATTCAGAATTTACTCTCTGTCAGGCACTTGCCATTCATTGCTGAGTTTACTTCTGATGACAGCTGTGTTATATTATTATCCCCACTGTGCAGATGACAAAACTGAGGTCACACAACTAGCAAGGGGTAAGAATCCATGCTCCCAACAAATCATTTATATAATTTAAATTTACACCCACACATATATATACACACACGTGTATATATGTCGTATGTGCGTAAGTATACATGCATTATGTATATATTATATAATTATATATATTAGCAATAGCTTTGGAATATAATTCACATACCATAAATTCACCATCACATTGTATTTGAAAAGTAAATTTAATAGCTGGATTTCCTATTTGCTGTTTGGCATGGCCTCGGTCCATTTGGGCTGCTATAACAAAACATCATGAACTGAGTACCTTACAAACAATAGACATTTTTTTCCGCAGTTCTGGAGGCTGGGACGTCCAAGATCAAGGACCTGGCAGATTCAGTGTCTGTTTAGGGCCCCCTTCCTGGTTCATGGGCAGAGGGCTGTCTTCTCTCTGCGTCCTCACATGGCAGAAGTGGGGAGGGAGCTCTCTGGGGTCCTTTTACAACGGCACTAATCCCATTCATGTGGGCTCTGCTCTTAGGACCTGATCACCTCCCAAAGGCCCCGCTTCCTGATACCACCACACTGGGGATTAGGTTTCAACACATGAATTCTGGGGGACACAGACATTCATACCATAGCAGCTGCCAAACTTAAGGATGAGTTATTATTACAGGATAGGAAGAAACATGTTTCCTGAACGTGGGACTTCTTCCCTTGGAAGGGCGTTCGGGAGCTGCAGCAGATGGAGCCATGGAACGGGCCATGCAGCTCCTCTCTCCCTTCCCCACCCCTGCACTTCACCCCTCACCATTTTCTCCCACCCCCAGGAGACCCTGAGCTTCCCCTGGTTCTGGGATCTCGTCTACCTATCCCCACTCCCTTGTCCCACCTGGCAGAGACCAAGCCACAGCTGTGGGCACCAGGTGGCACCTTAAGATGTCCCCACACGGTGGTTATGTGCATGGGGCAGGCCCAGGAGGACAGAGCTTGCAGTGGGGGGAGGGGGGAGAAGCCAAAAGGCTAACTTGAGACCACCGAGTCCCACGCCACCACCAGGCAAGTCTCCCAGGAAACCAGCAGCAGGTGAGGGTCTGGCATTAAGAGATCTGATCTGGCTCTAGATGCAGAGGTTATAATACCAGCTCTACCACTTGCCAGTGTTAAAAATAAAAAACCCTGACAAACAGAGCTGGGACGACTATAAAGAGAGGGTTCTCATGCTTGGATGTCTGATAACAAGAACTGGCACAAAAGACTGCAAAAAACTACAACCTTGCACAGAGGCCATCACAACTTTATACAAAAATATTTCTGCAAGGACATCTGTCCGGCAACGGCTTGTCCAGCCTCAGACAAGTGTCACCCTTGTTATTGATCTTCGTAGCCAAGGATAATTATTTCAAAGACAGTTATGTAATCCTCCTCATTTTCCCCTTTAGAAACCTTTGTCTTCTTTACTGTCCTGAATATGCACGTAGTTCCATGGCATGAGATTCCTATCGAAATGCTCTATTCCCAAATAAACGCCTTTTCCTTTTGAAGAGTCTCTATTTGTTATTTAGGTTGACGCCAGCTATGGGACAATCTCCCTGAGCCCAGTTTCTCTCATCTGTAAGATGAGGGTAAGAATATCTGCTTTGAACTTTAATAGGTACCATTTATTGAATGCTTACTCTGTGTCAGGCCTTTCACAAAGCTTTACAAAAAAAAATTTTTTAATCCACACAATAACCCTACGAGAGTAGCAGTATTATATTTACTGGAGGGGAAATGGAGGCTCAGAGAAGTTAAGCAACTTACCCAAGGTTGCACAGCGAGTACATGGAGGAGCCACAGTTCAAGCCCAGCACTGTGCAATGCCGGAGCCCTCACCTTTCACCGCCACGCCAAGCGCCTGGCTGTGAGGGGCCCTAGGGAAGGATGCGTGTGAAGACGTTTATAAGCAGAATGCTCCAGAACAACTAAAGCAGGGGTCTTCCCCCCACCCTTTCACACGGCTCTGCTGTAACTCAGCCAGTTTTCTTCCAGTGTGAGAGAAATAAGGGCCAAACCCACTCTCCAATGCCGCAGGGGCTGGAGCAACTCGGGCTGCACATGTATGTGAGCATGCGTGTGCATCTGCACACACAAGTGCACGTGTGTGTCGGGGCAGGTGGCAGGCAGAGGGGCGCAGTGCCCGGCCAGGTGAACCAGCTTGCAGGGCAGTGACTTCGGAGGCTGTATTTGCCAGCGCTTGCTCTCCCAGGCACGAGGCCCTGATGGTGCCAGCTCATTCTCACAGCCATTTTCTAAGGGAATTAACAGGGGGAACATTCTCCCCTATAATAATGATAAAAATAATAATAATTAACATGGCTGTAACTTATATTTCTCTAGCGCCTCTCTCCCCAGACCTCAACATTCTGGGTAAATGGCAAATCTGCCGGCTTTATAGCTGCAGCTCTGGGACCGGGGAGCCTTAGGTGTTGCCAGATTTTCTGTCTCCTCCAGCTGGGAGGCAGGGGCAGGTGCACACAGGACTGGCCTGTGCCAGGAGCTGCCCTTTGAGCACCACTGGC
Source organism: Cheirogaleus medius (assembly GCA_008086735.1). Classification (NCBI taxonomy): domain Eukaryota; kingdom Metazoa; phylum Chordata; class Mammalia; order Primates; family Cheirogaleidae; genus Cheirogaleus; species Cheirogaleus medius. The sequence goes on from VBSM01002937.1 coordinate 5,608,363, forward strand.
AGAGCCGAGAAATGTCCCCGGGGCTCCCTGCCTCCCCGGCTCGGCAATCCCATCACCCTCACATTCCGGGTTTACCTGTGCCCAGGAGTAGCAGGGGCACAGGGAGGCAGGCAGGTGTCAGCTCTCTTTGCCCGACTTCTAAGCAGCCCCCACGCACCCTCTGCGCTTCGCCACGCAGCTGGCTCTGCCTCAGGGCGGACTACTCCTGCCGCCCCTCGGGGACCAGGTCCGGCAGGGCTCGTCTCTGCAGGGGACAGCTGATGGCTTTCTCTGGTCCCAGCCAGGAGTCATTACCCACCAAATGTCTAGTTTAAACAAGTGATTAGGCAGCTCTATTAAGAGCACACGTGCTTCCTGCCAGCGAGGAGCAGGAACTTCTAGAGGTAGCTGAGGGGGAGGGGGGAGGACCTCAGGGTTCTCCTACAAAGCACTTTCCGGTAAACCCTGTGTAGGGCGGAGCCCCCGAGGGTTCCGTGAGCCAGCATCCCGCAGGGCTTGGAGCCAACTGCTGATCGTCCGGGCAGCCCACTCCCACTGTGATGGGCATGAAGGACCCTGGGTGATTGAAATGGACAGATAATTCAAAGCGCTCACTGTGGCCAGTGGCTCCACCTCCCCCCATACACGGTGTTGCCAGCACACTCTTTTAAAACAATTACTGATCCGAGTACCATTTCCTTTGCTTTTTTCTGGAGCTTTGGAACAGGGAAGGGGGCAGAAGGGGACATACTGCCAGAACCTATGTTTATTATAAATTTATCCCCAGGCGTCTCCAGGGAGAAAGCCTTCCTAATCCGAAAGCTTCAACTGGACTGCAGAGTCCAGGAACTACCTGAAATCATGTGCAAACATGTTGGTGTGTGTGCACACGTGTGTTTCTCTGGCAAGAAGGTCCATAGCTTTTATCGGCTTCTCGGCGGGGTCTGGGACCCCCCAAATGTTAAGCGTTGCCCTAGTCCTCGCTTGGTTCTGAAGGTGATGGGCTGGCCTCTCTGCATAAGGATGACTCCGTCTTTTGGAGCTCAAGGGTGGGTTCTGAGGCCTGGACTCCTCCTGCTTGAACAGGGGTGAGGGTGAGTTTGGGGGCGCAGCAGAAGCAGAGTCATGACGGGGCGTCTGTGCCAGGCAGAGCCGGGGCTGCCTCCCATCCAGAGGCGGTGACAGAGTGCCGTCCTCACTGCCTCGTTTTCCTCATTGTGACAGCTCGCTATCTACCGTTCCCTGTCACCCTGGTGACAGCCCTCCAATGACGAAGGCAGCATCAATGTCATATAAATTCCCGCAGAGCACCAGGGGCCAGAGGGAGATCGGGTTCAGGAAGCCGGGAACCAAAATGCTCCCCACTGCGTGGTGGAATGAACAAAGCCTTTAGAATATAAAAAAACCCCTGAGTTCAAATACTGCCTCGGACTCTTCCTAGCTGTGTGACCGTGAGCAAATTAGTGAACCTCTCTGAGTGTCAGCTTCTACGTTATAAAATGAGAACAACCGCTCACAGGGTTACCCGGAGGGTTAACTGGATAATGCTGGCAGAGAATCTGGCGTAGTGCCTGGCATGCAGCAGGCGCTCAGTAAATGATTCCCTGTCCCAGTAGGCATGGGTGGGGCGTGCACACCTCTACCCATCTGCGGCACCGCTGCAATGTCGGAGAAAAGGGGGCCCCAGGGGAACGGCTGCTTGGTAAGAGGGGAATGGCAGTCAGAGCCACTTCCCCTACACGCTGGCCAGACCCTTCAGTCCTCATGGGACCCTTCCCTGGTCCCCTCTCCTCCATGAGCTGCGCCACAGTGCTCCTGCCTGACAGCTCAGTCCCATCTGCATCTCCCAGCCTCCCCTCCTCCTCTCTCCTTGTGACAAGAGAGGCCACTCGCTCTCCTTCCGCAAAGGGCTTGGCTGCCTATAGCGTCCCCCCAGTCCTGTCCCTGATCACCTCTCCAGGTCCCCCCCACCTTCTCTTCCCCCTGCAAGGTGCAGGAGCTGGCCGCTCTCTTGTGCTTTCAGGTCTGTGAACCTGTTGTTCTGGAATGTCCTTTCATTCTCTGCTCGGGGAGCTCTTAATTATCTTCCACATGCCAGCTCAATTGTCACCTCTTTTGTGACACCTTCCCTCCCTGCTCTTGCTCCCGCAGCACCTGCCCTGGCTTAGCAGGAGCCAAGCTCGCTTCTCAAGGGCAGGGGCTGCGCCTCCTTCATCCCGGCATCCCTGCGCCTGGCGACAGGGTCTGTACACGGTCAGTGCTCCACAGATGTGGCCTGGGGTAAAAGAAGAAATGATGTGGCTCCCCACGGCTGGCAGTGGGCTCCCCTTTACAGAGGCTTCCTGTAGAGCTGGCAGTCCCTCTAAGGGTGGCTAGCGTGGGTCCTGCTGGAGCGGGCCTACCCGCGTGTGTAGACAGGCACGTGTGTAGCGGGGCGGTGGTTACAGGGCTGATGTGCCCACCCCATCTGGATTCTGCACCTGTCTACTCCAAGCCTCGGGGCTGGGGCAGAGGGCTTCTGCCAGTCATTCTGGGGACCTCTGCCACCTTGCACCTGCGCAGAGAGGGGGAGAAGAACACAGGGCAGGGATGAGGCAGGGGATTCACAATCCCCTTGCTTGCCCAGAGCCACATAAGGAGTCGTGCAGAGCTTAAACTGGAGCCAGGCTGGCCCTGGAGTGAGAGTTCTTTTCTTTGTAAGGTGCTGCCTTCTGCAGAAATCACAACACAGCACCCGGGGGAAACAGGAGCAAGCAAAGGCTCTCCCTGAAAAACTGTGTGTGTATGTGTATATGTATGTGTGTGTATGCATGTGCATGTACGTGTATATGTGTATATGCATGTGTATGTACGTGTATATGTGTATGCATATGTATGTACGTGTGTATGTGTATGCATGTGTATGTACGTGTATATGTGTATATGCATGTGTATGTACGTGTATATGTGTATGCATATGTACGTACGTGTGTATGTGTATGCATGTGTATGTACGTGTATATGTGCATGTATGTGTATGTACATGTATGTGTGTATGTACCTGTATATGTGTATGTATGTACGTGTATATGTGTATGTGTGTATGTACGTGTATATGTGTGTTTGTATATGTGCATGTGTATGTGTGTACATGTGTATGTATATATGTGTTTGTATGTACATGTGTATGTATGTGTATATGTGTGTATATATGTGTGTATGCGTGTGTGTGTGCACGTACGTGTGCTATTTCTCCTTGAAGACTAGATGGAGAATGGGTTGAATCGGCTGCCACGGTGGCACTGGCCGGCCTTTCCTCCCACATGTCTGGATGGGGGCCACAGGATTTCACGCTGGGGTTCAGGTTAACAGGGCGCTTTTTCACTTGCATGATCACAGGTGTAACCACTGTGGCCTCCCTCCGAGGCAGGTCCCACCGCCCCCACGTACTGACGAGGAAACTTCTCGATGGCTCTGCCACACAGTGATTTTTTTCTCTAGCAACAACCGTGGGGCCTTCAGAGACCTGCCAGCCCACCCTGCTCGGTCACTTGCACGGCCTGGCCAAAGCCTCAGCCCCAAAGAGAGGGAGGAGGACCCGGGGAAGGAGTGGGATGAGGAAGACCTACACGGTGAGCAGAGGGGGCTCCCGACACGGGTGAAATGAGGGCCGGGGCCGGGACCAGGTTGCGTGGACTGAAGCAGCTCATCTCAGGCCTGGACTGCTTGCATTCTGCATCACAAACGCATGACCCAAAAACCCTGAGATTTGTTTCTGTGCCTTTCGGGGTGGGTTTTGTGTCTGTGTGTGTTGTTTTTTCTTTTAATTTTTAGTGAATGTTCCTTTCACAAAAACTACTCTTACCTGAGTTGAAATTGGGGGGAAATAGGGACGGTGGGCACCTGGTTAATGCATGGACCGCAGACTCCGGGGGGCTGGAGAGGGGAGCAGCTGTGTCCGGGGAAACCGGCTGGGAAGAAGGCTGGGTGTCCGCCCTGCGTGGGACCCGGGGCCAGGACTCAGGCGGGATTCGTGGGCAATTCCCAGCACCTTGGTTCACAGGCAGGTCCTGCCTCCACCCAGCAGCTTTGCTGTGCTTCCTGCCGGGGTGGCCAAGCCACCGGGGGAC
>VBSM01002937.1:5615670-5645585 GCA_008086735.1 Cheirogaleus medius
CGATCCTCCCACCTCGGCCTCTCAGAGTGCTAGGATTACAGGCGTAAGCCACCGCGCCCAGCCAACTCCCATGAGTTCTTAAAAGCAGAGAACTTTCTCCAGCTGGAAGCAGGAGGGATTCCAACCAAGCACGTGAGGATTTGATGTCCTGCTGCCAGTTCTGAGATGTAGGAAGCTCCGCACAATAATCAGAGCAAGGACCGGGACTGGAGAGCGGCCTCCAGGAGCTGAGGGCCGCCCTCCGCTGACAGCCAGCACGGAAACGGGGGCCTCAGTCCTACACCCACAAGCACAGGATGCCACCAGCCACCTGCATGAGCTCAACAGCGGGTCCTCCTAGAGCCTCCAGACAGAGCCCAGCCTGGTGGACACACTGATTTTGGCCTTTTGAAACCTGGAGCCAAGACAACCTAGATGGACTTCCGTGCGAAAGAACTGGGAGGTAACAAGTGTGTGTGGCCTTCAGCCGCTAAGTGTGCGGTGATTTGTTTCGGCAGCAATAGAAAACGAATTCAGGAACTCTATGGGGTGACAGGACAGAGAGTGACTGGGCACTATTTTAACCTGGGGCCTCTTTCAGGAAGGGACATGTGAACCGAGATCTGAATGAGGAGGAAGCAGAGGAGAGTGACGAACTCATCCTCATTTCCCGGTGCTAGCACTGAAGTCCTGCATCCCAAAGACCCTGCAGCCCGGGGCAAACCAGATGGCTGGTCACCACCAGGCAGAGGGAACCACCTGGGCAGAGGTGCGGAGGCAGGGGTTTCAGGTGACCCACCACTGCAGAGAGCATCCCGAGGGACGTTCTGCCAGATCCAGGAGCAGCTGATGGGGGCCGCCAGGGCAACCTCGGAAAACTCTTTTGAATGGGGATTGAGTGATTGTAGCCAAGGACAGGCGAGAACTCCCAGGGCTCCTTCCATCCGCCAGCTGTGCGGTTTAAGAATTACCACTGCCTGCCTGGCCTGTCCCCGGGCTACTTCCCTCTCCCCTCACCTGCCTCTTCCCCAGCTGGCCCCTGCCAGTGCCCAGGTGTCCCCATGTGCCAGGGTGCCACGTGCCTACTGCCGCTTCCCCCAGCGGGATGCTGGCTCACTGCCAAGCGCACACAGCAGGGGGAGTTTTTCAAGACGTCTTTAATTAGTGAGACAATAGGAGGCTGGAAGCAGAGAAGACAAAGGTTGTGGACAGCTTCACGCCCTGCCAAGACGGGCTGTGAGCCCGAACAATGCCAGAGAGAGAGAGAGCAAAAAGCAGAGACGGGCAACGGGACCATCCCCCTTCCCTGAGTCATCACCCCATGGGTGCTGCCACCTTTACATGAACACACCCCCTCCCAGTTCAGCTTGTCACCTGCAGCTGTCTGGAGTCAGGTGAGAAGCGGCGTCGAGTACAGGAGCGTGGAGGCAGAGCCGCGCAGCAGGAAGAGCAGAGAGGGACCTCAGTTAAAATTCTGGCTCCTTGTGTCGTTACCTGAGTGACGTCCAGCAAGTTAATCGCTCTGGGTCTCAGTCTTCTGTACAATTAGAGTAGTGATACCTCCTTGCAGGATGGCGGTTGCAAAGACGAGAGATATCAAAAGTGCCCCACACGGAGTGGGTACCGGATAAATGGTAGCTATTTCTACAGTGAGTGCCGCACCTCCCTCCGGGACACCAGCCCTGATCCAGCATTTCTCAAACTCTGAGCGTGCCCAAGAATCACCCCTCAGCCCTGCCTCTGCAGGTGTAGGGGCGGGGCCTGGAAACCTGCAGATGGAACTGGCTCCCGGGCAGGTGATTCTAATTAGGCAGCTGGACCTGCTCTTGCTGTCCCCGGCCCGAGTCTGCCTCCTGCAGGAAAAATAGAGCTGGCCCAGGGCAGGCCTGCACCTGTGTCCATTTCAGAAGCCGCCTCCCCAGACAGAGCTGTCTGGGAGGTGGTGTCTGCCCCCCACCTTTCACCCTCACGTGGGCGTCTGTCCCTTGGGCAGCTTCCCTCTGAGTAAAGGACAACCTGTGATGCTTTTATCCTCATTTATCAATGGGAATAGAAGATACAGAGGTTAATAATCTGCTCAGGACCACAGAGCTAGAGCTGGGATCTGAACCTCGGCAGTCTGGCGCCAAAGCCTGTGTGCGTAACCACTGAACAACACGATCCCTCAAGCCGTACTCGTAAGCACGTGACACACTGCCAAACCAAAACCAATGGGGACGGTAGAAAGAGGACTGGATTAAGAATCAGAAGACCTAATTTCCTGGGAAGGGGCACGAGGAGGCTTCTGGGTGCTGGAATGTTCTATCTCTGGATTCGCATGGTGGTTACATGGGCGTGTACACATGTAAAATTCATCAAGCTGTTCACTTAAGATTTATGGATTCATATACTTTCCTGTAGACAAGTTAAATCTAAAAGAGAAACAAATGAGGATATTCTGGTGGAAATATTCACACTATGAAAACTGGCACACTCTGCGTATCAGGGCTTCCCGCGACCTCACTCCACCCAAAGTGCTCCTCTCCAGGGGGACCCAGGAGGTTTTCGGGAGCTGCAGGGCTACCGGCAGCCGTGGAGCTGAGGTCTGAGCACCGTGATTCTGAAAGTTTAATGTGTGCAAAATATATTCTGCGTCTCGAGTCCCTGTGGACATCCCCAGCTCCCCCAGACCCTGGCCGCAGGTGCCGCCAGGTGGGAGCGTGACTCGGGGTTTTGTGCCCGGCCCGGCAAGCTCTCTGATTGATGGTGGAGCGGACCAGCCCCAGCAAGCGGCCGCAAAACCTTTGTCGCTTCCCTACTCCAGGTCTCATTCAGGTTTCGGTCTGCATTTGGTGGTGGGGGTGGCGGGAGGCTCCCTCTTTCCTGTTTTTCTTTTTTCTTGCTCCCTTTCTCTTTCTCTCCGTACGTTCACTCAAGCCGTGGTCCCATGCCTGCTCTCCGCCAGGCACGGGGCATGGATACAAGCCGAACAAGACCCAGCCCTCCACCTGGCGGGACAGAGGGACACTCACAGATGGGACTGCAGCCCCAGGGGCTGCTGATGAGAAAGGGGTGTCACAGGGCGGGGTGACAGCACTCAGAGAAGCACAGTGGCCCTCAGCGCTCCAGTCTCCTTCAGCCTCCACCCTTCCTGTTTGCTCCAAGCTCCCTCCTGTCCTGGCTCTCTGTGTCCACATGCGACAAACATAACTGGTAGGGACGGCATGACACTATTATTGAAAAATTAGAAAATATGGAGAAAATCTAAACAGTCCCCTTTCCACCTAACTATGTGCTAACATTTTGGTGGCTATCTTTTCAGGGTTTTTCCTTTGGCAGGAAATATTCTTACTATGCGTGTCTCTCCCTGGGCTTTAAAAATTCTTATTTTTCTGCCTTGTTTAGGTAAAGTATATCCTTTTGAGTTGTTTTTGGAAAAAAAGGTAAATTTCTGGAAAGTTTGCATGTTTGAAAATCGTTATTTGGCCCCATATTTAATCGATAGTTTGACCTGGAAATATAATATCAGATTGGAAATAACTTCCCCTCCTATGTGTGAAGGCAACGTTCTGAGATAGACTCGCTTCTAGGTTGCTGCTGAGAAGTCTGCTGCTATCCTAAAGCCTGTCCTTAGGATGTTCTTTCTGGACACTTGTAGAATCTTCGCTTTGTCCCTAACATTCTGAAATTTCAAAATGTCATGTCTTTGTGATGGTCTTTTTTCATTCATTGTGCTGGGCACCTAGTGTACCCTTGTAATCTGGAAAGTAATCCTCTTCCTTTAAGAAAGCAGGACATATTTTAAATTTCTCATTCTTGTTCTCTGCATCTTCCTTTAAAAACAAAAATCAGGCCGGGCGCGGTGGCTCACGCCTGTAATCCTAGCACTCTGGGAGGCCGAGGCAGGTGGATAGCTCAAGGTCAGGAGTTCGAAACCAGCCTGACCAAGAGCGAGACCCCGTCTCTAAAAAAAAAAAAAAAAAAAAAAAAAAAAAAAACAAAAATCACTCATGGCCATCAACTGATAAATGGATTTTAAAAATATAGTATATCCATGCAATGCAATAAGATTCAGCCACAAAGAGGAATGAAGTAGCGACACATGCTAAAACATGGATGAACCCCGAAATGATGCTAAGCAAAAGAAGCCAGACACAAAGGCCACATATTGTAGGATTCCATTTCTATGAAATATCCAGAATAAGCAAATCCATAGAGACAAAAGTAGATTAGTGGTTGCCAGGGGCTGGCAGGGAAGGAAGAATGAGGAGTGACTATTTATGGGTATGAGGTTTCTTTTGGGGATAATGTGAAAGTTCTAGAATTAGATAGTGGTGATGGTTGCACAACCTTGTGAATATACTAAAAACCACCAAAATGTATACTTTAAAAGGGTGAATTTTATGGTATGTGAATTATATCTCAATTTTTTAAAAAGGCACCATGTTCTTGTTTTGTGGGCATACCTCTCTGAGGACATCAATTATAGGTGTGGTGGCGGTGGTGGTGGTTCTTATGTTTTCTTTTGCTCCCTGCATAGTATTTGCTTTCTGCAGGTTTTTGTTTACTTTGCCTTATGCTTTTTTATATTAGACATTTTCCTTAAAAATTGAGTAATCCTCAGCCAAGGGCTCACATTTACGAATGAGGCATTTAAAAGCTGATTGGAAGTCGTGTGCATGGACAGAGCCTGTTAACTGGGAGGGGACGGAGGGGTCTCCCAAACGTCACCATTTCTCTAGCTACCAAGCTAGAGCCAAGTGGAGGAACTGAGCAAAGGGCTTCTCCATTTGGCTTGGAAACTTTGAGCAAATGCCCATTTTTCAACATAGACTGCCTCATCTCCACCCATACTTATACCCCAAGTCAGCACTTTTTGGGATCAGTCTCTCTGGAAAGTAAAGTTCTCTCCAGGATGCTGTTGGGGTAAAGCAGGGACAGGTGTGGGGTGAAATGGGGTGAGGGGTGATCTGGGGTATCACTCTCCTTGGTTGGGCCCTACCCCACACCCTATCTTCGGATGCCACCAATTTCTGGGCCTTTCTGTGGTTCTACGGCAGGAATCTGCCCACTTCTCACTGGCTCCCCTCTCTGTGGGAAAAACCTAGAGGTTTTTCTTTCCTTATTGGCCAAGTCAGTTAGCTTCTTAGCTTCCCAAATTGAACTGACATCACAAATTCACTTCGGTGTCCTCTCCTTTGCACCGGAGGCTCGCACCCTTTTTGCTCCTTCACTCTGTTGCAGTGTGGCTTGGGGAGGTGGCCCAGAGCAACACGATGTGCTTAGTCCACTGTTTTAACCGGAAGTCCCCCCCTTGCTCTTGTCCTTGGAAAGTGGCGGACACGGCATCCTCAGGTTTACCATAAGGTGGTTTCTGCCATCATGGCCAACCCCAATCTGACATGAACTCGTGTATATAACGCTAACCTACAAGTGCCGGGGGACGGAGCAGGAAGCCCTCCTGGCCAGCTGAATGTTGGATGACTTTGCCTCACTAGCCACCCTCATTACATTTCTCAGTCACACTTTCCTGCGCTTTATGGGGGAAATTATGTGGTAGTCTCTAATCCATGGATTCGTGAAGGCTGTGATGTATCCCTGGAGAATGTCAAGGGCCTACTGTATCTCTGTCGCTATGGAAACTAGTTCTCTGGTGGCAACCGGGCTTAGCAGCACCCACGATGGTGCAGTGCACATGGATTCTGGCTCTGGGAACGGGCAGGGAGCAGGCCCTGGAGACAGGGCCACACCCACCCCAGGGACCAGCCATATCCCTCAGGATGTCTCCAGGGTCTCCTCCCAGCCTGGGCACTCTGCAGGAGCCTGGCCTGAAGTGCTTCAGCTCAGAGGAGGAGGAAAGGGGGAGCCCGTCTGGCCCACCAAGATCTGGAATCATTCACGTGCTCCTGGAACTGCTTCCAGACCCAGCCTCCCAGGAAGTCTGCCTCATGGTCAGAGCTCTCAAGGTGGTCAACAGTTCATAATCAACTTTCAGGGGGTAGGTGTGAGTGTGATGGATGGTTCAAAAGTCAATTGCGTTTGGCTTTGAAATGCACTGTAGGATTCCCTGCCCCCTTGCATGTTTAGTATGCAAATGACTTAATATGTGTCAAGTGCCTAGAACAGCCTGGCTTGTGGTAAGTGCCTTATAAGTGTTTGCTATTATTATTATTACTTTAGCTTAGGTCCGTATGAAAACAAATTTGCATTCCCAGCCTCTCTGCAACTCACTTAACTCCACAAAGAAAATGGATGCGATAGAGACCCAGGGACCGAGAACTCTGGGGTCTCTGGCCCCTCTTTGCAGGCAGTAAGCCACCACCCACACCATCTTGTTTCGCCCCATGCACTGGATGGGTGAACTCACCCCCTGCCAGCCCCACTCCCTGATACCTGACCAAGAACCAAGGAGTTGATGCCCGTAAGGGCATTTGTGAGCTCCCTTCCCAGGGACTCCTCAAGGCTGCCCCTCCCTGGTGCAGGGAGTGATGGCTCTTCCCTCCCTGCTCTGTCCCTACTGCTCCAGTGCCCTGGGCTTGCCCAAAGGGCTCCTGCTGCTCCTCTCCAGGTGAGTACGCTGAGCACCCCGCCTCCTTTCCACAGGTGCACCTCCCTCTATCCCGGCCTTCTCTGGTGGGCATCACCATCATCTCACTTTAGCTCTTTTCCTCCCCTGGGCTGGGAGTTCCTGAAGGACAGGTCTTCTAGTCTGAACACCTAGCATGGGGCCTGGTATACAGATGTTCAAAATATTTTTATTTTTCCTCTTTGGAATGGCAGAATCCTCTGTCTATATTGCCTCGTTTCCCGGTACCTGCCTTGTGTCCTCTGCCTCCCCTCCTCCCCTTTCTTCCCCACTCTTCTCTCTCTTCCTCTCAAAGCCTCCTGGGCTGCTCTGCCTGGCTGTGTGGGAAGGAGATGGTGTTTCCCGTCACCGGGAAAGCCCTTCTGACCTCAGCCGCAGGGAGAGGGCTAAATAAGTTGCGCAGCTCAGCGCGTCAGGACTGATACCTACTGATGAGGAGCAGGCTTGTTCTGTGCAATTTCCATCTCATTTGTCTTTTCATTTGTAGCTTAAATTGGCCAATTTCATCTGGAATGTGCCTGGACTCTCTGGCAATCCATACACAACACATGAGTGTCCCCAGAAGCTGTCTGTGGCGGGACTGGCAGGCAGCGGGCCCAGGTCCCCCGCGGCTGTGCTAGCGACGAGTCCCCAGCCCCTGGGGGTGCCAATGCTTGGTCCCCACGGGCCTGGACGGAGGAAACGTCAGTGAGAAAGATTTAGGGGAGGCTCCGGAAAAATCTGATTTCTTTCTTTCTCGCTCTTTGTCTCTCCATCTATCAGGAGAGGGTAAAGCGCAAGGAACGGAAGAGGAGTTGTTTGCACTTTTAAGAGTGGGCAGCTCAGACATGATGTTGAGTGAAAGAAGTCAAACGATCCTTCCAGGTGAGATGCAAAACCAGGCCAACCAGTCTATGTTGCTAGAAGTCCGGGTGTGAGGGACCCTTCTGGGGGGCTGGACATGTTCTAGACGTCCTGTATCTTGACTTGGGGGTGGTAATATGGGCGGGTGTTGTACGTCCCAGGTTGCATGAACGGTTTCTTTGCCTCACTGTATTTGTTTTGCCTCAATGAAAACAGGGGGGAGGGGAGTCACACCAATGGGTTTCAAACTTTACTGTGTGTAGAAATCTAAAATGCAGATTTCTGGACACCCCGGAATCTATGCGGTTGGTCTGCAGTGGTGTCTGGGAATCCACATCTCCATGCCCCACACCCCCAAGGGTGATTTTGAGACAGGTGGTCCACAGACCAGAAGCCCATACAGGGCTTGGATATCTGCCCCGCTGACTGGCCTGAGTGCCATCCTGCCGAGAGCCGTGAGGGGCAGCTGGTGGTGAAGGGTCCCAGGTGCCCTCGGCAGGGAGGGTTGGAGGTTGGCCGTGCTGCAGCGTGGAGAACGCACTGGCAGAATGGCGGGCCTGCAGTGGGGAGTGGGGGGTGGGGGCCTCTCCCTGGGCTAAGCAGGATCAGGACAGGGAGGGGGTCCTTTTATCAGGGACGATGAGAATTTGTCCCCTGGGCAGTCTGTCTCAGGATGGCTGGGCAGACATCACTGGGTGGCCTGACGCTCTGGAGGTACACCAGCTGGGGAGGCTGGTCCCCAGCAGAGGTGGAGTTTCACAGAATGGCCTAGTGACCCTGCAGGGTCTGGACGCTAGATTGATCAGTTATGCACTCCTCAGCAAGCATCTTCTGTTCTGGGAAGACAGAACCCAAGACTAAAGACACAAGGCTAAAGACAGAACCTTGGGGAGGATATAGACAAGGTGGCATTTCCACAGATAAATGTCAGGACAGGTGGAGCACCTGAAGATGTGGGCAAATTATGTCAGGAGCCAACCTTGACTTGAAGGCCTGAGAGGACTAAGATATAGGGAGGAGGAGGGAGCCACATCTGGGGGGCTTCTGCCATGTGCCAGACCCTTTACAAACACCATCCCTCTAATCTGCTGACAATTCCCTGGCATGGTTTACTTATGTCCACTTTGCAGATGATGAAACCAAGACTAGGAGAAGCTCACCAGCTTGCCCAAGGCCACAGACTCACGCGCAACTGGAGTCTGAACTCGGGTCCCTGTGACTCAGCCCCAAGATCTCTCCTGCTCCTTGCTGCCTCTCCCTCTCGCCTCCAACAGAGCATGGGCATTTAGGAATTTGCAAAATGCTTTCTCACATTATCACGCTTGGTTTTCACAAACCTGTTGTGTGAGCAGGTATAAGTCCTGTAGATGGAAAATTGCTCTTCTCGCCAAAGCACAAAGGAAGCATCCACTGATGCCGGGGGGTGGAGGGCAGCGGTGGCCCTGGGAGCCTTCCCGGTTCCTCTGGCAAAGAGCATCGGAGTGTCAGCAAAGGCACAGGGAGGGACGGGGGCGTGTCAGAGTGGATCACGGCCCTGATGCTACCCATAAGGAACTTTCCCAGGAGTTCTGCCTGGTTCACCTGGCCATGAGGGAGTCGACTCACAACATGTGAGCAACACACTGAGCAGGAAGCTGTGTTCTGGGGTGATCTGCTGGTATCTGGGCCCACTTCATGTGCCGAGTCTTCAAACAGTGGCAGCCACCTGGGTGCTCCCACTGCATGTGTGTGCACATGGGGACTGTTCACCTGGTGGCTTCTCCCCAGTGACACTGTGAGCCCATCCTGGTTTCTCCTCGATGCCCACTCTCTTCTGGGAACTGTAACCTGCGCTCTCCAAGTCAGACCTAACTAGACCAGCAAATCGGTGGCACTCGAGCCATCGCCGCTCACCGCAAGCGCGAGTGGAGAGGCCGTGTGGATTACCCTGGGAGCTGCTTGCTGTGTCTGCCTGTGCTTCCTGGGCTGACCCGCTCTCCGCTCCTGCCTTCCATCACCTCTCTAATGGAGAGGCGGGACACAGTCCCCACAGGCCGGCATTCATCTTCCCCGCCTGACCCTCTCGGAGGCTATTAAGCTGCTGTTGCAAGATTGAGGAGGGGAGAGAAATGAACAGAGTGCACAGGGAGCAATGCAGGGCAGACGGGACTCTTCTAGAACCGGATCCATTGATAAGTCAGGCCAGGGAGAGACGGGCTCGAGCTTGGGAGAGTGGAGAGTTCCCCCAGACAGCAAGGCCACGGGACCAGCCGCCACTCTAGGCTGTCCACAGGAAAGGCCTGGCTTGTTGGGGTGGGTGGGGGCAGTCTCTGCAAAACGCTGGACAGCCCGGGCCCCAGGAAATGAGGCAAAGGTTACTGAGGTCACTGCTGCCCCTGTCTCATTAAAAAGTTAGAAATCGCCTCCTCCCAGCCCGTTCCTCTCCTCCCAAAGCCGTGCAGAAGAAAATACGAACGCGGACAGCCCGGCCCATTATACATTCATGATTCCGGCTCCATCCGATCCTCTGTGCTACAATCCCTTTATTCCTCTTGCCGCCGCCCCCGCACGGCCCTTTTCTGGGTCTGCTCCTCTCCGTGCTCCCGTCTGCGCCCTGTCCTCTGAGCTGTTACCTCGCCGGAACCCCTGCGGCCGGTGGACACGGGCCGTGGGACTCCTCTGCCCAGCACGGTGTCTCCGCGCTCGGCCCGGCCTGCCCCTTCCCTCGACTTCAGGGAAGAGGTCTCTTCCTTTTAAAAAGCAACCTCCTCCCTTCCTACGCCCTCAGGAAGCACAGTCCCTGACTTACCTCTCTCCACCTTTAAAAACAACAATAAAAGTGCCCGTTGGTCCGTTACTCCTTCCAGGCACAAGACCCTTCTCGCTTGAGCCCCTGCGAGCTGATTTTCAATCTCACGGCCCTTCCCGATCCAACAGCATTTTCTCAGCTTTCAGCCTCCGGGAGCTCTTGCTGGGTCACCCCGCCATGGAGCTCTCTCCCTGTCCTCCGGGCCTGCCTTGCGCCCGCCCTGCCCCTGGGTCAGCCCTCCGCTGCCCCGCACCGTCTCTCTTTACCACGTCCTCTCGGCTCTGCGGCACTCTCGGCACCAGCCCAGCGGCCGCCTCTCGCTCCCAGTGAGAACGCTTAGAACACGCGTCCCCGATCAGACACACCAGGCTCTCTGCCCCGACACCGGCCCTGCTTCCCCACAGGGCCACTCTGCCCCACAGTCCATTCTCAGGGGTCTCACTATGCTGCCCAGGCTGGCCCCAAACTCCTGGGCTCCAGTGATCCTCCCGCCTCGGCCTCCTAGAGTGCAGGGATTACAGGCATGAGCCACCGCGCCCGGCCAAAGTCTCTTTCCAGTGCATCTGAAAACATCATACTGGGTCCATATCTGCTGACCCACAGCGTGTCCTCCCTGAGTCCACGTGGTGCCACGGAGAAGCACGTGCCTCGGCCTAGTCTTCAACACCCGGCAGCAGTGCCCCCTCTCCAGCTGTTGCAGCCGGTGTGGTCTCGCTCTTCCAGGAACTACTCCTGGCTTTGGGGCCTGTGCAATTTAGTTTGGCATTTAATTATTCTTAATTGCTCTGACACCATTAGCAGTTCCTTGGGGGCAGGGCCCCCATCTTATCCTTTTATCTGTCCCTCCTACCTGTGGCCCGTGGTAAGGCCTTGATTGGCCAAAGCCATGGGTTCCCTTAGAGGCCGCAAGACACGTTTCCAAACACCCCCTGTGAACGATCCGCCCTGGAGACCCCACTTGTCTCCAGCGTGTCCCTGGAGCTGGGGCTGGCTCTCTCCACACCTCACCTCTCCAGAGAGGAACAGCAGGAGGCACGCAAGCGGCCCATCTCCTGGGCGCCGTGCCTGGGACCGACCTGCGGTTCCTTTCCAACCGCTTAATCGCAGTTGGCTCTTCACACCTGAGGTTGAGGACTTCCAACAGCTCCACAAATCCTCCTTAATTAAACCTCCCGAGGCCCCCGCCGAGTGGAAGGGAAGAACGCGCCTCTTCCACGAGCAAAAGCACCTCCCCAGACTTTGCCGCTTAGGGTAGGGGCGCCGTCAGGACCAAACCCATGGTTTCTGCAGCCTGCGCCGGCGCAGCAGGTCGACCCGGCGCTAGCTGGGAGGGCGGAGGTGCCGGGAGGAGCAGGAGTTGGAAGGGTTGCTTTGCCTTTTGATGAAATGAGCAACCTGCAAATTAGATGCAAAACACCATGAAAAGATGGCATATATTAATTTAGAACCAAAAGCTCTGGGCATTTTAAGCAATAAGATGCCAGCCCCGTATGTGATCATATTTACTGCCCCAATTTTCTTTTCCTGATATTCTAAGTAAAACAGAAAGTGTAAGCTATTGAGAGGGACATATTCCTCTCTCGTGAATGTCTGGGCTTGGGAATAAGTTGGTCACGACTGCTAGCTGTGTGAATATAAATGCCACATCCTCACTGGCAAACATTTATTGTGTACCTACTGTGTGCAAAACACCATGCTGGGTGCTAAGAAAAGAGCATCAGATGCCCTCATGCAGTTGAATGTGGTACAGCAAACACCTACGAGGTGCTTATTACCGAGCACTGGGTGACCCTGGGTGAGAGTTAGTCTCACACCTGTAAAACGAGGTAAAGCAAATGTCCTTCAGGAGGTGAGTGGTTACACAAGCTGTGGCATGTGCCGATCGTGGACCACGGCACAGTGACTACAGGAACAAACTGTTGCTACAGGCATCAACTTGGATGAACCTCAAGGAAATTATGCTGAATGGAAAAAAAACCAACTGCAAAAGATTACAAACTCTATGATCCCATTTATATAACATTTGTGAAATGACATAATTATAGAGATGAGGAACAGATGAGTGGTTGCCAGGGGTTAGGGATGGGGGTGTGTGGCTGCACAAGGGAGTGTTGTGATGGTACAGGTAAGTATCTGGATGTGGGAGTCACACAAAACTACATACGTGCACACAGACGAGCACATGTATGACTGGTGAGATCTGGATAACTCTAGGGATCATACCAATGCCAGCTTCCTAGTTCTGCCATTGCACTATGGTCATGCAGGATGCTAACACGGGGGAAACTGGATGACAGGTACTCTAGACTTCCCTGTATATTTTTTTGCATCTCCAGTGAATCTATACTTCAAAAAAAAAAAAAAAAAATTAAGGCTGGGCGCGGTGGCTCACGCCTGTAATCCTAGCTCTCTGGGAGGCCGAGGCAGGCGGATCATGCAAGGTCAGGAGTTCGAAACCAGCCTGAGCAAGAGCGAGACCCCGTCTCTACTAAAAATAGAAAGAAATTAATTGGCCAAGTAAAAAAATATATAGAAAAAATTAGCCGGGCATGGTGGTGCATGCCTGTAGTCCCAGCTTCTCAGGAGGCTGAGGCAGGAGGATGGCTTGAGCCCAGGAGTTTGAGGTTGCTGTGAGCTAGGGTGACACCACGGCACTCTAGCCCGGGCAACAGAGTGAGACTCTGTCTCAAAAAAAAAAAAAAATTAAAAACAACAGTAACGAAAACAAGGTATAGTACCTATATCATACAGTTATTTTGAGGATTCAGAGTTCATATAAAGCACTTAAATAGCATCTAGTACGTAGCAAGCCTACACTATCTGTTGTTATTTTATTGCTGCTACTACTACTTGCCAGGCACTGGGAGGACCAATAGGAGTAACTCACAGTCTCTGCTTTTGAGGCGCTTCCAATCCAGCGAACAGGAAGACCCAGCATGGAGAGACTGTTAATAGAACATGCTGAGTGTGCTCATGCACAGAGGAGTTCTCTGGGCTTCAGGGACGGTTTCCTGGCAAAGACGCCACCGGAGCCGAGTGCTGAAGCAGGGCGAGGCCAGCCAGGGGAAGAGGATGTGCCGGGCACCCAGCACAGGGACCGGAGTGCGCAGAGCTCAGGGGCGAGAAGCAGCAGGAGATGGCGGAGGAGCCGGGGCAGCTGGTTTTACTCGGGCACCTGGGAGGCAGTAAGGGTAGGGGAAGAGGCTGGCAAAGCAGGCAGACGCCACGCCAGGGAGGGCGTATTTGTCTCAAGAGCTCGGATGTCATCCTCTAAGAGGCTGGCGTGAGGAGCCACTGTCTTCCGGTGGCATTGACCACGCTTGTTCCTTGCTGCGTGGGTTCTGTGGGCACTCCTGCTCCTGGGATCCCAGAGCCCTCTGTCCCCGGCACTGGATGAATCCTCATAGTCCTACGAGGACCCGAGAAGAGCGCGAGGCCCGGCGCTGACCCCGCAAAGCGAACTTGGTCTGGCCTTAACGCCACAGGAGGGAAGTCTGCTCCAGACCAAACCGCGCATCACATTCCAGACCCCTCTTCTGCTTCACACCGCGTGTGGGCCGCTTTGTTTTGGGTGCCACCCCTACTTCCACTGCTGCGGGTAACCCTGAACTTGCAGCGGCCTCTTCTCTACAGGCACGGACGTGCAGCAGCAGGAAGGGGCCCCGAGCACCAGGCTGGAGTCTGGCTCTGTGGGTCAGCCCTGTGACCGAGGGCAAGCCACCAAACCTCTCCGAGCGGCCGTTTCCCCTGCTGCGAAACAGGTGATCATAACACACCTCCAGCTTCCTCGTAGGGGTGGCTCAAAGGACAAAAAAAATAAATTAATTAAAAGAAAAAACTCATGGGACACAACATGTTGTCTTCAAGAAAAAAAAAGAAATAGAAAAATATATAAAAAAATAATAAAACAACAACAAAAAAATCAAACACCATAGTGTATGTGAAAGAGTTTTGTAGGTTGTGCAGAACTGTTCCAATGTGAAAGACTATGGCTATTGTTCCAGAAAGAACTACTGGGAAGGAGACGCCTACACCGGAAACTCAGAGTGACCCTCCCTTGAACATGAGCAAGGTCGTCAGCGGGGTAAGCACAGGGACGGAGAGGAGCAGGAGCCCCGATCCCTCCTACTGCAGACCTGGCAGGGCACTGTCATCCGGTCCCCCAGTGCCACACTCAGGGAGTGGCTTTCCCTGCAGATTTCTCTGAGATCCTTTCTGTGTGCAAAGGCCTCTCACTGACGATGAATCCACTCTCCTGAGACTTTCTGAGCGCTGACTATGTATGTGGCAGGCACCCGTGATGCAATGGCGAACCAAACAGACAGGGTCTCTACCCTCCCTATGGGGTCTCCACCTGGTGGCAGAGACAGACATTTATCCAATAAGCACCCCGTTACGAGGTTAGATATCACGATGTGTTATGAAGGAAGCATGCGGGACATTGTGAGGGTGGCTAACGGGGGCCTGGCCAAAGTCTGGAGGTACGGGGAAGCTTTCCTAAGGAAGGGCTGCTGGAGCTGAGAGCTGAAGGGAACTAGAATTTAGGGAGGGGAAGTATGGGATGGGGAGAGTGACGAAGGGCCAGGGAACAGCATGTGTGAGGGCCACGAGGCCAAAAGGAGCCCAGTAGTCAAGGAACTGAGAGAAGCCGACGTGCAGAGCACAGAGCACGAGGAGGGCCAGGTGCTGCAGGGGCAGGCGCGGGCCAGGTGCTGCAGGGGCAGGCAGGGGCCAGGTGCTGCAGGGGCAGGCACGGATCAGGTGCTGCAGGGGCTGCCCCGCTGGGCATATCGAAGAGTGCAGGAATCACTGAAGAGTTTTCAGAGTAGGGAGAATGTGTCTAGGCCAGATTTGTGTCCTTACAAGGCCATGCTACCAGCAATTCAGAGACCCAACAGGTGCAGGAGTGGACTCAGCCAGACCAATGAGACGGCGATTCCGTGGGCCGGGAGAGGGATGAGATGGGGGGAGTGGGGTGGAGGGACCTAGGTGCTGTTTTGGGGGTAGACAGGGCCTGGTGGCGGGCTGGGTGTAAGCGGGTAGAGGGGAGGGGAGAGACGACAATGACGCCCAGTTACATACGGCAGGCAGCACTGGTTTGAGGTGGTACCATTCACAAACAGGCTACCCTGGAGGAGGGTGGGGAGGTGGTGAGGATTTAGGAGGAGAATCACGACTCTGGCTTCAGATATGCCAAGTCTGAGCTTCCTTGCGACACCCAACTTAGTCAACGAGGTAGGTGAACAGAATGATCTGGAGCTCCGAAGAAAAGCAGCAGACAGGAGATCCGGGTGTCATCTGCTGTGGACGGCAGCGGAAGCCGTGAATGAGGCTGAGATGGCTTAGGGACAGAGCATTCAGGCAGCAGATCTTTAAACACCAACATTTAAAGATCGAGAAGGGAAGGAGGATGAGTCAGCAAAGAAGACTTAGGAGGAGTAATCAGAGAAGCCAGGAATGTGAGGTCGGAGAAGCCAAGGAAAAGAAAGTGTCAAAAAGGAGTGGAAAATGCTTCTAGAACTAAAAAACGTTCCCTGGCGTTGGGGATCTGGAGGGCTGTCCGGGAGAGGGACAGGGAGGACGCCAGGCTGGAGAGGGGCTGAGGAAGGAGTGGGCGGTGCAGAAACGGAGAGAGCTGATGTGGCCGACTCTTTTAAGACATTCGGCTTGTAAGGAGAAGAGACAGGGCCGTGGCAGCAAGCGAGGCTGGGCTTGAGGGAGGTTTTTGTTGTTCTTGCTTTGTTTGTTGAAGACGGGAGACACCGGAGCACGGTGGCAAGGGTGCTCCTGAGAAGGCTGAGGGTAGGATCTAGAACACAGGTGCCGAAAGAACCGGCCTGCAATGGCAGCCTGGCAGCCTCTGCTGAAGCCAGAGGGAAGGGAAGGAGGAGAGGGCTGTGCAGAGGCAGGTAGTTTGCGGGTTTGGTGGGGACGGGCTGGGAGTTCCGCCTGATGACTTCTATTTCTCCGTGAAGTGGGAGGCGAGGTCCTCGGCTGAGCATGAGAGTGGAGGCGGAGGTTTGGGGAGGAAGGTGTGAAACAGTCATTGTGGAGAGTCAGGAGAGACAGGACCAGAGGAATGTGGTAGGAACACTAGACGCTTCGGGGAAGAGCGAGTTGGGTTGGTGACGGTGAGGGTGTACAAGCACCAATCTGCTTCGTTTTGTGTATTTTCCCCAGCAGGTTCAGCTTCCTGAATGTAGGTGGAAAGAAGTAGACAGAGCAATTAATCCCAAATTGGGACTTTGCCAAACTGGGACAATAAAAAGACAGAGGGTCAAGAGAGTTTAAGATATCGGTAAGAGGATTCTTAAAATGATGGACCAGGGAATCTGGACTGAGAGAAGGGAAGGCAGAGGAGGGTAACGGCGGCAAGAGAGTGGAGGTGCCGGTGGACCAAAGGTCCCAGTGAGGTTCAAACATGGTGGTGCAGGAGTTCTTAGATCAGCAAGCTGGGAGGCCAGGGGGTGGTGACCAGAAAGCAGGATGCTCTACTAGGTGATTTCCAGGTGATGGTAAGATCCAGAGTGTGACCTTGGGGGTGAATGGCTGAGGAAGGGGGGCCAGGGCAGAGGCTGGTGGGTCTTGGGGTGGAACGAGTTGTCCGTGTAGTCACCGATCTCACCCAGGACAATGGGCAGACTGGGAACGGGAGGATGTCTATGGGCAGATGCCAAAGGCTGCCCAGAACGAGAAGGACGGCTGGCAATGGTAAGGCGGGGCAGGAGAATCAGAGGCTTAGCGGAATTACATTCCTTTGCACCGGAAGTAGGCGCTCCAGCGTGAAAGACCAGGAAAGACAGTGGAAAGAGTCCTTCTGAGAAGAGGTAACAGATCTAGCACCAGGCCAGAAGTTAGGATCTTCCTATCTAGTCCCAACGGCACAAACACACCATGTATCTCAGGCAAGTCCTTTCGCCTCCCTGGAGCTTAACTTTCTCATCGATAAAAATAGGATGGAGGAACTGGCGAAGGCAGAGCTTCCCAGCTGATGTCGGGGAGCCACGGATGGGTTACTGGTGATCCCTAAGCCCTTGGCCGGTCAGCGTCATCATCATCGTGTGCACGTGCTACAGTGTGAGTGAGCAAGGGAGGAAAGCAACCGGCCGGACACTCTCCAGGGCCCAGCCATCGCCGACGTTCTGTTTGCACATCTCTGTGCCCGTCTTGGGGGAGGCTGCAGGGAGGCCGACAGAAGAGCAGACAGACTCCTGCTGCAGGCAGAAGCCCATCAGCTGGCAGAGATGGAAGCCAAATTCCCTATCCCCCACCCCGACTCTCCTCCCTGCACCCCCCCCAGCACGAGCTGAGGCAGCTGTGATCTGCTCAGATGCCCAGGTGAGAACAGGTGCACCTTGCTCCTCTTCCAGCTGGCAGTGGGGTGGCCCCCTCAAGCCTCAGCAGCAGCGATGAAAGTGGAGGAGCGACCCCCCTCTGGCTCCTTCGTCCACTTCATCCAGCTCTGAGAACAGACTCACCTTTTCTGGCCACTCAGGCAGTGGAGCTCACTGCACACCTCCCAGACACAGCCTGCACAAGGCAGACTTTTCTCTTGGGGCCCGCCACTTCTCAGATGTGCACCTAAGATCCACTTACGTGGCTGACCTAGGGCCACCCTCTCTCTGCTCCTAGTTCTCCTGGGGGCCTCCCTCTCCTTCTGTTGGATGCTGTACGTTTAGAGAATGCATAGGCAGCCTGATTTCATGAAACACCAGGAAAGACCCCGCACCTTGCACACAGTAGATGCTCAATGAACACTGAATGAATGAAGATGATTCTCAAATAACTAAAAAAGAAAACCTACCAAGTCCATTAGAATTCTTTAAATTATCAATTATATTACTCTTGTTTATTCGAGTAGATAACTAAAAGTTTTTGGTTTTTTTTGTTTTTTGAGACAAAGAGTCTCACTCTGTGGCCTGGGCTAGAGTGCAATGGCATCATCATAGCTCACAGCAACCTCAAACTCCTGGGCTCAAGTGATTCTCCTGCCTCAACCTCCCAGGTAGCTGGGACTTCAGGTATGCACCACCACGCACAGCTAATTTTTCTTGTAGAGACGAGTCTCACTGTTCTTCAAGATGGTCTCAAACTCCTGGCCTCAAGCGATCCTCCCGCCTCAGCCTCCGATAGTGCTAGCTAGGATTACAGGCATGAGCCACTGCACCCAGCTGTAAAAGATAATTTTTTAAGTTCTTGAATATTTATTGGTGCCTACTAGATGCCAAGCATTTTATAAGTATGAGTTGGGTATGTTAAACCCATTTTACAGGTAAGCAGGCTAAGGCTCAAAGAGAGATTAAGAGACATGTTCAAGGTCATGGAGCTCTGGTATGCAGCGGGACACAGGATTCTAACTCAGATGGATCCAACTTTAAAGGGGGTGCTCTTTTCAACACAACAGATTGCCCCCCACAACCGCACCATCAGCACAGCGTCGAGAGCGACCGAGGCAAAGACGGAGGCAGGGAGGCTGTGTGCAGGAAGACTGCAGCAACACAGTGTGAGGCGCCCACTGCTTTGCCCTGGGGAAGTGGTCTGAAGGTTGGGTTAAGTTGGAGGTTAAGCCTTGCTGAAGAGAAGCAGGAAGGACTCGGGCCCTTTGATTGCTAGGCCGGTTCTCCACGTCTCCACTCCCTGTGCGATGTGCATTTCATTCGGCACTGCCCTGCTTGATTCTCTGAGCGTGAGAAGCCCAGAAGCCACAAGGGGACCTGTCCTCGGACAGGCTATCCACATCCCCGCCCCCACAAGGCCGAGCCACTCCTGGGCCCAGGAGGAACCCCTTGTTCTCGGGGCCCAGGGAGCAGGCAGGAGAGTGGTGGAGTTGTCTGACCCGCCACGGCTGAATGCGGCTCAGCACCCCTACGCCTGCCCGCGTCTGCCCGACAGGTGAGCAGCTGTGCGCCGCATCTGTCTGTCCACCTGTCTCGCTCTCGGGGGCCTGGAGAGAGCCGACGCTCCTCAGAGCGGCGAGGCCCTCACACCTGCAGCAGCTCCCTTACTTTGGCTGTTACTCAGCCCGGACTAGGACTGGGTGGGGCGGGAGCCGTGTGCCTCTGTCTCCAAAACCTGAGCCTCCCTCCCCACTGCCAAGTCCCCTCTCTGCCTCCCCTTCCCTCCTCACTGGCTCCCCTGGCTCTGCCTGCCAAGCGCTGCAAATTACTACACATGCCAATAAGTCATTAGAAACCGGAACAGCAAATGTGGGTTGCCATGGAGACCAACACCAGGGGAGCTGGCAGCCCTGGGGGCCAGCCGGTGGCTCAGGTGTGCTGCGAGGAGAGCTGGGAAGGTCAGGACGCCCGGCAGAGGGGAGATAACGCACTTTTGGGGTGCTGATTTCAGGCAAGGCGCTGGGCCCCGCCGCCTCCTTTCTCCCTTCCCCGAGGCCCTGCCCACCTGCAGCCTGTTAGGGGAGATAAATGCTGCCCGGGCTGGGGGAGGCAGGTGTAGCTGTGTCTCCGCCCAGAGGAGGTGGCGCCCGGGGCCCAGCCCTGAGCAGCTTGGGCTGGCTGCCCATGTTTGCAGGAAACTGAGGCCCAGCGAGGAGCCGAGGGCAGGCCCGGAACTCGAGCAGTGTTGTCTCATCTTCCTGCGCTGGAGCTCAATTGCCTCCGCTCAGCCCTTAGCGCCGTGCTCGGGCCTTTCCACGCACACGTTGACTGCGCATGCACGAGTGGAGGAGCGGACTCCTGTGAGCACCTGGGATTTCCAACAACCGGGAGCGGGCCCTGGACTGGAGTCCCGGCTCATCTACTAACTCAGTGCGACCTCAGACAGAGCCACTCCTCTGGGCCTCGATGTCACTGTCCGGAAAACAAGCAGGTTGTATTTCAGACAGTGAGTTTCAAACTAGGTTCCCCAGAGCCACCGAGCTAGGAAGTGATCCCTCCTGGGCCACTGCAGGTCAGGAGGCAGCCGAGGGGGTTCTGGTCTACCTGCCTGCCTTTCTCTTGGGTTGCATTTTCTGACGCTGCCCTGACAAATTACCACAAACATAGTGGCTTAAAACAACACGCTTTTATTATCTTATGGCTCTGGAGGTCAGAAATCCAAAACAGGTCTCACTGAGTTAAAATCAGGGGTGAGCAGGGCTGTGTTCCTCTCCGGAGGTGGAGGGGAGGATGTTTTCTTGCCTGGAGAGCTCCGGAGGCTGCTCGCATGCCTTGGCTCACGGCCCCTTCCTTCTTTACCACCAACAATGGCAGGTCCAGTCTCTCTCACTCTGACTCTCACTTCTGCCTCCCTCTTCCATATTTAAAGGACCCCTGTGACTACGCTGGGCCCACCCACATAGTCCAGGATAATCTCTTTAAGATCAGATGATTAGCAATATTAACTCCCCCGTGTCATGTAGCATAACATAGCCCCTGGTTCTAGGGGTTCATACGTGGACATTTACGGGGGGGCCTTATTCTGGCTACCATACATATATAGTTGTGTTTTTAAAAATTGATCAGTTTCTATAAATGTTTGAAAGCCACATGACCTGAGGGCTTCCATCAGTTCTGAAGTACTATGACCTAGGCACCTCTTCTTCTTTTCTCCTGGGGACACTTGCAAGCAAACACAGAGGAACCCTGGGGTCTGCCCATCAGGTAGGAATGTTGGCAGGCTCAGGCTGTTCTGGTCGGCTGTGCAGCGATGGGTCTCTGTGTCCACCAGAAAAGGGGTCTTTAGGGAGGAAAGAATGAGGACTGTTTTGGGGGGAACTGTCCTGTCTCAGCTCCCTCTTCTCCATTTCCTATATATCCCTAAATCAGATTACCCTGCAGTCATCTCTTCTTGTTTTTATTTCCACATAAGGTCAAATGGAGGTGTGTGTGTGTGTGTGCGTGAGTGCGTGTATCCACCTATGTGCACTTTACCTGTCACAAAAGGCATCTAATAGTCATAAAGTTCAGATACCATCCTTTCTTCTCATACCTTGACCTTCAACATTGTCCTCTTTCTAGATCCATCCAGAGGAGTCCCACATTGTTTATTACAAACTCCAGAAACAGGACCTGAGTTCAGAACGCATAGATCTTAGAATCTTCCTGCTAGCACCTTTCCAGGCCCCCAGTGACCAACTCTAGCATTTGCAGGTAAGACAGGCCTTCCCCTGCCCCGGGGGAGGTGGTGGCCCACCATTCCCCTTTTGTGCAGCACAACCTTTGTTCTCATCTCTGCGAGACACCCTCTGCCAACTGCCTGGGACAACGCAGTGGGGCTGAGTAACAAAACTCTCATGAGAAAGGTGCCCTGGGTATTAATCACGGCCCTGTGGCTTGTTAGGGGTGATAAATGCTGCAGGGGCCGGGGGGCGGGCAGGTTTGATTTTATGCAAATCACTCACCTCTCTCAGCCTTATTATTTTTTTTTTTCCTTGGTATAAACTGGCAGCTCATTCCCATTCCTACTGCTATCATGTGTCCCAGGGGATCCCGGAAAAGAAGCGTGATGCGGTGGGGGAAGCTATTCTCCAGAGAAGTGGCCCTGGGGAAATTGAGGGGAAGAGGAAGGTGCATTTATTGAGCGTCTACTTTGTAGCAGGCACTTTACACAGATTAGCTCACTTAACGTGCTGGTGGAGAACCAGGGCTCCGCAGTCAGAAAGATTTGGGGCTGAGTTCCGGCTCTGCCACTTGCTGGCTGCGTGCGGCCTCGGGCAAGTCAATGTTTCTGGGCTTTGGTTTCCTCAACTGCAAAATGGAGGAAAAGAACATCTACTTCACAGCCTTACCTGGATTAAATGAGATAAATGCGGTAAAGCTTTTGGCACTTCATAAGCACTCAACAAAGTTAGCTCCCTACGAAGTGGCTGTCATTAACTCAGGTTTATAGATGAGGAAACTGAGGCTCAGAGGGGTTATGTACAATGCCCAGGGGCAGGTGGTTGGGGAACAAGGACTCTAACCCAGCTCCAACTGGTTCCATTTCCTCCGGATTCTGAGCCAGGAGGATAAAAGCCTCAGGCTCAGCCTCCGCGTCTTGGAGGTGGCGGTGCCTAGGTGGAGCCAGTGTGCCCTCCTTTCTCGGGGTCCCAAGGGCCCAGAGGAGGGGGAGCAGGCTGTGAGCAGTGCACCCCTCTGCCCATGGGCCTCCCGGCTGCTGCTCTGTGCCTGGGGGCTGGGGGCAGGGAGGAGGGCGTGGCCGCCTGCGTCTCGGGTGGGTGAGGGCACCGCCCACGGCCCCCAGTCCATCCACTCTAGGATCTCTTTCCACTCGCCAGAGGTGAGCTCACACCCTCAAATTCCAGGGAGAGGACACACCCTTTGTGGGGGGGAGGGAAGAAGTTTGCTCATTTGGGCGTGATTTTATTTCCAGTTCACTATATAAGAAACTAATCGGAATGTTCCAGGAGTAACCTACCGAAGAGAAGCCGGGGCAATGGGAGGAGGGAGAAGAGAAGCCGGCTGCAGCCTGGGTAGGCAAATGGAGCCCGAGGGGATTCCGGAGACCTGGGCCTCAGACATCACGGGGCGAGGCAGGGTGGTAGAAGGCGACAGAGTATGAGAACGCAGATCTATAAAAACAGAGCGCTGGAAACGGACCCTCTCAAAGCAAGAGAACTTTCAGTATCAGAGATCAGCTGGCCTTTGGCAGGATAGGACAAGAACATGGGGTAACGGACTTCCCCCTGTAAGGGGCCGCTCTCCCTGTCCCCTGGGAGAACAAAGGGTGCATCAGAAACCCAGATGGGGGAGCAAGGACTGCTCCAGAGACAGAAGTCCCTGTGCTTGGGAGCTGCCAGCCTGGCAGCCGTGCTCCCACCTGGGTGTCCTTCCCTCCAGCCCGGCCACCTTTCTCCCCTCGCTCCAGCACAAGCTCCAGGTCCTCCTTGCAAGAGCCCTCCCCTCTGCAGAGTTGAGCCCCTTCTGTTTTCCAGGCCCAAACCAGCTGCACCCCCTGAGGAAGCGTTCCCTATATACTCCCACACAGAGCTCACAGTTCTGATAACATTTATAGTCTGCATCACACAGTTTAGCACTTGTTTTAAATACTGTCTGGTATTATTCCCTCATTATTTCTTGTGAGTATAAGTTCTGCCTCCCCAACAACTGATCTGTAGGTTTCCTTCCCAGTAAAGACCGTGTCTTATGCTTTTTTTATATTCTCCCACACCCCGCCCTGCCTAGGACAATGCTCAGAAAGTACCCGGCTGGGGTACACACTGATGAACTGAAACCGCGTCAATCAGCCCGAACTTCCTGACTAGCCACTGAGCCAAATGCAGGAACGGACGGCCGACACCCTGGGGTTTTCACCCCGTGCTCCTGCCCTGCAAGGGCCCATCTCACATCTCAGAGAGAAAAATCCAGCTCCAGGGCTCTCCCAGGCCAGGCCGCCGCCTCCTTCTCCAACCTCATCTGCTGTCCTCCAGCCGGAACAGCCTCCTGGGCACCTCAGACCCACCGGGCAGCTGCTCCCTCTGCCCGCATGCCCTGACTGCTGTCTGTCCCCTCCTCTTTACTCAGATGCCACCCTGCACAAGACTACACACTCCCCTCCTCCCAACACACGCTCTTCTATTTCCCTTCCTTGCTTTATTTTTTCTCTTTAGCACTCAGCACTCTCTAATAATGCCATTTACTTTATTTTAATCTGTCTTCAGACATAAACTCAAAGCTCCTGCAGGGCAGAGGTGTGTGTGTCGTGCACTGCTCTCTCTAGCCCCAGTGCCTGGCAACGTGCTTCAGAAACACTTGCTGAATGAAGAGACCAGTCCCACCCTGTGCACGCCTGATGGGCTCAGAGTTGAGCGGTGGACGGGACACCTCTGTAGGTCCCCCTGAGATGTGTGATTCCACCATTCAACCCCTGGGCCCAAGACTGGGGTGGTACCTTCTGGAGCTCAGAGGCCTGGAACTGTCTGAGCTAACTTCCTCCCACGGGGAGCTGTTTAGAATTAGAAGACAGGGAAAGTGTCACATTCTCCCCTTCCCCCTTCCTCCTGCACAGCTTGTAAATGTCCAGCTCGCCCGCCAGCGGCCCCTCTGTGGTCATTCCACCTCTGGGCATCACCACCTTTGCCCTCCCTGGCCAAAGACAGGCGCTTTTCATCAGCCACCTCTGAGTGCTCATTTTGAGAACATTTTAAAGAGGAACATAATCTTTCCTGCCTTTCTTCTCTCTTCCTCCTTTCTCTTTCCCCCTGAAAGGATCAGATAAGATAGATCCACTTTTCCTGGGGTACCCAAGCTGGTTGCCTAATAATCACTGTCCCTTTCTTCCATATGTTCTTTTTTTTCCCTGAACGATCTGCCTTGAGAGATGTTTGTAAATAGGAACACTTGCACTTGTTCTTCCCAAGAGACGCCAGCCTGCCTTGCTAGAAACATCCCACTGACGGCATGAATTTCAAGCCTTCTCTCTGCCTTAGCTGGGGTCTGTGGGCCATTCTCACGTCTCCCAGCAAGTCACCCTTGTCGTGTTCCCACATGGGTCCGTGGGCACTGACTCCTGAGGTCCAGCTCTCTGCAGCCACTGGCTTGGAGAGGGCTGGCTTGGGGAATTTCTTACTGCAGGGAGGGAGGAGAATGGGCTAATGATCGCAGAGCACCCGCTGGGCCCAGGGAACTCTATATTCCAAGGGGTGGGGAAAGCAGCAGGGCAAGTCCTAGAGCCAGAGAGAAGGGTTAAATTCCTCCCTTAGTTTTTGTTTTTTTCCTAGCTCTATGCCCTTCAGCAAGTCTGAGTCTGTTTCCTCACTTTTAAATTAGGGATAATGAGAGTACCTACCTGCCTAATGGGGGTAGTTTTGAAGGCTTAATGGGATGATGCAGGAAAAGCACTTGGCATGGTGCCTGGCCCATAGTAAATGCTCAATAAGTGGTAGGTGTCATAATTAGCGTCATTACGACAGGAGAGGTGGAGGCTGAGAAACGGTTATTGCCCCAGGAACCCTCTGCCTGCAGCTTCATCTTGGAACTCACTTCAAGTCCATCAAATGCTGAGCAGCAGGGAAGGTGTGGGTGGAAGAACATACAGAGAAAAACTGAATTCCAAACCAAATCTGGTTGAACTCACCCCCTAACAGGCAGCTCCCCCAGACCACGGGCGTCTCTCGCGTTTCCAGGAAGCACCAGAAGCCAGAGGGCAAGGCCATGGCGGCTCCGGTTTGGAGCAGAGTCTGCTTGGTGATGGCTTAGAATGTGTAGGAGGCCAAGGTCATGAGACCAATCCCAGCAGGGATGCACCAGGTCCCCTGCCCAGAGGCTGACAGTTTTAGACCAAAGAGCGGGGATGTTCTGGGCAACCGGCCAGCCCCACTGGAATCCCAGCTCCCAGCACTGGAGGCAAAAAGGCTGAGGGGACGTGTCAGGGGGTGACAGTGACATCCATAAAGGACAACACATATACACATGGTGCCTTTTCATACATGAGGCCTGTGTCCCAAATACCCTCAGCACCAGTGTCCCCAGGCCCACCACCTCCGTTTGGTTGATTCTTTTTCAAGCCTTGGCCCCAATATTATGTCCTTTGGCAACCTTTTCCTCATCTGCACGGAGAGATAGTCACCTCTTTATCTGCTTATCCCTGTATTCTAACACTTGCTTCATTATTGTCTACAGCACTGACTCCCCCATCTACAAACAATAAGAATAATGATAATGCCCACATAGCACTTACTATATGCCAGACACCGCTCTGTTCTGAGCTCCTTACATGGATTAACTTATTTAATCCTCATAACAACTCTATGAAGCAGGTACTATTATTATCCTACTTATCGGTAAGGAAACAGAGACACAGAGAGGTGAAAGGACTTGCCCAATGTCCCCCTGCTAGAAGTGGTAGAGCCTGGATTTGAATTCCAGCTGTGTGGCTCTAGCATCTATACTCCTGTGAACTCCTTGAAAGCAGGGACATCTGATCTGTCTCTTTGTTCCTAGCACCTAGCACAGGGCTGTGCACACAGTAGGTGCTTAGAAAAGATGGGCTAACTGAATAAGCCAATGCCGGATTGCAGCTAATTCGGTGAAATTTCAGCCTCTCCGATGTAGACCAGCAAGACCCAGGGCCCCAGGGAAATAAAAGATACAGGCATCCTTCTGATTTGTCCTCTCTCAGCAATGCAACCACACACTGCTGTCTGTCCTATCTGGCTGTTACTTTTTTGCATGTCTCTAGTCTTCTGTTTTTTATTTCTCAGTTCATCTTAGTCTTTGTCTTCCTTCCCTTCTGTTCCTTGGTTACTCTCCCCATTCTTGCCCCATTCCAGCCTCCAACCATCGTCCTTGTCGAGTCCTCACAAGCTTGAAAGCTTCCTGCCCCCGTCTTGTGCCTCAGAGCTTTTATAGAGTCCAGACTTACCCGAGGAGGCTAAGAACAAGAGTGACATTGACTCATTACGCTGGCCACAGACCGAGCTCCTGCACCCTGACCCTGAATGAAAACAGCAACTTCCCATTAACTCCACCTGGATGCAGGTGGGAGGGGCTGCCTGCCTACAGCTTCCCACACACCTGTGTGGCATCAGGAAGAATAACGGCCCTCCCTGCCTCCCCTTCCAGCGTCCCAACTCCTCCAGGAAGCCTGCCCTGATCACTTGAGAAAGCTTATTCATGCAACCGTTCAGCAAATCCTTATATATTCCAATATTCTAACTGGGAGACGAGGCCCACTGCTGAAAACTTAGGTTAAAACGTAAGTCGCAGTATAACTGTACAAGCTACCAGGTGTCACCGTCATCACAGGGGCCAAACGTGCCGCAGATAATCAGTGATTTCAAAACAGAGACTCATGTGACCTGGACAAGTGGCTTAACCTCTCCAGACCTCAATTTCCGCAGTTGGAAAACAGGGGAAGGTAGTGCAGATTTTAGAAGGCTGTCAGGAGGACTGAACAGAACCACCTTTGTAAAAGCTCCTAACAACTGGTGCACAGCAGATTTTCAATAATAACTTTGTTTCTTTCTCCCTTCTCTGAAGCACCGGCCTTCTTCTCAGGCCTGGCCTCCCAGATGAATGGTGCCGTGTGAACTGGTCCATCCTTTTGGGTCAGAAATGTCTTAAGGACAGGATGACTTAAGCAGTGACTGGTATAGCATCATAAGGAGATGACGGGCCTGGCATGTGAGGGGTCACTCAGTGTGACAATGATGACAACTCACTAGCACCGCTCAAAGTCCTCACCTCCGCCCGCCACACCCCAAGCTGTGGGTCTTTGAAAGAGCCTGGTGGGCACAGAACTAACCAGCCAGCAAGTGCAGATACGAGTGCGGTCTCACTGAGACACAGGGGTTTGCTTATTGCTGTATATCCTCAGCTCCTACAGTACTGCCAGGCACATAGTGGGCACTCAGTTCATAGTTGCTGAATGCACGAATTTTTTAAAAAAGCAATGGCTTTTCTTTTTCCTTTCAAATAAAGGAAATGAGGAGGTGGGGAGTAGGGAGCAAGTGAGGCAGTGGCAGGGTGCAGGAGACACGGGGGCCAGGCAAATGCAGCTGCCAGGCCCGCCAGCCCGGCTCCTCCGCAAAGGGGATGCAGCAAAGCCAACAGTGCGTGTGCTCCCGCTGTCGGGAAGAGCCGAGCCGCCGCGCGCCTGGCTTTGAGCTGCAGCTTACAGGAGGAGCCGGGCAAAGGTGGAGACGGAGACCTGGAAGGAAGGGAGGGACATGTCTGGGGAAGAAGCAGGAGGGTGGAAGAAGAGGGAGAGCTGTATGAGGGGAAAGGGAGATGAAGAGATGTTTGAGGAGGAAAGAGAGTGAGGAGTGAAGGAGAAACAGAGGGAGAGAGGAGGAGGAGGAGGAGGAGGAGGAGGAGGGCGACAACGACACAGGGAAAAAGAGCATGAGGAAGAACTGTGGAGCATTAGCGAGGGAACCTGCTGTTCTAGTCCGGGTGAAATTCATCTTAGCTGATCTCTGGGTGCTCAGTGCCACTCCGTGTCTCCCTGGAGGTAGGCAGTCTGTATTAGGGAAAGGGTATGGACTTGGGGGTGCTCCTAGGTGCATACTCAGGACACATCTCAATCCCTGAGGCACTGAGGCCTTTAGTCCATCCTTCCCAAATAATGAGGTCCCATCCCAGGTTCGGAGGGACCCTTAGGCAGGAAGGAGGGGACTCGGTCTGAGGGAGGGAAAGGTAAAAGGCCTGGGAGGCTGGGACCCCTCTCTGTGCCCTTCTTTCCATCCTCTGCCCACAACGGCACCTGGCCAGGAAAGTGGGTCAGGCCACCCACATGTGACTTCTGGTAGCAACAGAGCCCACAGGCAAGGGGGCCTCAGGGCCCTGTATATGGCCCTGGCCAGCCCACACCCAGTGCTCTCTTTTGGAGAGGCCTTTAAGAGCAGTGGGCAATGGGAGGAGATCCTGGTCTTCTTATTCAGGGGGAGAACACCGGGCCAGAGCCCACCCCAGGCTGGTGGGGAAGCGGGGCATGGAGCCTGCCCTCAGCCTGGGTGCATGGAGAAGCCTAGGTCTCCCCCAATGACGGTGGCCACGCTGGCAGGGAGCCACCTCTACTGCCCTGGCCTGGGGAGGCTGTTCTCTCCACTACCCACCTCCTGGGGTCTTCAAGCAGAGGGCAGGCCAGTCCATCTCCGGCAACGGAGCGCTGTGCCCAGCCCACCCCCTCCAACCCTGCCATTCGCCCAATTAGAAGCTGCGTTGGCTCCAACAGATGGGAGCTGCGGCAGCCTGAGGAACAGAGCACAAAGCCCAGCTGACATTTTCCTTCCTGTTCGTTTGGTGGGGGAAGGACAGGGACAGAGGGGGAGCACAGCGACACCCCTAGGGCCCATGCCCAGGGGCCAGGTCCCCTGCACCTCCTTCGCTTCTCAGCTCAGCCCTAGATGGAGCTCAGTTCCCCTGCGCCCCACTGCTTCTCGCTGGCCAGGCAGCCAGAAGCTGCCAGCCGCCCTGCCCTTCGCCAGCAGGACAGACGGCCCACCTGTGGCTGGCCAGCCCATCCGGTCTCCTGGGTGCTGCGGTGGGCTCAGAGCCACCCTTCCGTTTCCGCTTCCCACTCCCAGAGCTCCCAGGCTGAGCCCAAGGCCGGCCCATCCCCCATCCCAAATGTCCCATCCCAGGCTGCGGTCAGACCCCAGCCAGTCGGCCAGGAGTGAGCCTGGCTCCTGGTTCCAGATACTTTGGACAGACCCAAAGCCGCCTTGTCCCACCGCACAGACACCCAAGCTCCAAGGAAGGGAAAAGTCCCCGAGGCTCTGGAGCGCTTCCAGCCTGCCAGTCCGCCCCTGTCACGCCCTCCCTAACCTCTCTGCGCCTTTCGGCCTCCTCGACATCTCCAGGGCCCCGCTCTACCCAGCAACAGTTTGGGAAGGTGCGGGCCTCTCAGGGTGAAGGCCCAGACGCCCCCTCCCCTGCCGCTCGGGTCCAGCCTGTGCCGTCGGCCACCCTCTTTGCATTCTCGAGCTCTCCTTCTCTCTCCCCTCTCCCAAGTCACCAGCTCCCCTGCAGGCATCTCGGCGGAAGGCAGAGGCCCACCCCTCCCCCTCTGTCCGCCCCCACCCGGGTCCGGCGGAGCTGCGGGGCCGCCGGGGCAGGAGCTGGGTGCCCCAGGCGGCTGCTCCGGCCGCTCCCGCCGCGGACCCCTCAGCCACGCCAGCGGCCTCAGTGGCGCTGCCCGGGTCAGCCCCGAGCCGCACACTCACCCCGTGGGCACCGTCCGCCGTCCGCGCCTCTGCGCACCGCTCGCCTTCCGCCCGGGGCCGGGCCGGGGGACGCTCGTCCGCGCCCTCCCGCCGCGCGCGCCGCCCGCACAGGCCCGGGGAGGCTCGGTGGGCGC
>VBSM01002937.1:5651374-5676962 GCA_008086735.1 Cheirogaleus medius
TCCCAGAGTGCTAGGATTACAGGCGTGAGCCACCGCGCCCGGCCCTCATTCCCTCTTGATGAGGCTCCCAGGGGCCACTTCCCCAGCTAGGAAGAGGCCAGCACCAGACTCAGCCCCGTGTCCTCTGACTCTAAGTCCACTGGTTTTGGTTTGGGTTTTTTCCCTTTCTTTTCCCTCCCACGACTCTCCTGCCTCTCCTGGAAAAGAGATCCCACAATCCCTGAGAGCCACTTGTCAAAGGGATTAAAATCTTGACTGTCAGAAAGCTCATCCTTATATTTTATCCTTATTGCTTCTTCTGCCACGAATACCATTCCTTCCTGCTTCAGCCTCAGGGGGGATGAGGAACAGCCCATCGCCAGTCACGAGCCTCTGTATGTGGCCACCTGGGGACCTTTTGGTTTGTGAAGTCTTTTCTGTCTCCTTTTTTTCTAAGTATATTAACCCATCTCCTTTGCTGGAGATTTTTCTTTTCTAAAAGAAGAAAAAAGAAAAAAAGTGGGAATAAAAAGAGGAGAAACTCCCTTCTCCCTGAGCTGAGGGAGACTGACTGTCTGAAGGCAGGAGATGGGGGGACCCCCCAAACACCGGGTCGCCTCCTTGTAGGTCAGCACCCTGGACAGAGCATCCAGGAGCTGGAGCCATTACTGTGCCTCTGCATGAGTGGCGATTGGGCCAAATCCCTTCACGGGCCCCAGGCCCCTGCCTTTGTCTGGGCAGACCCCACCCTGGAAGGGAAGATGGTGACATGGCCTCTGGAGGGAGACCCCTTCCCACCTGCCCACCCGGCTCACCCGGACGCCTTCTCCAGAGAGCAGTGGGATTTTCAGACTCCAGGTGGGAGAGCAGAAAGCCGAGGGCCAGGGTCAGGAATCCAGCCCCTTCCCTTCCCTGCCGCCCTGCCATTTCAGAGATGATGTGCTGTCCCCACACACTGAGACGGGTGGCTGGAGTGAATGACTAATGCATGTCATTTTCAAGCTGCTCTCCCTGCACAGGAAAGTACACTCAGATCCAGGTTTTAATTGTGTGTGATTTTAGCTGAGATGGCGTTAATTTATTTCCTTTGCTACTTCAGCGCTTCTTCCTCTTTCATCACGGTGAAATTATCTGGAATGTATCTTTTTTTTTTTTTCTTAAGGACAAAGAGAAGAAGCTGATCTTGCTCCTTTTCCACTGATTGAAGTGGAGAACATTTTGGGGGCTGCCAGATGCTGTTCAGTGGGTGCTTCAGGATGGAGACCCTGTGCTGCCACTACCTAACCTCCCTGCTCGCCTGCCACCACGTGGGTTGAAGGGACTGTGCTGCGGGACCCTTGCCATCCGGGCAGACCCTCTGACAAACCCACCCACACGGGGGAGTTTTCAGCCACGTCTGGCTCCAGTCGGTTTCCAAAGCGACATGTGCTTTTCTTCCTTGCACAACCTTCAGAGAAAAGGGGGGCAACCTGACATTCACAAAGGATTTATTTCATGGAGGAAGGGTACAGTGCTAATCAAACAAAGACGGGGCAAGAGGCATCTAAGGCCCCCTGCCCAGGGTTCCGAAGGTTGTGCTTTCTGGTTCTGTTTGGGGGAGGGTCTATCATTTGAGAAAGTGGGTAGGGTCAGGGTGACGGTGATAACCCCCTAATACAATGTTTTTCGTTCTTTTTCTTTTCACTCAAACTCTCTTTGTGATGAACGTAAAATACCACACATCTTTTCAGAGATTCTGCTGCATTTTGTTCCAGAACTTTGTTCTCAATAGAAAGTTAGTGCTTTTCCCTGTATCTGCACTAAGGCCATTTTATCAAGTCCAACTTACTCTAGTTTTTTTTTATTATAAGAATTAAATAAAAATAAAATAATTTTTATTTTCCAAATACAGAACATATCTCCAAAGATAGAATATATATCATTTTGAATGTACTTTTTCAAATGCTACTTAAGTCCCACATTGGAGACTGAGCTTCCCAACCCCTCCCCTTTGGAGAGTCACTGAACGGCTGCCCTCGTATCTAGCACAGGAAATCAGAAGAGCATTGGCCATGTCAGCTGGGACTGTGCAAGGAAGCTTTTGTCTCTTGCCCAAGCAGCACTCCCCGTTCCGTGAAATTAGTGTCTTCTGTATTCATCCCAGCACATAGTAGGAAGTTTAATGAGTAAATGTTGCATAAATCTTACGGCATTAAATCATTGCACCGTGCTTGGCACAGAGCAGGCACGTGGCACCTGACAAAGTGACCAATAAGTATTAGCCATTGTTCCTAAGTCCCTGACACTTGTCTTGTCCGCATGCCCCACAGTCTGTTAAAAAGCTCTAGCGGGTGAGATGCACATTTTCTTAGGATACCCTAGAACTTGGCAAGACCTCAGCCCTCAATGACCTTCTTGTTTGGCAGAACTTACATTTCACTTCCAAATGTGACCACCTGTCCAGATAGATACTGGCTTCTTTTATTCTGGTCGGAGGCCTAGCACAGCGCTGTGTGCATAGTAGGGTCTCAACACGTGTTTATTGAGGGAGTGAACGAATGAGCCGGGGCCCTCCACTTGGCAGTTCCTCAGTGAGGTGAGCCGGAGTCTGGGGCAGGCTGGGGCTGGACCACAGAACTCCTTAGTGAACAGTTAGGCCTCTTCGACTATGCTCTTTACGCACAGGGTTTGGATTCACCAGCATGTTATTATGGCTGGAAAATCATTCCAGGAAGCACATCTTTCTAGCATGGTTAGGGGTTCATTGGAGGCCAGTATCACTCTGCTGATTAAAATGTGTCTCTGAGTTCTCCCTGGGTTGCTTTGAATAGCTTTGGAGTTTAGACCACTCTTCGTTCCAATTGCCTGTGGTCGTTGCCCGGCTGTGTCAGCCTCAGTCTCTCTAGGACAGTAAGTGTCTGTGCCTTTCCCCGCCGGGCCCCAGCCTGGACTTAGCAGACACCTCCGACCATGCAATGGAGACCCCCACAATTCCCAGATATTCCAATCTGTCCATTTGCCCCCAGCTGCAGTTTCTTAAAAGCCAAACATACTTAACCATATGATCCAGCAATCACCTTGCCAGCCATTCGTCCCAAAGAAATGAAAACACGTCCACACAAAAACCTATACGTGATTGTCCATAGCAGTTTTATTTGTAATGGCCCCTACATTGAAAACAACCCAAATGTCATTCAGTGGGTGAGCGATTAGACAAACTATGGGACATCGTTGCCACCAAATACTGCTCCACAGTAAAAAGGAACAAACTATTGACACACCCGGCAACTTGCATAGATCTATCTCAAGGGCATTGTGTTGAATGAAAAAAAAACCTAATTTCAAAGGTACTGCATGATTCCATTCCTATGACAGTCTCAAAATGACAAAATTATACAGATGGAGAACAGATCGTGGTTGCCAGGGCTTGGGGAGCAACGGCATGGTGTGCCTATAAAGGGATAGCGCGACGGGTCTTTGTGAATGGAATAGTTCTGTATCTTGATTTGGGTGGTGATTATGCAAATCTTTGCATGTGATAAAATTGCATAGAAAACACACACACACACACACACACAAATGAGTGCATGTAAAACTGGTGAAATCTGTGGATTGTACCAATGTCCATTTCCTGGCTATGTTATTTCTCGTGCTACAGTTACATAAGACGTTGTCATCGGAGAAAACTGGGTGAAGGGTACACTCGGGACTTCTCTCTACAATTTTTCAACTTCCCATGAATCTCTAATTATTTCAAAATAAAATATTTTTTTAAAAAAAGAAACTTCAGCTTTTATGTTGGCGCTGTTTGTCAGGCCCTGGTCTGCCTTTGATCTCCGGCATGATGTTCGGGGTGGTTTTGGAAGGGCAAGATTCTTCAGGCATTCTCAAATATTAGGAATCTGGCTAAAATAGTTTTTATTCTAACCTACAATGATTCCATTTTCCCGAATCGTCATAATCTCATTTTGGAGCTCTGTGTATTTCCAGCCTGTGCCTCCTCTTGGGGTATTGTATTCTAAGTGGATTATCTTCCCTGTGAAGTAGGGCTATAAACTTATTTTGTTTATTTGTTTATCCTAAGCCTAATCAGCTTCACCTTCAAGTTTAAGGAGGATCCTGAATTCAATTATCATAGGACTTTCATTCTGCTGCTGATTTATTTCGGGGCCAAGTCTGCATTTCCTGAACCCCTGGTGTGCTCCTGGTGACCCCAGGCCCCACCCTGCAGCTGGCATGGAGTACATAATGCCTCCTTCCCTGGGGGCCGCAAGAACCATTCCAAGACTTGATTCATTTAGTCACCCTCACGCCATCCCTCCAACCCAGGAACAACCAGGAGCTCAGCTCTCTCTCCTCCACCTATTCTCTGGAAGGGAAAGACACAGGCTTTTTCCTGCTCCGTCACGCTTCGCTGCCCCCTCGTCTAGGCTCACCCCATCTTTCGCAACCTGATTTTGTGGGTCTCCCAGGGAGGCAGACAATCAGCCGGGAGAGCACCTCACGCTGTTCCCCATCTCCTTACAGACTAGACTTGCCTGGACAAAGCCCCTCATTCCGTGGGTGAGGACACCGAGACCCCACCATGGCTAAGGGCAGACCTGGTCTGCAACCCAGCCTGCTACCGCATGCTGCCTCTCTTGGAGGACGGGTTCCGAGTCCCGTAAGTGTATTTCTGGTGGGCAGTTCTGGGTTGTTAACTGGGAGAGTCTGGTGGCAATAGGATGTGGGACTTTACCTGAACTGCCCTGGCAAAAACTTAGGGTCTGTGTCTCCACTCTCTATTTCCCACCGGGCCGGGTCTTCAGGAGGGGCTGAGGGGTAGGAAAAGCTAAACAGATAGAGAGAGAGAGAGAGAGAGAGAGAGAGAGAGAGAGAGATGTCTTTGGCCTTTCTGGATGGAGCTCTTTGCCTTGCGGTGCTCTGGCATTTTGGAACACCAGCTCTCCACTCTGAAAGATCAGCCCCTTCCAGGGGCAGGAGGGCTGAGCCTCTGAGGGTGTGGGCAGCTGCCATGATGCTGGGGGTGCTGTGGGCAAACTGGAAACCTCCTCAGTGGGTTGAACATACACCTTCCCAGCACACGCGCACACTCACCCAGCGGGACTGAGCACACTCCTCCCTGCCCTCTCGCCTGGCGAGTGGCTAAGGACACAAAGGCTGAGCCCTGACGCTACCACTTCCTGCCATGTGACTTCGGGCAAGTCTTGAAAACACTCTTAACTTCCATTTCTTCATTTCCAAATAGGGGTAACAAATGGCACGTACCTCGTAAGGTTGTCATGAGTATTGGAAGAGAATATATGTAAAGTACCTAGTCCAGGCCCTGACACTCAGAGAGGCCCCAATAAATGTAAGTTATTTTGACGATGCTGATCATGAGGACAGTGAGTATGAATGTTTTAAAATCATTCCATGTATGTGTCCCTCGTGTTTCAGCTTGGATACCACTCCCTCTAGAAAGCCTTGCCTGACCCCACAGGATGGGTGAAGGGCCCCTCCTGTACTTGTCTAGCACCCTGTACTCTTCTATCTTAGCGTTTCCACATTGCACGGTTGCTCTTGCCAACTAGGCTGAGTTGAGAACTGTGTTCTTGCCAAGGTTTAGCACAATGCTTGACAAATAGTAGGTGCTTGAGAAATATTTGTTGAATGAATGAATGAGTAAAGAGATGAGCAAGTGAATGAAAAGATGATTATGGAAACGTGGGACTCAATAACCCTTCTCCATACTGAGACTAATCCTGCCCCA
Source organism: Cheirogaleus medius (assembly GCA_008086735.1). Lineage (NCBI taxonomy): Eukaryota > Metazoa > Chordata > Mammalia > Primates > Cheirogaleidae > Cheirogaleus > Cheirogaleus medius. The sequence continues at coordinate 5,657,085 of VBSM01002937.1, forward strand.
GGGCCTTTGCTTATTCCATTTCTACCTGTGGGATTCTCTATCCCTATCTCCCCATTTTTCTACAACATTTCCATCCTTCAAAGCCCATCTGGAGTCCCTGCCTACTCTGTGAAGCCTTCCCTGATTACTCCAACTTCCTGTGACCCTTCCTGGGTTGGAACTCTATTTGGCATTGACTCGGACTGTCAGTTATCTTTTTATATTTACGTCCTTTCTCCTTAAACTGCAAGTTCCTAGAGAGCAAGGATTTTGCTTTATTCTGCTCCGTGTTCCCAGAGTGCTTTGTAAACCTCAGGGACTCGATAAATGTTTACATGTTGAAAGTAGGAGGAACCGCACAGGAGGCAGAGTGGGCCAGGGTGACACAGCAGGGCCTCTCTCCACCTCTTAGCTGGGTGACCTTGGGCAAGTTCCTTGCGTTCTCTGACTCTCATTTTCTTCGACTGTTCTAAAAATGGAAAGTGCCTACTTCAGAGGGTTGAGTGGGAAAGTACATGTAGAGTCCCTGTCACAGTAACGTTATTAATAGTTACTATTATTGTTTTTCCTTCTCCTTCCACTTCCGCCCCGGTGAGCTCCCATCTACCGAATTCACTCTATTGCCCGGCACTTTACCTCGTCTTACCCCGATGCTTGCAATCACCCCGTAAGCAAGGCGCCGGTCCCTTGTTTTACGTGGGAAGAAACTAAGGCTCAGACACGCTGGGCAACACCCCCAGGGTCACAGAGCTAGAACGCGGCACCACCGGGAGTCACGCCTAGGTCTGTCCGTCTGACACCAAATCCATTCCCATCACAGTACAATTCTAGGAAGATCGCAACGGTCTGGCCCGCGCTTTGCCGTGCTGCTCTGCGGGGTTGCAAGTCACTTAGCCTCTCCCAGTTTCCTCCTAACGAGGTGGTTCAGATACGTGGTCTTGGACGTCACTCCTGAGCATCATGCCATGGTTTTTCTACTCAGCTGTGAGCTCCTCGAGGACAGAGACTAAATGTCAGTCAGTTACCTCCTCAGCACCACTCCTTATACGGGGTGGGCCCATACGGGGTTGCTGAATGAATATTAAACTGACTGGGGCTGTGGTGGATGGGTAGGGGAGGAGGGGAGCAATGCTGGTTAAGAGTGAAGGGCTGTAATGAAGAGAGATGGGTGGAACCCAGTGTAGTTGCTATCAGCAGGAGGAGGCCTGGGCTAGGAGGAGGAGGAGGAGGAGGAGGAGCAGCAGGAGGAGGAGGAGGAGGAGGGGTTCCGTGTCCACCTGTGTGGGTGAAAGAATGCGGAGAGGAGAGTTGCAGAGGCCGGCGGTTCCAGGGAGAGGGGTTTCTGAATGCATCTAGGGGAGCCTTGAGCGGCTACGGAGAGAGCGCGGTCGTGATCCCGAGCCGTGGCTAGAGCTGGTGATCTGTGAGAGCCTCAGCACGCAGGATTCAGCGGCAGAGTAACCACGACCTACCTGCTTTCATGGCCTGAAAGAGCTGCCTCCTGTTCTCCAGCCAGGAAACTCAGTCTTCCATGCTCAGCTCAAAGCGTTGCCCACTCTGTGCCGCATTCCTGGAGGCCTGGGGGAGGCGATCACTCCCTCTGCGTTCCTCCAGCGTGATTAGCAGGGGGCCGCGCCTTGACACTTCTCGCTGCAGAAGGGACCTTCTGGGACTCTGACCAAACACACCACGTGTTCCAGGCCCACCACGGAAGCGGAGTAGAGAAGAGTGACTGTCAGAAATGGCGAACGTCCCCAGCCCCGGTGTCATGGGTGTCAGCCAGCAGGGGGACCTGGGGTGCCACCCTCCTGCCCGCCTGCTGCCTCCTTCCTGTGCTCTTGCCCCCTGTGCTTCCCAGAGTCACTCAGTTCAATTGCTCGTGTATTTATTGATCACCTGCCAGCCAGCTATGGGCCTGGCCCAGCAGCGAGGAGAAGGGGGACACCAAAACACGCCGAGGCGTCACGTTGCAGAAGACACGACCCAGACACCATCCCACAGGGCACAGCACCGCGAGGTCAAGCGCTGATCTGGCCACCAGGAGCTGACGTGCAGGAGGGGCCAGGAGAGCTTGGGTGGGCAGAGTGACGGCCGGGCTGCCCCTGGGCAGGATGGAGCCCCAGGGTGATGATGTTGTCGTTGCTTCCTCCCACCAGACATCATCCTTGGCACCAGGGAGAAGCTGGCGAGGCAGCCGCATAAATTCCTCTGAGCCATTTTCAGGTACATCCAGCCAGGAGGCAGCGAGGTTTGCACACGTTCTCGTGTCTCTGGAGGGAACCTGGGAGCCTCTTACCTGGGTGTCCTGTGCAGCCAGCAGCTTTGGTTTCCTCACCCGCCTCTCGGGGCCCCGAGGGAGTCACTTTGGGGATCTGTCACTGGGGACCTCAGCTGTCCAGCCCCCAGAGGCCCTGACACAGCACACAGGCTGGGAGGGCCGAGGTGGAGGGGAGATATTGTTCCCCTGGCTACTTTATTTCTTTGGTTTGTGGCTGTTTGACAACAGCAGTAAAAACACCTTATAAATTAGGTGCCCGGCTGTAAACCGCAGAAACAGCCGCGGGCAGGGAGCAGCAGGGCTCCCATCCTCCGCCCCCCGCACGCCCCCCAAACGTGTCAGGGCCCATCCCCTGCAGCACCCTCAGCCCAGTCTTGCAGGGGGGACGCTCAGACTCAGGGGCGGGGCCGGGAGGGCTGCGGTGGCCCCTCCACCCTGTGTCTGGACCACGACCGGCCAGAGAGCTGCTGCTGGCTCCTCGGAGGCTCTTCAAGCAGAGGGATGTTTATGTCTTTTCAGGGCGATCCAAATTACAAGCAGGGAACTGGAGCCTGGGGAAAATAAACGAGGGATGCAAGGTAGGGATTTTTTTTTATTTTATTATAAAAGCTTGATTTAAATCAACCTCCAGAAGACCTCAAATGAGGCCAGTGGGGCGGAGATGCTGCGTGGAGGAGGGAAGAGGGCCGGCTGCTACCAGGAGTCCAGTAGGACCCCGCACGGTTCCGCACGCCCTGGGCTCAGTGTCCCCCTTGTCCAGTGGGAGGCCAGTGGATCTAACAGAGAGGGAGCTCTACGGAACAGAGGACGAGTCCCGGTGCAGCGCTGGGGCACTGCCGGGGCAGGCGGGGTCTTCCGGCAGCCACTGACGGCACCTCTGGCCACAGGAGGCGGCTGGCCCAAGGCCTATCTGGAACTGCCTGTCCTACCCCTCCTCGGGGACAATCTGTCTGGTCTCCTGCCGCTTTACCTTCCTGCTCTAGACCCCACGGGAGCCTCAGGCCCTGGGTCACAGCCCGTGGGGCCTAAGGCATCCCCGCAAAGCCGACTGTATGCGAGGGCCTGGGGTCGTACGGACCAGCGAGAGCTACCGAGTCCAGTTCCTGAACACAGAGCGCAGCCGCTCTGACTCAGCACCCGCAGCCCCGCTTCTCTGCTCCTCCGTCCGCCCCCGGGCACGCCTGTGCAAAGCTACTACAGCTGGGTTATTACTCTGCCTTTGTTTTTGTGTTTTCTTTGTGTTAAGTCATTTTGTACGTGTATCCTGCCCACATGAGGAGAGCTTGGAGAGCAGGGACTGGAGCTGCTCCCTCGTCTAGATCTGGGATTCTGCTCTGGGAGAAGGCCTGGCCACAGGGGTGCTGACAGGCAGGGAGAGGACATTCAGTGGACCCAGGGAGACGGCACCCAGGCCACGTGTGTGAGAGCACGCATGCAAATAAACTGACGTTGAGGTGCAGGATGCAAGTCTTGGGGGGCGCTGGTTCTTTCTAGGCATTTGAGTTTTTAACTTACTCCCCTATCCTGCATGGCAGTTGCACTCACATCTTACCCCGGCCCAGGGGCTCCGAGCGGCAAGTTCCAGGCTGTCTTAGAACCATGTTAGACCTGTTGTGTATTAGATAAGTGAGCTGCAGAGCCATGCAGCGTTTCTCTTTGATAAAGATGACATCTGACCCACTGGGAACATCTAGGAAGTACTTTGTCAAATCTAATGAGCTTTGTGATTTTAGGCAAGTCTCTTAACCTCTCTGAGTTCAGAGCTTTTATCTCGGCGGAAGTCAGGAAAGGCACCTCCGTGAAATTGTTATGAGGATCAAATGAGACAATAGATGAGAAAGAGCTCTGAAAAGCGAAAGTGCTCTAGAATGTCCAGGATTCCCTGACGACCACAGCAGCCATCGTGATCAGCAGGGATAGAGGGTGCTGGACGCCAGCAGGAAGCCGAGCACTCAGCAAGGCCTTACCCGGCTACGCTCACTGCCTGTGCCAGCCAGCCCGCTTCTCCATCTCTCTTTCTCTGTGTAGCATGCATGGGTTTCAGTCATTCTACGCACACACAGACACAGTTGTCCGGCATCCATCTGTACCTACGTAGAGTCCCCCAAACACACACATGTAAAACATACACTCAGCTACGTCTTGCCATGCTGATAAAAACACACCCGTGGTAGCCAGGCGTGGTGGTGTGCACCTCCCGCTCCAGCTCCTCGGGAGGCTGAGGCAGGAAGAGCGCTGGAGCCCAGAAGTTCAAGGCGGCAGTGAGCTATGATTGCACCACTGCACTCCAGCCTGGACAACAGAGCAAGACCCTGTCTGTTGAAAAACGAAAATCCACCCATGGACGTGCGCACACAGATAAACAAAGAATCCTTTAATCACATACAAGCCAGTGAGAGCAAGTACACGCACACACAGTACACATGTGCACACAGAGTACACACAAACACACACACACACCCAGCACATGCAGCCCCAAGTGCTGTTGGTTCATGGCTGACAATCACCCATCCCCGCTGTCGGGGTGCCCAGGAACCCATATTCCCCCACGGAGCGGGGCCCTGGAGCAGGACTGTCTTGGGGGGACAGCCTCTCTCATTACCGCCCTCAGCCCATACTCTGGGTCCCAGGAGACTTGAAGGTGACTAGATGTAAATCTGGGTCCATTTGGAGGAGTCTCCTGAGTCAACAGTTCCCTTCGAGGGGGCCAGGGTGACACTCTGGGACACCCTCCAGCTAGCCTATGCCTGGTGCAGTTGTCCCCAGACAGGAACTTCTCAGTGCACAACTGTTCCCCTAAGAGAAGGGTCCGCGAGCTTCAGGAAGAGTGTTTATGGGCCACTAGGAATAGCTTCCATCTCACTGGGTAGGTTCACAATGTGAGAAGGATCCCTATCTTAGCAGAATAGGAGTCAAAGAACCCTTCCCCATTACTGAACTTGAGTTTCGACTCTGAAGAAAGTCTTCCCCACCAACCCGTCTAGCACCAGACACCAGGCTGACCCGTGTCCTCCCCTCCAGCCCCAGCTCTGGGGCCACCGAGCACACAGGCCTGGAGCAGGGGTTCCAGCAACTCTGGGAGCCCCCTCCTCCCCCTCCCCTCGGTCATCAGCACAAATTCGACTGGGGAGTCGGGGTGATGACTCCGTTTTGGCTTTGTTCAAACTACACTTGGCAGAATACCGAGGGTTTCCTCGATCCCGCGATGAAACAAACTTAGGAAAGCTCCAGTTTCCTCGTGGGCCTGGAATCACAATCAGCTGTAGGGTGGTACACACGAGGGGGTGTGACCCTCTCCCCTCCCCTGACATTTCCTCTCCTGCCGCCAGGCAGGGCGGTCAGGTTGGAGTGCGGGCTGTGACCGCCAGCCCGTGGGTGACTTGTGCCCCAGAGCTGCTGCTCTCGGGATCTCTGCTCCGGTTGTTGTCCTGTGGCAGAGAGGAAGAGGCCTGACGCCAAGACGTTCCTCCCTGCTGTCCCCAGCGCAGTGTTTTTCCACCCACTCCTCTGGCTTCGGTATTGATTTAAAGAGAGAGAAGGCAGGTGGGGAGGGAGAAGAGCGAAACCCGGGGAAGGAGACGGGAGGTGGAAGAGGAAGGGCGGACACGGTGGGTGGGGAGAGAGGCAAGGCGAGTAGAAGAGGAATGCTGAAAAGCTGAAAAGATGAGCTGGGGACCTGGCGACAAAGAGAGGGGTGGGGAGCTCAGCTTTGGTGGGCCTGGGCACAGACTACTCCCCTCACCGCGAAAAGAAGCTCTGCCTTCCCAGGATCCACCTGGAGCCCAGCACGCCCCATCCCGGGAGGAATGGAGCAGGCTGTGCCCGTGGTCCTGCGGGCAAGCCCCTGGGGTTTTGTGGGCCCACCCAGTGGGGGACCTCTCCCCTGCTGCCCACAGCCGCCACGCCTGGCACCCAGACCACGTGCACACGGCGACATTCCTCTCTGTAGATGCCGCGCGGGTGTGAGGAGCTCTCCTCTGTCTGCTCCAAGCCAGAGGGGCGCTCTGGACGGAAACCCCATTCCCACCCCTGGCAGGCGGCCCTGGGCCTCAGTGCAGGGCCCCGCCAGGACAGGCGCAGGCTCTCTGGGGGTGAGCCCCACGCCTGGGGCTCTGCTCTCTGTCCCTGGTCATCCCTTTCTGTCCTGGGGCTTGGGCTTAGTAAAAGGCTCACACACAGTGGTGTTTACGGGCACAGTTGGATTTGTCTGTGTTGCCATGACGACAGTGAGGGCTGCCCCTGCTTTCTCTTCCACCCCATACTCTGCTCCTTTCACAGGCTGAAAACCTGTCTGTCTCCCTCGCCCAACCGAATACTAACCAGGCCATAGACTGACTCTCTCTCTCTCTCTCCCTCTCCCCCCTACCCTCTCTCCCCACTCCGTCCACCATTATTCCTAATTTCCATGGGACTGGAACCCCCCTTCCCTGTTTCTCCCTCTGGAAGGAGTAAACCTCTGCATGTTTCTAAGACTGCAAGTTCCCGAGAGCTGGGCGCAACCCCTGGGGCAGGGGACTGCCCCACACTGTCACTGGGGGCAGCGGGCCAAGGGGGCAGCTAGGTCCGTGGGAGTGGGAGGGGCTCCGGTCCCAGCACCCCCAGAGAGAAGCTGCCCTCTCCTTCTTCCAGGCATTCCCTCAACACCCCATCCTTTCCCCGGGCGTCGGCAAGGACCCATCAGCCTCCTCACCCCCAGGACCTGGTACTCTCTGTCTTCCAATTCCTGGTCAAGATTCTCTCCGCTGTGAGCTTTTCCAGTTTAGCGCCACGTGACCTCACACACCAGGGTTCTCAGCAATAAGTTCCTCCAGGAGTACTGACACGCACTTGCTTCTGTGCTGCGTGCCCGGCGTCCGTGTTCTGTGCTGGACTCATGTGTCCGGCCTCCTCAGCAGTCCTGGGGTGGTATTTTTCTATCCAGCATAACCCGCTGTCCCCCCAACTCCCCTAGCAGCACTCCGTCCCCTGGAGAAGCCACTCTCTGTAGATTGTAGGGCTGGCCCGCCCTCCCCTCTCCCGCCAACAGCGCTGATATTAGGGTATGGGACTCTTTCTCTGCACAGTGAACTGCAGGACAATTTCGGCTTGGGCTTTCGGGGGCCACATTTCCTATCCCAAGAAAAGAAACCAATAAATGGCAGGAAACAGTGTCATGACTAATCTATCATGTTTACCCATCCTTCCGTGAATTCCCCGAGGGCAAGAGATGTGTCACCTCCGCCAGACTGGAGCTCCCCAGGGGCGGAGGCTCCCCCAGGCACGAGTGTCTCTCTTAAGCAGATTAGGTGCTGAAGTCCTGGTGGTGTGATTGGTAAAATACCAGGCATTTCAAGCTCAACACTGAGGGCTTAATGCTTTCTTTGGATATTGTTACTGAAAAAAATCACCTGATTATAAGCTCCACCTGGGTAGTATCTGATGTCTTGCTCACCATTCGAGGCGCTGAGTCTAAAAGGAAAGACGAGGCCGTCTTTGCCCTCGGGGAGTTTATAGTTAGCAGCAGCATGTATCCGTGCTGGGATGGAAGCACACAGGGGCCCTCGCAGAGCGTGGGAAGAATCAGCAACGCTGTCCGAGGGCAGGTCTGGAAAATCTTCAGAGGAAAGACGCCAAGGCCTGAAAGAGACACAGGTGTCTGTCATCTGGGCAGGGTGGACGACGGCGTTCCAGACTGGGGCAGCAGCCTCAGCAGCGGCACAAGGTGCTTGGGAACTGTAGGTGGGTCCCAGGTGTCGGGGGAGGGAGGCTGGGTCACCTGTAGGTACTCAGGGGCGTCTTCCATTTCACTCCTCTGCTGTCCAGAATCTACAGCGCTTTGGGGCGGGGTGGAGAGGCTGGACCCGGCTCCGAGTTCACGATGACCCGCGGGTCACCATCCGCCAGAACTCTCAGTTGCAACTGCCCGTAGCCAACTCTCTCTGTTAGAGGTACAGATAAAATATGAAATTTATGGAAAGATAACCGGTGTGACATATTTCATCAGCTTAGGGTACAAAGAAGGTCACAGATCTTTTGATACTTAAATCAGTCCTTTAAGCAACCATCCGCCCGACAGAGCAGGAAGTCCAGGATCTCTCTTGCTGCCCTTCAAGACGTCTTCCCCCCCACCCCCACAGCGCGTCCCCTGGCAACAGACAGACAAGCCCCAGGGCTGTGCAGCAGGAGGGGAAGTGAGTGATCCCTGGAGACCCTGTCCCATCCCTGGTTCCATCACTGCTCCCGAACGTCAGCTCCACTGTGGTCTCACACGGGCTTTCCCGTTGCTGCCTCGGTGGTGCCTGGCTGGTCAGGCGCCCACCCGGCAATGTCCCGGCCCTGGGCCCCCACGCAGTGCGAATGAGCTCGTACTCACCTGCTCCGCCACTGTCCCCTCTGGTCACCAGCTCAGTAGCTGAGTCTGGGAGAGTTTCTAGCCACAGCCACGCTGTGTGCCTGAGCCAGTCACTTCTCCCCAGGTGATGTGGGCTCCAGCATGAAGGCAGATGACGGGGCTGTGCTCCCCGCGGTCCACTGTGTATTAGGATCACCTGGACGGCTTCTTCCAGCACACGTGGGGGGCTTCACTCTCAGACATTCTGATTCAGTAGGTCTCAGGTGGGGCCCAATGATTGGTATTTCCAACAGCTTCCACGGGATGCTGGTGCTGCTGGTCCACGGAGCACACCTGCTCAGCTTTGTCTACAGTCTCCGTCAGGATGAATTTCTCCCTCGGGGGCTCCTGGTGTCTGTTCCCAACAGTGAAGTCTAAGGTCATTACCGTCGCAGTCCATCAGGACCTACTGAATTAGAGTAAATAAGAGATCCGCGTCTTAATCCTTTTCTTTTCGAGGGGTGCTATGCAAGTCTGCCTACTTCTCCCCATCCACCTGTGAATCCTCTGTACCAGCAGTTCTCAGAGCAGGGTCCCCAGACCAGCCGCAGGAGCATCACCCGGGAACTCGTTAGAACTCCGGATTCTTGGGCTCCAGCACAGACCTACTGTTCTGTGCTCTGTTATGTGACAGCCGGTCAGGTGCGGCCACAAGAGGAGACACGGAGAGGCTAGGGAAACAAGGTCTACTACACGCACAGGTCCCAAGACAGGAGGCACGGCATGGCACACGGGGCCTATGCGAAAGTTTCAGGGTGGCCCAGGGGCAGGAGCCATGGCCTGTATTGGGGTTTCCATGGGCGAGGCAGGGCAGGGCGAACAGTTTAAGATTGGCTAGGGTGTGTAATTTCAACGAGCTCTAAGCTACAGAAGTGGTCTCTAGGTGCCTGGTACTGGCCCTGGCCTGATTAGGGCAAAGGAACTTTTTTTTTTTTTTTTGAGACAGAGTCTCGATCTGTTGCCCAGGCTAGAGTGCCGTGGCGTCAGCCTAGCTCACAGCAACCTCCAACTCCTGGGCTCAAGCGATCCTCCTGCCTCAGCCTCCTGAGTAGCTGGGACTACGGGTACACGCCACCACGCCCCCTTAATTTTTCTATTTTTGTTGCCTGGATAATTTGTTTCTATTTTTAGTAGAGACGGGGGTGGGGGGGTGGGGTGAGGTGCGGGGAGGGGTCTTGCTCTTGCTCAGGCTGGTCTCCTGACTCAAGCGAGGGCCAGATAGAGGGGCTCTGGCTCTGGGCTGGCTAGTTTGCATATCCAAGGCTGAGCCCTCTGCTCTCTCTAAGAATTTGCCTAGCTCAGGGAGCGGCAGTCTCTCTCCAGCCAGAAAAGTTTTCAAACCTCAAAACATCATAATATACAGAAAGTTAAAAATATAAACAATACACCTACTGATTCAGAAACCCTGGGGTAGGGCTCAGCTCTCTGTTTAGCAACCTTCCGGGTGACTGTGCTGCACACTGCGTGTGACAACCGTCACTCTGTCCCGAGAGGGATCGGGAGGGCTGCACTGTGGAGCCGTAAGCATAAGTCCTGTGCGATGCTTCTGTACGAGTGCCTGTCCCCTAACACTACCTGCGCAGGAGGGGCACTCGGGTGACTTTCCAAAGGTGACTTGCTGTAGCAATGCCACAGCTGTCAACCACGTAAGGAGAGGAGGAGGGCAGCGAGCGGCTGGTGGCCGGGGAAGGCTGTCAAGCCACGTCCCCCCGCCCCGCCCCCGCCCGGCTGCTTGTCTTTGGCTTGTCTGGAACCTCTTTGTGCCTCCTCGGCAGAATGTTGGGGACCGCACTTAACGGTCTCCAGGGTTTCTTGCAGCCCTGCCTTTTCTCCTCCTCCTTATCACTCCCAGGTCCTTATCTGGGAAATAGGATGGAGCCCACCCTGGGATTGCAGAGGCAATGCGACGCGGCGATGTGCGTGGAAGCCCCCAACATCTGGCTGACGCTTGATAAACGTTAGCTGAATTTGAAATGACTCTCAGATCCTTCCGGTGCTGCTAAAACTTTCCTTTTCCTTCTTATTTCTGCCCCTACTCTGTGCTCACATGGGGGCTCCGGGGCCCTCTCCTCTCCCGCATTGTCTTCTCTGTACAGAATTAGCATCCTCGCACCCCGCAAATGTTGGGGAGAGAGGAGCCCCCCCCCCCCCGCACATGCTTCCTCGAGAAGCCGGGGACGGAGGGGAGGACTGGAGCAAAGTCTGCACTAGCTCCCAGTGGCTGGAAGGCCTGGGCTGCCATGGCAGGGCCGGCCCGCCGACCTCCACCCCTGCACTCAGCTGCTTCCTGCTAAGCCCAAACTCCCTTTCCTCCTCCCGGCCCCGAATAACCCCTCTGAGGAGCAGCTTGGACTATCCGAGTCCCGAGGAGGACCCTCCCGTCTCTTCACTGCCTGTCACCAGCCCCCTCTGCTCCCCCTCCCCCGCTGCCAGGGCACCTCTGCCAACGGCGGGTTATTTATATCCCGGAGCAGCTGCTGACAGACAGCTGGGAGCTGGGAGGCGTCTGACAGGGATGAGCCAGGCAGCGATGACAGGGTGGTGGGCGGCACTGTCACTCTTCGCAGGACGGCTGGGCACAGCCTCCTCCCCTTCACCCAGGGCGGCGAGGCGTAGACAGGCTGACAGGGGACATCTGGGAAGGGGTGCTTCAGAGGGAAGACAGTAAGCGCTGTGAAACTCGGGGACGGGGCAGCAGCCGGGGTTGGAGGCAAGAACTTCGCCCCCCCCCCCACCCCCGGTTGACCTTTACCAGAAGGGGTGGGAGCAGCGGCGGCTTAATCGCCCGGGCGCTTGCCCATGGCACGTGCTGCTCACCAGCTGTGTGACCGTGGGTGAGTCACACACCCTGGGGTTTGGGGATCTATGAGTTAAATGAGATGTTCGCCAAGTTCTCTTCCAGCCGCGTCAGCGTCACGGTTACAAACCCAAACCCTAGAATCTTTGGATCCTGGCTCTACCGCTTGCTTGCTGTGTGACCGTGAGCAATTTACTTAACCTCTCTGTGCTTCCATTTCCATTTCTGTAACACGGTGCCTCTTAATAGAACCCACATCAAGGGGTTTTTGCAGGGATGGAATGAGCCAATCAACACAAAATGGGTTCAGAGTAGTTCCTGGCCACGCACCTTAAACAGCCTAAGTCTGATTGTTTGGATGTACCCTCTTGCTCTAAGAAGATAACTGAATGCACTAGAGCTATTACGGGAGAAGGTTGGAGACCCTTTGTTATATATTGCAAGGGAAAGGGGGTGGTTTTGTGAATTTATATGCCTTGTGTCATCAAACAGGTTAGCTGCAATGTGGGAAATGTTTAGGTCAAACCCACCTTTGTTCTGAGCCCGAGTCCTGGTCTGCTGACCTGTGCCTCCACCTGTCCTCTCTGTTGTTTGCTCCAAACAACAAAAGGTCAAAAGGTTGTTGTTCTCTTTTTCCAGCTCTGTCATTCTCCCTCTCTTTCCCTCTCCCCAGCTCTTGCCTTCCTTTTAACCCCTTGCCGGCTTTCTATTTTAAAAACTAATACCTGGTCTTGGAGAGAACAGACTCCCAAGCATGTAATTAAGTCCCTGGGCACAGCTGTGCCTACAGACCAGCCTGGCTGTCAGGGTGGGGTGGGGCTGAACGGGAATCTGGGGTGGGGGTGACCTGGCAGCAGGTGGCCTGTTGTCCACCGGGTCTGAGCGCCGCTGCCCAGTGATGGACACGCTAGGTTTGCGCAGCCCCTCGGATGCAGTGTCTGGGAGCCGTTGAGGCTGGTGTGGATAATGTCCCTTTCTCTCTTTTACTGATCGTGGCCCTCCTGCTTAGAAAAGGAGTATCCCCATACCAGAGGGGGGAGAGAGAGGGAAGCAAAGGAAGCTGACAGGTTACCATGGAAACCAGCGGAACACAAACTCTTAGCTCCAGCTAATACTTGACTTGCAAAAATACTTCCATAGCCACAACTTAAATGAAACACACACACACACACACACACACATACACACACACATCCCTTTAAAAAAAGAATACATGTTGACTCATTCTTCTCTAATCATAGCAATTAGGGTCTAATGTTGGAGTCCGGATTAGAGGTAAGGATGACATGAATCTGTTCTCTTTTAAAGAAACCTCTTTGCAATTCACCCTCTTTTTGGAAACCCAGGGCATTGGTTCCAACCAATTCTAACATTGCCCAGAAGTCATATAGGGAGGATTACAGCCCCAAGTCTCTTCATCCTTTGCTGAATCATGATGGCCCTAGACCTAAATTGTCTGATTTGAAAGACTCCCCTGCCATTAGCCAATCCCACAGCACTGGAGAAGAAATGTCAGACATGATCGTCATGCATTAAACATGTCCTGATCATCCACTATATGCCAAGTGCCGGGAATTAGAAATGATAACAAAAATAATAAAAAAAATCTGCTTTCTGTCATCAAGGAGCTCATAACCCAGACGGCAGGAGGTATGAGACAAACAACTGGTTGCTAATCATAAGGAGCCCACGTTTGCAAATGGTTCTTATAGATGCACAAGTATTGCATCCAGGGTGACCCCTATGACGTCACACTTTCTTAAGGGGCGACAGTGAGAATTGGGGCTCGGCAGAGAGAGAGCTGACCTAAGACGGTGTCTCCTAACAGTCCCTGGCCTCCACCTGCTTCATACGCCCCAGTCACAAGACTGCCAACCTCTGTCCCCTCTGTCTGCCCCCCATAGTCACTGCTTCTTCAACGCAAAAGCTACCTGCTTGTGAAGGGGGTCGACTTCGCACTGTAGATTCCCACTGCACACAAGGCAGGTGTTGTGAGACCCACACTGGGAAGGGAACTGGGGAAGGTGTCTTCCAAGTGAGCACACTGCCCCTGTGTTCCCTCCACACCTGCTCCCAGTGGCAGCTCTTTTAAGCATCCAAACCCCATTTAGCAGGTCTGGGGAGGTGGCAGGTGCGTGAGGTCGCCCAGCTGGCTTGGGGGAGAGCCTGGCCGCTCCCGGCAGGTCTGTGGGTCTCGTTCCGGAGTCAGTGAGCTCTCAGCTGTGTGATCCCCCCTTTCCCGCCGCCCGCCAGCCATCCTGGATTCTGTGCATCCTTTTTCCACTTCAAGGTTGGGCTTCCATCTCCTCTTCCCGCGGTTGGAAAGTGTCCCTAATCACTGGAGAATCTAATTACCGCTCCTTCTAAGCGAGCTCTCTGTTATGCAAATGTGGCTATAATTGTGTCAGGCAGGTTTTGTTGCCGGTTTATCTTTCCTCTCCCCCCGTCTCCCCGCGCATCTCCTTTCAAACTGGAGTTGCAGACCCCCTCTTTTTTTATTGTGAAGGCCCCCCGAGGTCCCCAGCTCCCCAGCCACGGAAACTGCCTTGATTACCCACTCCGCATTCTCGGGAGCCACAACAGGCCCGCCTGGGGCAAACAGAGGAAAATAAACAGCGTTTAGTGGAATTTGTTTTATTTCTTTGGAGATGCAAATCAGAAGGTTCCAGATGAGCTCTGGGAATGTCTGCGTGGGGCGGGAGGAAGTTGGCTCGGGGACGAGGGGCACTGTCTGGGTGGGGAGAATAGGACCCTCTGCAGCCTGAGGGGCCCCCTGATTCCATAGGGGGTGGGGGGTCGGGCAGCTGCGCCAAACCCCAACCCGCTACATTTGTCGTTTTGTCCCGTTAAAAGTTTCCGGGCCCTTTCTGGGTCGAGGCTGTTAGGACGCTCTGGCCTGTTTCACTCACAGCCTTGGCAGAGCAGCGGGTGCTCCTGGGGTCCCTCCGAGGGACCCCGACTTTCCACCCCTGGGGAAAATGCAGGGCTGCCTCCTTAGCTGCCGCCTCCCTGTGAGGCCGACTTCGTGCCAGGCAACATTCCAGGTACGGGGACAGAGAAGGGAACACACCAGCCATGAACCTCCAGCCTAGTGGCGGGAGACAGACAATCCACAAACAAATATACCCTGGCAGGTGGCAAGGAGTGCTAAGAAAACCAGGAGGAGAGGTTAAGAGTGACCGGGACGGTGAGCATGGCGAGGGGGTCAGGGGAGCACTCTGAGGAAGGGACATTTGCGCAGAGCTCAGCAAAGCCTGAGGCTGGAGGCGCAGGCCCGACTGCACCTGGCACGCCAAGGTTTCCCACCCAGATCTTCTCCTGCTTGTCCAGGATCAGGCAGGAAAGTGCTGAAAAGCCACAGACCTGCTCTCTGCACAGAGAGCTTTCCCAGGCAGAGGGAACCCTAGGGTGCACGCCCAGCGGAGGGGTGCCTGGCTGTTCAGGACTGGCCAGGGCTCAAGTGGCTGGAGCAGGGTGAGGGGTGGGGTGAGAGATCAGAGAGGTCAGAGCTCCATGCGGCCTTGGGGTCGTCTACAGGTCTCAGGTTTTACTCTGAGTGAGAGGGAGGCCGTTGGAGGGTTTTAAGCAGAGGAGTGACACGACATGACATTTTATGACAATTCTAGCTGCCATTTGGCAGGCTGTGCAGGGCAAGGCTGGAAACAGGGAACCTGGTTCGGGTTTGCAAATGCACTGGTGCAATGGAGGTGGCTGGAAGTCCTCGCGTTGTACGTAAGATGTGAGCGAAAGAACGGATTCAAGGATGACGCCCAGGTTTGGCCTGAGCAAGTAGAGTCACCGTTTACTAGGATGGGAAGGAAGGAGGAAGGATTAGGGTTGGGGAGGGAATCAAAGTTCTTTTCGAGAGATGTTAGGCTTGATAGCCCGTTTGATATCCAGGTGGCATCAAGAAGGCAGCTGGAAATTGGAGTGTGGAGTTTAGAGGAAGAGGTCTTGGCTGGAGATATAAATTTGCATATAGATGGTACTTAAAGTAATGAGAATAGATGAGATTACCTGGAGAGTGAATGCTGGCAAAAGGAGAAGAGGTCTGAGACAGCCCTGCACTCACTGTTTAGGATTTCTTTCTGGCAGATTGGTAGGGTAGGAGAGTGAGCCATTTGGGTAAACTGAGAACTGAATTTTGAGCATCTTAACACCCTCATCCCCACCTTTAAAAAACTCTTAGCCTTCAGGGCCCTAGATCCTGGAGAGGTGAACTAGGCAGCCCAGTGTCCTTACAGGAAGTGGAGACAAAGGACTGTCTAAGGCGTAACCTGGACAAGTCCCTTGTTTCTCAGGTCTCCATTTTCCCCTTTGTAAAAGGAATGGGGGTGCTTGGTCTATGAGGGTGACTCCAGAGAGTCAGCCTCGTGCCCTCAGCAGATGTTACTGAACTCAGGGAGACGGTTGGGTTGATATCTCGTCCCCCTCCTCTGGCTCTCCTTATCCACAGTATACAGTTGATTCACTGCCAACAATATACAGTTGATTCTCTTTATTCACGGATTCTCTATTTGCAAATTCTCCTACTAATCAAAATCTATTTGTAACCCCAAAATCAGTTCTCATGGCACTTTGGTGGTCGTTTGCAGATGTGCCCAGAGCTTCAGAAACATTTGCCCACTGTGTTTGTTACTAGCTGAGGTCAAAGGAGGCTCCGTTCTGCCTTCCTATTTTAGATGTCTTATTGTAAAGTGTCCTCTTCGCAGTCTATTTAGTGTCACGTTTTCTACTTTTTTTGTTGGTGATTCGACCATTTAACATGAGCCCCAAGCATGGTGCTGAAGTGCTGGGTAATGTCCCTAAGCACAAGAAGGCTGTGATGTGTCTCACAGCGAAACACCTGGGTTAGAT
The DNA here is from genome assembly GCA_008086735.1 of Cheirogaleus medius. NCBI lineage: Eukaryota > Metazoa > Chordata > Mammalia > Primates > Cheirogaleidae > Cheirogaleus > Cheirogaleus medius. Next base: position 5,673,366 of record VBSM01002937.1, read on the forward strand.
ACGATTCATTCGAGCGTGAGTCATGGCACTGCTGGCTGTGAGTTCGGTGTTAATGAATCAGCAAAATACAATAAATACGGTGTCTTTAAACAGAAATATACATAAGGTTATGTACTGATCGTTTGATAAAAACGCTGGGACCAGATGCTCACAGGACCCTAACCCTGTATTTCCTCTAGGAGCAATTCCTCGGTATTCGCTAATTCAGTGCTTACAGTGATTTATAGAATACACCTGCTGCGATTGATGGGAATTACTTGTTCTTCCACCCTAGAACATACCCACATCAGTAGTTTCAGAATTACTAACTCCTACCTCTGTGAGAAGCAAATCTACTTACCAGAGTAGGGTACTTCTGGACACTTCTTGTCTTTAGTCTTACAATACGCATTCAAAACTGCTTTCCAAAGTTACTTAGGTTATTTTCTATCTCTTTCAGTGTAATTCTATGATTCATTTGTAATGCAGTTTGGCTTATTTCTTAGTTTGTATTCCATGTGGGGTTCTCCCAGTGTTCTGGTCAATTTTTAAAAATTTGCATACAGTAAGATTTGTGTTATACAGTACAATTGGTCTTGACAAAGCATAGAGTCATGAATCTATCACCACACTCATGATAAACAGCAATTCTATTACTCCAAAATGACCTTGACCTGCCTCTTTTTGGTCTGTTCCTCTCCCAGCCTTAGCCCTCGACAACCACTGATCTATTTTTGTCCCTACAGTGATGTCTTTTGCAGTATGTCATATAAACGGAATCATGCAAGATATAACATTTTGGATCTGACTTTTGTCACTTGGCAAAATGCATTTAAGATTCATCCATGTTGTGTGAAGCAGTAGCTTGTTCCTTTTTATTGCCAAGTAGTGTTTCACTCTATGGAGCTACCATGGTTAATCCATTTGCCAGTTAAAGAACATTTGGGTTGTACCAGTTTTTGGTAATTATGAATAAAGCTGCTATAAACATTTATGTACAGGTTTTTATATGAACATGAGTTTCCACTTTTCTTGAGCATAGCAGAGTGGGGTCGTAGAGTCATATGGTAGTTGTATATTTAACTTTATAAGAAATCGCCAAACTATTTTCCAAATGGCTGTACCATTTGTATTTCCATCCACAATGAATGAAAATTCCAGTTGCTCCACAACTGTACCAGCACTTGGTATTATCAATCATATTTATTTATTTATTTATTTGCTATTCTAATAGATTTGTAGTGGTGTCTCATTGCAGTTTTAATGTAACACTTTTCTACTGACTAAAGATGTTTAACATCTTTTCATTTGCTTATTTTTCATTCCTATATCTTCTTTGGAGAAGTGCTTGTTTCAATCTTTTGTCCATTTCTTTTTAATGAGTGTTTGTTTTCTTATTGTTGAGTTTTGAGGGATTTTTTTATATTGTGTATACAAGTCCTTAGTCAAAAATGTGATTTGCAAATATTTTCTCCCCATCTGTGGCTTGTATTTTTATTCTATTAATAACGGTATCATTTGCAGAGCAAAGTTTTAAATTTTGATAATACCTAATTTATCTTTTTTTTTCTTTTGTTAATCATGCATTTGGTATTTCATCTAAAAACTCTGCCTACCAAGGTCACAAAGACTTTCTCCTATGCTTTCTTCTAGACGTTTTATAGTTTTATGTTTTGCATATGATCCATATGTAAAATGATCCATGTAATCCATTTAAAGTTATTTTTGAGCTAATTTTTATATAAGTTGGGAGGCTTAGGTTGAGATCCATTTTTTGCTTATGTTTGTCCAATTGTTCCAGCACCATTGTTGAAAAGACTAACCTTTTTTCATCAGTTAAGGAAAAAGGTTGAATTCCACAATGGGTTGAAATTGTAGGAACTGAAAACATCACATGGAGGGTGGAGGATCAGAGAGATGGTCCATGGACCACATAATTCACCAGCAGCTCAAAACCAGATGTGGTCAGGCCGGGCGCGATGGCTCACGCCTGTAATCCTAGCACTCTGGGAGGCTGAGGCGGGAGGATCGCTCAAGGTCAGGAGTTCGAAACCAGCCTGAGCAAGAGCGAGACCCCCGTCTCTACTAAAAATAGAAAGATATTAATTGGCCAACTAAAAATATATAGAAAAAATGAGCCAGGCATGGTGGCGCATGCCTGTAGTCCCAGCTACTCGGGAGGCTGAGGCAGGAGGATCACTTGAGCCCAGGAGTTTGAGGTTGCTGTGAGCTAGGCTGACGCCGCAGCACTCACTCTAGCCCGGGCAACAGAGTGAGACTCTGTCTCAAAAAAAAACCAAAAAACCAGATGTGGTCAAGAGAACGTAAGTTACCCAGAAAATCATGGAAATCTAAGGGAGTTTCGCACTTTCCACAAGTCATTAGAGTGGGGAGAGGGTTGTTGAGCCAACCTCAGGCAGGTCTCCTGGGGAAGAGTGAGCCTAGCTGATGTCCCAGTGCTCCAGCAGTGAGGTGCACCCCTATCCCAGGGCTCAGGGGTGAGGTGGGGGCTTCAGCTTGGGCTGGAGGCCAGGACGACTCATCAGCCCAGGGTGATCATCTGTCAGGTAAGGCTGTTTGTTTGCTCTCGCAGCGAGCCCCGATGCAATCACAGCACCCAGGTGTCCCGGCGCTTTGACTGTTCCCTCCCTGGGTTCTTAATGGAGACTGGCAAGATCTGGAGTCCCAGGTAATTCTATTGTCAGTTTCAGCAGCCTCCTGCCCCTCATTAGACAAAAGCAGAGAGAAATGAGCAAAGAAGGAGTGTCAACCCCAGAGCAGGGGGAGCCTGTTAGAGTCAGCAGCTTTCAGGAGATGACAGGGTAGTGAGAAAATTATCCGGGCCTTCCAACCAGCCGCTTTAGGGCCCAGGTGGGAAACTGGGACGTCTGCAGCTCTGCGGAGCTCAGGGCGGAGCTGGTGTGAGCTGCCTGGTTTCAGCTGCAGGACCTTTTCTTTGCGGGGCAGATTGAGGGGAGGTGGACTGTCGTTAGCATCCTTCAGCCTTCGGTTCAGAGGGTCCTCTCAGTGCTGGGGCCTAACAGGAGAGGTGTCTCGGGTGGCTTGGGTTTGAGTGGCAAGTGCGTACAGTGCCAGGGGTCAAGGCCTTTGATTTACCTAGACCTTGAGGATTTCACTCACGATGGATAAATTACAACAGACCACGGGAGACAGAATCGTGGGCCTGTAAGAAGGCAGGAATCTGTCATTGCCTCCCACTAGGATCCTGTCCCCAGCCCCGGCCAGGAGCACATACATTTCCATAGATACACACATAACACACCTACCTTGGATCATTCGGGCTGCTGTAACAAAAATACTTCGGATTGGGCAATTTATAAACAGCAGAAATTTAGTTCTCACAGCTCTAGAGTCTGGGGAGTCCACGATCAAGGCGCCAATAGATTTGGTGTCTGGCGAGGGCTCGTTGTTGGCTTCAAACGTGGAGGCTCCTTGCTGTGTCCTCAGACAGTGGAAGGGACAAGGCAGCTTTTTCCAGCCTCTTTTATAAGGGCACTAGTCCCATTCATGACAGCAGAGCCCTCGTAACTTAATCACTTCCCCAAAGGCCTCATCTCTTAATGTGATCACACTGAGTATTAGGTTTCTTTTTTTTTT
>VBSM01002937.1:5684355-5725531 GCA_008086735.1 Cheirogaleus medius
GAGAAAGGGACAGAGCTAGAAAGAAGTGTGGAGACAAGGCTGTACCACTTCACCAAGTGTCCGGTGAGTGTGCTGGGCTTGGTGTGGCGAGGGGACAGAAGGAGTCTGTTGTGGTGTCCTGCCCTTGTGTTGCCCTTGTGTCGTCTTCTTCCGCGGGAAGACGGAGTTTGCAAATATGGAACAAATGGAGTGCAAGTAGATGCAAAATTGTGTGCTCCTCATTGGAAAGACTTCTGCCTGCTGTAGAAGCCCAAGGAAGCTCAGGGCGAAACCTGGGTTTGAAATGGGACCCTGAAGAGCGAGCTGGACTACGACAAAGGGAGAAGTCTGGGCTCCTGAGCGGGGGACCACACTGCGCTAAGACTCAGGCGCAGGGCCGGCAGCGTGGGGAGAAGGGCCCGGCGTGAGATCGGGGAGAGCGAGCCGGCTGGACTCTACCGGAAAGCTGGCTGGGGTGGAGTCAGGTGAGGCAGGACTTCAAAGTCTGGCCAGAGGCAACGAGATCTAATTCAGACTAAATATGGATAATCTGATGAATTATTGATTCGCTCAATGGATAATTTCAGAGCTCAGAAGCAGAGGAAGCAAGGAAGAAATGTCCCGTGCTGGACTTCACTCTGACCAGCCCCGGGGAACACGTGTTGGTGATAGAGTGACTGGGGCCCTTGGAGGAAGTGACTGTCAGCCTGGAGTGGGTCACAGCAGGCCGAGGACACCCTAGGCATGGCAGATGTGAGTGCTAAGCTTAAGGAAAAGCCCTGCTTGGGCAAACAAAGAGGGCAGAGTCCTGGCCAGAGGCTCAGGAGTGGCAGTGAGGTGTGCGTGAGGCTCCGACAGTGGACACCTGCAACAGACGAAAGACATTCCAAAGAGAGAGAAAGGCACTGCCTCTTCCCCACCATCTCTCTCTCTCACACACACACACACACACACACACACCCTGGCTCTCTGCTCCTCCTGTCTGTCATTAGGCATTCAGGCAGTTAATTCTCCCAGACACACGCCGAGAGTGCCAGGAGCCTTGTGGAGTTGAAAATGGGATGGCATCGCAAGGCTCATTACAAAATCCCCGAGGGGGTGGATAAGGACAGGGATTTCCCCTCCCCCGGCCTCTGCAGGAGGTTCGGTGCCCATCCGACTTCCTACCCGCCCCGCAGGCCCACTCCCTCGCCCTGCTGCTGGCCGCTGGCTCCTAGCCCCTCTCTGACTCTGCCCCAGGTCTCCGGCCGTGCCCTCCCAGTTTGGGTCCCACTCCAGGTTCCTGATATGAGAAAGGTCCCAAACCCTGTGCCCTCTGGAGTAAAGAGGGCAGAAGGCAGAGGGCAAGGTAGCAGGTCAATGGAGAACCCCAAACTGACCACACTGCCTCCCTTTCCCATCAGCTCTCGACGGAAACAGCTGCCATGGAAGCTGGGGTGGCATCTCCCCCTCCGCCTCCCACCCTTACAAAGGGTCTTCTTTGCCCACGAAGGGTAGCACTTGCTATAGAGTGTGCCCTTCGTCGTCACGTGAGCGTGCAGTGTCTACAGTGCTTGCCGAGCACCTTCCTGAAATGTATCAGCAAAGGCGAGCAGCCCGAAGCCCCGCGCGAGGCAGGGGGAGAAGGGCCGTGAGCAGCCACACGGTACGCGGTGCTTGATGTACTCCAGTAGATGGGTTACGTGTCCTGGGGAAAACGCGGAGCAGAGTAAGGGGGAGCGGGAGGGGGTTACAAGTTTAAATAAGGTGGTCAGGGCAGGTCTCATCAAGAAGACGACACCTGGACAGGTGCAGGAGGAACATTGCAGGGCAGGAGACACAGACATGGGGGAGCAAAGGCCCCGAGGCGGGCAGGCCCGGCAGGCTACAGACACAGCGTGAAAGCCGGTGCGCCCAGCAGGGCGAGCGGAGCAGATGGGACCGGAGAGGAGCGGGAGTGGGTAGGAGGGTCAAGCTGATGTCCACAGAGGTCTCCCGTGATCCCGCTGTATAGCGTGGCCCCCCTTGCCCCGGTCTTCACCCTCGTTGCTTCCCTCGCTGCCCCTCACCACCCTCTGCCGTGCTTTGTATTGTTGCTACCATCTGTCTCCCTGGGGATGGCAGCTTTGTGCAGGCAGGGACATCGCCATGGGCAGGTGCTACACGTCAGAGCCGCTGGTGAGCGCAAAGTGGGCAGAGTGCCCTCCATGCCTCAGGCTGCCCAGGAGGCTTGCCAAGGTCGCTCCTCATTTCCTGGACTGAAGGAAGCCCCTTCTGACCCATGTTGATGACCCTCATCCCGAGGGGGGTCCGTAGTGGTCGCCGCAGGGCTCTTTGGCCCTGGTCGGCTGAGAGCAGGGATGTGCTGCTCAGGCAGAGTCTCCTATAAGCATTGTCCTTGGGCCTTCCTCACAGGCAGGGGATGTTTTGCTTTCGTTTGTTCAGCATGTATTGGGCATCTACTACATGCCGTGCTCTGTGCTTACGGACTTGGGTCGAGTGGATGATGTCACCCTAGCCCTATCCGGGCTCCCCAGGTCCCAGGCTTCATTGTGCACGTGGGTAGCGTATGCCAGGTGCACACCAGGCCCTGGAAGGCAAACACGGACGGCACAGTCCCTGCACTCAATCAGGTTGCTGACATTGTCGCAGATGTGAGAGGCATGTAAACAAACGTCTGCAGATCCACCGCAATGAGGGCAATACAGGGGACACGAGGAAGCGGGCAGGAGAGATCTCACAGGTGAGTCATGCCTGAGTTGAATGAGAGTGGAGTGATGTGTCACCTTGCGGTCTGGTTTGAAGTGCCCCCAAATCCTTTTCTCGTTGAGCCTGGAATGAGGAATTCAGTTGTATGGGTTAAGTATTGTCCCCTCCCTTTGGCCTGAAAATAACCGCTATTCCCAGGAAAGTGACTAACGTACCACACAATTCTGAGATGAGCTTCTTACAGGTGAGGAAACCAGGTACCGTGTGTGTGGGGGGTGATGGAGAGAAAGGAGTTGGGGGGCTTCATCCCCTAGTTCTCTGTCCCCTCTCCACTTTTAGTGGTCTCTATTTTTAGGTGCCGAGGCTGTCTGGAGTTCTCTGTACTCCTGGAGGGAAAGATTTGGTAAGCACATTAACAAACGAATTTACCCTAATGGGCTAATGATCTAGCCTCTTCTCACAGCTATGCTTTCTTCTTTTCCTTGATGCATCTCCTGGGGCAATTAAAAGTTCCATCTCAGGCCCGGCAAGGTGGTTCCTGCCTGTAATCCTAGCCCTTCAGGAGGCTGAGGCGGGAGGATCATTTGAGGCTAGGAATTTAAGACAGAGGGGAACACTGATGGGGACTGGAGTAAAAAGGGAAAGCAGGTGGGAGCGAGGCGGCCGAGGGCTCCTCTGCAAAGCTGGTGCTGGGTTCTCTATCTGCCTTGTTTTAAAAACCATTTCTCCTTTTTCTTTAAATCTAACTAATGCATGGGTATCAGTTTTTGGTTTTGTTCTTTAAATTAAATAGTATCACTACACCTGTAATGAAAACATTGCAATCCTCTGCCCTACTTTTTTGAATTTCTGCTTCTCAGAAACAACTGCTTTCAACTCTTTTCTGTTTCTTCTGTCTACTCCCCCACCCCCACCCCACCCATTGTACTGCTATTACTTGGTTTTTCAGTTTTTGTTTTTTTGTTTCCTATATGGAAGATGAGGATTGTGTTCTCTTATATAACACGCTCCTCTCCTGCCACCTAATGTATTCACACCATTGCTTCTCGTCATCCTCTCAACACGGTATTGTCACCTTACGGATAAAACCAATGCTCGGTGTTTACGATGTCATGATCATGAAAATGTAATTCATTGTCAATCTAGGGGGTACAATAAAACTATTTAATACTTTACATTTTACCTGGAGTTAGTAGTTGCCTCATTGTTTGTTAGTTTGCTTGCGTAGTTTTCCATGTACCTATCAGAAATTCGTTCTCAAGTTTCCTGGCAGAACAATGAAAATCACTATAATATGAGCAAACATCAGGTAGTCTATCTGTTTCTTTTTTCTTTTTCTTTTTTTTCCACCTGAGGATTTCCTCCTGGTGCCCTTTTTCCTTCTGTTACATGTAGCTCTCTAAGCTTGCTACAAACTGTCACTGGGAGCTTCTCTTCGCTATTAATCTGGGAATTCCCTTTGCCTGTTTCCTATGTTAAACCTCTTTCCTGGATTCCATGTTTTCCCCCTTCTTGGTTTATTCAGTCCTTTGGACAGAATACATCTGCAAGTAGCTTATTGTGAAAAGATAAGTGGGAGGTTAATTTTTTGAAATCTTGCATATCTGAAAATGTTTTTCATGTATTTTTACAGCATTTTTGGAAATATATTTTGCATACCATAAAATTCACCCATTTAAAGTGTATAATTCAGTGGTTTTTAGTATATTCACAGAGTTATGCAACATCACAGTTTAATTTTAGAACATTTTTAACACCCCAAAAGAAACCCTATACATATTAGCAGTCCTTCACTATTTCTGCTCACTCCTCTTCCCCCAATCCACTGCTCCAACCCCAGGCAGCCACTAATCTACTTTTTGTCTCTATGGACTTGCTGATTCTGGACATTTCACATAAGTGGAAACATATAATAATACACGGTCTTTTGCAACTAACTTCTTTCACTTAGCATAATTTTTTCAAGGTTCATCTATGTTGGCGCATGTGTTAGTATTTCATTCTTTTTTATTGCTAAATAATATTCCAGAGCATGGATATACCACATTTTGTTTGCCCAGTCATCAGTTGATGGCCATTTAGGTTGTTTCCACTTCTTGGCTATTTTGAATAATTCTGCTATGAACATTTATATACAATTTTTTGTGTGGACATATATTTTCATTTTTGTTGGGTATATACTTAGGAATGGAATTGCTTGGTCTTATAGTGATCCTATGTTTATCATTTTGAAGAACTGCCGAGCTATTTTCCAAAGTGGCTGCACCATTTTGCATTCCCACCAGCAATGTATGAGGGTTCTAATTTGTCTACATTCTTATCAGCACTTGTTATTGTCTCTTTAATTTTAGCCATCCTAGTGGGTATACAGAGGCATCTTGTTGTGGTTTGGATTTGCACTTCCCTAATGACTAACGAAGCTGAATATCTTTTGGTGTATTTACTGGCCATTTTTACATTCTCTTTGGAGAAATGTCTATTCGAATCCTTTGTCAATTTTTTAACTGAGTGAGTTATTTGTGTGTTTATCATTGAGTTGTAAGAGTTCTTTATATATTCTGGATACAGATGACTTGCAATTGCTTTCTCATTCTATGAATTATCTTTTCACTTTCTTGATAGTGTCTTTTGGTGCACAAAGGTTTTTTTTTTTTTAATAGAAAACGTCTTGCAATTTTATTATACTTATCTCATTTACATTTGCCTAATTTATTTTAGCAGTGTACTTACCCATTTTGATAGCCTGTGACTATTAGATATACAATAAATGTTATTAATTGTGCCCTCAACAAAGTAATTAATGTCTAAAGAAATGTAATAAATAAACCTATTTTTATAAACAAAATTTAGAAAAGCAGGCTGTAGTCTGGCTTTGACTCCCAGGCCATAATTGGCCCACCCCTGCTTTAGGATTTGAAGGCATTGCTCTATAGCTCTGTTCTCTCCTAGTCTTTTTCCTCATGCTTCCTATGTAGCTTTATTGTTGTTGTTTTGCTTTGTTTTCTCTCTGGAAGCATTTAGATTCTTCTATTTCTAGAACTTTTTCAAAGATTATCCTATTGTAGGTCTTTTTTATTCATATACGGGGAAATCTGTCAATATGAAAACTGTCAACCTGGCAATCCATACCCCTTTAGTTCAGGAAAAGCTTTTTATTTAATTATCATCTCTTTGCTAATGCCTCCACCATTTTTCCATTCTTTCCTTCCTGAACTCCCGTTATTCATGAATTAATCCTCTAATTTTCTTAACTCTTCTCTATCTACCCTCCCCCCCACCATCTGTTATATTTTTATTCTGACTCCTAGGAGATTTCCTCAACTTTATTTTTCAACCCACTTTTAAACTTTGAAAATTTTCTGCCATATTTATATTTAATTCCAAGAACGCTTTCTTATTCTCTGAATGTTCTCGTTTATAGAATCCTATTTTTGTTTCATAGATGCAACATATTTTCCTACATTTCTAAAGATATTAAAAATTGTTGAAGTTTTCTTTTGCTTTTCTTCATTGCATGCTCCCTCATTTTTCTCTTTTTCCCTGTTGTTCTCTATTTGGGGATGGGGGTGATTTGTCCAGATGTTTTTCTATTATTTGTTGATGGGAAGAATGAGGCAAAAAGAAAACCCAGGGGCCTGACTGTGGTATCATTCCTCAGGCCCTAGGTCCCTTGCTGGCTTTGCTTCTGCCCTTCCCCTTCAGCGTCTTCTTGGGTCTGTGTCACTGGTAATGTCTAGGGTGTCTAGATGTACTGAGCAGGAGGGATAGGGGAAAGTAGGTCTATTCCATTGTCCCAGAAGCAGAAGTCCCCAATCCATTATTTTTCCCAGTGCATAAATGAAGAAACAGAGTCATTTATGTGTGTCCCAAATCACAGGATTTGGAGCAGGCTGCAGACTGATTACAACGGAGCTTTCCTTCCTGCCAGAAACCAGGGTGCTCGGACCCATAACAGCCAGCAGGAGGGACCCCAACCATCCACAGGATGTTGTATGCCTCGAATCACAAAGCAGGTGAGTAGCAGAACTGGAATGTCATCTCACGTTTGTGTGACTCTACAACTGGGGCTCTTTCTCCCATGCCACACAGGCCCAAGGGGCCTAGGTCCAAATATAAGAGTGGTCATATGAGATAAAGATTAGACTGACTTCTTGTGGATTCAGAGGGCAGAGCTTTCTTATAGGAGAGCAAGAACCACCCGTCAGAGATGCTGTCAGACAGGAACGTTAGAGGTACGGCTTGTGGCCCACCTGCATTAAAATGTTATGCATGTCTGCTAGACATTCAGGTACCTCAGCCTTACCCTCCTTCTGCAGACGGTGATATTTTTGTGTGTGTGCCCTTTAAGGATTATTAACACTGCTGCAGAGGCAAACAAAGAAATTCCATGATCTCTTGGAGCTCTTCAAACTCTTCAGACTCTATGATGCTCTTGAACCAATCTCCCCAATTGCCCTGCACGGGTGGCGGCCTGGGCTGCTTGTCCAATTTCTGGTAAAACTAGCTTGGCGAGCAAGGCCTGTCTGGGCTTACGGGAACACGCCATGAGCATGGGGGGTCAGGGAGTTTTCTCCTCGGGCAGGGAGCTTGCGGGGAGAAGGGGAGAAGGAGAGACCTGGTCAGAAGCAGCAGACAGTAGACGACTAATGGGATTAATACTTGGGATTCATTAGCCAAGGCTTCTGGAACTTTTCCAGTCCTCTCCAGCAAATGGCCCAAACTGCCCCCTTAATAGCATTAAGTGAAATTACAAATCAGAGACGCTGGCTGATCAATCTCCTTGGGGCTCCTCTGCAGACTCTGTGCAGCGGGGTGTGGCTGCCGCTCCTCTGCCAGCTGCTGCGGTTCCTGCTCCGTTTGGTCAGTTTCCCTCTTCCCTGGTCTGGAGGAAAGGAGTCAGGGTGAGCAGGTCTGGATCTCGGTCAAAGCTTCCCTCTTGCCCATCTCACCCCACCCCACCCTAGTGCACACAAGCCACCCCTCAAAGGGAAGCCAGGCAGAAGCAAAATGCTCTGTCCCAGAAATCTCCTTGGTCGCTAAATTTAGGTTGGAGGGGGGTGTACTGGGCAGAGGGGCTGGAATGAAATTGTGCTGGGAGGAACTTTCTTTTTTCCAATGTAGCCTGAGCTTTCGTTGCTTGAGAATCCCACAGGCCTCAGAGGGAGAACAGGGGTTCACCCAATGGGGTCCCACTTCTTTCAAGTCCAGCCTTGAGGCAGGGAGCCCACCCTGCTGGAAAGTTCTTGGAATCTCCCCTTAGAGGCCCTGCTCCCTCATCAGACCGCTTGCTCACGTTCTCCACTGACTTAGCCTCGCTGACGGGGCTTAAGGCCAATCCATCATCCTCTCTCTACTCCCCAGGACAAGTCTTGACCACCTCGTCACCCACATCCTTCCTTCCTTCCTTCTAGGAAAAGGGATAGGAAGGGAATTAGTCAAGAACTAACTCAAAGAAGCAGAACCAATAGGATATAGATAGATAGATGGAAGACAGATAAGAGGGAATTTATTATGGGAATTGGCTCACACGAGAAGTCTCGTGATGTGCCGTTTCTGAGCTTGGAGAACCAGGAAAGCCAGCGATGTATTCAGTCTCGGCCTGAAGGCCTGAGAACGAGGAGCTTCAGTGTCTGAGGGCAGGAGGAGATGGATGTCCCAGCTCAAGAAGAGAGAGCAAATTCTTTCTTCCTCCGCCTCTTTGCTCTATCTGAGCCCTCGAGACGGGATGGTGCCCGCTGACATGGGTGAGGGCGGATCTTCCTTGCTCAGTCCGCCGATTCACGTGCTAATCTCTCCTGGAAATACCCTCGAAGACACACCCAGACATTATGCGTTGCCAGCTCTTTGGGAACCCTTTCACCTAGAGGACACAGAAAACCAGCCATCACAGGACGATAACCAGGCCAGGTCCCGAAGTGAGAGCAGACGGTGAAGCAGTTTGCGTCGCTCTGCAGCGGCCGAGCCCCTGAGGGCACCGGGGCTGGTGAGCCAGATGGGGAGCGCCCAGCTCCCAGGATGCCTCTGTGCCGGCAGCCATCATTAAAGCTGCCTGCCTGACTCTGATTGGCCAGGCCCTGTCTCCTGCCAGGTACAGCATCGCTGTCCCTCGCTGAGACCAATCAGCAGCCCAGCCAGCGGCAGAGTGGGCCAAAAGCAATTTCTCCATGACATTTACAAAGGGAGGGTGGGATTTAGCACATTGTGCATTTCTCTGGGCTCCTTGAGGGTCTGATGGCATCCAGACCCCGCAGCCAGCTCACGCCACCCAGGTGGGAGTGGGTGGTGAGCACACGTGTGTGTTATGTGCAGGGTCTGCTGAGGCTGTCCACTAACAGGTTTGCATGCATAGGTAAGCACAGGTGCTTCCAGGTGCCCAGTGAACGATCTTATCTTATAAACATCAAAATGGGAAATCAATTCTGGTAATTACACCATTTCCTGCATTCTAATATGCTATTGATTATAAGACGCATCATTGATTTAATAGCTGCCTCAAAAAAAAGAGAAACTTTACAATAAACACACAGATCTATTTTAAGACACATTCTTGTTTCAGAAATGTTAAAATGTGTGCAGGAAAGGGGGGAGATGCATATTATAATTAAGAGGAAATGGTAATTGGGAGATAGTCAAACCAATTGCCTGATTGAATTCATCAGCAAATGCAGTTAGCATGATTCCGTGGTCTATTCTATGGGAGAGAATCTTTTTAGGTGAAGGATTTTTGTGTGTTGGCGGGCACTGTAGCCAATGACTCAACCACCTTGAGTCCAATTATGGTGCCCCACTTTTAGCTGGTTCTCTAGGGTCCCTTCCCATAGAGTAACTCCTCATGTCCATTGTCACGTCAGGCATCCAATTCTAACTAGGTGACTTCCAGAAGGATTACACACAAGGACATACCCTCATCTCCTCTCATCTGGCACTGTCTTCTGAGCTAAGTTCCTGCCCTCGGTTCCCCAGGGATTGAGATCTCCTATGCTGTCACCATCGCGAGAGGCCCATACCTCCAAGCTCTGCTGCAAAGGGGTGGGCCTTCTCCTGCTGCCCACTGTCCAGCGAGGAATGAGTGAGACCATCATCGCTTGCCTCCAGCCTGCCTCTCCCACCGTCTCTCCCAGTGCAACCCAGTGAAACCTGCGGCCAAACTGCCTGTCACTGTCCCTCCAGCATGCCAGGCTTCCTCCCGACCCACTCTTTGCTGACACCGTTCTAGCCTGCAAGGTCTTGATGTTCCTGACCGACACCCAATCTGCTGCTTTGGAGAGGAAATAAGGTGGGCTTTAGACACATACTGGATCATGTGACGGACCCAGAACTGACGACAAGCCGGCAGGACACCTGGGAGGCCTAAGGTGTAACGTGGACACTGGTAGGGAAAAAACACATTTTTGAGAAAATGAAAATCAGACAATTTTGATCCATACCGGGGAGGGGGAAGAACTGGTTAGAGGTTGAGTGAACAACCAGGCAGATGGAGTGGTCCAGACAGAAACCTAAGAGGGAGAGAGTCTTTATGAGGGTGCAAGAGAAGAGCCCTGCTATGAAGAAGGCAGGTCAGATTTCCTTGTGGTTTTCCTTAGATTTATAAATTTTCTATTTTTATCTGACTTTTTTCACATTCTATTCAGTGGTTCTCAACCTGGGGGTTGGGGTACAGTTCCTGCCCAGGTGTGTTTGGAAATGCCCATGGGGAGTTTTGGTTGTCACAATAACCAGGACTCTAATGCCATGTAGCATCAGGGGCAGGGATGCTAAGAATCCGGAAGTTCTTGGGGACACATTAGTTCCTGCACTACGGCACCTCGCCTCTAGGGGCGCTCTTCTCTCCTTGCAGGGCTGGCCTGATTTGGCCTGCCGCCGCGGTCCCCTACCAGACTCGGTCTGATCTGGAATTTTCAAATGGAACTTTCTTAAGAAACGGAGAGAACACAGATGGGAAATTATCAAAGAAAGCAACAAAGCATAACAACAGAAGAACATCAACAGATTTCTGAGTCTAAGGAAGCTCACGTTTATTTAGTCTGGTCTCAGAAACACTTTTATTTTATTTTTTTAACTCACAGTTTTCCTGATTGAAACAATTTGCTAGACACAATGGCCTCATTTTTTTTCTTACTCTAAGGACACCACAGCCCGTCAGGATTCCAGATGGCCCCGATGCTGTCCTGGGAGAACGTTTAAATTTGCCTGAGGCCAGTTTCTGAATTCTCTCCAGGTGGGACTCAGAAAGGTCATAGGCTCAAGTCACTCCAGGCTCAAGCTGCCTTCTGGCCTCTCCTTGGTCTTTGGCCCCTCTAGCTAGCCCAGACAGTAGGTCTGTCTGAGCAAGATGTTAATTTTTCTGGTCTGGGTCACATAAGATGGTGCATAGCCCCTTGGCCTGCTCCTGCAACTTATTTCATCTTATAATCCTTCCAAAGACATCGGGGAATTAACCAACTAGCTTCTCCTTAGCTCCTTGGACTCTCTCCTTGCATTCAGTTTCTGATCATAGAAAACGCCTTTCTGAGACCTAGAGTAATTCTCCGTGAGAGAGGTCCTTGCTGAACAGTGATGACTGGCATGCCCTGGGCTCAGTTGTTTTTATTGAGCCCATATTCTCACTTCTGTCCATTTCTGGAAGCTTCTCAGCTTCTTTCCTATCAGGTCTGCCCTCATGCCGGAGCCGCCCCCTTGCTCAACCCTGGGTGCTGTTTAGGAGGTTGAGACTTAGAGCATTTTCCAGCCTTCCTGGGACCTGGTTCCAGTCTTTTCTGGGTATGTGATTCTGGCCAAATATCCCCTACAATAATAAAAATAATTTTAAAAATGAGTCACATTCCGCTCATCCTCGAAATAAAAATAGCACTTGGCATGTTGTTCGGTACTTCTTTTGATATAAGACTTCTTATTCCTGAAGACTACAAGCTCTTTGAGGGTCAGAACCATGCCTTCATTACCTGTATATTCTTAGCACTTAACACAGTACCTGATTATATAATAGTTGCTCAATAAATATGAATTAAGCGAATGAACAAAATGTAATAACACACAGAAAAGAGGAAGGCTGTTTTCTCACATGAATAAACAACTCCATTGAAGCCATTCTTTTGCAGAGAGAGCAGCTTTTACCTGAAATCAATGGATTGTTCATTCCTGGAGACCAGCACAAAAGAGCCATTATCTAGGGCTGGCATGCATTCTAAGCAGGCAGGCACCGGGAAAGAAACAAGCTGTGTTATAAATGGGAGTCTAGGACTCAGTCAACAGTGGGAGGCGGCAGACCAGGAGTGGTCAGAAGAGAGCAACGGGGAGAGGTGGGCGGCCCTGCTGTAGGCACTGGGGGAGTCCTGCCAGGGAAGGGGGACCGAGTGTGTGCACGGGCATCGCGGTGGTTTTAGGGAAGCCTAGCACAAGGAGGAAGGGGGGGTCCCGGCAGTGCTGGACCGTGGTGAGTGGGAGGCGTGGGGGTGGGCGGGGTGGGGGTGCTGTAGGAGGAGCCAAAGGGGCAGGTGGCCAGCAGCAGGCTGGGCTCTGGGCAAGATTTCTGGAAAGAACGATGGAATTAAGACTCCTGGGAGGATGCGTGGGAGGGAGGCTGCGTCTCCACTTTGGAGGATATGGGTTCTTGCCGAATTTTCCAGGCAGGTATTCAGGTCCAGGTAGGGGCTGTTTAGTGAGAACCTGGATACCAACAAGGCCCTAGCAGTCGGAGCAGGTCTGGGTGACCGAGGACCGGCTAAGCTCTGGGACTCGGCAGGGCTCCTTAAACTCGCTCTAACCGAGGCCAGGAGTCATCCCCAAGCGTGAGGCAGGGCTGAGCGTGCAGATGGGACCCGGATGCCTCTAGTGGGGAAGGAAGGGCTTCAGGGAGCGGGGAGGCATTATACGTTAACGAAGAAAATACGTGGTGGCCAGGCTGGATTCCACGATCAGTCTGTGTGCCTATAAATTACTCCACTGGCTTTAATGTGTATGGGTTTTAAAGATTTTCTTTCCACGTAGCAAAGTAGGTTTATAGTCTGAATGACTGAGCTTATTAATTCTAATAACTTTCTTTAGAACAGAAGTATGTGAGAGGTTGCGGCTATGGCCTGAGGTCCAAGAAGGGAGAGGAGCCCTCCCTGATCTGACAGTGGGAAGACTGTCCAGGTGTGCGTGCAGGGTGCCTTCTGGTGACCATGGCCTGGAGGACACCCTGTGCCCCCTTCCCCACCTGCCCGGCTGGCACCCTCCTTCCATGAGGACTCCAGCCCTCTGGGGCTCTCTGTTCTCTCACTCAGCGGTTGGTTGTTCAATTCTTCCCAGATGTGTTCGCCCGAGCTCTCAGCAGCCCCAGGCCAGTCCCTGGAAGACCCTGAGTGAATCGTGAATGGAGGGTTGGCCTGTCTGCGGTCTGCTGCCCTCTCTCCTGCCTGTTATTGCAGCGAAGTCCTCCAGTCTCTCAGCAGTCCTGTGAGCCACCCAGTGCTTTTTCAACAAATTCCCTTTTCAGATCACATCGGTCTCAGCCAGCCCTGATGTTTGCAACCAGGACCCCGAACAGATATAGAAATTGGTATCTTATATGGTGGCAGGAAACAGACCCGGAGAGAAATGTCGGGGTGTCAGGGCTTGTTACCTGCCTGGCTGGAGCTGAAGGCGGCGGAAACCCAGCCGGGAACGCCGGCAGCCCGTGGCTCCAGTGGCGAAACAGCACCTTATGTTATCACTAGTGGTCCCTGGCTGGAAAGACCCCTGCAGGCAGGTGATGGGGAGACAGGGGCCCCCGGGGAAGATGCTCTCAGTGCCTGCGCCCTCTCCCCGTCCCTCCTGCTTTCTGTGCGGCACGTGCCAGTGTCTGTCTGCTCTCCTGCCTAGTGGTGCGGTGGATAAACGCTCGGGTTCCTCTCCTTCCAAGGACAATTCTGAGCCACCTTCTGCAACACGTTTCAGAGTGAGCCCACTGTGGTAAGCAGCTTGATCTTGTTATTTTTCCACCCTTTCCTGTTTCGCTCTCCCTGCTCCCTCCTCTGCTTCCTGCCGGACACCCCAGGGAAACCACCTGCAGCCAAGCCTGAGTCTTCCAAGCTCAGACCGGGCAGAGGGTGAAAAGAGGAGGAGATGAAGCACTAGGTGCGGGGCAGGGGGATGGAGGGCTGGCGGTAGGGTTGCTTCTGCCAGCACTGAGAAGCTTAAGGAGAGAATGGAAAACTCAGATTCATGGATTTCAGCCCAAGGCACAGGCAGAAACCCAGAGACTTTCTACGGCTGCATGGTGTTCTCACAGCTCACAGCGGCAGGACTGAGATAGTCAAAACCAATCACAAAATTCGATCCTATAGGTGGGCAAATTATAAACCCAGTTAAAAATCACAGCTTCTCCACAATTCTACTGTGAAAGACAGGGTATTGATCAGGAAAGAGCAGGGTCCCAACAGTTGGAATGAGGATTTATGGGAAGATTTTTGGGCTCAGAGTGCCTTGACCTTTTCTCCCATGCTGAGCCATTCTTGCCAGAAGCAGGACTCGTTCCCCTCTGTCTGCTGAGGCTGGTGCCTGCCTTGCTTGGAAACTCTACACGGACCCACCTTATGGAGCTACCTTGCAAGGGGAGGAGCCACTACCCCGTTCATCTTCAGACTGGAAAAAATAACAAGAGACAAATCCCAGCATACGGGGTGGGGGTGGTGAATTACATATTTAAACTCTGGAGGAGAAAACGTACAGCCAAAAGTATTGTATGATGTTATTAAGTGGAATCGCCAAAAATCTGTGGAATTCATGTAGGAATGAATTCTGAAAGAATAAAACTAAGGAGAGAACAATAGAGTATAAGAATGCCTGGACTTGAGGATATAGGGACATTTGCTGGAGCTTCTATATTGAATGTCCTCTTCTAAGTCACCGGGGATGGTTCAGTGCTGTGTTCCGTTGGCTGAAGCACAGGGTTTGCCCTGATTCCCACTACAGGGAGTTGAGAAGCCAGAAACCCCTTGGATGTAGGGAAGGGATGTATAGAATTTGGGAGACAGAAGTGGGTTTATGTGCGATCTACCTATGACTCTGAGAAGACCCAGAAGAGTTTACTTTTCCTGTATTCATCAGGATGTCTAATGCGGCATGTCCGGCTGTCTGGAATTACAGTGAAGGTCAAAGCTTAGAATAGAAGATGCTGAGTGTCATGCATTCCAAATTTAGAGTCACCTGTGTGAAGGGTATACAGAGGGGCGCCAACAACATCCCACCTGTCCCCACGGTGTACGGTGGGTGCCTGGGAGATCTGTTGGCCGCTGGGGAGTGCAGTGCAGATGAGAACTGTTCACCCCTGACATCCGCGTGGGGGAGGAGGGAGAAGGGGCACCTCAAGGGAACCGCTGGTAGAGACAGAAGTGGAGAAGGTGGCCATTGGGCGTCGGGCTGGGTGTCTGCTTCGCCGGTCTGAGCCAGGGAGGGGAGACTTGGAGAAAGACGACAGGCTGAGCTGTGGGGTGGGGGGAGGGAGAGAACAGTAAAGCAGCCCACTCCCACCCCTTGGCATGGTGACAACCCAGGGGTTCCCTGACAGCTGCTTGGACAAAGCAGGGGGCACTGGTCCTGAGCTGGCCTGTCAGGGACCCCACACAGGAGGCCTGCTGCCCGCCGAGGGGTCCTGGCAGCTGCAGGCCCCCTGTTGAGAACATTGGGTGGGGGCGGGGGGGGTGCTGGAGAAATAAGGCCAGCCGGGGACAGATCTCCTGGGTCGGGAAACGTGCAACGCAGGGTCCCCGCCGAGTCCACCAGGAGCTCACAGACAGCACAGAGGCCCGGCCTTTGGTGCCTGCCCCGCAAGGCGGCTTGAAGACCTACGGAGAGGTGGCAGCCAGCAGAAGAAAGCCTGCAACCTTGCCCAGAGAAGAAAGGAGACGTTCACCCTTTTCTTTCTCGTTCCTCTTTATCTACTTGTTTAGCTGCCGAAAACTCCGGGCCTGGCAGATATGGTGGAGGATCATGGCCCCCGCCTCTTCCTGTCCCGGAGCAGTTCATAGGCACGGGGCCTTTGACAGCGGGAGGGACAAGGACTCCCGAGGGAAGGACCGGAAACAACAGCACGAGAATGCGCTGTGCATTCCAGCCTTCCTGAAAGGGACCCTTCGCCAGGGTATATTGATCAGGGTCACTGGATTACCCAGATCTTTCAAGAATTCTTGGACGCTGGCTCTAGTAGAACATTGATTCTGGGGACCAGAAGACTCCTTTATTCACTGGCCAACGTGAGGCTTTGGGGGCCAGGCGATAAATAGATTTCTACCTGAGTCTTTCTCACGGTAGACACAGTAGGGCACGTACCCCAGCCCGTAGCTATTTTCTCGGATTCCGACTAAGCAATTGGAATAGAATCCCTTCCCGGCTCCTGATCCATGAAGTAGGGGCTGTTCCCATAGGAAGGACCAAGAGGGAGTCTCCAGGGTCCTCCCACAGTGATGGGGGAATTGCAGAGATTAATGCTTCTGCTTCGAGAAGAGCCCAGAGCAAGAAAAGATTCTATGTCGCAAGGCAAGCGGCTCTGTCCTGAGCCTCTCAGGACCCAGCGGATGCAATGACAATCAATGTCTGCGGCAGGTCAGGATTCCACGTGGAGCCATTGGAAAGCACCAACGGGAGAATCATGGAGCCGGGGGACCTGGGGTTTTGGAATAACAATGTCACCTCTTTGCAGTGTCACTGTTCATGTGAGAAACAGCTCTCGACTTTCTATTGACCTCGCAGACTGAACGTGAGAACACTGGACACCCGGTGACCATGAGTGGCCCATCGAGAGCCAGGTAACCCGAGTGGCCCATCGAGAGCCTGGTGTGATCTGACCAACCAGCCAAGAAGGGCACGCCCAGCACCGCCACACGACCAGGTGGAGAAGGCTATTTGGGACCGGGGCAAGCAGGCCCTGAAGCCACGAGCACGCGGCACGTGGCTCCCCCTCCACACACACCTCCTCCCGCGGCACTGCCCCCCTCCCCTCAGCACAGACTTGTGGCTTCACGGAGAGTCCCCAGGGCCTGTTGACTTTGGAGAGACGACTGGAACCTGGTTTGCAGGTGGCTCTGCACGACATGCTGCCATAACGCAGCAGGGGGCTGATGTGGCATTAGTGCTGCCCTGGGGCCAGCCTCAGGGGATGGCAGAGCAGGTGCGTCCTTCCGGCAGTGCGCAGTGACTCCTCTTCCCAGGAGAGGAGATGGCCTGAGGTCAGCACCTAAATGGTCCGCGAGCGGTAGCTGAGGATTTAGCCAGGTGGCCAGGGACTTGGAAGAGACAAGGTAGGAGAACTGGGGACAAGGAGGCTTAGAGAAGGGGTCTGTGGATGGACCCGTAACCCCAAATCACAGTAACCTCTAGTCTCCTCCCACCTCCAGTACGTCCCCCACTCTACCCTCCGAGTGATCTTGCTGGCAGGCTCGTCTAATCATGTCACTCCCCTGACCGGAATTTTAATGGCTCCCTAGTGCTTACAGGATAAAACATAAACCGTTTACATAACCCGTCCCTTGCCTATCTGTTCATCCTTCTCTCCTGCCACTTCCTTCCCTAACGTTTTGTGCTCCAGGCTGATTCCCAAAAGCATGCCTCTCTTTCCCCCTCTGCCCAGATGGACCCTGCCCTGTGTACCCTCCGGGTCTCAGCTGAGAGCCCACCTCCTCCCAGGTGTCCGCCCAGATGCGCCCAGGCAGGTGCAAGCTGCTTGCTGCTGTAGAACAGACTCTGGAGCCAGACTGCGTGGGCTTCAATCCTGGCTTGACCACTTAACCCGTTGTGTGACCTTGGGCCATGTAACTTAACCTTTCTGGGTCTCAATTTCCTCACCTGTAAAATAGAAGGTTGGTGTGAGGATTAATTAACATGTAACTATTAATAATTCGGCTTTAAAATAATAAAACATAAATATTTAAGATATTGAATAATGCATAAGCAGAAAGGCAAAAGCGGAAGCAGACCTGGCAGATAGTGGCTGCCCACCACATGCTCATTACCGCTGCTGACTGCCCCTGGTGACAGTCCCTGCCCTGGGACTTTGTGCATATGCCCACGCAGACGGGGTGAGCGTGCTCTGCCCTCTTTGTGTCCTTAGTTCCCAGCAAGCGACGGGCACAGAGCCGGCGCTCAGTAAGCACTTGCGGTGAGCAGATGATGTCTGGAATCAGAATCCGAGAGACAGTCCCTTGGACAAGTTACACAAGGACTAAAAGCTTCGGTTTCCTCATCTGCAAAGCGAGGACGACGGCACAAACAAGAGCCATACGAGCGCCCTTTCTGCGGGTCAAGAACAACTGCCCGTCAGCGATTGCATGTGATGCGACATAATTCTTCCATCTTAGAGCCGAAGGGAAGCCCGAATGAGGTAATGGATGGGAGGGAGATTTATAAGCTGTGAACGGCTGTGCGATGTCAGTATTGGTTATTATCGGATATGCGTAGCAATATCTGATATATCTGATGATCCTTTGAGTAGAAGGATCATCTCATTTAATTCTGCTTGTATAATAGCAATCTGGAGAAACAAATTTAAATTTTAACTCCACATGATGGGTGTCATCAAAGCTGAATTTGAACTCAGGACTCTTGCAGTAGAAGGGCCATGGGTCTGAGTGGGCCCCTGTGCTCAGTGGAGGAGCTCAGGGGTGTCCTGCAGAGCAGTGGTCCCCAACCTTTTCGGGACCGGGGACCAGTTTCATGGAAGACAATCTTTCCACGGACAGTGGGGGAGGGGGCTAGGGGGCCTGGGGATGTGCCGTGGTGGGGGGTGGGAGGAGGGGGCGCTCAGGCTGTGATGCCCGGTCCTGTTTTCCTGACAGGCCACAGACTGGTACCAGACCACAGCCCGGGGGTGGGGACCGCAGCTGTAGAGCGCTGTGGATCAGAAAGAGGCAGTAGCCTTCTTGTCTGCCTGCCTGTTTGCATTTTGCATTCTATGGCTCTTAGAACCCCCTTGGGGATTTTTCCAGCACTCTGGTTCCTCCAAGAGCACACACTGTATTTGTTCACACTCACTACACCTCTCCCAGACTCCCAAGGTGACAGCCTCCCTGGAATTCCTGAAGCAGCAGGAGCTTCGCCAGTGAATGTCAATACACACGGGTCCGTGGGAGCCCACAGCCGTCCTGGGGATAGATGGACGAACCCTCTGTCCCCGGGGATTCTGGTGAAAGAGATCTGTTTACAGACTCGGGCTTCTGCTAGCAAATGCCCTTCTTGCTGTCCTCTCGCTGGCTCAGACAGGTAGGTGACATGTCAGATATGATACGAGGAGCAGGGACAGGCTTGATGACTTCTGAGATCCAGGCAGCCACGCAGAGTCAGCATCTAGCAGAATCAGCACCAAGCTTCCTTCATAGCCGGAGCCCCCAGCGCTTCCCTTGTGTGCTTTGTGCCCTCTTAACTTTCCTGTATAAAAAAGACGCTCAATCAACCTTAGTGTGAGTTTAAGTCACAGCGTCATGCACTGTTAGCTAGAAGGGTTCTCAGAGATCACCGGACAATTTACAGCTGAGAACACTAGGCCAAACCAGAGAGTGAAGAGGCCGGATTAGAAACTAGGCCTGTGTCGGCAGAGCGTGGTGGCTCACGCCTGTAATCCTAGCACTCCAGGAGGCTGAGACGGGAGGATCGTTTGAGGCCAGGAGTTCGAGAAACTAGGCCTGTGGAATTCCAGCCTAGTTCTCTCAATACCATGCAATATACGAACAATGGGCGGTCACTTGTACGAATATGGGTGTATGACATAGGACGGTCCTGAGTTCACTTTAGTCTCCCCCTTACCAGCTGTGTGACCTTGTGAGCATCACTTAGCCTCTCTGAACCTCAGTTTCCTCATCTCTAAAACACCTCTCGGTGTTGCAGAGAATCAAATGACACATAAAATGTCCATCATACACAGAGCGCTCATTAAGAGTAAGTTTCATTTCACTGTGGAGTAAAAGGCAAACTCTGTGCAAGGACCAATAATCGAGTAAGAGGATTTTGGGCAGCACCTGTTGGTGGGGGGGTGGTGGGGGGAGTGGTGCACCCCAACATATCTGATGTCACGCTCTTCTATCCTGCTTTTGTATAAGATTGGGATTTTTCTCCAATTCAGTGAGATTCAGGGAACATTTATTGAGCACTTATTATGTGCCAGACTAGGTTAAATTTTATGGGTATAAAATCTAAGACCGTGTCCCTACACTCTGGAAGGTGACCATCTAGCTGGGAGACAGACAGGTGAACAAGCACCTGCGCTGTCGTTCCGTGTAAGAGATGTGCTAACAGAGGAGTGTACAAGGGAAAGGGCATTCCAGGCAGAAGGAACAGTTTGAACAACGGCCTGGAGGCATGAAAATCAATTTGGAGAATGTATCAGGTAGGCAGAGGCTTAGCAGCCAACAATAGAAAACTCAAAATAGCAGTGGCGTAAGCAAGCTAGAGGTTTATTTCTCTCACACATAATAGAAGTGCAGAGCTGGTCAGCCTAGGGCTGGTGTGGTCGCTCCCCAGCCGTCAGGAACCCAGGCAGTGCAAGGCGGCTGCTTAGAGTGTAGACTCTGAGTCACACTGCCTGGGTTTTACTTCTTTCTCAGGCCATGAGCCCTTGAAGAAATCACCTTTCCTCTCTGTTATCTCATCTGTAAAATGAGGATAATAAAATTACCTCTGAGGACTGCTGTGAGGATCAAATGATTCAATACAGGAAACACCTTTGAAACAGAACATGGTACATAATAGCACCATATATATTTTAACAGTCTGTTTTTCTGCTCTACCATCCTTAGCACATGGCTTTCATTCTCAAGGTCACCTCATCGTTCAGAATGGCTGTTGGAGCTCCAGACATCACATCCCAATTCTACAACTCTTGGCAGCAGAAATAAGAAAGGGGAGGAGGACAAGGGCTCCTTCCTCCAGCTGAGTCAGTTTTTCTTTAAACAGTTTTTCAGAATTTCCACACTTCACTTCTGCTTAGACATCCTCGCCTGAACTTAGTCATATGGCTGCATGTTGCAAGAAGGCTTGGAATCATGGTCTTCTAGCTGGATTCTCTTAGAAAGAAAGAAGGGAGATGAATTTTGATTGGCAACTTGGAGTTGCTGCCATAGGGAGTAATAGATAATCTCTAATATTTGGGCTCCAAAACAGGGATTTAGGGTTAGGCAGTAGAAGATGAGGCTCAGACCAAACTGTGGACGGCCTTGACTGCTGTCCGCATCCATAGCAGATGCCTGGGACTGAAGCCTCAGTAGGGAAGTGATCTTGGAGATGTTTTCTGGGGAGTTACCAGAATGCAGGTGGTATTTGGAGCCATGGGGGAGTTTGAGATCCCTTAAGGATCACAGGTACAGAGAAGAGGGGTGAAGAAAGAGGCTTATTCAGGTTCTAACATCAGAGGGTGCCTTCCTGGGGGCAGGAATTAGATTTCTGGTTGGTGAAGGGCAAGTGTGTGAAAAAGGAGCCATCCTTGGACAACCGTCTCTCCACATCTCACACATCGCACAGTGTTGCTTTTTCTTTCTTTTTTTTTTTTTTGCAACAATGTGAAATCTCTTCTGATTTCCATCAGTCTCCACATTGACGTGCAATATATTACTTTCAAAAATGAAAGGCGCCACTTTTCAGGAATGTTCTCCTTGTACTTCCCCACTCCCCATCCCCCCAACAAAAATGAAGTCAGAACCGTGGAGAACACCAACATCTAGCGGAGAGGAAGTGGGAGAGGAAGAGTGGATGTGTCCGGTTAGGACTCAGAGCACTCAGCCTCCTGGCCACGCTTACTAAATGCACCGCTACTCTGCACAAGCGAGTTGGCTGAGCATGGGGACTGGGGGGTGGGCTGGGATTGTTGCCCATAGGAAGAAGGAGGAGGGGCTGTAACTTGGGGGTTCCAGTGTTCATCCCAGCCGTGGCAGATGCAGAGCAGGCATCCAATCGGAGACCCTTCTGGAAACCAGGTCTGCTTTGGATGCTCTCCTTCCATGCTCTGGATCCCAGGACCATCCCCTCCTTTGAGAAGAGGCAGCCACTTGCCGACCTCACTGGCGGCCTCTCTGCGAGCCCTCGTAGGATAAATGTTTGGGCCAGCTTTCCTCCAGGAACCGAAACTCTTTGTCCTCAGAGCTGCTCCTGACCCGGCAGCCCCTGCTGCCTCCACCGGCGACAGCAGATAGACTGGCCAGGGTGGTAAAAGCAGGGTACCCGAGCTACATTTAACTGCAGGGAGATGGGTGTATTCATCATCAATTACTGCACATCTGTCTACCCCCAAATTGAGTAGCTTAACACAATAATAAAAAAAACAAAAAATAATAAACAGAGTTTGTGTGGGTCAGGAATCTAGGAGAGGTGCAGGGGGTGCAGTTCTGGCTCAAGGTCCCTCAAGACATTGCAATCCAGAGGTTGACCTGGGCTGCAGCATCTGAAGGCTTAACCGGGGCTGGGGGAGCCACTTCCAAGCTGCTTACCCAAATGACACAATGGCACAATGATGCTGACTGCTGGCAAGAAGACCCAGTTCCTCTCCTCGTGGGCCTTTCCTGGGGATGCTCAAGTGTCCTCATGGCATGGCCACGGGCTTCCCCCAGAGTGAGAGACCCAGGAGAAAGAGAGCCAGGCAGATGCCATCCTTTTCTACGTCCCAGACTTGGAAGTTACAAGCATCACTCCCACCCCGTTCTATTCTTTAGAACAGAGTTACAAAGTCTGCTCGTGTTCAAGGGGAGGGGAATAGGCTCCACCTTTTGAAGGGAAGAGTATAACAAAGTTTGCAGAAATATTTTAAAGCCATAACACAGGGTTTAGACCTGGGGACGCCTGAGTTGAAGGAGGCCGAAGGTAGAACCAGAAGGGAGACGTATGAACCTCACCCTCAAGCCTCTAGGAATGTACAGACAACAGGGGAAAGTTACGTTGGGTTGGGGTTGTCACTGGAGGATCCTGTGCGCTAATCCAGAAATTTCCAAATGCCAGGTGGCTCTAATGTTGTCCCAGAAAGGGCTCTATCTAGGCAATGCCGATGCCCCAAAGCCCCCAAACTGCAAACTGGCATCGCTGCCAAGCAGAAGGCGCCTTCCTGGGGCATGGAAGGGAAACAGCCTGGAGGGCTGAGTGATTTGACTTCTAGTCCTCCAGCACGGCACAGGCAGAGTGAGGAGGACCCTGAGTCAGGAGGTCTGACCACCGACCTACACCCCACTTCTCCACACCACCGATCTCTCGCCTGATGCTCCAAGAAACTATCATTTATGGGAAGCTTCCAGTACGCCCGTAGTGTGCTAAGTGTTTTCATGTCATTTTATTCTTCTAGCAACCCGCTAACGTTGGTGTGGATTCCCCCATTTTACCGATAAGGAAACTGAGGCACAGGCATAAAAGGTTATGCTGTATAAGTAGCCCAGGGTTATTCAGACACTAACAGGTAGGGCTGCGATTCTAAGCTAGTATGACCGATTACAAAACTAATACTCTTAATCCCTACATTCTCCCACCTCTGGAATGTTCTGGTTTCTGGAATGACATCTGTTCCGCTGCCTCCAGGGTTCCCCGGTACCTGGACATCTCGATTTCCTACCACAAAGCTGGGGTTCTCCAAGATGCAGAGGTCTGAGGCCCCTGTGCAGGCAGAGGCGAAGTCGGGGCTGGCTGTCCCTGCCCCCCCAGCAGATGCTGGTGTCCAGAATCCTGCAGACTGGAGCCAGAAATCTGCCCCCTCTGTTCATGCGGAGTTCCAGCATCACCAACCCCTCTTGATTAACGCCGGGGTGCGGGGGCGTGCCTTGCACGGGCAGCGTGGTCTCCATTTCTGGCAGCGGCTGCAGTCAAGGTGAACAGCAACAGGGCTTGCTCATCCCCTAAAAGCCGCGGCCCAGGCTCTGCGCTGCGCTGCGCCCCTCCCGCGGAGCCGCCCTTCTCCCCAGCCCGGCGCCCTCTCGCGGTGGCCGCGCGCCCGGCTCCCAACCCAGGGAGCCGGCTCAGCCCGCAGCAGGGCAGCTTCACACCTGAACCTCTAGAAAGATGCACCAGGACAAAAGCTGGTCATTTAGGGAAGACCGTGTTTCCAGACATTCAGCACTGCCAGCTTCCTCCACGAGAAGAAGGCTAATCTGATACACTCTTCCTGTAAGCTGGAAACGTAACGAGTCCCCCTCCCTCGCCCAAGGCCCATCTCTAGTCTGAAAGATGACCAAGAAAAGGGGCAATTCCAAGCCTCAAGAAAGAACTCCACTATGTGGACATTTAGGCATTAACGTGGGAGGCATGGGGGGCAGGAATCCTGTGTGCTGCTTAAATGCCACCGTGCAGTCAATTGCCAATGTGGCCCCCTCAGTCCCCCAGAGAAGACAGGTAGCTGCAGCCCACGGAGGGACTGGCGCGGGGCCTCTCCCTGTCCCCTCCCCTTCTCCCACCTCTCCCGTTGCCTGCCTCCCAGGAGCCAGCTGTGTTTGGTCCAAACTCTGTTTATGCCAGTTGTACTCTTTGTAATTACACACTTTTAATTAAATATTGTATAAACTGAGGAAATACAAGCAAAAAAATAAAAAGAAGGTTGTTTCTGTAAAAATTAGGTTGACTACTTTGGAAAGAGCCTATGCAGTGAATTTACTTAAGGAAAGAAAAAAATGCTTTCTCTCTAGGCGTGGCTGAGTTGTCTGTAAAAGATTAGTGGGAGTAAGGGTTGGGGAAGGGAATTACAAAAATCCCTGCACTTAGCCTGGTGCACAAGTGTTTTCTAGTCGTTGGGTAAAATAAAAATAAATCTTAGCTGATGTCTTATGGGTGTGGTTTATGAAAGAAAGATGAAGGGAAGAAAACTGGATCTATACTTTACAAAAAAGGTCATGGTCTTACATCAAAAAATTAGCATATGTCTATTTATAATGCTCAAGGCAATTTTTAAGGCAGATAATATTTTGTCTGACTCCGCACTTGGATGAGGGTTTCCCGTTTGTAGGTGGCAGGCTGTGCCTACAGAGCCCAACAAGGGAAGAGGCCACCAAAACCCCAAAGGCTAATGAGGAAATCAATGCATCCGGCCCTAATTGACAATGCTAATCATCTCTTTGAACTGAAGTGTCTTAGCTGCATTAAAATCATTAGAGCCTGTCATTGAGAGACAAGGCTTTAAGATTTCTACCAGGAAACGGGGTTTTTTACTCAGCAGACTTGGACTTAATCAATACTTCCAATATCATGACCCATGACCTTCCTCCGGTTAACAAATGCTGATGCTACGTAATAGACTTCACACCCTGCACTCCTAATGTCTGTCCCAGCCATGCGGCCACCCATCCTCAAACCGTCACCGCACCTGCCCACCTTGGTGGCCACACCTGAGCAACGCAATGCTGTTGGAAGGAAACCTTACACTGAACCTGCTTTTACTTTCAGTTCATGACTCCAACCCTTAGGTCGGCATCCAACCCTGCCTGGCCATTCCACCACGTCTGTTTTGCTAGGAAAAGTTTACTGCTACGGGAGATGACTGTTTGATATCTTTTGTTCTCATTCCTAGCCCCTCGCACCTGCTCCAACCCCACTTACTCTCCGGGAAGAATGGAAACATAACACTGCCTCATCTTTTCGAGACTTCTTCCCCTCCATCCACTCTTCTCTTTCTCCTGCCCTCCCATCACCATCAAGGAAGCGCCATGAGGGCAGGGACCACATCTGTCTTGTCCTCAATGCCTAGCACAGTGCCTGGCACATAAAGCGCTCTCAACATTGATGGGCGAATAATACTCCATCCTTTCCTGATTTAATTGTTTATAACCTTCTGGAGGGCAGGGAGGAAGCAATCCTATCATGTTGCTTAAGTATCTGAGATAATAAATAAAAACGAGCTCATTGCTGTCTTCATTATTCATGGATCCTGTACTTAGGTCACCTTTCCAGGCTCAGCCAGGATTTATTTCACCTGCCCTCGTGTTTATATGCACTCTCCCCAGAACACTGCACTCTGCATGTCCGGGTCCCCAGCTTGGCACCTGCGGGGTGGGGGGCTCAAAAGGGAGATGAATTGTTGAGTGTCCCCAGACCTACAAGTCACTCCGAATTCCTCCCTTTCCTGCTACTCCCACATCCAATCCACCAGCAGATCCCTTCAATTTTTACCTCTAAGACAGGGATCAACAAGCTTTTTCTGTACAGGGTCAGATGGCGAATACTGTAGATGTGCGGAACGTGGTCTCCACTGCAACACTCAGCTCAACCGTTAAGGCATGAAACCAGCCGGAGACACGACACGCATGAGTGTGCGTGGCCATGTTCCAATAAAGCTTTATTTACAAAAACAGGTAGGAATGGGATTTGGCCCAATTTTCAGATGGGATTTGGCCCAATTTGCAGACTCCAAAATACTGGGGCTTAGCAAAAGAAAATAGTGCTGAGAAAAAGAGCCTTCCTTGGTGCCTTCCATTCTCTTCCAGAAGTAACTCGGGAAGGATTAGTGTAGCCTCACATGGCCGTGGGCACGTGTTTAAACACGGAGGAAAATCTTCCTTCACCATCAACCAAGCTCTTTCCCTGGCCCTTGAGTAGGTCTCCCACCTCACTCTTCTTTCCAGATGGGCTCATGTGTTCTAGACACAAGAGCTGGGGCCCTGGCACTGCCACTTATGAACTAGGTGACATTTCCTAAGTTGTTCAACCATTAAGACTCTGTCTTGCCTCATTTACAAAGTTGGAGTAATATTGCTACTTTCCTTGTGTAGTTGTCTTAAGGGCTAATGTGATCGTGCACACGTGTAAAATGCTTAGTGCATGCCTGGCAGGGAGCGAACGCTCAGCAGCAGTTCTTGCTGTTGATACTATTATTATCATTATATATTGATGCGTATCTCCGTATATAAACACAGCAGCGCTCTGTGGTTAGGAGCATGGACACCTGAGCCAGTCTGCCGAGGCTCCACCTGGCTCCAGCACTTACTAGTTGTGTGAACCTGGGGAAGTTTCTTGCTCAGTCTGTGCCTCCGTTTACCTAACTTGCAAGGCTACTATGAGAATTGAATTATTGCATGTAAAATGTTTCAAAGAGTGCCTGGCAAATGGTAAGCACTGTGGAAGTGTTTGCTATCATCATCATTGTCACCATCACCAGCAGGACCAGGACAGAGTCCCAGAACCCCCTGGCCTTCAGCAGCCCTGGGGACCAGGCATCATGGCAGTTGCTCAACCCATGGCGTCCCAGCATGAAGGGTAAGCGGACCCTCCTCCCTGCCCCTGAGCCCCCACCACTGCAGAGCAGCATTCAAACGCTTCTTCCATTCTCCTTCCACCCGCAAGAAAGCATCTTCTCCGTTCCCGCCTGCTTTACGCCGGTGGGTGGGGTACCTTCTCCCCCAGTGTTTCTCTCCTCCCCTCACCCCTTCCCCTGGGGATATTTGTGTCCCTGGCGTTTATTTAGCTCCGGTAATCAGGCTGCTTGTGCTGTGGTGATTGGAGCGATACAAACTGAGCAAGAATAGAACTCAGTCATCAGCTCCCCCGGAGACCTCGCTCACTACTACTGCTCACGGCCACCGGCATGGGGAGGCAGGGCGGGCAGGAGTCTGGAGTTCGCCCCTCTCCCGAACTCTTCCAGCATCTGCTTAAGTAGCTCACCCCACCCACTTTTCTGGATTAAGGATCCAGAAAACTGCCTCCTTTGCCTGGTTTATGCAAGACGGACTCCACTCCTGCTGGCTTGGAGTCTCCATTGCGGTGTCTGCGACGTTCCCGCCATTCAAGGGGGAACGGCCTTCTCGAAAGGCCAGCGGATGCTCTGTAAGTCCCGTCTCTAGGGACAGACCCCCGAGTGATCAGTGTGGCCTGATTAAGGGAAGCACAGGAGGAGTGGCTGGACGATTTCAGGCATGGGGGACAGAGAAAAGGTTACGAGCCGGGTGCAGAGGCACGCACCTGTAGTCCCAGCTACTGGGGGAGGCTGAAGTGGGAGGATCGCTTGAGCCCAGGTGTTCAAGTCCAGCGGAACTCTGTCTCTTAAAAAAAAGAGAAGGGACAGAACACTGGATACATTATTTTGTTTTCCATTTTATTCAGTTAGCTAATGGCATGAAAAACTTTTCTTCTTAGACTCTATGAAATATTCCTATCAGAGAAGGGTTAGAAGCAATGAAACCTCCGTAGTACAAATAGAATGCTTTGTCATTAACAAAACTGTTATAAATTCCCTTTCTCTGAATATTTGTTTCTCTCTCCCCGCCACCTCCGGACCGTGCATGGTTCCGTGCGGTTACTGATGGTAACTATCTCCTCCGAGCCTCTGCTTTGTTCACAGCTCCGAGCCTCAGACACCGGCTCCATTTTCAACTTACTCCGGGTCGCTCTGAACTTCCCTTTAGAAGAGCTACTCCTGCCAGTCTTCCTCGGCCCTTTCTACCCTTGCCCACTCGGCTTCTTCTTTTCAATGAGAAAAATCTTCATTTCATCATCTGACTTCTAAGGGAATTGGGCCTTTCTTCCTTCTGAACAGCCATCAAACAAGACAGAACGCGAATTAACGGAGCCTCTTCCCAGCCCAAAGAAGGAGTGAAAGCCGGGGCTGGGACTCCCGGCCGGCAGAGTGCACAGAGCAGATAGCAAAGCACCCAGCCCCCCCCCCCAGCACGTGGAAGGGCTGGATCAAATGGAACTAAAGCAAATTGGAAAGCACAACTAAGCTCAGAATTAAGACAGAGAAGTCCCTGGTGCCAGACTAACAAAGAGGAAACTCAAAGTCTGGGTAGTTAGCGGTCGCTGAAGCCAAAACAGCTCATGGAATTATCAAATCCGCTGGGGCTGGAGTTCTGACACCCGACTGGGGAGACGAGTCTTGGCTGCAGGCCCCGTGCGGTATAACCGAGCAGCCGTAAAGGCAGGGATCATGAGAGCTGGTGTATCTGTGAAAAAAGAATAATAAAATCTCTGCAAACCATCTTGGAAGCTGATGAGGAAAGTTTGATGTTGTCTCTGGCCATGGGTGTACAATGGGTCATTATCAAAAAATGGATATCCTGCACCAATGGGCAGGCTTGAGTTCTAAGTTCCCTCCACACACGTGTACAGGCACCTGAGTTGAGAAATGAACATAAAAACCAGCCAGAAACTTTTGGAACCTGTAAGGTCCTGCAGATGCCTTGTGTGAAGGGACACTTCCAGATACTTCCAAAGCCCGGGCACACAGGAATCCCACGGAAGCTAATTCCCACTGACGGGCGGCCCACCGTCAAATACTAAATCACAGAAGAAAACAAAGCACCATAAGGGATAGTCAGAAGGTACACCAAATCAAAGAATTTGCACCCTAATGTCCGGAAATAATGAAACAATTTGGAAGAAGCTTTAATAAGTACATTTAAAATGTTAAACTATTAAAGAAGAAATAGGGATGATATGAGTACGACCTATACAACAAAAGATATAATTGTCAGAAAGAACATATAAAAATTCTGGAAGTGAAAATACAATAGTCAACACTTAAAAATTTAATGCAAGGATGAATAGTAGCCTTTCCAAGGCCAAAGAAAGAATCAGCTAGATCTGAAGTAAGAACCTAGCGTGCAGCTCGGGGAGACATGGTATAGGAGAATGTTGACTTTGTTGGAAGCCTTTGAACCCATTTTCAGGTCCAGTAAACCCTGGCTCTCATTCTAGTCACTTCTGCTACTTCCTGGTTCTCTGGGAATGAATGTTCTCACACACATTGATTTACGCATTCACTCTTCCAGTGTACTTTTGCTGAGTATCTACTATATGTCAGAAACTCAAAGAGCTCTTGTGGTTTTCAACACCACTGGGCATAAGGATCACACTGGATACCTTGCTAAAAAAAAAAAAAATGCCAGTTCCCCCAAAGATTCAGATTCAGTGGTCAAGAGCCCAGGAATATACATTTTTAAATCAGCATGCCAGGCTATTCAGGCTATTCTGATATGAGCCATTCTTGGCTCCCACTGTGAGACATGCTGTCCCAGCTCTTCCAGAGAGTCAGAGGGGCTCCCCATTTACCCCTCTGTGCCGCCAAAGTCTACATCCTGCTCAGGTTTTCTGTTGAAACTGCGGAGCCGAGAGAGACAGTGAGGAGCTCTGCTTAGTGGCCTCACCCTCAGGAACGTGGGCGTCCTTCACCTCCACCTTCCTCCTCGGAGGAAACCACAGCCCTGGGTCTAGCTGTGTTTGTAAGGAAGGAGGTCTAAGACTGTCTGCTGGGCCGCCTGCTGCATGCTTTTCCTTTGATCCTGCTGATCCAGATCAGCATCTGGCCCTGAGCTGCCTCAGTTGTGATGTCCCACCTTCTCTATCCTCAGAGGGCGTCAGCGATGCTGCTTCTTGGTTTCACTGGACTGCAGAGAGAGTTGAAGCTAGGCTTTCTAAGTGCGGGGAAACCCACTAGACCATACGCACAAGCGTACGGCACGTCTAGCCTGTCTGCAGTTTGCAGGGAGACCGGCACCAGCGTGATGCGCGGAGACCTGGAGTCCAGGTGCGAGGTGGCCAGACTGCCAGGCTGCTCTCATGAATTTCCCTCCCTCCTAATACATCTCTGCAAGTAGATGGCTATGCTGCTTCCTGGCCCTGCTCAGCTGCTTGGGAACCCAAATTCTTTCTCTCCTCCACATGTTTTGCTGTTCCTAAACTTCTTGCCCACTCCTCTGTGCCTACCGGGTCCTTAGCTTCTTACAGTTGGGTTCCACAGCACACGAGCTCCTCTTTAGGGAGACAGAATTTTCAATCCATTGGCTGTTAGATTGTAAAGGGCTTTAGAAATAATCTAATAGAACTTTTACTACTCTGCCTCAGCCATCTCCTCTCCAGTTCACAAATGTGAAAATTGATGTGCAGAGAAAAAAAGTGACTCCTTGTGTTTATTCAGTTCACAATCAGACATTAATGTAATCTCATCTTCAGTATCAGTCAGACCCAAGGGAGAAACGCATAAGATAGCAGACACAAACAGTGGGCAGAAATTTGGAGAAAAGAGGAGGAAGACTCAGAAATCCGCAGATAACTTATGCAGGAAAACCCTAGGAGTGATTTGGTTGTCTTTAGTCTCCTGTTTCTAAAAAGCACAGAATGTCTTTCTTTTCACATGATCTCATTTACTTTGAGTAGTCTTGGAATTTAAGAGGGCAGGGCAGGGATAATTGTCCCCTCCTGTGTGCCTGGGACATCAGCTGAGCCCCAGAAATTTCATTTGCTTTGCCCATGGTGGTATTTCCAGGACTTTGAACCAGGGTCCTTGACTACCACGTCCTTGCTCTTTGCATCTCTGGTTACTCCACTGGGAAGAGCCACCTTGTCAGCCCAGAAAGACCATTTCCCTCCCTTTGGGGAAGAAGCAGGAAGCAAAAGGCACATCCCATTGTCCAGAGTCCTTCTTGCAGGATGGAGGTATCTTCTGACTTTGTCTCCTGACTTTGTTCCTTTGGTCAGAGACCTAACCAAGAAAGTCAAGGTAAAGGTAGGAGATTCCCACCCTAAGAAGAGAATGGTCACTGTGCTGTGTTGCCCGGGGTTCTGGACCGTGGACAGGATGTGCCACTTTTAATTTCACACACAGGAATTTGGGGAAAATCCTGTGACTTTTGTCTACTCTTTCTGCATCCCAGTGTTCCCCCTGCCACGTAACCACCACATTGAGTTTTTTCTTCCTCTTTTTTTTTTCTTTTTCTCTCTCAAGATCCATGAAAATGAATTGTCTTCTTCCCGTTATCTAGGCCTGAGAGAATACCCTAGAACAGAAACCAAATAAATAGAAAGCAGCAATTCGAGGGCTTTGTGCTCTGGTCTGCCACCACCCAGATGTGGGGAAATTACTCAACCCCTCTGCACCCGGGTGGTTCCAGACATTCTGTGGAAGAGCAAAGCACCTTCGCCAGCTCAAAGGGCTGATGCGAGACCCAAATGAGAGCGTAAGTAGGAAAGAGGCATGAAAACATATGGCGCCATATAAACAGAGCATCACAGGTTAACAGCCGTTACCATCACAACGATAAATCCTCAGCTCCCAGCAGCTCTCCGCTCACCAGAACTCCTTGAGGGCTCCTCTTTCAGGAGGCAAATGATTTTGAATCAAGCTGATATTGGGAATTTATCTTTTGATAGAGTAACTTCTGTCCTGTGCGGTTCATGCGGGCCCACACCTTCCCTTTCTTTATCTGCATGGCCACCTTGAGACTTGGTCTTCTGGAAACAATCACCTTGAGGGCGCTTAAGATCCCTGTTCATCAAGGAAAGCATCAGCCATGCTCACCAGGCTGTGCTTACGGTGGGAAGAAAGCAGACTCAGACATTTCAGGAGGATATTTAACGGGAGTTTTCGGAATAAAACTTAAGTTACTTAGAAAGCTCCATTTAGCAGAACAATTCGTTCCATGAACATTCTGGTTAGCCGTACTGCATTGTTACCTCCCAAAGCTTTCCAGTAAATGTTTGCTGAATCGGACTGAACTCCACAAGCCTTGTCTCCTCATGCACAGGCCTGGAGAAGGATGAAGGATGGCGCCCTGCCAGGGCCCTCCAGCCTGTGCCTCCATGTGCCAGCTGCAGCTTCCCCTCCACCCTTGGCAAGGTCACGGGAGACAGGGCTCTAGAGCCATCCCCCACGGGGCCCTGAAGCAGCCGGTAATCCTGGGCTATAACAGCAGCCTAATTTCCTCTTGGCAACTGGAACCAACCACCTAGCCAGATACGAAGCCCCTCCCTGAAGCCTATTGGCTCAGTAACAAGAGGAGCCCCGAATGGCCAGGGGGGAGCGTCAACCACCACCTTAATGGGCGTGTGTGCGTTTCCTTGTGGTTGCAGTCCTCCCTTGGGAACTGGGACCTCCAAACCTGCTACGGCCGGCCGGGAGAATGTGCCCATCAAGGAGAAATTCTACAACTCTGTTAGGAGTCACTCCCAAAGGAGGGAAATGGCACCATCATTTGGTCACAGGTATAAAGCATATATGGTATCCTATAGGACAGCAGCACCCCAGTGTCTCAGAGTGTTGTCACCCAGCTTGGGTCACAAGCGAGCCTCTACTGCCCATTCCACTCTTCTGTCAGACCAGCTGCTTCCCGATAATAAGAGACACGGAAAGGTCTGGGTTCTGTGGGCACGAACCTATTACTGTTCTATTTTTGCATTAAAATGAGCGCCTTTGTCAGAGGCGATATTGTGTAAGATACCATAATGATGAGACTCTGTAGGTCCCCTGGTGATAGTGTTGGCAGAAGAGTTTCGGGCAAAGAAGGTAAATCTGTATACAGAATATGTATCTATTCCCAGGAAGACAAAGTCCCAGACCTCCGAGGTGGAAGGAATTCAATAAAATTAGGCGACAGGCACATTCCCTGGGGATCTCACGAGAACGGAGCTCAGTGCTTTCCTCTACCATTGGCACCCGGCAGTGGCGATGGCCGGAGAAGCCCTGGGAGGGGAAATGAGTGACCGTTTCTGCCCCGACAGCCACTCTATACATGGGCCCACGGAGCAAGCGGCAGGTGTCTGGGGAAAGAAGTCAACAATAGCCACAAGGAGGGTCGTCCTTATTTTTGGAAGCTTCCCCTGCAGTGAGTACTCTTTGCTTAACGTTGCCTGGGGGCATAAATGTCCTCGCAGTCTTCACTCATTCCAGGAGTTTTTTCTGCATGCTTCTTCCCCAGCTCTCTTCGCCACATCAGTCTTCCTCTCTTGGTCTTTGCAAGTCCCCGATCACTCAAACTAACCTGTCACCACTGCCCACGAGACCGTATAGATTTGTACTTCAACCCATCTTTCCTTCCGAGCAAATCAGATATTTTTTCCAAGTTTCTACCCACTGGGAAGTTTTTCTTTATCACTGTCTTCCAGGGCCATCCCTGGCTGCTGCCAGGGTACAGATAGACTTATCTAGACACCAGGCCTACAATTTTTCCTTCTTCTGTTAACGGGTCAGAGGGAATTTCCCACGAGGCTGTTCATGTGGGTTGGGGAAGGGATGATGAAACCGCAGAAGCAGATGCAACGGGAGTCTCCGTCCACCTGCCTGTGCCTCCCAGACCTCTCGGGCCTGGATTCACAGAGAAAGTCTCTATTTAATGATAGAATGCTGCTGCACACAGCTAATTTCATGATTTAGTGAAAGAGCTAACACCCGATTCGTAATGAACAGCTCAGGTTGCATAATCACTTGGTGTCATTTGGTCAAAGGTTCGGGAGTCACTAGGTATTCTTTAGTCAAAGTGTCAGAATACTCTAAGTATCCGTGCGGGACAGAACACTCCCATTACCATTCTATTCTCCTGGCTTATTGCAGTAATTGGGCCTGCCTTTCAGTGATTATCTCTGACAGTCAATCACTATCTCTGATTGTCACTGTGGATTCCCATTATTGCCATTAGAATTACAGGTCCCAACTCAATGGCAACATCTCTCACCGTCATCTCTGATCTGTAGGGAGAGCCACCATGAAACTTTTCAAGGATGCTGGTGTTCTTCTTACTGTTGAATTTTTCAAATGCTTTTGTGAGTGGAATGTTCTCCAGGCCTTAGGGGAAGGATTAAGCACATTATACACTATAGATACTTTTCAATTTCCCATCACGGTAAATTCAGATTCTTTCTACAACATGCTAGAGAAGTTCTGGCATACTCGGCCTCATTAAATGTAGGGTACTGTTAAATGAAAGATTTAATTACTGAAGTAGGCAAACTATTAGAGCCACTCCCAGCTGCTTAAGCTACTATATTACATCTTGAATCTCAGATGAATTCACCCCTATTGATAAATTTGACCCAATCCAAGTATATTTCATCCTCCCTAGCTTAATACTCTTGGGATCTATTCCCATTCATGTTCCCTGGGTTCCCACCAATACAAGTGGAAAGATATTGCAATTCCTTTGGAGTATAACTATCTCCTTCTGGGGAGCTTTCATTTTTTCCCCTCTGGGCTGTGATAAGATGCAACTCTCATCGTGAGCCTGGAGGCAATGAGACTAGTTGGGGTTGGGTCTTGAGGACAATGGCCAGCCTGTTGCAAGGCAACCGCCCTACGTGAAATCATAGAGAGAAGTCTTTATGCAAGGGACTGCTTTCTCGAGCAAGGGAGATTCAGGCGCCCAGGGGTTCAATGATCTCAGTTTCATTTGTGTCATTCCATGTCCTCATCCCAGTCTCAGGGTCCAACTCCTTCCCAACCCGTGCCCTAACATTAGCACAGAGACTCGATAAGCTTGTACATTTAACCGGCATTGCAAAGCTTCAACCCACACGATTGTGTTTTAGGCATGACCCACTGCTTTGTCTTCTCTGAGGCTTTGTGAGATAAGGGATTCTTGTAAGCCCTCCATAGAAACTTGCTGGAGTTGTACCGATGTCTTGAGTTGGGAGTTCAAGGCTCAAAGCTCCTCTCATTCTCTCTCTCTCTTTCCCTCCTTCCCTCTCTCTCATAAACTCTCCAACACGGTCAGAAGTAGCCAGCCCACCCTGAAATTATTATAATCACCACTGTTGCCATAACAATCAAGTGTGGCAATCACTCGGCCACTTACAACCGTGCTTTTCACTGGCTCTCCATTCCACATGACTATCAGTAATAACCGGAATAATCTTAAAGCTACTTCATGCCACGCCGGTGTCCCATTTCCCTCGGCAATAAGGTCATTTATGCCTTTATTAAATAAGTGAGAAACCTAGTCCCAGAATCTCATTTCTGAAGGTTGTTTCTAGGCCCACTTCTGTTACCAACTATTGCATCAGTCAGGGGCTCAGTGGGGGAAGCAGCATCTACGCCAGATGGTTTAGATAAAGACATCTTAATGAAGAGACACAACAGAGGTATGAGCAAGGTGAAGGGGGCAAATATGGGATGTTAAGGAACAAAGAGCTTAGCAACTGTGCGAAGCCATCACTACCCCAAGGGATGACAGTGGAAGCAAATGATGCCACCAAAGGAAGAAGTGAGAGGCGGAGTCATGGAGGAGGGGACACCAGGCAGGAGGTGCAGTCCATGGAGGGTCACAGCCACTGCCAGAAACGTGACCCAAGTGCAGGGAAGAGGCAGGTAGGAATAGTCCAACCTCATTGCAGGAGCCCAGGTAATGCAGTCCAAAAAAAAAAAAAAAAGGGGTGAGCATGCTGGGCTTCCAGCAGGGTAGAGAAGGACCGAGAATGCATTTCAGGTAGGAGTTCGAAAGGAGAACCTCCAGCCCTGCAGGTGTTGCACTTTACACGAACAATCGCCTTCATTCCTTTTCACTTAACATCATTAAGGCATGTACTATTATTATCCCCATTTTGCAGATGAGGAAGTAGGCTGGGAGAACAGCTTGCTCAAGATTATACAAATAGTAACTTGTGGGGCTGCAGCTTGACCTGGGCAACTTGAACTTGAGTTTTTCTATCGTGCTAACTGAGATTAGTTAGGCTGGAGTAGAGGGTTTGATGAGAGGAGAAGTGGAGACAAAGTCTGGGGCCAAAGCAGGGAAGACTGGAAAGATGGTCTAAGGAATTCTTTAGCTCTCTCTCCAAGTGCAGGCAGGTGCCACACCTGCTCCTGCGGTGCTTAACCAAGCTCTGTGGGAATTAGGAAATCCATTCGCCTTTGCTGCTTCTTGTAGCCTGGGCCGGTGGACACCAGCTGTTTGGGCTCCCCATTTCCCACATCCTTCCATGTAGTAACTGTTCTATCATATTGCTCTGGGGGAGCCTCCTCCATTCCTCCAGGCCATGAGTTTTGTTGGGTTGAGGTCCTACGCAAATCAGCATATTGCATTTCCTCAGTGACGATGATGGATTCAAAGATAGACACACAGCCCAAGTCAGTCCAAGAGGAGCCAACAAAAGTCAATTGCTAGCATTCCATCAGGGGAAGACCCCGAGAAGAATTTGGGGTGCAGCTTTTGTTGCTGGGTTTCTACAAAATGGAGCCGAGATAGAAGCCAACGTAGAAGAAAGGCAAACAGAGATGACCCGAATCATGTCCTTATGACAGGTTTGAGTCCTAATTCAGCCACAGCCACAGCCTGGCCCATCCCTGGAATTTTGGTCACATAGCCATAAATTCGCTTTTTCTCTTTAAGATGTTTTTTTTGTCTTTTGTCATCACAAGGCAAGCGTGACAAGGTGAGGAGCTGGCTTTACCTTCTGCAGAAAGTGCTCCAACCTTTGCCCTTTATCCCAGAGTTTTTAGAAACCTGGGGAAGTGGGGCCCAAGATGAAAGAAATCTGTGTGACAGCAGAGGGTGACTGCATCCCCCTGGGATCAGAGACAAGATAAATGCCTGAATCAACACACTCCCCCACAGAGGTATATTTAGTAAACTTTTTTCTCACAAGGCTTGAAAGATCAAAATTGCTTTTTAGAAAATAATAAAAAGGAAGCAGCCACTGTGGTTTCTTTTGACACCAGCCCAATTTCTTGGCTGTCACAATACTTCCAAATAACATGTGTAAGACTTTGCCGGGCTGTCTCTTTTCCCCTAAAACCCAAAGCAAAAAAAAAAAAAAACAACCAACAGCAGAAATCTGCAGTTCCGGCTGCATAATAATGCCGGGTCAGAGGCTTCCTGAGCTCTCTCAGATTCCCGGATGGTTTATAGGACCTGATGTTTACCCTGCAACTGCAAAATAGCTTTATGCAAATAAATTGTGGGCTAATAGTGTGAAAGCAGACGGATAGCCTGAGCTCCTGGGTTCATCTCTCAGTGTCCTTGGGTAGCCTCTGAAATCTACCAGATCCACACTTAGACCTGTCAAATGTAGGGGCCATCACAACCTTCCTCAGGGAGGACAGAGCTTTCGGGCTGCTGGACTTACGTTTCTGATGTCCGGCTCCACCCTTGCTACCCACCCCATCCCCCGCCACGCAAAAACACAAACTCCCCAAACGATCTATACTCTCCTGAGCTCGCACTTTCTTTGTTCCAGGTATAGCACAGAGGAAAAGGTATACCTTGTTTTGTTCCAGAGTAGCCCTTCTGTTTATAGTTTTGATCCTGCCTTACACTTAGGACTCCTCTCCGGTTGTTCACTTTCTCAGATATTTTAAAGGTATTGTTTCATCAGCTTTTTGAAATATAATTTACAAACAGTGAAATACAACCATTTCAACACATCCCTCTTCCTCCTTTCAGAACCAAGCAGAGCAAAAGGAAAATCTTCCTTCACTGTTGCTACATTTTCTAAAACCCCATTTGCTCTCTGACCCATCCCCGCCGCTCCCCTGCGGCGTCTCAGGCAGCCGTGGACCTGGAAGAACAGCCAGGTTCTAACGTCCGGGGAAGCAAGCACACACAAGTGTCGGCACCCTTGCTGTGCAAGGGCAGGGCTGGGGAGCGAGGCGGGACAGAGGTAAGGCCCGTGCAGTTGGGTGGCGGGGACGGCAGAAGCCCTCTGATACTTTGTGTTTCAGAGTCTTGCTTTCTCTTGGTTTCCTCTCCTATCTCTTCGTCACTGTCTACATAGCCATCACATCAACACAGCACCTTTGAAATGATGGAGGAGTTACCA
This sequence comes from Cheirogaleus medius, assembly GCA_008086735.1. Classification (NCBI taxonomy): domain Eukaryota; kingdom Metazoa; phylum Chordata; class Mammalia; order Primates; family Cheirogaleidae; genus Cheirogaleus; species Cheirogaleus medius. Next base: position 5,722,438 of record VBSM01002937.1, read on the forward strand.
TGGAGATGTGCCTGATGAGCAGGACCTCTCCCTGGCCTCCACTCTGAGTTAGGCTACTTCCTCCCTGACCTTCAGCCTCGCCACCACACCCTGTCCTGCCACCCCTGCCGTCAAACGGACTCCTCAGGCCTTATCTTCCCTGCAGCGCCGGTCAGTGCCAATCACTCTCTTTTTTTTTTTTTGAGTCAGAGCCTTACTCTGTTGCCCGGGCTAGAGTGAGTGCCGTGGCATCAGCCTCGCTCACAGCAACCTCAAACTCCTGGGCTCAAGTGATCCTCCTGCCTCAGCCTCCCGAGTAGCTGGGACCACAGGCATGCGCCACCATGCCCGGCTAATTTTTTTATATATATATTTTTAGTTGGCCAATTAATTTCTTTCTATTTTTAGTAGAGACGGGGTCTCGCTCTTGCTCAGGCTGGTTTCGAACTCCTGACCTTGAGCCATCCACCAGCCTCGGCCTCCCAGAGAGCTAGGATTACAGGCGTGAGCCACCACGCCCGGCCCAATCACTCTTTTTTCTCCTACATAGTCCCCTTCTTGCTTAGTGCATACCTATTGAGTACCTGTTATGCCATAGAACTCAACGACAGAAATGGTGGACTTCAGCTTGTGTGTCAGAAGATGAGAGACACAGATCCTGTCTTCGAGAAGCTCAAGGTCTAGTTGGTGACACAGCTGAGTCATCTATCACCATAGCGTGATGTCCAGAGTGTGGAGGATAGCACCTGAGTCAGTTTGAGGGGATTGCAGCTGTCAACAGAGCTCCAGCCACTGGGGACAGTACTCTGCGATGGTGCGTGAGCACATGTGCAATATTAGTGACGCATGAGAACTCAAGGCATTCACAGAGCACAGTTCAGATGGGCGGAGCTTAGGCAACTTGTGGGCAGTAGCACAGGATGTAAGAACAGCACTGTCTCTGGATTGAATAAGTGCCACCAAAATCCACTCTCGCTTGGACATGGCCGGACTACATTTCCCAGCCTCCCTTGCTGGTGCATGGGGACCTATGAGCCAGGGCTTATCAAGGGAGTAAGTGTGCCTCCTTCACGCTCTCCTTCCCTTGTTGACAACTGGATAGAGGCAATAAGGAGGCCCCACGGAGGTGGTGGAGCTGTAAAATGGAAAGAGTTCAGGTCCCTGAAGGGCTCTGTGGAGCGGAACTGCAATGCAAACCCGAACAACTGGCCAAGATGGTTACATGAGCAACAGATACACTCCTAATGTGTTAACCATGGGAAGTTTTGAGTCATTTTGTTGTGGCGCTATAACCTACCCTACGAAATGCATTCTGAGTATGGTGCGTTTGCGAAAACTTTATAAAATGCATATATCTGTATAGAAAAGAAAACGGAGTGAACCATATTGAAACATTAATCATCGTGGTTATCTGTGGGTGGTAGAATTATAGGTGGATTTCATTTTCTTTGCACTTTTCCGCCTAAATTTACTACCGTGAACATGTGTTATTTTATAGTCGTGACAAATATAAATTCTCTAAATTCAGGTAGTTACAGAAATAATAACAAGTTAGGAAAAGACCTCATTACTAGGAGGCATGTAGAAAGCCTATTCAAGCAGCAGATTTAAGGGTAGTAAAAAGCAGAGGAAAAGCAAGAAAACAGTTCACTTCCACACGCATGGAGAACCCAGGCACGCAAAGAGAAGGAGTAAGAACACAACGGTGGAGGCTCCCAGTCTGTGCCTGGGCTGGACTCTCTCTCCAGCACCTGCACCCAGAACCTCCCTCCACCTCACTGTTGGGGGGGGGTGGGGAGGAAGGTTTTTATTTTATTTTAATTTTTTTTGAGACAGAGTCTCACTCTGTTGCCCAGGCTAGAGTGCCGTGGCGTCAGCCTAGCTCACGGCAACCTCAAACTCCTGGGCTCAAGCGATCCTCCTGCCTCAGCCTCCCAGGTAGCTGGGACCACAGGCATGTGCTACCATGCCCAGCTAATTTTTTCTATATACTTTTAGTTGACCAATTAATTTGTTTCTATTTTTAGTAGAGACGGGGTCTCGCTCTTACTCAGGCTGGTTTCGAACTCCTGACCTTGAGCGATCCACCCACCTCGGCCTCCCAGAGTGCTAGGATTACAGGCGTGAGCCACGGCGCCCGGCCTGGAGGCAGGTTTTGATCTAGTGTCATTTTATATTTTCCTTCACACAGTTCAGGGAGACTGAGGATATACCTGAAGTTAACAGAGGCTTGGGGACTGGAAAGGAGAGTCAGGTGTTAGAAACGGGGGGGGGGGGGCACTGCAGGTTCTGGATGCTACACCTACTTCCTGTTCCTCCACTTCCTTCCTGCAATTTCCTCCCGCCTTGGCTTCCGTGAGAGCATCGGTTCCTGATTGGGCCACAGGGTACTTTTTCTCTGCCCATCTTGGTTCCTCAAGAAGCCATGCTTGGGTCTCTTCTCTTCTCACACCACGCTCCCTTCTGCAGGGGTCTCGTTCCTCCAACATCTCCCACGTCTACCCTCCCGCTCAGCTCCAAATCCAGGTGGACAACTGCCCGGGAGGCCTCGCAACTGAATTCCAGCGCCTCCCTCCTCCTTCCGGCCACCCTGTCTCACCTCCATCCGTTCGGTTTGTCCAACCCAAAAGAAACCCCGGTGCATCCTCATTCCTCATCCCCCTCCTCCCGCTGAGCACAAGGCCTGGTCATCCTGCTTCCTCAATATCGTTGGAAAGCATTTTAGTTCCCTCCATCCCCACTGCCACGGCCTGTCCTCAGGCCGCCATGTCTCTTGTGTGAATTTCTGTACCAGTCCCCAGACTCATCTCCACACCCTCGAGACCCTCCATTTTTCCACACATCCCCAAGAATGTATGTTTCTCTCACTTAAAAAAATATATAAAATATTTCTTATACACAGAAAAAGACAGTGGAAATAAATAATACAGTAAACATCTATATACCTACCACTCGGAATTAACAAATGGGAACACTTTCGGCCTGTTTTCTCACAGATAAATATTTCTAAACACGGATTGTAAAATTTTTATAATGCCACTTTCTTGATTAAAAAGTTTCAGTGTGCCGGGCGCGGTGGCTCACGCCTGTAATCCTAGCACTCTGGGAGGCCGAG
>VBSM01002937.1:5729612-5745314 GCA_008086735.1 Cheirogaleus medius
TGGGGAGGACCAAGGCTCATGTTGGGGAGGACCAAGGCCCACGTTGGGGAGGACGGTCTGCTTTACTCAATCCACCAATTCAAATGCTGATCTCTTCTAGAAATACCCTCTCAGACACACCCCAAAATCATGCTTAACCAGCTATCTGGGCACCCATGATACAGTCATGTTGACATGTTTGTTAATCGTCACACCTGCCCATACCTCTGTAAACAGTCCCCTTATTAAATTTGTCCCCAATTCTCCTAATCTTAGTGCACCACCTGTTTCCCGCAGGGTCTCAGATGACCCACATTCATTCATTCACTTGTCAAATGTTCATGAACGTCTGCTGTGTAGACAGTGTTCTGGGTGCTCGGGCCACTTAAGTAAACAAAACAAAGATCTCTGCCCACCGTCCCCTCACCTCTAGCGGGTGCTGAGTGGCCCCTGAGTCCACCTCGCTTCCGGTCGGACAGAGCGTCCGTGTCTGTTCAGCTCACGCCTGTAGCAAGTGTGGCCCAAGCGAGGGCTGCTGCCCCGTCGGGCCAGGCTGGCGAGGGTGTTTCTAAAAGAGATTGGCATTTGAACTGGTGGACTGAATAAAGCAGATGGTCGTCCCCCATGTGGGTGGGCCTCGTCCAACCCGCCGAGGGCCTGGATAGCGGAAGGAGGTGAATTCATCTGTTGCCTGACTGCCGGTCAGGCCGGGCAGTGTCGCGGAGGCTACTGGCCCCCGGGCAGCAGGCAGCAGCCCTGACTGCCACGGCTCTGCCCCCAGCCAACTCCACACACCTGGGCAAGCCACTCGGCCTCTTTGGCTTTCATTCCCCTTGTTTCCAAGGTGAGGGGCTTGACCAGATCTCCAACTTGTAGGTTTTCTGTACTTGGATTAAAATTTCCTGAGTTGCTGCCGAAATCCTGGGTTGGGGACAGAGGAAACATGCATTCTGTGCCAGCTGTATACATCCTGAACCTTCCATAAGGAGCCCTGGCGAAGGCAGGAGAAGGCTGGGACCTCTAGGTTCTGTTGTGGGCTGTCCTGAGCTAGCTGCCCTGCCCACTTCCTGGGGCACGGAGGCAGGGTGATCTCCTCTGAGTCCTCTGAGGCCCCCTGCCTCCCTCTCACCCACCCCTTTCTCTCAGGGCTGCATCTGTTCTTCTAGGTCCGGGCGCTGCAGGCTAGGGAGCCGGACAGGCACAGGGAAGGCAGTCCAGGGTGGCTTTGCTGGTGCCAGCTGGCAGGCCCACACAGATTCTCAGGCAAACATATGCACGAAGGTCTCTGGATGCTGCCCGCCGGCAGGGCCTGCCAGAGCCAGATGAGTGTCCCCTGCCTCGAGGCATGTTGCACCCGGCCATCGCAGACTCACAGCGTCTCTCCTGTGCTGGTGGACCTTCAGCTCTAGAGCCCAGCAATGTCACTTTAGAAAGTCCGTGGAGATTGGAGAATGGGCAACTGGGCCACCAGCCGTGAGCAGGGCTGCACGCGGGGAGCGAGTGAGCAACGTTTGCTGAGTCTGCGCGGAGTGCACGCACCGCGCCAGGCGCCTTCATGGAGAGGATCTCATCGACCCTCTCAGCTCCTTGGTGAGGTGGGTAGCTAGACAGCCCAAAGATATTATTTCCACACTAGTCATCATAGTAAAAAAAAAAACTGAAAGTAACCTAATTGTCCATTAATACAAGTCTGGTTAAATTAACTTGCCACGTGCACGCAACAGAATATTATAAAGCCATAAAAATAATGATGTGATTCTAGAGGGACTGAAGTGGAATACTCACCTATATATTTTTAATACAAAAACAAGATATAGAGCATTTATGTGTGGTATATTGCCATTTGTGTTAAAATATAAGCTTTTATTTTCTTAGAAATCTCTGGAATGTTAACACAAGAGACAGGTACCTGTTGGACCTGAGAAGGGAACTGTAGGCCAAGAGCCAGGGTGGGAAGGAGCTTACATTTTCAGTCAGTACCCTTTTTGCACTGTTTTAATTCTTTACCGTGTGCATTAACTTTAAACTTTTTAAGAAATTCATGCACAGGGAGGAAGGTCTCCAGGTGCAGACCAAGCACCCTCATTCCCAGCCCATCCTTCAGCGGACCGAGTAGCTTTGAGTTTGCCCTGTGGCTTCTGCTCTCCTCTCCCTAATTAAATATGTTCTTTTATTAGAGGCTCATTTAAGCCTCTGACTCCTTCCCTCAAGCCCATAGAGATGACTCCTGCCCTGCTCTCAACAAAAGCCATGGGATCTTTTCTTTTCTCTTTTTCTTTCCTTTTTTCCCCGCCCTCCCTCCTTCCCTTCCTTCCTCCCCTCTGCTCTGTGCACCAGTTGTTTCTCTGCACCCACCATGGAGTTGTGTTGTACCTCTTTCTATCACCTAGAATGCCATCAGCCTTTGGTGATGAGTCGTCCCTCTCTCCCCTGACCTCCCAGGACACTCACGGCCACACCACATGATGCAGTCTGTAATTGTCCCTGTGCTGAATTGCTTAACAGAGCACTGTGAGCCTCACCTCCCAGCTGCACTGGGAGCTTTTAGAAGATGAGGGCCTGGATTTCACTCATCTCTGTGTCCCCGTCAATGCTGAGAGCAGAATGGGCACCCCAGAAAGATATCTTAAAGCTCTCAGGTGAGGGACGGCCATTCAACACAGAAGACCATCACTGCTGTCTTTACTAGTCACCTGGCTCATACCAGCACTTAGTCCTGGGTGTCTGGAGGTGCGGTCGCTTTCTATGTTGCAAGACTGTGGTCCTCCCCTGCAGCGGAAATGACACACCAGCGGAGAGGGCAGCCTGCAGCTGGCCGCACAGCCAGGAGCTCGGAACCCCACTCCCTCTTCCTCCCCTGCAGTCTCTGGTCCTCAGCCCTCTGCAAAGCAGGTAGCAATGCAGGCAGGTCGCTCTTCTCTCTTGCTGCACTTCCATCCCATCCCGACCTCAACTGTGAACACGTGCATACCAAGGCTTAAACTTGCCTTTGTGAATTTCACAAGTTCAGGGGAGATTTCACCAAATGTTTATGAATATTTATGCGTTGGATGCTGTGGACACCGAGTTCAGAGATAGATGACATGCAGAGTTGGCTCTCAAGGCGCTTACAGTCTTTTGGGGAAAACAGTCACGAGCAGAATTCTGTGGTCAGCACAGTGAAAGGGAGTCGGCTGGGTACTAGAGCATAAAAGAGGAGAGTTGCACTGGTCTCGGGGGTGGGGGATGAGGGACTTTCTGGAGGACAAGATGCTCTGGCTCAGGCTTCGTGGTGAGTGAGGGTCTGGGGCGCCCAGTGCAGCTCACACAGCCGTCTTGTCCGCATCACTCCGCTGTCTCCCTTTCTTCCCCAGCAGAGGAGCTGTCCGAGGTAGGAAAAAGGAGGCTGGTTTTGTCGAGGGGGAGATGGAATGAGGTTAGATCCTGGTAAAAGGTGCGTGCAGAATGTGACACCGTGCTGGGGGAGACAGCAGCTTAGGGTGCGAGGTTGGAGGGGTGGAAGTGGGGCTCTGGGTGATTAAACCTTGCCTCATCAAGAGCCCAGCTCCCAGTCATCCTCCTCCCTTCCTGGGAGCACTCTCCTCTCCAGCATGGACTGGGCACAGCCCTCAAAGGCCAGGCCAGACCAGACTCTGTCCCTGCTGGTGCTCCCAGAACAGGGCCCGGTGGGCAGGTACACTCCAGGCTGGCGGCCCTCAGACCCAAGCCGGACTACCCTCCAGGGAGGCCCTCTCTCTCTCTCGCTTTTTTGCCCACGACTCCTCATCACCCATAAAGTCTATCACCCTTATAGTCCAGAGGGTGACAGACCATCTGTCCCAGGGTGCTCAGCATAAGGCCACTCTGAGGGTGTTCACCAGCCAGCCACAGGAGGGACTGATCCAGGTGGGTAGGAGCCCTTGGTCACAGCATTCTAAGTCTCAGGAATATTTGCTGGGGATGTGGTGGGTGACTTTTTACCGGGTACCTTGTGGGGGTTAGAGGCAGTCATCTAGGACTTCCTGCACCCAGCTCTGGAGGAACTCTAGACACCAGCGAGGGTGAGAGTACGCACCCTCTGCTCCACCCTCTCAAAGGGCTCGGCCCCAGGGTGGCCAAGGTGAGCAGCACTTGAGACCCTCTGGTCATGGATCCATCCTCCTGAGGCCTTGCCCTGCACAGCCAGGGAGGGGCTTCTTGAGGGAAAGCTCCTGAAGGCTGGTAGATTCCCAGTGCCCAGAGCACATGCCAGCAGCTGCCAGCCAACCTTCCCTGAAAATTCAGACACTCGGGCTGCCGCAGTGAAGGGCAGGCTTCCAGAACACTCAGAGAGGCCAAGAGTCACCTCCCTGTGCTTGTCTCCACCATTCTCCCTCCCAGAACCCCTCCCTGGATAAAGAGCTTCTTGGGCAAAAAGCTCCCATCTGAAGCTCCAGGAATCCTATAAGCCGACTGCATTAGCTACATGCCATAAATATTTATGCTCCTGCCGACGTGTGTCAGAGTGTGTGTGTGTGTGTGCAGGGCAGGGCCTGCTGACGGGCAGAGAAGGCACATTTCAAGTCAGTAGAAGGAAGAACTTTCTAATCCTGAGCACTGTCTGGGTCTCCATGCTGTAGCCGACTTCGACCTTTAGACTTGAGCAAGCAGAGACGAGGTGGCCACCATCAGGGACACCGTGACATGACTTCTTAATAAGGTGGGAAGGAGAAATCTACAACTGAAAAAAACAAAGTCATTCTCCAAATGAAAACTAGTTCTAAATAAATAGTAAATTTTTGCTAGACAGTTTTTGTGTGTCTCCTCTTCTTCCGGCTGAACATCTCTTCCTCCATCCACCTGTTCTGTAGACAGTATGAATTATGGAGAGGGCGGGGGGAGGGGCGATGATGGGCAAGTGTGCTACCTGCCTCCACTTTTCCCTTCTGAACGCCGGTCTCTGTTGTAAGTTCTTCCCATGCCTGCTTGTCTGAGTAAGGTCCTTAAGTGTTCTCACAGCTAAAAGTCAAAGTCATGTCTTGTATCTCCCTACCTCTGAAGAGGACTCTGTCCCAGATAGACAGTGGTGGGAGTGGCTGGGATGGGAGAAGAGATTGGAGAACTGGGTATAGGAAGAGAGTGGGCCCCAGTGGTGTGCTGGCAAATGCTTAACAACTGGCTCTCCAAAAGAAGAGGAAAAACAGCAGCCTTGATTCGTAGCGTTTGCTGATTTCCACGGTGTAAATTCTCCCATCGTGACCAGTTTCAAGATAGCGTAGTGATGCCACTGTGCACAGCAGCACAATGTTATATAGCATTTCCACCATATGGATAGAATAAATATAAATAACCTCAAGAACATAGATGATAATAGATTGTAGCATAATAATTAAAAAATGAGTTTTTAGTGTTTATACCTTTTTTCTTTATACAAGCAAGAAAAAAATCTTTGTTTTTAATATAATTTATTTAATTGTAAGTGTTTTTACATTAATTTTTAAAAAAATTTTAAGTCTTATTTTGTTTTTAATTGACACATAATAATTGTACATATGTGTGGGTACAGTGTGATATTCTGATACATATATACATTATGTAATGATCAAATCAGGGTAATTAGCATATCTATCACCTCACACACTTGTCATTGCTTTGTGGTAAGAACATTAAAAATTCTCTCTTCTAGCTATTTTGAAGTACACATTGTTGACTACAGTCACCTTACTGAGCACTAGAACAGCAAAACTTATTCCTTGTATCTAACTGCAGCTTTCTACCCACTGATCAACCTCTTCCCACCCTCTACTCCCCCTACTCTTTCCAGGCTCTGGAAACCACTATTTTACTCTCTACTTCTATGAGTCAACTGTTTTAGATTGCACGTATGAGTGAAACCATGCTGTATTTGTCCCATGCTTGGCTTATTTCACTTAACATAATGTCCTCTAGGTTCATCTATGTTGCAAAAATTGATGAATGAAATTGAAAAGGATGCTATAATAATAAATGGAAAGATATCCTGTGTTCATGGATTAGAAGAATCAATATTGTTAAAATGTTCATAGTACTCAAAGTGATCTACAGATTCAATACAATCCCTACCAAAATACTAATGACATTGTTCACAGAAATAGAAAAAACAAGCCTAAAATTTATATGGAACCACAAAAGACCCTGAATAGCCACATCAATCTTGAGCAAAAAGAACAATGCTGGAAGCATTATGCTGCCTGACTTTAAAATATACTGCAAAACACTAGTAACCAAAACAGCATGTTACTGGCATAAAAACAGATACAACAGACCAAGGGAACAAAACAGAGAGCCCAGTAATAAGTCCATGCATTTACAGCCATCTGATTTTTGATAAAGTTGCCAAGAACACACATTGGGAAAAGGACAGTCTCTTCACTCAATGGAAAAACCAGATATCCATATGCAGAAGAATGAAACCAAACCCCTATTTCTCACCATATACAAAAATCAAATCAAAATGGATTAAAGACTTAAATATAAGACCCCTAATTATGAACGTACTAGAAGAAAACAGGGGAAAGTCTTCATGCCATCGGTCCAAACAAGGATTTTTCGAATAAGACCTCAAAAGCACAGGCAACAAAAACGAAATTAGACAAATGGGATGACATCAAACTAAAAAGCTTCTGCATTGCAAAGGAAACAAAGAACAGAGCGAAAAGACAACCTACAGAATGGGAGAAAATATTTGCAAACTATCCATGCAACAAGGGGTTAACATGCAGAATGTATAATGAACTCAGATAACTAAGTTGTAAAGGACGGCTGTGTTTAACACCTGGTTTGCAAATTTTTTGAAAATTAAACCATCAGCTCTGGGGAGCCCGTACGAGCCAGCTCCAGTACACCACTGGGGGATGGGGGGGTGCCCATTTTGAAAGTTGGAGTCTGTCCTCCTCCTGGAGCCGACTTCTCTGAAGGCTCCTTGGCCCCTGCCGCCTTTGCGACTTCTCTACCTCGGTGTCCCCACTTGAAGCCAGACTTCCAACCCACACTTCCAACCGCAGTGTTCTGCTGTCCCCTCATGGCAGCTGCTGCCCTCTGCGCCTGCCCGAGAGCAGAGCCCACCAGCTCCGCGCAGGATCAGAGAGCCCTGGGGCAGGTGAAATAGCCTCCCCCTTCCACGCCAGACTTTTGCAACCCAAGACGGGCAGATTAGAGCCCCCAGGGCCTCAAGCCCCGCGGGCGCATCCCCGTCCCTGAGTCGTGGGTCTTCCCGGGGCGCGGTGATGCACACGGCGCTGTGGCTCCACCTGGTGCCTCTGTCAAGGCAGAGCAGCCTATACGCACCTGCGCGGTCGGCCCCACGCTGGGCACCCCTTTGAGATGTTCCCAAGAGCTACAATTTGTTGTTGTTGTGTTGCTTTTGCTTTAGGGCCCGGTGGCAAACTCTCACCAGTCATCTACATCAGAGCCTGGGGCTTCCTGTCCTTTTAGAACAGGTGAGAAGAGGACGGAAAGAAAAGACCTTCTCTGCACAAATGTCACCAAATCTTCCTCCCTTTGGTGGAGGCAGATTCGCCTACTCACCACGAATGGTCTGCACAGACACTACGGGCTCCAGGTGGGAGGACCCTAGAGGTCCCCTGAGCCCGTGGCCTATCAAACTGTACTGACCAAGACCACCAGTAAGTAATGCATTCCACAACGTAGCAGTCCGGGACGTCCAGCGTAGAGAAGGTTCAGGAAGCAACACTTACCCTTGCTGTGCATAATGCATTTAGACATTTCCATTATTTTCTATTCTGTCCTTCCCATGAGAAACACTTCCCGCATCTAAATAAATAGAACTCGCAGCTCATTCATGGGCCACCACCTACAGTTTGCAAAACGATAGCCTAGCCCTGGGTTCACTGAGAAAAAATTGACAGCAAAGAAAGAACAAACTTGCTCAAGAGCAAGTCAGGGGCGGATCCAGATCCAGGATCTAGAACCCAAGTCCATGATGGCCAGTCCTGAGCTCCTCTCCAGTCATCTCAAGACCTCCTAGGGGGGTTCCGTCCCAGGCTCCTTTTGCACTGAAACGCCAAAGCCTCACGCTCTGTGGCTCGGATCTGATCTCAGTCCCCTTTGTGTTCTAGAAGTAAGGGTTTGTCAACTGCTCTCAGGTTTTCCCGTAATGAAGTTCTCCTGTTTCAGCACAAGGTGGCAGCAAAGGGAAGCAAACGGCCTTGCCTGCCAGAAGGAGCGAGGGTGTGGTGGGCTCCTGGCAGATCCGTAACCCTAACAGGTGAATGAGTAGCATTAGCGCTTTGCTTGAGGTCAGAAGCCAAAGGGGTATTTTACTAAAAACCTTTGGAACTTGCTTTTAACGGTTAAAGGGTGTGGAGGATACACTAAAGACTGAACAATACCTGATGCAGTATTTGTTGAATGAGTGTCGATGGAAATATAAATCTGTACAATCTTCCTAGAGGGTATATGCATTGCATTTCAACATTTTTAAATGTTCAAACCCTCTGATCCAGAAATTCCCACTAACAGGGATTTAATATAAATTACTAATTATATATAGCAATTATATATATAATTGTCTGCTAATTACACAGATGGTCACCACATTATATATTTTTTAATAGAAATATGTAAATAACATCAACATGGGATTAGTTTTAAAATTCTGGTACAACAAGAAAAAATCATAATACTATGCAGCCATTAGTGTGATGATGTAAAATGTAAAAAGCAGCTTACAAAATAGTATGTGTGGTATGACCCCCTTTGTGTAAAGTGTGCAGGGATTCTCTAGGTGGTGGGGTGAAGGTGGGGTACCTCTCTAAAGAATGGAGTCATTCCTAATCACCTGGGGAGTTTTTCAAAGCACATAGTCTTCCCCAACCACTCCCCCCCGGGAAACTGTGATATGCCCCTCTGGGCGATAGATATCACTTCCCTTTGAGAATCATGTCTGGAAGAGAAAAGGATAGGGAATTGCTGGAGGTGTACACATATGTGTTTGTGTGTATATGCATGTGGGGTGTTGGCAGGATGCTCACCAGGGTGTTAGCAGGAGTCACCTCTAAGTGGCAAGATTTTCAGGTGCTTTTCAATAATAATACTTGTAAAAATTGTGATAAAATACAGTTTGTTTAATCATTCACTTGTTGAAGAATGGACTGTTCTGAGGTTTTGTCTATTAAAAATAAAGCTGTTGTGAGCATCTGTGTACAAGTTTTTGTGTGAACATAAGTTTTTATTTCTCTGACATAAATGCCCAAGAGTGCGCTTGAGGCTCGTTTTATGGCCTAGCATTTAGTCTACCCTGGAAAATGCTCCATGTGCACTTGAGAAGAATGTATATTCTGGTTTTGGGTAGAGTGTTTTGTAGATGTCTGTTAAGTCCAGTTGGTTTATAGTGTTATTAAAGTGTTCTGTTTCCCTGCTGATCTTTTGTCTAGTTGTTCTATCTTTTTGAAAGTGGGGTATTGAAGTCTCCAATTATGATTGTTGAATCATCTTTTTCATTTCTGTCGCTTTTTGCTTTATGTATGTTTGTATTCTGTCGTTAGGTGCATATATGTTTATAATTGTTGTATCTTCCTGATGAATTAAACTTTTTATCATTAGAAAATGCCCCTCTTTGTCTCCTGTAACATTTTTTATTTTGTCTGACATCAATCAATATAGCTACTCCAGCTTGTGGTTGCTCTTTGCACGATATATCTTTTTCTACCTTTTTAACTTTCAGCCTATATCTTTAAATATAAAATGTGTCTCCTATAGCAGCATATATAGTTGAATCCTATTTTTTTTTAATCCAGTCTGACAATCTCTATTTTCTGATTGGATTGTTTATTCACATCATTGATATATAGTTACATTTACATCTGCCATTTTACTTTTTGTTTTCTATATGTGTCATGTCTTTTTTGTTCCTCTCTTCCCCTTTTACTGCTTTGTTTCACATTAAGTGACTCTTTTCCAACTTGGCATTTTAATTTCTTTTACTTATTTATTTTTTAGGAATGACAAGCCAAGAAAATGTCTTAATTTCTTAATGATTTTTTCACTGTATTTTTTTGAGCTATTGTTTTAGTGGTTGCTCTAGGGTTTATCATATATATCTTAACTCATCAGAATCAGCTGTAGATTTATACTAGCTTAATTCCAGTGATATACAGAAATATTACTCCTCTATAGTTCTATTCCCTCTCCTCCCCTTTCTGTGGTATTATTGTTATAGTGAGGGGCTTTTAAAAATCACAGGTGTCTGGACTCTTCCCTAGACCTACAGAATCAGACTCTATGGACGTTAGAGCTCCCCAGGTGATTGTGATGATTGGCACGTTTGGAGATTGCTTTTCCAGAAGGAAACTAAAGCCAAGACATAAACAATGGTCATACTCCCTGACAAGCCTGTGCCCGGAGCCCAGGCCTCCCGGCCACCGCCAGTCCTCTTCCCTGCGTGTTCTGCTGCTCCGCATGTGACGTCTCTTCGGCCTGTCACTTTCCTGCGTTGGGCTCCTGCCTGCTTCTCAGCGAGGTAAAGTGGATTCGGAGGGGAGTAAAATGCCTTGTAGACGGTTGAGCCTTCGTGGAGATTTGAGGGTAATGTTGGGGAACCCGCACAGCCTTGTCCATGGCGACCGGCCAGGGCCTGGATGCTTCCAGGAGGGGCTCACTCACCTTTGTGACGCCGGTGAGGGAATAATGTGACAAACTAAAGAATAATTCACTCGTTCCTCATTTAAGTATCTAGCATACGCCAGGAGTTAGGGTCGGCATTAGAAATAAAATGGCGAATGAGGCACAACTGCTGTCCTTAAGACGTTTATGAAGTATATAAAGAACATATGTAGGCCCGGCGCGGTGGCTCACGCCTGTCATCCTAGCACTCTGGGAGGCCAAGGTGGGAGGATCGCTCAGGTGTTTGAAACCAGCCTGAGCAAGAGTGAGACCCCGTCTCTACTAAAAATAGAAAGCAATTAATTGGCCAACTAAAAATATATAGAAAAAATTAGCCGGGCATGGTGGCGCATGCCTGTAGTCCCAGCTACTTGGGAGGCTGAGGCAGGAGGATTGCTTGAGCCCAGGAGTTTGAGGCTGCTGTGAGCTAGGCTGACACCACGGCACTCTAGCCCGGGCAACAGAGTGAGACTCTGTCTCAAAAAAAAAGAAAAAGAAAAAGAACATACGGCAACTATTTAACACACTCAAAAAGTTATATAAGCTGATTTTTTAAAAAGAAAAAATAACGTGTATGGTAACAACACCTGGTTAAACCTGAAATGATGGTGGCAAAAACTGACCTGAACTGACATGAATTCAGGTAATGCATTTATTCATCTCACTGTGTGTGAATATTCATGCATTTCACTGCAGATCAGCGTGCCCTGGCGGCCGGTCTCTTCCCGCTCACGGTGGGGCCAGTGGGAGCCAGTGTAGCTGCGTGGGTGTCCCTCCTGCACCCAGCCACAGAGTTCCATTTCCATTTGTCACCCTCCCTTTCTGGCTTCCAGGCCACTTCCTAAATGCAAGTCCAATCATAGAACTAAAACTGTGATTTGGATGCAACAGCTTATGAGCAATTATTTTATGAGCTCCTATATAAACACCCGGCCCTGAACTCCACTCAGTGGAGGTGCCATGTGGTCACGGCAAGACCTCCAGCTGATCCCTTCTCACCTCCGGGGTTCAGTTTCCTACCTATAACATAATACCTGCCTTGCCTACTGCACAGCTCATGAAAATCAATTATAACCTAACCCATAGTGTCTGTAAGCGCCTTATAAGCTGCAGAGTGATATGCAAACTCCAGGAAAGGACGTTTGCAGAGAGAGAGCACAGAGTTCTGCACTGACTGGCTTTGGCTATGTCACAATTGTGTCTGTGTTTCCTATGTCTCTACTTTCCTTAAAAAGTATTTTCTTGTATTACTAGCAAACCAAAATACAGCCTTCAGTTGGGTGCAGTGGCTCATGCCTATAATCCCACCACTTTGGGAGGCTGAGGCATGAGGATCACTTGAGGCCAGGAGTTGGAGACCAATCTGGGTCACATACCAAGACCTTATCTCTACAAAACATTTAAAAATCAGCTGGGCATGGTGGCTCATGCTGGAGTCTCAGCTACTCAGGAGGCTGAGGTGGGAGGATTGCAGTGAGCTATGATAGTGCCACTGCACTCCAGCTAGGTGACAGAGTGAGACCCATCGCTACCAAAAATAGAAAAAAATTGCTAGGTATGGTGGCTTGAGCCTATAGTCCCGGCTACTCGGGAGGCTGAGGCAGGAGGATCACTTGAGCCCAGGAGCTTGAGGCTGCAGTGAGCTATTATGATGCCACGGCACTCTAGCCCAGGTGATAGTGCGAGACCCTGTCTCAAAAAAAAAAAAAAAGTATCAAATTAGTTACTAGCTAGATTACTAAACTTTTCCCATCCTACCCCATTAAATCTGAGCAAAACTGATGATCCAAGGAGAGAGGTCATGTTCTAGAACCCTCAACACAGCACTGGTACCCCCTGTTGAAATGCATGGAAGTAGGGAAAAGTTGACCCCGGAGCAATCTCAGCCAAAATCTTTGGAGCAGGATGTTTGGTGCCAACCGGCCCCGTCTCCTCCTGCACCAGTGCTCAAAACCCCTTTGTCTGGCACCAATGCCCAGCCCAGCCTTGTGTGACCACAGTTTCCGTCACCATCTCTCACTGCTCCTGAACACAGGCCTGACGTCAGCCTCGGTACCGTCTTTGCTCGTGTTCCATTCAGTGAAGGTTCACTGAGAGAGGGAAAGTGGGAAGCAGGAGGAAGGAAGTTGCCAAGCCAGGATGTGTCTCAGGGAAAAACACTTCAGACCTTGACCTGATCCGCAGGTACTCTGGGTGTAACCCTGCCACGGAATAGGCCTCCTTGAGGCAAGGGGTGGGGCTTTGTACCCTGCATGAGTTGTCATGGCCACGGTGACCTCCAGGGCATCTCGGGGAGCGGCAGCTCCTGTCAGCCCAGCAGCCCTCCGGGGAGGGACACAGGTGTGACCCCTTGGCCATCAGCTGCAGCAGGCATGACAGCTAGGGGATGGGAGCGCCGGCCCTAAAGTGGACGCAGCTGGGTCACTACAGAGTTTACTTCATCCAGTTTCCACTTTTTAAAACACGCATCATACACCGACCTCGCTGTTGGGGGACGTGTGACACAGAAATTCTAAGCGGGAAGTGGCAACGGCAGGGACACAGACTGGGACTGAACGGCTCCGGGGCGATCCTGGGAGGAACCAGCTTATGCCGGCTCTCAAGAGCCAACGACTAAACTTTCAGGAACTTTGCAAGCCGGCTGTGAAACGGAGCCATCATTAAAAATTAAAGTATATGAACTTACAAGTAAATAATTTACATCAAAAACAAAAGTGGAAATAACTGAAAACCCATCATTTCCTAATTATCGTATTGCATTTTACTCTTGTCTATGATCTTGAGGTTGTTTATGTCCGCGTATCTGTGTGGTGGAAATGGGATATGATCGTCTCCCTGAGTCCACGTTGAGTGACGTCATGTTGGCACCTCGAAAGTGACCATGGTGAAAGAATTTACGCCATGGAAATTGGAAAACACCACATGTCAGGGCTTCTTTTTTCCCAGTGAACCAGTTGTTAAGTGTTTACTGGCTTTCCATGGCTTCAGGTGGACTCAGTCTCCCCCGAACATGCAGGGACACACGCACAGTGGCTGAACACTTGTCATGGGGAGGTTCTCCTTGGGCAAGGGCAGGGGTAGGTGAGAAGCTTTTGTTTGTTCTTGGAGTTTTCAAAGCTGGGTGTTAGTAAGGGAGGGAACACTACTTGGGGTTTCTTCTCCCCAACCCTTACATCTTTGCAGGTGGGATTCACCTGGTCATGGCACTCGGTTCACATGAAGCAGATGGAGCTTAGGGCCCATAAACATTTCTCTGGTGCTTTGAACTATCTTAGAATGGCGGCTGTTCATCAGTTCATTTAAAATGCTCTCTTGTGTCCGAGAGGGCGTGGTGCTACTTATCTCAGTCCCAGCTTCAGTGAGGGGTGAAGGATGAGGATGCATCACCAGCCAGAGACTCCCGGCAGGAGAATATCATTTCCCCCAGCTCCCGACACCTAAGGGTCGAAGGAGTTAGTCCATTCGGAGCCCTGAGGGGGAGAGGATTTAACTATTAAGGCTGTGTTATTTACAAAGCTTAATAGAGAAATTCTTTGTTGCTATTAATAATGAACTCTTGGAGGACCCTTAAAAGGGAGCCTGCACAGACACTTATGAAATGGTGACGAGTGTCCTTGTGTTAGACGCAGACACTGTCCCATTGGCGGGTGTCAGATGCGCTCTCCTGGGTCCACCCAGAGGAGGTAGAAGGCAGGAAGGCCACCTACCTCAGGCCTGACCTCTCCCACGGAGCTTCAGTATACAGCTTACAGACCCAAAGTATAAAGGCTTAAAGACCTCTCCTCTTGCCCGTTTCCCAGGGGTTCCATGCTAATAAATTGGCATTAATAAGGTAAACTAATTGGGGGTGTCCAGGCCCACAGGCTGGGTTCTCAGCTGCGACCTCCTGGCTCCAAGCCCGCTCCTGCTGATCCTGGCATCCCGAAGCAATTGTGCTGGGGGTGGGATGGGGGCGGGACAGGGTAGAAGCATAGGAGCCCGGTGTCTCATGTCTGGGTCTGGGGTCTGGGGGCTGGAGCATTTGCTACAAAGTTAAGGTTAAGCCTCTTCTTCTTTTCTCCAGCCTGGTGGGTCTGGCCCAGTGCAAAAGGAGGCATCCTTAAGCATTTGGACTTGTAGTTTCTTTGGCAGAATGGAATCATGGCCTATAGACAGTGAAAAGGACCCTCAAGGTACCGGGATCACATTTTCCTGATAGAAAACTGGGGCACTTGGTCAGACAAAGGATTTTTATGCATTTGCTATGTGCAAGAGGCAGCATCAGGCAGACAATTTAGAGGCTGAAATGTTGCAATGGACAGGACGTTTCCATGGTTTATGGAAAACAACAGGAAAGACCATCATAAATCTTACCCAGAAAGTCAGCGGCTGCCACGATAGAAATCTTCTGCGGTTGCTCCATGAAGACAAATATTTTCTTTGGCTATATTTCAATAGCCAGAGCAGTTATTTCTGTCTAATATGTTTATTTCTCCAGGAAATAATTCTAACAAAGTAATGTCCATTTCAAATATAAGAAGGGAAGCAAATACTACTTGTTGGGCTACAAAGACCGCCAAACTCCTTTTTTTTTTTTTTTTAACTTATATACACATCATGGAATACTAGCCAACCTCTGTGTATTTCCTTTCTTTGATCTGTTCATTCTTTATATATCTGATGTTACCTAAACAATCTGTTTACTTCATTTAGCCTGTATTTATTCATCAAGGGGGCATTCTTTATGATGTGCTTTTAGATGTTCTCATGCCGATTTTAGACTATAAATGTCTGTAATTCTTCGACCAGTGGCTAGCACAGCGCCACGTACAAGGAGGTACTTCATTCATACAGGCCTACTCTGAACAGTTGTGCAGGTCGGGCACTGCACAACTGCTCCAGGTTGTACTGGTCATAATGTAGTCTAGTGCTATTCAATAGAACTTTCTGCAATGATAGCAATGTTCTTCAATCCGTGTTATCTGATACAGTAGCCCCTAGGCGCATGAAGCTCTCGTGCACTTGTAATGTGGTTAGTGTGACTAAAGAACTGAAGTTTTAATTTTAGTTAATTATTTTATTTCTAAAATTAAATTAATTAATCACTTCTTTTTTTTTTTTTTT
>VBSM01002937.1:5745414-5776883 GCA_008086735.1 Cheirogaleus medius
TCTCAAACTCCTGAGCTCAAGCAATGCTCCTGCCTTGGCCTCCCAGAGTGCTAGCATTACAGGCATGAGCCACTGTGCCTAGCCTAATTTTAGTTTATTTGAATTTAAGTAGTCCCATGTGGCTAATGACTACTGTTATTGGACAGTACAGTCTATGTTCACGACAGCTGAATGTATATTCACTCACCATGCAACAAATATTTAGGAAACTTTAACGATGAGCAGTGTGCTATGCTAGGCCCTATTGAAAATGGTCGCTGCTCTAGGAAAATTCTGGGCTAGAAACAGTGCGCTAAGTGCTGTGAGGGGGTTTGCTGGATGCTCAGCTGCACAGACGAGAGACTAGGTCTGGCAGAGTCGGAGAGTTTTTTTTTTTACATGAAAGATGGGTAAGCTGAGTCTTGAAATAGGAGTACACCACAAAGATAAAAGAAAAATAAAAAACATATTAAAACAATCTCTCTATTTTTTTTATCATTTCTTTAATTTCTTCCTCATTATTTATTTAAGAGACAGGGCCTTCCTGTGTCATCAGGCTGGAGTGCAATGGCTATTCACAGGCATGATCATAGCTCACTGCAGCCTCAAACTCCAGGTCTCAAGCGATCCTTTTACCTCATCCTCCTGAGTAGCTGGGACCACAGGCGTGTGCAACTGTGTCAGGCTTTTAATAAATTTTAACCATCTGATTATGATGAAATGGATGCATTTGTGGTTAGCAGTGCACAATGACTCTCAAGACCATTAGCACAAGTATGTTTTTGCAAGACAACTACAAAAGGAAAAGCTCTTTGGATACGGGTTTTCTCAATTCCAGGATTCCCAGCCAGGGAGAGACCTTGTTTATTTCTCTGTCTAGGGACAGGATTAGGAGGTAACCTGCCCAGAAGATCAGTCCTCAAAGGCCTCCAGAAAACCAGGGTTTTATATATTTAGAGAGAAAGAGTTTGTGGTTGGGCTTCTCTTCTTCCTGGTTGGCTTGCTGGAGTTGGGAGGCTGGAGGCATCTTTCACTACTATTGTTGATAAACATGTGCAGGGTCTTTCATCGTGGTAGAGAAAGGTTTCAAAAAATCCTCATCTTTCTAATATATGTATGCACGTGAAATTTGAGGGTAGTCTTTGAAGGTGGAAATATGGAAATATTTTACCCTCTGCCTTGCTCTTAGAGCAGGGACGGGTCTGATACATGGGCCTAGAGTCAAGGCTCGTTAATGGCAGTTCAGAGCCTCTCTCTCCTCCCTAACTGCCTCCCTATCCACTGCCCAGTCTCAACCAGGAATGGCGTTTTGCTTGCATATGGTAGAAGACTAATTCCATGTACCTTGGGGAGGACTCTGCATCTGGAAACTAAAGGCTTGAGCATTATGTTTTACCAAGTGACCTCATAGACTCAGCTCTATGGCTGGCCTCAGTAGTAGGGGGCAAGAGGACGATTCCGAGGATATTTTTTTGTGCATCCTTGTGCATGCTCATTTTTGTGGCTTGTGCCAGTGTTTCTGCAGGCTGGATTCTTAGAGGTAGTATTGACGGGTCAAGGGTATATTTAAAGTCTTGGTAGCACTGCCAAATTGCTCTCCCCAAAGGCCATACCAAGTTAAACCTCCAACAATAATGCATAATTCTGCCTGCTTCCCCACACCTCCTGGGACCACGTGGAAGAGGATGGCTTCAAGGCTGTAACAGATACTGTTGGGGTCCAGCCCTGTCCTTCAGCATTCACCATACCTGGAGGTGCCCAGGAGTCCTGCTACAGGTGCCTGAGACTTAGTGGCTGGGCTTTCTCTTGGTCGGAACCTGGGTTAAGGCATTGCTTATGCAACTTGGTTGGGAGGAGTGACACACCAGGAAATGTGAAAATCCTCAGTGCCTTGCCCAGCTCTCCAAGACAGAGACACACTGACTGGGATTTCAGGTCCAGGTTCAGCAGAGGAACGGGGTTGGAGGTCCATGCCTGCTGGGGGTTTCAGCCAAAACTAAAGGTACAAACCCAGGGAAGAAAAGGAAGCAGGAAGGCCAGATAAATGTGTGGAGTGGAAAAGGCAGCTGCTTTTTTTCTTTCTTTTTTTTAAGGCAACCAATTTCTGCCATGGGTGCTAAGTCTGTTCCTGCCATACTAGGTAGGAGAAGACCCTGCACCAGGCCTAGGCTCGCCTTAGTCCCCAGAGCCCATCACCAGCAAGTGGTCTCCCTCTCCTGATCAGGACAGGCCAGCACCTCTGGGACACCAAGGCCAAGGAGAACACCTACCTCTTCCCCCTCGGGGCATGTGGGGGTCCTCTTTTCTCCACTCAGGCCCAGGCTTAATTTCTTTACACTAAGCTCATGAGAGGAGTTCCCATTCAGTTTCAACCACCAAAATCATTGTGTGATCTTCTCTCTCTCTAGGCCTTAGTTTTATTTGTTGTTAAAAAAAAAAAAATGAAGGAAGGAAGGGAAGGCTGGATAATAGTTGGCATTTGTACAGAGTGTTTTGGTTTAGTGTCTTACCTCATTGGTGCTCACTTTATCCCCACATGACAGATGAGAAAAAGAAGTCTTAGGTTAAGTGAACTGCCCTGGTAAGCCAGGACTTTCTTGGCAAATCCTGTGTTCCTTCAATGTGACCATGTTGGAAGATTCTAGTATGGGTGAAATCTAAAATTTTTAGGGCCTACCTTAGAATAGCAAAGTAGTGTTACGTAGCCACTGCCAGACACGTGCGGGCTTTGAACTATTACTCGGGCAGGTTACTTGGGCTTGGGGGTTTCTCATCTAGAATAAAAGAAGGTGGGGCCGGGGTAGGGGCTTTAGGAGTACTGAGAAAGGGGCTGCAGGGGGCTGTAGTTTTGGATGAAGAGCTGAACGAAAAGCTACCAACGGCTCTCTCAAAACTAAGATTCCTTGATTCCCCAATTTAGATCTTTCCACGGTTTCAGGTGATAGATAACTCTGAGCTCAGGTCCTGTGCACATTAGCCAGGGCCTGATGTGTCCTTCACATCAGAGGTAGAAGGTGATCATCACCCATCAACTTTTCATGGTTCCATTCAGGAAACCAAGGTCCACAGAAAAATGTCTTGCCCGGGTCACTTAGTTATGAAGCCAGGACTAACACCTGGATCACTGACCTCCCGGTTCAGGGCTTCTTCCATCCTGATTCAGGTGTGAGACAGCCCAAGGTCCCCAAGAGTACAGGAAACCACCCATCTTCAAAAGAAGATACCACCACCACCACCACCACCAGTAGTAGTCACGACCTTTCTCACATCCCTGATTCAGGATCCAACGACTCTTCAATCAACAAACGTTAATGGAGCGTCTTCCCCAAGCAAGTCTCTAAGGTAGGCCCTGGAACACAAACCGTCTGACAAATTCCTGCTCCCCAAAAGTCACAGTCTGATGGCGGAAGGGCAGACACGTGATACTACCGGGACTTCAGCGTGCTTCCTCCCATGTGCTTTGCACGTAGTAGGGCTCAGAAGGGACCCGGCCACTAATTACCATCGGTCTCAAGGCGAGTCCGCAAAGATGCCCCGGGGTCGAGCGACGAGACAAAGGAGGGTTTTTTCCGGTCAGGCGGGGCGGGGTCCCGAGCATCCTCCCTTCCTCGGTCCAGGTCCCCGCTCGGCCGGCGCTCGCTCGTCGCGCGAAGGGAGGGGCCGGGGGCGCGCACGCAGGCTGTCGGAGGCGCGCCGGCCGCCCGGGGACGCGCACGGGCTGGTGTCTGCCCTAATGCGGCGGCTGGCGGCGAGAGGCGCTGCAGGGGACGCGGCCGAAGTGGCGGCGCCGGCAGCGACAGCTCCGACTGCGCCCGGGGCCGGAGCCCGAGCTCGCGGAGGTAGGCGAGCGCGAACACCGGAGCGATGGGGTGTGGGGTCGTGGAAAGCCACCTGGCGACACCCCCTTGTTCCCAGCCGCCTCTGTCTCTCTCCATCCCCGACCTGTCCCCATCCCCCTCTGTCCACATTCCCATCCCTGCTCTCCACGCCGTCACCTGCCCCGAATCCAGCCTATTCTGTCCGTCTCTCCACCGCACCCCTGTCCAGCCCGCAAGCGCCTGCCCACCCGACACCCTTTCTGTCTCGTTGGCCGCATCCCCTCCCCCTTCCTGCATCCTCACCCTCTTTTCCCTTTCCTCTCTGTCCCCGCCTCTTCCATGAGCCCCGCCTGCCCCCCTACTTCTGTTTATCTCGACACCCCACTTTTGATCACCCCGCTCCTCCTGTTTTCCCCACCCGCACATCAGCCCCTCTTGCCCTTCCCTGTTTTCCTCCCGTCTCCTGCCCCCCCGCACTCCGCGTGCCTGTCTCTCCCCGGCTCCCTCGCAGCTCCGTCCTCCCCCGGCTCCCCTCTTCGCCCTAGCCCTGCCCCTTCCCAGCTGCCTCTGGGTTCCCTCCTGCTCCCTGGTCCCTCTCAGGAACCCGCCTTCTCCCCCTCGACTTTAGCTGGCCTGCCACCCTCACCTTCCCCACCTGCCCTTCCTGGCGCTGCGGGCGGCCACTGGGTTGTACCCAGCCCCCCTCGCTGACCCCTGGGCCCTCCTTCCCCCAACGGAACCCCTTTCTGCATGTTGGATCCTATTCATGGCTGGGGGGTGAGGGACGCTGGGGGTTAGCAGGCCTCTCCTCTGCCCGTTCAGTTTGTTTCCTAGATGGCCTGGGGGAGGGGTGCTAAGCAGGAGACTAGGATCGGGAAGGAGCTGGGTCCCGGGAATGGCCGAGTCTGCTCATCCTGGGGCTTGGTCTGAGTTCTGGGGTGTAAAGGCCTGGATGAGGAGCCCTGCTGGAAGGTTGGAGAATTTTGGGTTTTAGAAAGGATTCTTCCTTCAGTCAGCACTTTGGCATCGGGAGCTGTCATGAGTGTGGCCCATGGGCTGGGCCGGGAGTGGGCAGAGTGCTGAATCACCTAGAATCTGGTCCCCGTGGCAGCCCCTCTCCTGCCCTGAGCCAGATTCTGCTCCTGGTTCCTTCCTTGGCATCTGGCATGGGCTGTGTGTGTGGAGCAAAGATGCCCCCTCCCTCGGCGCGGAGGGGTGGACGGGTGACAATGCTCCTTTGCTGCCTGCCTGTCTCCCTGGCATGAGGGCCTGGTGTGTCTCATCTACCCTTGGAATTGTGCTGAGCCCTGCCGGGCCCAGTCGAATCTCCTGCAAGGCGAGGGCAGGCCACAGAGCTTTGAGACCTGGCTGGGCCGGAGTTGAATTGTTTGCATGGAGCCAACAGAGACAGGCTCAGAACCCACCGAACTGGAAGCCTAAGTAGGAGAAGCCCAGGGAAAATGTGTGTGGAGAGCGGAAGCCCCTGGGGGTGGGGCCATGCCAGCTGTGGGGTGGGGGAGGGGACAGGGAGGAAGGCAGAGGTCTGTCCTCCCTCTGGTGTGGGGATGACTGGGTCTGGGGGGATTGCCCTGCAGGCAGAGCTGAAGGGGATGAGGGCTCTGCTACACACCTAATACCGTCCACCTTTTGTCCTGACTGATCTGGCACTTCTGCGGGAGTAATTTCTCTTCCCTGTCTTTGGATTCAGCTGAAGGTGTGTGTGTATGTGGAGAGAGAGAGAGAATGACACAAATGATACAATTAGCCCCAGAATTGTGTTTGCCACTGTGAAACAGGGAATGGCAGCCCAATTTCTGTCTTGGGGGCCTCAGCTGAAACCCAGAGGCTTAAATTGGGAGGTGAAGAGCAAATTGCAGACAGATGCTGTCCCTTCTCTGCGGGCTCCTTCACTTTAGAGGTCTGAGTGGTTGGGCTCCTTCAGCTCCTGTGCAGTAACTCTCTAGGGGCCTCAGGCAGTGCCCGGCAGGGGGGCGTGCAGCTGGGGGACTGGCTGTCCCGCTTTGTCACCCTTCTCTGCCCCCTACCCAGCATGAATGGGGGTGGGGCAGGAAGCGTCCTCTGGCATCAGTGGCTCAGGGCTGCCAGCTTTTCCTGGTTACAGGAAGGAGCCATCACCTGCGGCCATTGCTGAAAGCTGATTGGATGAAGTTTCTGACGTTGAGATGCTTGATTGGGGCTCAGGTGAAGTGGGGAATAACGCACACGTTTCCCAGTTTTGTGCAATGAACCTCGCCCCTCAGCCTCTTGTTTGGCATCATAAAGGCTATGGAGAGAGAAACCAGCTCCCCAGAGAGCTGGAGCACAACCTGCCAGTGGGGTCTCCCCAGCTCCCTGCGGGTCCGGCTGGTCCTTTCAGGGACACGTTGAGGAAGTGGCTGAGAGCTGGAGGTGAGGTTCTGGCTTTGGATTTCTGAGGGCGGTGGGCCAGACAGGGGTCCTAATTTTGCAGGGGCTGAGGGACGGGATTCCAAGGCTCTGAGCACTCTGTCGCAACTCGCTCCCTGCCTCTGGTGCCGTTCCTTCCTCAGGCTCTTCTGGAGACAGGGGCGCACTGAGGTCTCCAAGACCATCCAAGAGTTGGGGTGTGAGGATTACCCCTTTGTCTTTAGAAAAAGAAATTCTTAGGAAATCAGAAAGGGAGAGGCAGAGAGTCCAGTTCTCAGTCTGCTTGGCTGGGGTGGCTTGGGGGGATGGGGCAGGGGGAGGAATGGGAGGATTCCTCCCAACCAGAAGGCTGGTTACATACTTACTCATTTAACGGAGATGCATTATGCCCTGCAGTGTGCTGCTCTGCTGGATGCTGAGACCATAAAGATGAAAAGTAAGACAGGGTCTGAACTCCCTGAGCTCCTGGTGTGATGGAAGAGGGAGACAGGACATCAGACAAATGGCACAGTGTCAGCCCCCTGTTGATGCTATCCAGAATGTAGCTTGGAATGTAGCTTAGGGCTTACCCTGAATTTGACTGTCAGGAAAAGGGTAAGGGAGGAGGTGAGAATCAAGGTGTTCTCAGACCCCCAGCTTGAAGGGCAAGAGAGGGGATGTTCTGTGTGCAGCTGAACCCCACTAGGTGCTACTACAGCCTGATGGGGGGACACCCATAGCGAGCTCTGGGATGAGGTCAAGGCTACTTACTTCTCCCGATCCCGTCTCCTAAGCACTTATATTTTAGGGGTAAAGTGTGATCTTGGATATGCTCAGAATGCTGGAGTGAGTTGGAGGAAAGAGGCCCTGTCTTCCTGCAGGGAGCCCCCAGTATAGAGGGGAAATAGCATGTACACGTGCAGGGATGTCTCAGAAGCAAGGTGAGGAAGATATTGTGGCTCTGATACATGCGGATGGGTCTGAGCATTACGGGGAGGTCAGAGTCAGGTGGGAGTTGTCAGAGAAGTCCCACTAGTGGAGGGGAGGTTGTTGGTGAGCAGGAGATATCCTCAGAAGCTATACACCTGAGCACAGGTTCCCTCGAATATCCATGGCTGAGCTGGGAAAAGAGCCTGGGGATAGAGACTCTCCACACACAGTTTAGTTCATTTCATTAGTGTGTTCTTAGCCTTTCAGCCTGCCGGGAACTGTGCTTGGTGTTGGGCATGTAAGTCGAGTTGGAAAGACACAAATGACTTAGCACAAGAAATGCTATAACCAAGGTTTGTGGGTTCCTGGCACTGTAGGAGCATGGATGAGGGGGCACAGTGGGCAGTAGGACCTGGGGTGATCATGCCAAATTGTTTAGATAGACCCCTGTCTTGGCTAGAGCAGCTTAATGGCAAACCTTTGGGCATCTCCTCAAAATGCTTAGCTAGGACTCAGCACGTTGGATGCATATGGCCTGGTCCCTGGGACTGCAGGATAGGGCCTGGGAGCTAATGGCTGTGCTGGCACTTCCACAACTTTGCTGACCCTGGGCATTGGTCAGACTGTGCCAGCTCGAGAACCCTTGGGCCACTCTGCTTCCATTAGGTCTTGAGGCAAGCCGGGAAAAATAAAAGTGTCGAAATAGCAACAGTCATTGTTACTGAGCGTTCACTGTGTGCTCGGCACCCCAATATGTGCTTTATATGCATTGTGCCATTTAATCCTCAGGGTTGGTACCCCAATAAAAGAGGTATTGTTCAGATCTGTTTTCTGTTTTACAGAAAACAAAAAAGACTCAGGTTGTTACCTGTTAAAGATCAGAGAACAGGTGAGTTGTAGAGCTAGAATTTAAACCTGTATGTGTTTGACTTCAAAGCCACTTTCCTTATATATTGTACCAAACTCCCCACATCCCGGTAGAAAAATAAAGAACTAGGATGTTTTGTGCACATGTACTAGGCTCTCTATGAAAATCTGGTAGAAGGGCTCAGTTAGAATGTATTTTTAAGTACCTACTTTGTTCTTCTGAGAGATACAGAAATGTGATTCCTGCTTTCAAATAGAAGAAATGAGACACTTGGGCACAAGACAAGACAGCGTATAATGACGTCTTCATTGGGCCCAAGACCCTGGACAGTAAAATGACAAAGGAAGGCATGATCTGGCAGTTGGATCAGGCTTTTGGAACCAGGGAGGTGACATGGCCTTGTGGAAACTGTTCAGCCTTTGACATCAGAGAGATCTAGGTTCAAACCTGGGTTCTTCCACTTGCTGGCGGCAGAGTTGCAGCCCATCTGTAAAATGGGGATAGGAATACGAACCTTGCCGAGCTGTTGTTGTAGGGATTGTGAGAAGCCAGTGAAAGGCCCAGCTGGTATAAATACTCATTAGATGCTAACTGCTATGCACGGAGGAGGTGGGGATGGAACCAGCCTTGAAGACTTGGTGAAATTTGGATATGAAAGGGAAGAGGAGAACATTCTAGATCAGGTAACCACCAGGTGTATAAGCAGAAACTTGGCAGGTTCAGGTTCTCTGGGAAAGAAGTGACCTGCTTCTTCCTGCCAGTTCTCCCCCACCCTCACCCCTGCTTTCACCTGGTCCCAGCAGCAAAGTCTTGCAGGAAAAACACATCACTATAAAAGGCACGAGGCACTTATGTTCTACGTCTGGCCCAATCATTAACAGAACTTAAGTGTGTTTTTTCTCTGTAAAATTAGAAGATTGCTGCAAGTTCTTGTCCCAGAAGCCTGTGTCTCTGGGATTTATGTCATTGATTAATTTCTTGTCCTGTCTTTCCTCTCCCAAACGCAGTGCCGTGAAAAAGTTGGAGAGCCTGGGGCACGGTGGGGTCACCCCTCTGGCCTTTTCCCTTCCCTCCCAGCTCCTGCAGTGCCCCTGCTCTGGGAAGCAGCTGCCTGAGCATCTGCCTTCTCCTCCTTCACCTGCTCCTCCCCACTCCTCCCCTCCTGGGCTGGCCCCGCTGGAAAGGCTTTCTCCCCGTCATTATGATGCTAATCGTGTTGTTAATTTTTCTGAGATCCAGAAAGAAAGCCCCAATCTGTTCTAATGAATTTAATTAGAGAGGGGCTTGGAGGGCTTCAGAACCTCTTACCAGGATCACAATAAACAGAGTTAACGAGATAAACAGCCTGCGATCAGCCGCTCAGGGGTTAGACGAGAGGATTTCCCAATCAGTCCCAGCGTAGGGAAGTCCTTGCCACCCAGAGTTGGAGGAAGGCGTGTGAGCTGTTGTCCTCCAAGCTGGCTCCCTTTGGTCTGTTTCTGCCTGTCCCACCCAGCCCCACGTTCTGCTCTTAGGTGGCAGGTGAACCTCTAATCATTATCATTCTCACTTACCGAGCACCTGTTACTTGAGTCAGGGGTACTGCATCATCTTCTGGGGCGTTATGGAGGCTTGAGACCCTGTCCCTACCCTATAGGTGGTAAGTTGAAATACAAGGAACATTTGCTAATTCCAGGCAGTAAGTGCTAGAAGGTCAACAGAAGATCACACTGGGCTTGGATAATGTGGAAAGGCCTCTTGCAAGAAGGAGTCCTTGGGATGGGTCTTGAGATCAAGACTTGAGCTGCTGGAAGAAGAAGTGTAAAGGCAGGAATGTGGGAAGGGTTCTTGACTCATGATGGATAAATGTCGGGGCCTGGGTGGTGGATGCATACAGTTCAGTAGTGAGGGCTGTGTCTACAGCAGTGTGTTGAGACATAATCCTAGAGAATTCTGAGTGCTGGAGTCTTTGCTCTTTTGACCTGGTCATACTGGGATCTCCCTGCTTTACCTCTCTGAGCACCAGCTTGGGGAAAGGCCTCCTAGGATGGGGGAGAGTTCTGGCCATCATGCTGAGCTAGCCTTCCTGGACCCAGTTTGGGCCAACTGGGGTGGATTGACCAGATGCTAAGTTTTGTTCTCAGATCTTATGATTTTCTGGGATGAGAGTGAATGTCTGGCAGGGCAATTCCAAGGAATTTTCCCAGTGATGAGAATTCCCTCCTTCTCTACTGATGCTACAATTTGCTTTGGCAGTAACATTTTTCACATGTATTTAGTGGAAGCTTCCATTTCAGGGTCAATGAATTTCATAACTCTTTAAATTACTAAGAGTTTTCTGAATGTGTGTATGTGCATGTCTGTGTGTGTGCTGCCTATGTTAGTGAAATTATTCCAACTAGATTCTGGTTCTAGTTTGATCTTTATTTACAATGTGAAAGTTATTAAACATTTCTGGGCCTTATTTTCTCCTTTGCAAGAAGGGAAGAGTCACCCCTATCTATATCTTATTGTATGTAGATACATATGCCCAGTGCTTTGAGGATGTTAAATACTAGGAGGTATTATAACTATCATTTTGACAGGAAGTATAATATTGAGCAGAATTGTAAATCAGTCCCCCCCCCCACTCTTGGAACATCCTGACTTATGAGACCAGCTAGAATTTTACATGGGGGTATCAGTGTTTATACTTCTTGTCATTTTTCCTAGTCTGTCGGGGCTTATGAATAATTAGTAGATGAAGTTAGTACACTGCTGTTGAGTATTGATTGACATATGAGAGAAATTCATATGCAACACATTGTTGTTCTGTTGTTATAATGCTCATTGTGTGGTATTTTTCCACATGTTGGAGGTGGTGTGTTCTTTAGGAAGGAAAATGCCTCTGAGGCCATAGAAAATTTTCCTCCACTGACGTAGGTAAGGACAGAAACTAGATCTCTTTCTGATCATCATCACATCCTGAGTGGAACTGAAGCCTCTGTAGCTCCATTGGGAGCTAAACCAGGATTCTCTGGCTGACCCAGCCCTGGGTGTTTTTATAAGATATTCATTGCACCTGCAGTTATTCTTTGAAGCCCCTACTATGTGCATTGCACTCTTCTACATAGGAGTGAGTTCTGCGAATGTTAGAAATGTTTTAGCCCAAGATCATTATTTTACTGATCAAGAAACTGGGACTCAGTGGGTGGTATGACTTCCTTGTGGCTGCGTGGCAGCTTGCTGGCGAAAGCTACTTCTTCATTCACATACTGGCCTACGTGGAACTTTAAAAACCACAAATGAACTTAGTAATGGTACAAGATGATACGTAATTTAGTCTCCTAAAATGTGATCTAAATTCGAAGTGCTTTGGGATGTCAGAGAAAGGAGGAAATCAATGTAGACTGAAGTCCTTTGGAAGGTTCTGAGGAGAAGTGGGGACTAGCTTGGATGTGAATAGGCAAAGGTAAGCAAATGGCATTTCTGCTGGGCAGGGTTCAGAGGAGGGGGCAGCTAGTGTGGTCAGGCATGGTGAATTGGCCAGGCTAGAGCAGGGGAAGGTGCAGCCGGAGGGACAGCTGAGACTGGACTGTAGCAAGCCTTGACCTGCTGACTGAAGAGTTAGACTTTTTCTTGGAGTTGGTGAGGAACATCTGAAGCTTCTTAGCCAAAGTGGCTCTTGAGCTGAAGACGACAAGGCTGCAGTGTTAGAAGCAAATGGGAGGTCCCTTCACAGGCACCTGCTGGTCTCCAAGGGGCTAGTTCCTGCTGAAGGGGTTAGGGGTGTTTGGGGAAAAGGGGAGCGCTGAAACGTCTCTGCTGCAGGGAGGGAGCTTGTCGCTGTCCAGAGTGCTGACCTGTGCTCTGAGAGATTTTTCTCAACAGTGATGACTTTTCTCCTCAGGTTAGACAAGTAAAGGTGTGGAAAGCTTAGAACCACCCACAGGGATCTGGAGAATGGTTCTGGCCAGGACTAGGCAGCATGTGGGTTTTCTGGCAGTAAACTGGTTTCAGCATCTGACTTCACAGTCCTTGTGATGAAAGCAAAATTGTCCTATTTAAGAAGGAGAGACCGAGTGTGGACCAGGCGTCCTCAAACTACGGCCCGCGGGCCACATGCAGGTGTTTTTGCCCATTTGTTTTTGTACTTCAAAATAAGATATGTGCAGTGTGCATAGGAATTTGTTCATGGTTTTTTAAAAATTATAGTCCGGCCCTCCAACTGTTTGAGGGACAGTGAACTGGCCCCCTGTTAAAAAGTTTGAGGACCCCTGGACTGTACACAGATGTATGGTAAGATGACCCCACTCCTAGCCCTGTAAGTCATGCCTTAGCATCTTGTGTTCACACGAGAGACCCAGCACACTGCCTCTTTCATTGGGAAGATGCACTCCCTCTACTCGGCACTCCGCAGAGCACGCAGAACCTCTCCAGCAAACCAGGAGTGAGCTGCAGAACTTTTCAGAAGACCCTACTCATTTCTTCAAATGAAACATCTATTTTTTTTCTTTTTTCTTTTTTTTTTTTGAGACATAGTCTCACTCTGTTGCCTGGGCTAGAGTGCTGTGGTGTCAGCCTAGCTCACAGCAACCTCAAACTCCCGGGCTTAAGCAATCCTCCTGCCTCAGCCTCCCGAGTAGCTGGGACTACAGGCATGTGCCACCATTCCCAGCTAATTTTTTCTATATATATTTTTAGTTGTCTAGATAATTTCTTTCTATTTTTAGTAGAGATGGAGTCTTGCTCTTGCTCAGGCTGGTCTCGAACTCCTGATCTTGAGTGATCCTCCCACCTTGGCCTCCCAGAGTGCTAGGGTTACAGGCATGAGCCACTGCGCCCAGCCCCTAAATGAAACCTCTAAATGCTCAATATTAGTGCTGTCTAATCAAACTTTCTTTGGTTATGGAAATGTTCTATATCTGTACTACCTAACACGGTAGCTCTGTGGATAATGAGCACTTGAAATGTGGCTAATGTAACTGAAGAATTGAATTTTGAATTAAATTAAATCTAAATTTAAATAGCCACATGTGGCTACTTAACACAGTGATTACTGTGTTAGACTGAACTGCTCCCTAAGCCAGAATCCTTGACCTTTGCCGCTTACCCTTGCTTATTGGTCCTTCATACCTAAGTCCTTTTGACTTAGAGTAAAGTCAACTTTTAAACGTGGGTAAGTTTGACAACTTGCTGGAGAAAGCCCCATGCTGAATCTGAACCAAAGTCTGTATCTGGCTGAGTTTGGCCCCGACTTTCTCTTTTTCACAGTAAGAACAACCATGCATGATGCCCTGCGGTTCTCCAATCAGGCCAGAGAGAATGCTCCTTGGATTCTGGCTGGGGTCTCAGGGAACTGATCTATGGGTTTTGGAGCCCCGAATGGGCAAGCTATGCAGGTTTATGGCTGTGGAAACCAGCCTCTGGGGTGAGGTGGAGACCAGACACTGTGCTGTTGTGTCAGATGTTTGCAGGCATCCAGTACGGAGGGGTTCTTGGTCTTTACCCACCTCCCATCCTAACCCCGTGTACCGTCACTCTCATCCTGTTTACCTGGTATAGTGGACATGGCCTGGTCCGGGTGTGGGTAAGTGGTACAAGTACCAAAGTGGGGAAAATGCTTAAAAATGCCAACCAATGAGCAAATAATAGTAATCTGTCAAATACTGGAGCAGAAAATTTTCTCGGTGTTGGCACGTGACGATGTCCATAGGCGTGCCTCACTTTGCCTTAAACATGCTTGATTTCCTTGCATCTGTGGTCCTGTGTAAGTCTGATTTCCTAAACCAGAGTGCATGCCTTTTGAAGGTATGCCTTACTGTTTTCTTGTTTTCTTCCGTTGAATTTCAATGGGCTGACAGTAATCCCTAATAAATGTCTGCTTGTGAGTAGCTCTTTGTTAGCTTGGAGCATTGGGTTTGACCTCTGGAAAATGTGTGCGTGCGAATACAAATAATATTTATTGAGCCCCTGCGGGACGTCAGTCTCTGCGTTCGGTACTGTGGGCAGTGACAAAGGAGGAGCTGAGGATGGTGGCTCCCAGTCCAATGGGAGAGCAAAGGCAGGCACGTGTGAAAAATGACACACACACACACACACAACTGACAGACAGAAACAAAGACAGAAGCAGTATCAGGGATCCAGAGCTGGGTGGGGTGCAGGGTGCTGGGGGGACGAGATTACGTGTGTGTTTCTGTCCGGCCTTCTCTCGAGGATTCCCTCCTGCATGAGGCTTGGCTGGTACCAGCCACCTCCTTGCCTGGGGGACAGTGCTGTCTTTATGGCTGGCAGGCAGCGCACTCTGTCACTGGGGCTGTCCTGAGCACAGTGGCGATGAGCCCCCTCCAGGAGGGGGGTTGGACAGTGGGGGGAGGACCGTGTGGAAGGGGAAGAAACTCCTTTTTCTTCTTGTCCCTTAAATGGTGACAGGGCCTTCTCTCAGCCTCCCTCTTAGTCACAGAAGGGGTTTGTTGGGACTGCAGGAGTTCTGATCCATGAGGCAGGCCCAGATGCAGCTCTGGAGGAGGGAAGAGAAGCAGAGCTTGGTGACGTGGCTCCCCACGGCCACCCAGCACCCCCCTCCATGGGTGTGCTCTGCCTGGTGGGCAGCAGGTGGGCTGCATCTCCCAGCTGGGGCTGGGGAGGGACTTTCTGGTTGACTCGCGGGGAGGAGTCTGCCTTGCACCATCTCCCACGTGGTGCTTCCCAGTCCTCCACTTGCACACAGATCACCTGGGCTCTTGCTAAAATACAGATTCAGAAGGCCTGAATTGGGCCTGAAATGCCACATTTCTAACAAGTTCCCAGGTAATGCCAATACTGCTGGTCTGCAAGCTACAGTTTGATGGACAAGGCCCTACACCTGTGTTCTCACACCTGCCAACATGGCAACATCACCTGGGGAGATGCCTGAGACCCAGCCTGCACCTACTAAATTGCAATTTCTGAAGACCGAGTCTAGGCACCGGTATGTCATAAAGGCCCTCTGGGTAATTCTAACATACAGCCTCGGCTGGAAACCACTGGTTCTCTGGGTGGTTTTTCTCCTCCCTCCACTGTGCTTTTCATCTGGTTGTGCCTCCTTACACCAAGAGACTACAAGTCACTCGGGGGCAGAGAATGCCTTATATCATATTGCTAGTACCTGCCCCTCAGGAGTTCTCAGTTCGCCGGTGGTTAGTTCAGCTGGTAACAACAGGATGCCAAGGGCTCTGCCACTTGGTGCCGCAACCACCCCCTGCGCTGGTGGCTCTACCCACCCCTCTTGTGGATGAACTGTCAGCTGTGAGGGATCAAAGACTGTGGCTGGCTTAGAGCACACCGGCTCTACTCTTGGAATACAACTCAAAGTGGGTGTTCAGTGTTGGATCTTAGTAAACCTGCGGTAAATATATACCGATGGGATAATGACTTCAGGGTGGGGTGGCAGATAAGGGCACAGAATTAGGGCTCTAAAGAACAGGGATAAAGAGACTAGCATAAGCTAGTTAACCTTCCCTAGCTTTAATTTCCTCAGTTGTAAAATGGAGATCCTAATGCCCACCTAGCAGGGTGACTGAAACAGTCATAATATAGGAGAAATGCTCTGTAAACGCTAGGGTTGTGCTGACACGTGGCTGGGCAAGAAGTCACTGTGAGAATTCATCTCAAAAGTGGCAGGACTAAGCGATAGGGGTCAGTCCTCTAAACTGCGTGCTAAGAGACTCTCCAGCGTCTCCCCATCTGTGCCTCCATCTACAGCACAGCAGGGGGGCTGTGGGACGTGGGATTGACTAGATGCCTATTCTGTGTCAGCTACTGCACTTGACTTTTGTCATCTCATTGCTTCATCACAACTTTTGGGTTGGACGGTGTTATTCCCATTGCACCGAGAAAATGGAAGCTCAGGATGGGAACTGACTTTTCAAAGTAGCACATGGTCTGTCTGATTCCAAAGTCTCCTGATGTCAGCTCATTACCCATCAGGCGGTTCTGGGTTCCAGCACAGGCTGATGTCCCTTTGCTTGAGAAGCTTCCTTGTCTGGGGGTCGCTTCTGTTAATGAGTGCACTAAGAGGCTGAGTATCAGGAACTCCAGTCTTCCCATGGGGAATGTCGGGATCTGACAACACTGGAGCTTTCTGGGTTTTGGCAGACATTGCACCATAAAGCCACTGCTCAGTGTTCTTTGGGCCCTGAGGTTGAGGCTGGGACACCTTCCCCATAGAAGAATCACTGCCCACAAAGTCCCCTCTCTGCTTGACACATTGAACCAGCTCTGGTCTGTCTTACCTAGGTTTACTATTCACTGTGGTTCTAAAAGAACACACAAGGGGGCCCATCCCATGAGCCTCCTTGCATCCACCTTGCTTCTGGGTGTGATGTCAACACCATGTTTATCTCACCTGGTGCGAGTGCTCCCATCCTAAGTGGGGCTGTGACCCTTCTCCTCCCGTAGGTTTAGCACTGAGGGGAGGCCTCAGGTCTGCCCTCCCCCTCCCCACCCTCTGGCTTCTGCAGTGATGCCAGCGTGACAAGGGCACATCTTGGGAGCAGCCACCCTAGCTAAGCTCTGCAATGAAGGGGGACTGAGACTGCTGATTTGCATCGTCTGACCAGTTAGGGGGAGGAGCCCCTCGTCCAGGTATTTGTCTATACCTGGACTGGTTCTTTAACTCAAGACCTTATCAGGTATTGGCTGAGGCTAACTGAATCCACACTAAAAAAGAGAACTATATAGACAGTTCACCAGACTGGAATCTCAAGCATGACTACACAGGAACTGCAAATATACAGGGGTCTTTGGATATAAATTTCGAATGCTCCTTGCTGAGGTATGACTAATCATATCCACATTTGCTCTCTTGCTGTCTTCCAATTTGGCTGGTTTTCCCCTTATGTATTCCATGAAATTCTGTGCTGGGATATTGCTTCCTGTATCAGGGACAGTATTACAACACCCAGAACTTTCTTAAGCTTTGTTTAACCGCTGGGACGTGGGTGGGTTTGGCTGGCTGGCCCCTGTCCGCAGTGGGGCCGTCAGTGTGTTGCGGTGCTTCCCTGACAGCTGGGACTTCGGGTGGGACGGGAGGTGTCTGCCATTGGCGTGTGGGGGACGCTGAGGTTTACAGGAGAGGGAGCAGTTACGAATGCTGTATGCCCGGGCCCTGCTGGAAGGGTCTGGAAGGCTGGTGTGGGGTGGTGGGTCAGGGCTGGGTCAGGTGCTGGCTCCGTTCTGAGTCAGACTGGTGAAATCCTCTCTGAACATATCCCACAGTTCTTCTGTGTTCCTGAAACCTTGAAACATAAAGAGGGAGCTTTTAGATGGCGTCATGAAAAGTCGCAGCTGGGGCTTCTGAGAGCAAGAACGCTTTGTTTCTCAGCGGGCCAGTGACGTCGTCCGGGGTCTGCCCAGATGCTGGTGTGCTGGGACAGACCGAAATAGGCCAGGGACTACTCAGCGGGGGCTAAAGATGTTCTGCTTGCTGGGACTGTTTTTTTTTGTTGTTTTTAATTGAAAAATTTAACTTCCCTCTTTTCAGCTAGAATCATCATCTTCCAGTAATGCGCAAAATAACGAACACAAAGGGGAAGTCTTCTTCAGCCAATATAGTCTCTAGGCCTTTTAGAAAACATAGCGTCCGTTGTTCCTTTGGTTACATACGTGCAAATCTACAGGAAAAGGTGATATTGTAGACATCTGAGGAATGTGTACGGTTCAAAAAGGAATGCGTCGCAAATGTTACCATGGCAAAACTGGAAGTCTACGGTGTTACCCGGCATGCTGTTGGCATTGTTGTAAACAAATGTGTGAAGGACAAGATTCTTGCCAAGAGAATTCATGTGCATATTGAGCACATTAAGTACTCTAAGAGCTGAGATAGCTTCCTGAAATGTGTGAAGGAAAAGGATCAGTAAAAAGAAGGAAGCCAAAGAGAGAGGTACCTGGGTTCAACTGAAGCGCCAGCCTGCTCCCCCCAGAAAAGCACACTTTGTGGCAACCCATGGAGAGCATCCCGGGCTGCTGAACCTGTTCCCTATGCATTCATGGTGTAATAGGTATTTATAAAAAAGACCTCTAGAGTGTAAAAGAAAATTTATTAAGATAGCTAATTCACAGCTACTTGTAAGAAATAATATGGAGAGATCCTGTGTGCCTTTACGCAGTTTCCCCCAGTGCTAACAAAACTATATATGAGAGTACACTCTCACAACCGGGATGTTGACATTAATGCAATCCACCAATCTCATTCTGATTTCCCCAGTTTTACTTATACTCCATTCTCTGTGTGCTGCTCAGACTGTTTGTGTTACTTTCATTTTTTCTACTTTCTCCCCTTCCCAAGTTTGTTTTTCTGAGTTCACATTGTGAAATGCGCAAGAGCATGTGTCTGGTCTTGGAAATTGAAGATAGTGTGAGAGCCAGGGCTTTGGAACCAGACTGCCTGGGTTCAGATCTGGCCCTCTATTCACTAGTTGTGTGATCTTTGGCAAATGACTTAAACCTTCTCTAATTTTCATCTGTAAACTGGGAGTTAAGTAGAGCTTACCCTGCACTGGGTCGTTAGGATTAAAATAGACAATGCCCACGAACCCCTTTGCACAGTGCCTGGCAAATAATAAGCGCTCCGTGAGAGTTAGCCCTTGTTGTTTCCCTGTATCCCCCTCCAGATGGTAGCTTCGTGTACTGCCCTATTTGAGTACACCTGATGGCTTTGGTGATTAATCATAAAATATTTTTGAGCCTCAGGTGCTCGATTGTATGCTCGGTACTGTAAGAATCATAGTGGAGGCCAGAGGCAGTTTTTGCCTTAAAAACTTTGTACTCGAGTTGAGGAAGCACACCAGGCATCCGTGCATGGCAAAGATAACTGACTACACAGGTGATGAGGGACACATGCACCTGGGTGCTTCGGACCACAAGAGCTCCTGGCGTTTAGGAAAGGGAGGACACAGTTCAATCTGGGGTACCTGGAAAGACTTACAGAAGGAGATTTGGACTGGAACTTTGAAAGAGGGAGCCCTGAGTCTGTGCAGGTTTCCAGCAAGCTCATGAGGTTGTGTACCCCAAGGGGAAGAGGCCGGAATTCAGAAGGAATGGACAGTCCAGTTACCCTCAAGCCTGGATTTCCTTTGTGATGGCCACACCCACAGGGACAAAGGATGGAGGGGAGGAAGGGATGACTTTTCTGATTTTGAAATAAGGCCCGGAGAGGGTGAGGAAACTGGCACAGAGGATTAATCAACAAAACAGAGGTAGATGTGAGATGTGTGTTTCAGGGCAGGGAATCTGAATCCATTTGTCATAATAAGCCATTTCCCTATAATCTAATTATCCTTATAGTCTGGCTCTCCCACATTTAATACACTGAGCTGATATATGATTTCCGCAGTAGAGGTGGGGAAGCAACACACAGAGGGCCGGGTGGCCGTGTGAGGGAATAGCATGCGTGGGCTGGGCCGTGCCTAGGTACCCACCTCCTGACTCTTGGCCTGGGGACTTCTAGTCTAGCTCTCTGCTGGGCTGCTTTTGTGGCCCAGGTCTCAGCTGATGTCTAGCAAGAGTCAAGCCCTGGATTCCCAGGTGGAGGGTGGAGAACAGTCCACCCAGGGCAAGACTTCTTCCAGTTCCAGCAGCTCCGGCACAGGACACTGTGACCATCACTGCACCCTCCCACCTGGGGCAGGGTTCCAAGTCCTGGTCTCAACAGCCGCGGGACTTGGTGCCCAAGCCTGGGAAGAGCCCATTGTCTTCTTACATCACCACTGGCTGGGTGGCTGCTGGTTAGCTTGGTGGTTCATTTCGTATTTGTTTTGTCGAGGCTGCTCAGAGTCCTGTATTCTGCCGCAGCTGGGAAGATGGCACTTGGTCAACTTTGCCCTGATTTATCCTAGAATTCTCAGTGGTACTAATGGAAGACTGCTGGTTCTGTGTGTGTGCGCTTGTGCGTGTGTGCACATGTGTGCATGCGTGAGAAAGGGAGAAAGGAAGGTGTTAAGCCCCTTGAAAAGACAGGAGACCTTTCTCCCCGCTGCGGGTGGGTTCTGGGTGGAGAGAACTCGAATGCATGTACACTGACCCTGGTTATCTGATAGCCACTGGGAGAACACTTGGCTGGTCATAGGTTCTAGACGTGCGTGGCCTTTGCCCTCACCCCTGGCTATTGTCATAGCAGCAACAGTAGTAATAATAATAGGTTATAGTAATGGCAGCTGCCAGCTATTCAGAGCTTACTATGTGCTATGCAGTGTGCTCAGTGTTTTAAATATATACGATCTCACTCCATACTCCACTGATGACATCTTCTCAGTTGTCCTGTTTTATAGGGAAAGGGAGTAAAGTAGGGACACCTTGAATGGCTTTCCCCATGAGGTCACTTAGTAAGTTGTGCAGTGGGGGCTTGAATACAGATCCTTGATTCAACCTGGTTGGGCCTTTAACCTTTTTGCTCTCCTGAGTGCTGAGAGGACCCTTCCCAGCCAGAAAGTCCACAGTGACCCCGCGCTCCCACCCCAGCCCTTCCTGCTGGAGAACAGCTGTCTCAGTAAGGGAAGGCACAGGTCTGACCAGCTGATGAATCCCTGGGTGATGAGGGAGCCTCTAGTGGCTCATGGGATTCTTAGGAGCCTGAGCTTGGGGAGACTTTGGGATTAGTTATGTCAGTCCCTCCTATGGCACAGGAGGGGAGGAAGGCTGGGGAGGGGCCTTGCTCACAGCTGTGCAACAACCTAGCAGCAGAGCCAGGACCAGAACCCAGCCTTCCCGCTGCGGCCCCGGGTTCTCTGACCCTCGTCTATTTGTAGGGTAGTTTTGCTGCCCCACACCCCTCCACTCACCTACCCAAGATGCCCGTGTGAGACGGAGCGAGCAAGGAGGCCAGGCCTGATTCTTTCCTACCTGGGGGCTGCTGACCTGCTCTGGCTGCATAGACAGTGGGGAGGTTCCTACGGGCTCTTTCCCCAAAAGGCCACCAATACTTTTTTTGTTATATCTCCTCAATCCTTGTGCGTGCACCTGGGAGGTCAGGGCGTTAGAGAGGACTTGACTCTCTCTCCTGCCACTCCCGCTCTTCTACCTTTTCTCTCCAGAAAATTCCACAGGCCTAGTGGGTATGAGTGGCTCCTCCCTGGCCCTGTGCTGGTGCACCTCTGTCTCTGCTTGGGGCCACTCCACATTTTCCTTCTTTCCCTACGAGCAGTGGGCATGGGCCGTGGGCATGGGCCGTGGGAATGTTGTTCAGTTCGTGTGTCCAGTTCTGAGAGGGAAGCTCACGGGACCCCTTGGGGGCAGGGAAATTCAAGGGCGTTCCTCACGGTTGGGTTATGATGTTGAACAGAGGGTGGATGGCAGTGTGGGGTGGGGGTGGGGCCTCGTCTCTGGCTCTGCTTTGTCTTCCCATTAACCCTTGTATGGGAAACAGAGATAATCTCCCCACTTCCCAGAGGGACACACTGAGACTCAGAGAGGCCCAGTGGGGGAAGCCTGGAGAACTCCTCTTCCTCCCATCCATTCTCTGTCCAGGAACCAACACTGCCTCTTAGCAGTGGGTCGGGAACTTGGTGCATTGGATGCAATCTTCTTTGTCATTACTTTTTTGTAAATTTTATTAAAGTAATAGATAAAGTACATATAACCATGCTTTTTATTTTTAAACATGTTATTTTTCTGGTTATAAAGGCACAAATCATAAATTTGAAAGGAAATAAACCAAAAAAAAAACCCAATCACTTGGAAATAACAACCATTAATGTTTGATGAGTACTTTCTCAGTTGGTCTTATTCTAATTTGACAGTTGTTGCTAAAATATGGCTGTTGGGGACAGAGAGGGTAGGGACTGGGGTCCCAGAGGGCCTGTTGTCCATTCTCGGGATGTTTCCCAGATCAAACAGCCTTTCTGATCTTGCCCTGCAACTTAGAAGCAAAGTGATCATTATCACTCCTGCTCCAACTGTTAATAAGTTGACTAATAGCAATAATACCATGCAGGCCATTATTTGTCGAGCAGCCTGCCTTGTTCAAAATACAAAAGTCAAGTTTGACATGTTGGGATGAGAGTTGGAGGGTTTGAGGGGCGGGTGGGTCCTGGGGAGGCCGGTTGGCCTGGGTAAGTGCCTTGTGCACACACAAATCTGGATGGGCACCCATCTCCAGCCTGCCATTGTGGGCCTCCCTCTGGGTTATGATCAAAGCTTGGAGGGCGGGTGACCTGAGTGGGAAGATGTGGCCCCATTCTTAGACTTGTCAGCGTCAACCATTCGTGTCTGAGCCTCCCTACCAAGACTGGCTTCCACTGGGGCATGGAGTTATTTTATGTGAAGTTCTCGGAAGAGTGCTGGGCACATTGTGAGAGCTCTGTGTTAGCTAACACCATCATCGTCAATGTCATCGTCTTATGCAGGCTGGGGTAGAAACTGTCATAACTGCAAGGGACCTTAAAAACAGGCCAGCCTGTGATCCTCATGCTTTACCTGCGTCTGAATCACCTGGAGGGCTTGTTAGAACACAGACTGCCAGTCTGACCCCACAATTTCCAAGGGAGTAGGTCTGGGGTGGGGCCCAAGAATGTGCATTTCTGACCGGTTCCCAGGTTCTGCTGCTGGTCCCTTGGAGAGCCACTAATCCAACTCCTTCACTTTGCAAGTAGGGGCTTGAGGGACAACAACTTAGTCATGGTCATAATACTATTTGGTTTCAGACCAGGATCACACCCAGATGTCCTCATTCCCAGCCCAGTGCTCTAACCATGTGATGTTCTGGTCACCTGTCCTCCAGGAAGCGCCAGCAGCTGGGTGGTGAGGGCCTGCCTTCCTGAGACTGAAACTGTCCCCGCTCTGGAAAGGGGACAAGAGCAG
Source organism: Cheirogaleus medius (assembly GCA_008086735.1). NCBI lineage: Eukaryota > Metazoa > Chordata > Mammalia > Primates > Cheirogaleidae > Cheirogaleus > Cheirogaleus medius. The sequence goes on from VBSM01002937.1 coordinate 5,768,188, forward strand.
GCACAGTAGAGCATGCCTTGGGGGGCAGGAGTCCCAATCCTGACCCTGCAGCAGTTTCTCTTTTATGATGCCTGGCTGTTCACCTGTTTACTTACCCAACAATCATTTACCAACTAAGTCCCTTGGAAACGCGCTGTGCCTGGTGCTCTGAGAGGCACCCGGGCAAACAGGACACAGTCTGAATTCTGTGACCGCCGTGTCCCGTCTCTGCTTTCTGATCCCTTGACGCTGCCTTTGGAGCCATCCTGTCCCCAAGGGGCACTCGGTAAGAGGACTCAGAGTCAGGAGACTGGATACTAATCCTTGCTCTGCTCCGACTTACCAGGTGACCTCAGGCAAGTCATTCTCCTCTCTGGGCCTCGGTTTCTTCGTTAGAAAATTCAGTGAGGCGATGAGTGGCGAACAAGACTCCTGTCCCAGCCTGTGATTCTACAACTCTGGGCATTCTCAAATGGCATATAAAGGCATCTGTCTTCATTTCTGTTGTTAATCAATTACTTAGTACCTTTTCCATGTTTTCCTCCTTCGTATGAAGCAGACTGGGCTCTCCTAGTGTTCAAGGCGTGAGGGTCTGAGGAGTTGAGATGTGGCTCATGCTTCCATCTCTTGGGCAGCATATTATCTGCTGAACGCTGCCGACTGCAGTGGTGGCTTTGCCCTCATAACTTTAATTTGCTTTTCTTCTTAGTCTATTGTTTATTTTATCCATAATGAACCATTAGCGGAGACGGGAAACATATGGAACTTCATAGAGTTAATGAGGAGCAGAATAATAATTCTACAAATTTCCCTGAAGGTGATGGCTACCAGATTGGATTCATTTGACCAGAATTTTTATCTGACACATCAAGATGTTCCTAGTACTAAAAAAAGCGATAATTATATCTAACGTGGATTTTCGTTTACTGGAAATGAACGCTATCCACATCTATAACAGAGAAGCACATGTTAATCAGTCTTAAAGCGTCTTTTAGCAACGAAATTTAAAACTTAAAAAGCGCCAAGTATACAAATTTCCAATTTCAGGATGTGAGAGCAGCTTTTGACTATTTTTATACCTTAACATTTGATGAATTTATTATAATGTAATTTGATCCCCGAGCCTGACATGATATGACATCTAAAAATGTGTTATCAAATCATGCCTTCTCTTATCCAGTTAATCTGAAATAAATTGAATAGTAGGTGCCACTGCTAAATGGGGAAAAATGTTGAAACTTGCCTTTATGTGTGTAATAGTCATTACTAAATACTGTGCCAAAACTATACTCTATAAAAAATTTTAATAAGCTCATCTAAAATAACATATTTTAAAACTTGAAAATAACCAACATTAATTAACCAAATGTTTTAATATTTCCTTGGAGTGATCACAAGATAAAAAGATAGGAAGCATTAGAGAGAACAAAATCCAGGATTCCTTCTGGCTCTGATGCTCTGGGAGTCTAAGATGGTGCAGGGTCCAAAAACTATGACGAACAGGAGAGGATGGCAGTTTGGCTGGGGGTGGGGAATGCAACGTGTTCCCCTTCCCCCTGGATTGTTGTTGGAGATGGGATTAGACGTGTTCTTTGAGAGTCCAGATGTCAGAATTCAAATCAGAGAGCAGCCTTCTGTCTAGTTTACCCAAGAACTTTCTACCTGTTAGAATCACTGGATCACTGAATTGGAAGGGACATTAGAGATCATCTGATCCTATGACAGCTGCCCCCAAATAGAAAGTGGAGGGACAAGCCTTGTGAGGAGTAAGTTCTGCATCCCAGGGGGGAGGTTTAAGCAGAGGCCTGTTGACTCCATGCCTGGGACAGTGGCCTGATGTCTTGGGCTCCATGGCTGGAGCCTGCCAGTGGGGCTCAGAAGTGTGTGTGGCCAAATAGACATTACTCCGTCCCCTCCTCTCCCACCAGCTAAAAGTCATCTTTGGCAAAGGTCAGTCCATGGGTGGATAAGCTCAGGACCCGGTCCTGGGATTCCTGGGAGCCCTGCTATGGCTCCACGGGGCATTTCCAGCCCCCTGGGCATGCCTCGCCCAGGAGAGTGGGCTGGTATGTCTTCATTGGTATCAGCATTTTAGTTGCATGTTTTGGGAGACAGGGCCGATGGCCTGGTCTGAGGCCAGGACACATCTGGGGCCTTACCTAGCCCACAGCATCTGCTGTGCTGTCAGTAGACACTGTGTCTCCATGCCACCTCCTCCCAGCATGATACTTTCATGACCACACTGACAGATGGGAAGCAATGCCACAGAAAGCCCAAACCCCAGATAATCTATAACCCACATTTGGTTTAGGAATGATCTACTAGATGTCTTTTTTTTTTTCACATAGATTATCCTTCCTAATTTTTCTTTACTTGAGGCTGAAAAAATGTTTTAATGTACTTGGAGTCCATATTACTATAGAAGTGGCTAGCCTAGAATGTGTTCCGGCTCAGAAATAAGCTGTCCTGGGCCTGAATATTTGCTGCAGATAATTGAGGATTGCTTTTAGTTCTGCATAATCACATTAGCTTGTATTTTTGCACGTTAATCCCCTTCAACTTTGGTTATTTCCTGTGTGTGTGTGTGTGTCTCTCCCATATCCCCCATCTGCACGTGACTGGCCTCCGGGAGCCCCAGCCTGGAGCTTGCTTTCTGCATCTCTTTATACCTGGGGCTCGGTACCAGGCTCCCACAGTGTTGTGTGATGTGGTTAAGATGAAGCCAACTGACGCACAGGTTTATAACTTTAAGCCATTCCTTTGTGTTCTGTTTCTATCTGGGGGGAGATCTTTACTGCGTGCATGTGCGTGGGTGCTATACACAGCTGTTCACACGGCTGGTATCTCCTGGTATCGTGCCAAACTCATGCCAGCCCCCCTGCCAGCCTCCCTCTATCTCCCTGACTGGTTGAGAGAAGCCTCTGCTGCTCCTAGCTTGTCCCACTTGGAAAGTGAGAAGGGAGTCCCCACGGTGACAGGTGTAAATGGGATTCTCGGAATACCCCATTTCTGCCTGCTACTCTGCCTATCGGGGCCAGCGAGGCACGCTCCCCAATCTCTCCTGGCAAGGAGGAGCCCACCATGGGGTGGCAGAGGGGTGGGAGAGAGACGGGCCACAGGAGAACTGATTGTGCGGGTTTCTGCTTGGCTTCTTTTCCGTTCTTCCTTCTGAGGGGCTCCGAGCCAGCCTCCTGCCTGTTTCACAAACCCAGATATAACCGTCAGCATGATCCCGCAGCTGGACTGTTCACTGCTGCACTGGGCTGCCCGTCCCCACTCCCACCCACCAGCCTCTTCATCTGAGCTCTTCCTAGACCCTCAGCAAGGGCTGATGTCCTTGGCCAGTTGGCGCTGTCTCTCGTCTGCTCTGTTCCTTGGGCAGGGGGCTCATCGAGGGCATGCATGATGGGGGGCTGCGTGGAGGTAGCCTCACCTACTTCCACCTTCGCCACACCAGGCCCCTTCGTTTTTGGCTGACGCTTAGCCCGGCAGGTGAGTCCCTGTCTTGCAGGGAAGGGAGCCGGCACCTGGGAGCTCGGCCTGAGACAATGGAGCCCGGTTGGGTTGCCTCTCCCCACCCTCCTGCCCTGGGAAATCCTCTAAGCCGACCTAATTACCTGCAGCAGGGAAGGGATATTGATTCCCAGCAGATGTTGCAGTTTGCAGTGGGAGGGGACCCTTGGACAGGTGGGGGTGTGTGTGTGTAACTCTGGGATTAACCCTTTGGCTGCTGCCTCCCCAGGACAGCATCTCCTTTCCCTTTGCTTTCCTTGCGGGAGTGAACCACTCTGCAGTTCTTCCAGGCTGCCTGGCCCTCCCTGGGCGTTCATCTCTGGGATGCCAGGCGTCACCGTGCCAGCTCAGCACAGGTCTGCGTGGCCATGGGGACTTTCTGCTCTTCCCTCCCGGCGCTCATCATCAGGAGCTGGGTCTGTTTAGCCAGAAGCCCTGGTCTTTGCTCCTTCAGGGTCCCCTCCCACCCTTGTCCAGGCAGGAGCTGTTCAGTCCCTGGGGAATCCGTGGGAAGTGGTTTTCTCCTAGATCTTCTCCAGGCCTCGCTCGGAGCTGACAGCTGCTCCTCCAGACCCAGCACCTTCAGAGAAGCTGAGATGGTGCTTGGGGGCGGCGCGCACGGCACGCTCACCCCGCTCGTCAGGCCGTCACGGAGCGTGTGCGTCACTAATAGTCTTGTAGTGTCTCCTGCCGTACAAGGGACGGTGTTCTTTTACCTGCGTTGGAGAGCCTCGTCTGAGCCTCCTGGCAGCCCTGTGAGGTCCTCTGACCGGGAGTCCTTACGAGGACCCCTGGGACTCAGGCTCAGTCAGTGAGCGAGGGACGGAGCCAGGATCTATCTGCTGTCAGTCCGCCTGACTCCCGCAGCAGTGCTCTTCCTACTGCCAGACCTGCAGCTTCAGTGCAGGTAGAGCACGTGTTTGAGACTTAGTCCTTTTCTTCAAGTTTATCGTCTTAATGTGGAGCAGGATGTACGCATGCAGAAAAAGACGCAAGGATGCCATTCCGTGCTCAAACACAATCGACTGTAACTGGGAACCAATAGATAGCAATGGGATGAGGAAGGAGAAAAAGGCCACTGTTGACCAGAGTCATTGGGGAAGAAAGCAGGCTTTAAGCAAGACCTTAAAAGATCAATAATATTTTGATACATGGTGAAAGAAAGAAGAGAAGCCTTTAGAAATAAGGAGCTAGGGAAGACTGGGTGGTACGAATGGGGTGGGTGAGGTGTAGGGAGGAGGGATTCTAATTCTCCTTTCTAAGGAGACCTCTGACTGCAGGTCATGGTCTGTATTATTGAGTGGAGAATGGGCGTGGGGGTCTGAGTGATCCCTGGTTGTGGAGGGTTGAATTCCAGGGTGAAATCAAACCCAGTTAGACTCAGGAACTGGAGGGAAAGAGGCCGGGGCTGCCTCGTACAAGGACTCTCAGAATAGCGACACGATTCTAACTCGGTGTTGCTTTCGACCTCAACCTCCAACCCCCAGCCTGTCTTCCATGCTCCTGGAAGTAATTCCATGTTCCTAGTCCCAGAAAACCCTTGCTTGTTGACATAGTTGGAGATCTGGGAGGTATTTTGAGACCATCAAGTGAGGTTGCTAAAACGGAAACCGTATAACTGAGATTAGGCAGAAAAAGCTTTAGGGGAGGAGAAGCACAAGGAAAATATTTATGCAAGACGGTTTCTGTCTGGCCTTTTATATACATTTGTCTCATTAACCTGCACAGCGGCCCTGTGTGGCAACTATCAGCGTTGTTCCCGGTTTACACAAGAGGAAGCTGCAGCTCAGAGGGATCAGAGTGACTTGGCCTTGGTGACACAGCTGGTCTGCAGCGAGGGCTGTTGGGCTCGAACAGGCTGACCTGCTGGCTCGTCATCCCTGTGCCCTCCTGCCTCCCTGCTCGTAATAACGACAAAAGGGTGCGGTCTTTGCCCGCGAGGGTTTACAGTCCAGTTGGAAGACTTAGCTAAAAAGGCCAAGAAGACCGCTAAGAGGGCCGGGCAACGGGGGGCAAAAGTGAACATGCAGGCAGGTGGGAGAGCCACCGTGAGCTGCTGTGGACACAGCTCCCAGATGCAGTGGGACTCCAGGACACCAGTGAGGGTGGCGGACAGGGAGGAGGCCAGTCTCGGTGGAGATGGTCACCGGAGCGCCGAGAGGAGATGCAGAACAGGTGTGTGTGTTTGTTTGTGGTTGTGGGAAAAAAATGTCTGTCAAACATACATCAAGGCAGAGAGACTAGAATGACTCCCATATACCTAGTGCCTAACTTTAAAAAATAATTTATTGGGGTGAAATTTGCATGACATAAAATTAATAATTTTAATGTGAACAATTCAGCGACACTTAGTAGATTCATAACATTGCATAACCACCTCCTCTCTCTAGTTTCAAAACTTTTTCGTCACCCTAGAAGATCATCCCATACCCATTCTCCCCATTCTGCCCTCTCCCCATCCCCTGGCAACCGCCGATCTGCTTTCTGTATGGATTTGTCTCTTCTGGATAGTTCATGTTAAAGAAATCATACAGGCCGGTCGCAGTGGCTCACGCCTGTAATCCTAGCACTCTGGGAGGCCGAGGTGGGAGGATCGCTCAAGGTCAGGAGTTTGAAACCAGCCTGAGCAAGAGCGAGACCCCGTCTCTACTAAAAATAGAAAGAAATTAATTGGCCAACTTAAAATATATAGAAAAAATTAGCGGGGCATGGTGGTGCATGCCTGTAGTCCCAGCTGCTTGGGAGGCTGAGGCAGAAGGATCGCTTGAGCCCAGGAGTTTGAGGTTGCTGTGAGCTAGGCTGATGCCATAGCACTCTAGCCCAGGAAACAGAATGAGACTCTTGTCTCAAAAAAAAAGAAAGAAAGAAATCATACAATATGTAGCTTTTTGTGTGTAGCTTCTTTCACTTAGTTTTCACTAATGTTTTTGAGGTTCATGCACATTGTAGTAGGTATCGATACTTCGTTCCTTTTAATGGCTGTATAATATTCCATTGTGTGTCTATACCATAGTTTGTTTCTCCGTTCACCTACTGATAGCCTTGCAGGCTGTTTCCACCTTTTGGCTGGAAAGAATAGTGCTGCAGTGAACGTGTGTGTACGTGGACTTGTTAGAGCGCTGCTTTCACCTCTTCCGGGTGCATACGTGGGAGTGGAATCACAGGGTCGCATGGTGATGGGTGGAGGAACCGCCACACTGTTTTCTGCGGTGCTGCACCATCTTACACTCCCACCGGCAGTGCACGAGGTTCCAGTTTCCTCACGTCCTCCCCACCGGTGCTTACCTTTTGGCTTGAAGGTCGCTCCTCACGGTTTCACACGCTGGACTCAGCACAGCGGGCGCCACCTCTTCCTCCAAACGGGCCCTGAAGCCCCCACAGCTTGGGCCAGCAGCCCTGGCTGCTTCTTGATTCCGTTTCTCACACTTGCTCTGCCACATGGCAGCCTTGTGTTCCGTTAGGGGAGGGGATTGAACCCTGAGAACCTGAGTCACCTGACAGTGATGGCCTTCTGGGGTAGAGAAACCCAAAACAGACACACTGCCCATCCTGCCTGCCTAGCCCCAGGCTGCCGGCTGGTGGCTGGGCTGGGCTGCCCCTCGTGTGCCCTGTGTCTCCCCAGCCCCCGCCCCTGCAGGCCCATGTGTGGACACAGGAGACCCCGAGTCCTCTGCCTCTGCAGCTGAGTTGATGTTTTCCATCCTGCTTTGGGCACCCCAGAATGACAGCTGGCTTTTAGGGGGTCCTGCTTGGGTGGTGTGTTGGTTTGCTAGAGCTGCCAAAACGAACACCCACAAACCTGGTGGCTTAAAAACAGAAATTTATTTCCTTACAATTGTGGCAGCCGAAAGGCTGAGATCAAGGTGTTGGTAGGGTTGGTTTCTTCTCTGGCTGTGGAGTGGCCGCCTTCTCCCTGTGTCCTCACTTGGTCTTCCCTCTGTGTGTGTCTGTGTCCTGATCCCCCCTCATGAGGACACCAGTCTACTAGATTAGGGCCCCCTCCTATGAGCTCCTTTTACCTTAATTACCTCTTTACTGGCGTGATCTCCAAATACTCTGTCGTCACGTTCGGAGGTGGTAAGGGTTAGGACTTCAGCCTGTGAGTTGGGGAGGGGGGAGTATCATTCAGCCCATAGCAGGTGGATGGAGCAGCAAAGGTGCTCTAATGATGAGGGGTGTACTGGGGATTTGGGGGAGGACTTGGGATTCTTCTGAGCTCTGGTCTGGGCTGAGTGGCTCTTTCAGACAAATGCAGAGCAGGCAGAGGGGGGAGAGAGAAATGATGGCAGCAAAGAGGGCACTGGGGGCTTTGAGGAGGCAGGAGAAGCAGTGTCCATGATCAATAATTCATTCCTGGGTACCAGGCGGAGGGCGTTGCCATGGCAACAGGCAGCTCTGAGTGGTCGGCTGGCAGTTGCCTCTGAGTCCCTCTCCTTGCCTGCCTCTGCTCTCCCTCTCCCCCTCCCACCCTGCTTTCTCTTGCCACCTCCCTGCCCCCTCATTTTTCTTGTGTGTCTCCGGAGCCTTTTTGTGGAGTGAAGCCTGCGCCTACTCAGTGTAGGGATCCCTTCCCCACCAGGGCCATGACCCTGACTCTTCTTCCTGGAATGACCCCAGCGAGGGGCCACCTCACCGGCGGTCCCGCCATCCGCCAGGCCTCTTGCTTTAGCAGAATTACACGGGGTGCTTCTTTGCTCACAGCTGGTTTTACAACCTGTCTCTCCACCTCGCCCAGCGAGTTGGATGTATTGGCTTCTAACCATGCTCTGCTCACTGTGCCAATTGCCTCTGTCCCCAGAGAGATCCCCTAGCCAGACAGCTGGGCCGGGCTTAGCCCCCAGGCGGGTCATCCTTGGGACCGCTCATCGTTGGCTATAGCCCTTCATTCCTTCCTCCTGGCCTCAGTGGCTGGGAGGATGCCAGGAGCACGCAGCTAACCAGAGTCTGTACTCCTCCACCCCGCCATGCTGTAATCTCCACGGCCGGGATTCCATCCTTAGTGCCACATGGTGGGTGCCCGGTAAAAGTCTGTGCTATGTTGTGGAAAAAAATGAGAGAAGTCAGAAGGAGCTCTCAGACAGCAACTGAGTCAGGAGCAGACTGGGCTTCACCCTCTTGGGTCTCTAAACCAGTATTTTCCAGAGGCTGGGCCTTGGGTCCAACAGCGGCACTGATGGAGACCGTTGGATTTTTTTTTTTTTTTT